>CAWUFW010001190.1:1200000-1800000 GCA_963921515.1 Calotriton arnoldi
GCTCTCGGAATGCCAGATTATAACAAAGCGTTTTCGCTCTTTTGCTGTGAAAAGGAGGGATGTACGTTAGCAGTCCTAGTGCAGACACATGGGGGTGCCCGTAGGCCAGTAGCCTACTTCTCTGCTACATTAGATCCTGTAGCTTCTGCGTTGCCCGGATGTCTGAAATCCGTTGCTGCAACTGGTGTCAACATTGAAAGATGTGAAAGCATAGTGATGGGTTATCCGCTCATTGTTTATGTGCCCCATTCAGTAGAACTATTGATGACGCGAACGAAAACACAATATCTGACCAACAACAGACTTACCAAGTATGAGCAAGTTATCTTGGCTGCTGATAATGTTACCCTGAGACATTGTACCACTCTGAACCCTGCTACATTGTTACCTATTCCACAGGAGGAAGGAGATGAGGATTGTGAAGAGCATGACTGCCTAGATGTTACTGACCTATCCACCAAACCCAGACCTGAAATTGTCGATGAACCTTTGCTCCAATCTGATTTGACCCTTTTTGTTGATGGTTCATGCTTAAGAAACAATGAAGGGTATTTGAGAGCAGCGCTTGCTGTGTGCACCATCATGGGAGTAGTGGAAGCTGCCTGTTTAAATAGAGTATTCTCTGCTCAGGTGGCCAAAATTGTCACTTTGACACGTGCCTGTATCGTTGCAGCAGATATCCGAGTGATTGTGTATACAGACAGTCAATACGGATTTGGTGTGGTTCAAGTTTTTGGGCAGTTATGGTCACAGAGGGGGTTTTTAACGTCCTCAGGATCACCTATACGCAATGGCGAGTATGTGCGCCAACTATTGGAAGCTTTGCAGAAACCCAAAGAGATAGCAGTTGTTAAATGTGCAGCTCATGGAAAGGGAGAAGACTTTGTCACTAAGGGCAACAATTACGCAGATGAAGTAGCACGATTTTGCGCTGAACATGTTTGTATTTTCAATGGAGAATATGTAGGCGAGAGCACAAAAGAGACCGAGCTCAGCATGATGTGAGTTATAGCCGATACTTGGGATGAGGTGAAGCGGTTGCAGGATGAAGTGCCAGAAGAGGAAGCTGCTTCATGGATCAGAGCAGGTTGCACAAAAAGAGACAATGGCATTTGGGTGTCCACAGATGAGAGAGCAGTATTACCCAATTGCCTACAGAGCCCAATGGCAAGGCAAATTCATGGAGCAGTTCATCTGGGAAGAGATGCTATGGTACGAGTGTTCAGGCAGATGTGGTTTAATCCACGCTTTCATGTGTGGGCTGAAATGGTATGTCACAGGTGTGTTACTTGTCAACAGATGAATGTTGGAAAGAGAACTGTGGTCGGAATGAGTCACATTGGAAGATCTGGGGGTCCCTTCAATAGGATACAGTTGGACTTCATTGAGATGCCGAGGTGCAATAGGTTGAGATATGTTTTAGTGGTGGTGTGTATCTTTTCAAGGTGGGTGGAAGCATATCCAACTAGACGATGTGACAGTCTCACAGTAGCCAAATTGTTATTAAGAGAACTGATTCCGCGGTACGGGTTCCTGACATCAGTGGAGACAGATAGAGGAACTCATTTTCACAGTGAAATCATGAAGTTGTTGTGCTCTGCTTTAAATATTGATCAAAGACTGCATTGTAGCTACAGGCCCGAGGCTTCAGGCCTAGTAGAGCAGGTTAATGGCACTATCAAGTCAAGAGTGGCAATAGGTGTGTTCGTCAACTTCATTGAAACGGCCAGATGCGTTGCCCCTGGTGTTAATGAGTCTGCGTAGCACTCCAGATAGAAGAACAGGGCTTTCTCCCCACGTAATTTTGACCGGAAGAGCTATGCGTTTGCCTATGGTGCCAGCTACAGCATTGATAAACATCACTGATGATTTAGTGTTGGATTATTGTAAAGGACTGGCTGATGTGGTTACTTCTGTATCCCACCAGGTTGAGGCTGCGACTGCATCCACCTCAAGAGACCTGCTGCATGATCTTAATCCTGGTGATTGGGTGCTAGTTCGTAAGCACGTAAGGAAGAGTTGTCTTGATGTTCGCTGGTGAGGACCCTATCAGGTGATATTGGTCACAAGTACCGCTGTGAAGTGTGGAGGAGTGCCGACTTGGATCCACGCTTCCCACACTCGCCGAGTTCAAGCGCCTGTGGAGGAAGAGAGTACCCTGGTTCTGAGGAGCGTGTGTGGACCTGATAAAGACAACGATGACGGCACAGACTCAGCTGTAAGAGTTTCGGATGGAATGGAACAGCCAAGTGAGCATGAGAGACGAGAGCTGAATGCTCCTGAACTGAGTCCAGATCCTGAAATAGAGGATATTGCAGAAGTGAGCTGTGCCCCAGATCAAAGTGAGCTGTCTATTGCAGAAAGATCAGATCAAGAGGAAGAGAGGAGAACAGATGCCAGAGCAGAAAAGTGGCCAGGAAGAAAAAAAAGGCTGAACATAAGGCTTGCATCCGAAAAAGATCTCGCTCCGATTCCTGAAACATCTGAATCAGATCAAAGCGATGCTGAAGAAAGACCGGATGGTCTGAGGCGTTCCAGATGAGAAAGAATAGCGTCTCGAAGATACGCATCTCCTGAGTGGACGTACCTGGCTGCAAATGCAGAGCCCAGCGAAGTCCGGGAGGTTGGGAGCTGGTACGGTGAGCTACGACGGGGACACCCTCTCGATTGAAATACAGTTGCTGGTTCCAGGGCGTAGAAGCATTTGGAAAGCTAACTCTGCAAGTTCCAAATCCTCCAAAGCTGAGTGATTTGCGTTTCCTGATCCTCAATCATGTTATTTTCCCTTCATTTGGCCAACAGCTTACTGCGCAAGAACTAGGAGAAATTCGTGCAGAGATTTTGCAATTTGTTCCCGAAATACTTGGATCAAATATCATTAACGATGAAGCCTGAATTGTAATCAGAGAAAGCATTAGGCCTTAGAAAGAAGATAACCTAGACCCCAGTTTAAGAAGATTTAAAGTTAGGGATTTTTCTTGTAGAGGATGGAGAGAGGAGTAGGGCTGACTATATTTCTTCAATAGGTTTAGTATCAATCGAATGAACTTGGACATTAATTGCATGAGAGGAGAGACGTGAGAAAAGACATTCTTCAAACAAAGAAAATAGAAAGAGACTGTGTTTTCCCTTTTGTGCTTCGGAACAATCAGTAGAAACCATGGTGTCTGAAAATGCAACCCGCAAACAGAAGTGCATCATTGGCACCCTCATTGTGGTGGTGCTTATTGTCATAACTGTGGTGATTGTTACGTCTCTAGTTGGATCTCAGGATGACGGACCGAATAGGATACAGGCAACCCTCACTACACCACTCTCTGAGATAGATGAGGATGCATCCGCAAAGGATCTAGAAATGATTAAGGAAACTAGTCGTAGATTACATGTTGATTTTTCCAAGGGTGATTTTACTTTGAATGCGTATGCTCGATTATTGTATGAGTATGTGGATACCATGGAAGCGAAGGATTGCTATGTGTGTATGCAATTACCAGCCTCAGTAGAAGAAGGCATTCAATATCATCATTTGCCTGTAACCTATGGCATTACATGTAGTGTGTTGTTGAGCATGTTTTATAGCAAAGCACACTTCGAGTACTATTTCTCAAATTATGAGGTGGTACTCTCAGAAGTTCCCGTTCTTAAATACATGAATAAATCTGATTATTATAAGGAAGTAGAGCGAATGTCAAAGTATTTTGTGCCTACCATCACTTTAGATATGTCCTATGCCCATAGACACTATTTAACCTGTATGTTAACGGATATTGAAAAGAAGTTCATAGATCAGATAGAAGATCGGCATAGACAAACTCTATTTAGACCAGATCCAAAGCACAAGGTTACTCCATGGACTAAAGAAGAATTAGATCATAAAGCAAAGGGAAGTTTTGGACCCATAGCATTAGATTTCCAGCAGAAGGGGAAGTTGTGCATTAGACACCCGACCACATACTACGACAAGATATTTGTTGGTGAGAGTGATTGTGAGCACGTCTTTTTGATCGAAGAATCAATTAGAAAAGCATTATTGGACAAGATAACAGTAGTGCCCAGTGTGTATTTTGTGTGTGGAAAGAATGCCTATGTGAAATTGCCCAAAAACTGGTACGGCACGTGTTATTTGGCTGTGGTATTTCCCAAGATTTTTCATGTGAATTATTTATGGCCCTTAGAAAGAAAAAGACCTCAAAGAGGAAAAAGTGGTGTAAGTGCAGGAGAAGTTATTGGAGACATATTTGGCACTATGATACCAAGTATGGGTGTGATTCTGAATGATTTGAAAATCAGAAAGCTGGCAACACTAGTGGATAAGCTCTCAATAAATACAGCTCAGATTTTATTACTTGTAGATGATGAGATGGTTTCGATAAGGGCTATGGTTTTGCAGAACCGTCTTGCCCTAGATGTGCTGCTAGCAAAAGCTGGAGGAGTCTGCAAATTGTTGAAAGTTCAACAGTGCTGCACTTATATTCCTGACAACAGTCGGGATATAGGGAAATACATTAACAATATTTCAGATATACACCAAGAGTTACGTGAGATGGCTGCTGAAGGACTCTGGGAGCAAGTGGGAAAAGGATTTGGCAAAATAGGCAGTTGGTTTGGAAGTTTGGGACAAGGAATAATGGGATATATCTTGAAGCCTATTATAATAGCTGTCATTTGTATAATTGTACTACTAGGAGCCATCAAGGCTTACAAATGGCAAAGGGCACGACATCAGGAGACGGTTTCGAGAAAGCGAGAGCGCCAGCTTAAACGACTGCAGGACAGTCATTACCAGCACCTTAAGGGGTTAGAATGATTCAGACAGGGACGGCAAGCTACAGCTTCTGTTTAGGTCGGTCTCTTCTACGAGGAGAAACTACAGGAAAATAGAAAGTTGGTGTTATGACACTAGTCATAAGAGGGGGGAACTGATAGAGCGCTGATAGCACTCTATTTTGTATTAGTGCACTATACTCATGATTTAAACGCACTCTCATGTATTCGTATTGTTTGCAGTGTATTACGACTATTAAGAACCATTTATTTGAATTATTTGATGTTGAAAACTAGTGAACGCATTTAAGTAGAACTTTGTATGTATTACGATTCCTTCATGCATAATGTGCAGGACGATATTATTTCTATACACCGTAATGGTGGTTAGTTTAAGTTGCCTGAATTATAGGCCCAATGTTTTAGTTTATGATTCTTCTCGCTCTCGAGAAATAAATAATTAAATGTTGTTGTGTTCAAGGTTAGAATGTTCTCATCCTACTGCAGGTGAAAGAAACACATCGTTATTTTCAGAGTTAAGGAGAAACCTGGAATGTCTTTGAAGATGGCTGGGAAGCGAGAAGGGAGGATGCCTTGCGTATCTGGTCTGTCTGGAAGCCAAGGCCACTGGAAGAAGATTTCATTAATTAAATTTGTTTCATGAAAGAAAAGCTACTGCTTAGAGGTGCGATGGAAAATTTTAAGACGAATGACGCAGTGTGGGTTGAATCCCATCTTTTTATATGATGCGCAGGGACAGAGAGCCCAGACTTCTGCTAGCTTATGGAGAAGAAGGAGCATCTTAGAGCAAGCTCCATAGCCTTAAGCTAAAACGACCCATTTGACGTGAGTACTTCTTAGGAAGTCGACACGTGCTGACTCCTTTGGGGAATGATAGAAGAGAGACAGGAAGGGCCCTCATCTAGAGCAGCATAGGGAAAGATTTTGACTTCTTTCAATGAGTCGAGAACTGAATATCGCATCTATTCTGTGTTGTGTTGTGATTTTGGAATTTATAATCATTTGTCTTTTGGGCCGAATTACTTATATTCGTAAACTTGGCTCTGTATTGATTTTTCTGTACCTTTATTCTTTGCTATTGAGATGTATTTACATCCAATTGTTTTTGGCCTTATAATAAATATTCAAACTGCACTGTGGAGTCAGTGATCTTTTCAGGCATGACGACTTTGTTAATATCTGTCTGAGTTGTTTTCTTCCCCTCAACCACTTTAGGTAAATAAAAGATCGATCGCTTACGCTATACTTAGTAGGGAACGTAGGTGTTCAAGTTAGCGTAATCACTATTATTATTTATGTTATTAAGGTTTGTTATGTTTTGGACTTAAATGTTGATTAGTCATAATAATTTTTTTTGTTTATATGCGTTATTGTCTGGAATGGTTCTTTTTGGATAATAGGTTTTTGTTAAGATGTTTTGATTTACTTTTTAGTGAAGAGGATTGGTAGGATATTTTCTTATAAGTTGGATTATGTTATTGAACTAAAATGATGTAATGGAAAAAAGAACTTTGATGTTTGTTACTGTTTACTCACGTAAACCTAGTTTCTTGTAATTGGCTTATATTAAGCTTCAGACAATAAAAATGAGGTAGTGAAGGCCTTGTCTTGCGTGGCATAGTGGTACTTTAATACTTATCAATTCATGCATATGTTGAGTTTATTTGGAAAATTTGATTTTAAGTTTCTGATATAGAGGTTGTTTGAATCAGATATCATGATAACTATGTTCCTTTGGTTGGATTTCTATGAATTGATACAATGTTGGGATTTATTTTACTGTTGCTGCTTGAAAGTAATTTTGCCACCCCAAAACGAAAGCACTGTAAAGGGAAGAGTTGTACAATCTCAGCTAGGAGAAGCCAATGTAACCAGTGTTATGGAATTCGGTACTTTATAAACCGGATTGAAAAGAGCAGTTTTGGTTATATAGTGGAATACATTCAGAATTGTAGTGTATTGTATAGAAATAGGAAGCTCAACGATGAAGTCGATTTATATTCAAGTCTAAAAAGAGACTGAGGGGCTATTTTATAAGTTATCAAGTGGAGTAATTACTGTCACTATGGTGGAGTACTTTAGTCCCACCACAGCAAGGGCTCTCCACAGGCTGTATTTAGAGAGGCCTGCTGCCCCTGCGAATACCTCTAGCATTTCCTGGAAATGCCTTGTAAGTTTGACGGATGGCTCCGTCCACATGACAGAGCGTACGTCACACCTACAACTTTTTTTTGTTATCAAAAAGCAAATCTCAATGCGGGATTTTCTTTTCGAAACTAAAACATACTGTGACCCGCTCACCATGGGAGCGTCCTCCAATGACGGGTGGCCATTTTAAAGTTTTCACTGCCCCTTACCCCACGTTTTTCATGGCGGTGATGAGCAGTGACAAAATGGCCATGCGTACCCCCAATATAAATAAAGCAGGCGGACACATAGCCAAACCTCTGACGTCCCTTGCTCCCTTAGGCCATCGGAGGCGTGTGTAGGTGGTAGAGACAGAGTAGTCTTTGCCCTCTATACATTGAATGTCTACCTGACTTTAAATGAGGAGGGCCGACCTTCTAGTTGACAGTAAGCCCACAACTTGGTACCGGCCAAGATTGTAATAGACCACAGGGTTTACTCTTAGGTGTTTTTGCTCTGGAAGAGGTGGCACAGTGGTTTATGTATTACTTCATGTCATGTCTTGATTCATTCTTTCCCATCAGAAATGCAGTTTAAGACATTCAACTGTCTCTCTACATCCTACATTTGGGTGCCATTACAAAAGTATACCTGACCTGGTTGAAAGGAATATACAGATGTTTTTCATGTCACAACAGAACATTTGATTTTTTCCTATTCAAGGGATCCTTCCTTATACATTACTGTTCATTGGGAGCGCTATGTTGATCTTAAGTGCTATCAATAACGAATGAGCATCCTTTTCTTCCATCAACAGAAGAGCTTAGAAGGTAGGTAGTTCCACAAGTATTGTTTCCTCTTCTGTGGGGAGGACAAAGCAATTGCTTCGCTGTGGTGATTTCCAGGCTTGTAAGCTATTTCATATGGGAATCTAAAGAAGAAAAGGGACCACTGTGCATATTGAGGATTGGAGTACTTCATTGCCTTGAGATAACTCAGGTCCTTATGGATTGTCCAGACCACAATCCTCCAGATAATGTCACCAGTGCCACAAAGCCTCCTTTTAGGCTAACAAGTCGTCTCTATAATGTATCATGTAATTACACTAAGCAGGGTTTTAAAGAATGGGAATAGAAGCCTACAGGATGCAGGGCTGCAATAGTCTGATGGCTTTCTACCAATATAGCTTGAGTGGCATAGGATGAGGTGTCAGGTACCATTATGAAAGGGAGTGAATGAGCCTGATGCTTTAGTATTGAAGCTAAATCTTAGAATCTCTGTATCTCATTGACAATTAAAGGAACAGTCCATTCTTGTACAGAATTAATTTTATCTATCTCCATTTGTACTCCTTGATCAGTCTAATAGAACACCCCCAAAAAGTGACAGTGTTAACCTCACACAGACCCTTCTCTGCTTTTCCCTATATGGAATGGTCTCTCAGTCTCTGACAGACATCTTTAACATGCTGTTGTTATTCTTCTTTGGTTCTGGATAATATTAGCATGTCATATTATAACAAAAGAGTCTAGTAGATCCCTGAAGATGTTAATTGAGTGCTAAAAAGCAGCAAGTGCATTACAGAAACAGTCTACAAAGGTGGTTCAGTACTCAGCTTGCAGATCAATTGTGTATGTATCTCGGCATTTTAGTCCATAGTAGATATATAGAAATGATAAAACAGTGTCATCTCAATGAAGAAATGTAGTCATCATATCTTCTGCCAAAAATTCTTTATTCATCCATTTTTTTCTTAAAATCACAAACTGCGAGTGGTAGCCAACGCGTTTCGAGTGCAGGACCTGTGTGCCTTGACCCTTCTTTTCGTTTGACATTATAGAAACAGAATGACATTAGTAGATATTCATATTGTCCATAACAGGTGTTGAAGGCTATCTTCCATTTGTCACCTTCCTGGATGCACACTCGATCATATGCACTGCATAGATCCAACTTTGTATAGACCATGGAATACCTTAGTTGATCTAACAATACTGAAATAAGGGCTATTGGATACTGATTTCCGATGGTAATTTGGTTCAATGCGCAGTAGAACACACAAGTGTGAATTCCCTCCTTGTTTTGGACCAAAGAAAATTGGTGCGCCTGCAGTGGATGTGGAGTGTCTAATGAACCCCATCGTTAAATTCTCGTCCAAGTCCTCTTTAATTACCTGATCTTCTTGAGGACTTGGAGGATAATTCTTCCATGCTGCATCTTGACATCAGAGACCAGACCAAGGGCACAATCATAGGATCGATGGAATTGTAATGCTTTGGCATCTTATTTGTTACATGCTGCAAGAATCTGCATTGTTTACTCTGAAGGCTATGGTGTAAGGCACATCAAGTTGTGCTGTATCACAAAATTAGCACAGGCTAAGCATTTATTTTTGATGTAGGGATATATAAACAGAAAGTTTGCTGTTGCCATTGAAGTTTACATTGGTGTCTATGTAAGTTTCAAATACATTTGTGAAAGCAGGGACATCCATTAAATCAATATTTCAAATTTCTACATGTCTATGTAATGTAGCTATGATTAAGTTTTCTGTTTCCCAAGCAATCGCTACAGAAGTCAGTTGTTTATCCTCAATACCTATAGTAAGTTCCTTTTGTTCCTCTCTCTTTTATAGTCTCTACTTTTCTTGAAAGGATTGGGCATAACACGTATTGTGGATCCTGAATCAGTAAGGGTCAAAATTGAGAGTGAGCCTGAATAAGTGGGAAGTTCGATCAGAAAATAGTAATGTTCCTAGGCACTGGAAAACTCTTTTGTTTTAAGTTTGCTTGATCTTTGCTCACCCTTCAAGAATGAGCATTGGCATTTCTCGGCCAAAGGGGATAGTTCTTAAGGAAATGTCAATTTTTCACACAATAAAGACACAGAACTTCACTCTTTCTTTTATCGTTTTTTACTGGGCTGTAAGATGTTTCTATAATTGGCCTATCTGCATAGGTTCTTCAAATCCTTCTGTAGACTTAGATTCTCCTCCTGCAATCATATGCATCCTACGTGTTGCCCCCCCCCTTCTCATCCAGCATCATTGTTTTTGCTGCAAGTCTTTTTGCAGTGCTAGAGGTCTATGAGACACTTAGAATCATCAGATGGTTTACTACAAGTGAGATTGCATCTTTCAAGTATTCATGTAAACCTTGGTAGAAGCTGGCAGCTTGTCCTTGTCCTTTATCTATCCATCCATCTTGATTCTGAGTCTGATTGATAGCAATGACTAATATGATTATTCACATCTCCTGACCCTTGTCTGAGAGTAAGGAGCATAATTTGGGCATATTATTTAGTTTGGCATTTACCAATGATTCTCTTGAAATGTTTTGGGTAAAGGTAATAATAGGGGCTGTCATTTTTAATTAATGGAACTGCCAATACCAAGGTGTCTGGTGTCTTTTGTCAAATATGACAGATTGACAGTAGCCTTTGATTGAGCTGTCTGAAACAGCTGAGACCGAGCCAAGAAGTATAGTTTACAAGAGCCAGAAAGGCTTGAAAGTCCTTGGTATCTCTGGAAAATCCATCTGGAGCAGCCATACCTGAGATAGAAATAGTGGTAAGTGCAAGTTTGGTTTGTGAGTTTTACCCTGTGTTAGTTAGACCTCTCACAGAAGGGGAGAAAATAACTGTAGTTCCATTATTTGAGCTTCTTGAGGGTCTCGCATTGGAGGACTGTACCTGATTGATCCTTGTAGGAAATTTGGATTACTTGTCAAAATGGCAACTACCCACCTTGAGCAACAGCCACAATCTTTCTCAGGGTAAATTTTCAAAGTTACTAAATTAACTAACTGTGCTCAACCCCCTGGTAGCTATGGCACAGAGAAGGCATGATTTTAACACTGGGCAATGTGTAAAGTATTTAGGCAATACAAAAACAGTAATAATACTACAACACAACATAATAAGAATCCCAAACTGAATTATAAAAACAAAGTAAATTTTAACACATAAAATGACAACAAAATTGCAAATATCCAATAAGGGAAACTAGAGATATGGGATTATAGCACCAAAAGCACTAAGCACCAACTATGGGCACCTGGTCATGATACACCTGGACATAGGAGCAATTTGAGGCTGACCATGATGGAGAGTGGTTCAGATAAAGAAACCAGATTTGACCAAGTGGGAGACTTTACCTGGGACTTAGTCTCAAAAACTAAAGCCAAGGCAGCAGGCTGTAAACAAAGAGTACTCCAGGAGGTCAGACAGCCATTGGATACAGATCCAGCAAACTGGTTGGTTTTTGACAGGAAAGCTCTGAGTGGACAAAATATGAATTTTGCACCCAGGTACTTTTGGCAGTTTTGCCCAGTCAAAAATTCTACATTCACACATAGTCATTTTTTCAAAGCACAAAATTCTTCATCGGGGTAAGCTGCAGGCTGTAGTCGAATAAGGCTGCACAAAGCTGAACACTGTCTCCGTGATTTTACCCTGAATCGGATTTTATGCTGCAGACAAATGTCGAGAGGGAGAAACCTGAATCTTTAGCCCAGTTGCAATGCACCTCAGCCGCATTGGCTTGGCAGGTTTGTCCAGGTCCTCTATAGTTCTTCAAGATGGAAAAGTTACTAAGTCACGGGGTTGGTAGGAGAAGTCCAGCCAGACACAGCCAAGGGATCAAGGACCTCAGCAACAGCACGTGGAGGTTAGGTCTCTCTCGAGTGGAGGCCAACAGCAGGGTCCAGGGCAGGTTCAATTGAAATGGGTCAGCTGGGCAGTTGCAAAAAAGGCTTCCTGTATCTTGCTGTATCTATGTAACTTGAACAGGATGTGAACCTGGGGACCCTTCGAGTCTACTTCTTTTTCCTGGGTACAAGTGGGAGCAGGTTCAGTATTTCAGCACTCCTCTCAGGTCACAGCCAATAGCCCCAGTCTTCATCTGTTCTTCCTCAGGTCCAGAAAGTGTTCTGTAAAAGGTGCTAGGTAATGTCACAGTTATGCCTGGCACTAGTTTGTGGGTGGGGTTGATTCCTGGCCCCTCCCTAACCAATTGGGTGGAAATTCCCAGGAGTAACGCAACCCACTTTTGCAGTTGTTCCTGTTTGCTCCACTATAAACTATCCCACAGTCCCCCTCTCTGACTGAATCCACAATGGAGAAACTCTCTTACCCTTATGCAGAGATTGTTTGCCCACCCAAAAGTGTGGGTAATGAGCAGCCTTTCTTTTGCGGTAATTCCAAACTAGTTCTCTGGACAGCTGCCCTCCCACTGGAATTGTTGCCTGCCTGACTGAGAAAAAAAAGAAGTGGCCTATCCAGGGATCATCTAACATCTTCCTATGACAGTGGAGGCCCTTTGAAGTAAATTAAGTTCTGGGTCATTCTAAAAGCAGAACAAAAAACCTCTCCAGAACCAGGCCTTTTTCTCCACTCTGATAGTAGTTTTCAAATCTCATTCAGGGCTTTTATTATTAACTCGGAAGGCTGAAGTTGGAGGTTAATGAAAATTAACCTCCAGAGGCATTAGGCTGGAAAAAGGTAACTTTCAAAAATATTTATCTACAATCCGACTTCACCATTAAATTTAGCTTTTGTTAAATATTAAAAGCAGTTGCAGAATCATATTTCTAGCTGGCCCCTAGCTGACCTCTACCATGAGATAGCAGAATTAGTATCTACTATTGCTTGCCAGGGTTTCTCTATGGGCCAGTGAGCCTTCCTACTGTGAAAATAGACTGTAACAACATGAAAATATTAGATTTCTACTTGGCATACTTTTAAATACCCTGCCTTGTGGGTTACACGGGCTATTTAGGGGTAACCTCTTAATATTTTTATGGAAGGATTTGACCGGTAAAAAGGGTTTATTTTGATAGGTCAAATTGCAGTTTGTGCTCCAGTCAGACTACAATGGTAAGCCCAAAGCTAGGTTTACACTGTCAATGTTGTGGATGCCACAATAGTTGCTGTAGTCCTCTAGTGGCATTTAACTTCCAGGCCCTGGGTACACCTTGTACCACATATTAGGAGCTTATACACAAGGCAAATATGCCAAATACTTTACTACTAGTTAGCAGGCGTAAAGTGCATAGATTTCTACAGCCAGCAAAAACAGATAGGGCAAATATCTGGGGTACACCATTCAGAAAATTGTCATTGCCTTTAACCCTGTCTTGGAAGAATGCCTTCTCTTTTCAGGCTGTTTCCATCTTTCACTGAATTTTATCAGTGGCATGAGCTGCTGCCTGTAAGGGGATAGCATCAGAATCCATGGCGTATATGCGCCTGGATTTCACTAGAATTATGGCCCGGAAGGGTGATGCTAATCCCCGCTCCTTTCCTTTTCGGTAATATCTATAATGAATTCTAGAGTCTGATATGTATGTACAGGAGAAAAAAGAGAAAGGGAAGTAGAGAGAAAAATAAAAGACTCCATAAGCTTCTAGATCTGCTGACTTTGGCAGCAAGGGCTGGTAGAAAGTGTGCGTCAAGGACTCCTGGACTGCAATGAATTTATTGGTATCCCTGTATTCCTATTGGAGAAGCCATTGTTATTCTAAGTGTGCAACAGAATACAATGTCTTGTGCCCATCAGAAGAATTCCTTACCATGGTTTGGAAGTGGAAAGGCTGTGGCTAGCCACAAGAAAACCAGGATACAGCCCAGAAACCAAATACGAAGTTAAAACTCCAATAGTGGAGACACTGGGAGACAGGATGACTTGGAGTGTTTGAAGTTGGAGCAGGAATTCCAGCATGGCAGCAAGCAATGCTCAGTATCTGTGAAAGGAAGTGTTAACCTGAGCTGCCAAAGACACTCGAGGGGACCAAAGAGGAGCAAAATAAAAACGATGCAGGAAACATAAACCATGTGAACTATGCTACCAGAATAGGAGACATATCAACTGCTGTTGCCTGTCAAATGTAATACTTTGTTTGATGCTTTCATCCTCCCAGCTCCAACTGCCTTTTTTTAATTGTGTTTTTATTGTTTCCAGCTGATACAAAGACAGAATTGCAGTATCACGATCAAAGGTAATACAAGCATGACAGTCATAATTGTCATCACCCCCCATCCGGCCGGAACGCCATGCCTCCTCCTCCCCTCCCATAGCAATAAGTACATATTAGCAAGTCATGTACACAGTTCTTGGATCCATCAGGAGGCTCCTCTGTATCTCCACCTCCCACCTGTGCTAACTTCTTTATCCCTCCTGTGCAACTGGCCCCCGTGTTTTCGCACCGCTCTCCACCCCCATATGCGCATTCTGTGTGTTCACAACCAATGCCTGCCCCCTCCCATTCATACCCAGAGGGTCCTCCTCCACCTCCTGAAATCCCTCCAATAATGCCACCCAAATCTTCAAATATTCTCCTATCCTGTCATCTGTCCTAGTTATTTGAAGGTGTCATCTGCTCCATCAGGGCCCATTCTACCATATCCCTACTCCACCAGGACACCAAAGGGGTCTGCTACCCCAACCATCCCATTGCCACTCGCCAATTGACAACAATCAATGCCAGCTGCAGACGTTTCCAGCATATCACCCCATGGGGTTTTGTTATTCATACTCAGAAGACACTGTCCAGGAGTCTCCTACAACACTATGCCAGTCACCCTTCCCAGTCTCACCGTCACCCTTGCCCCCAATACGTGCTCACAGTGGGACATAGCCAGGTCATGTGCAAAAAGGAGGCACCCGCCGCCTGCATCTCGGGCAATCTGCCAACCTATTCACACACATTCTACTCAGCTTAATTGGTGTCAGTTAGGTGCAGTGTACATAGTTGAAGTGATTCCAATTACTTGGTGGCCCATAGTATATCTCACAAGTATATGAGATCTACACCCTGGTAAGTCGGTGTGATCAGCACATCTCTTGGATATTTATATTGGGTCCTCACCCACAAGTCCCACCTTTGGCCTGCTTCATCATCTGACCCACACCCTCCTCTCCTCGTGTGAGTGCGCATGCTCAATGAGTTTGTAAGCCGAGTGCTGAACCTATGGCCTAGGGATTGAAAGTTGATTAAAATTGCCTGCCAGAGACTAGTTAGTATTATTTAAAAGGGTACTTGAGCAAGATTAAAAACAGTGGGATGTCAAAAGGGTATGATGGCCCTAGACATCTTAGGTGGACATGTTGCAGCCGCTAGGTGCCCAGTGGGTCAATTTGTTTTCTTCAGGACCAGCATAGTAGTATTAATTAATCCCTATGTGGTATAGTTGCTAATTCCAATCAATCAAACATGCACTCGTACATATTTCAGTAAAGCATGCATGCACCTATACAGACCATTAATAGGACTCTTTCCTTGATTTGGTCTGAGATAGAAGAGAAAATATATTTAATTGGACATTACAATATATATGTCTCATGATCGAGGACAATATTGGCTTTATGTGCTGAGAAACAAGCACAGACATGTAAGAATCCCTCAGTGCATTTCAGTGTCTGTTTGTACCTATACATGCACATAAAAGGCACATTAGACAAAAGGTAAATCAAAATGTACAACATTAAATTTAAAAGCAGTGGACAGCATGCACATACAAAAAAGGGAGAAAGAGGATTTTGAATGAGCACTTACATGGCCTACTTATCAGTTAGGCATCATAAGGTATGGGAGAGGGACAGTCCCTGTAGTCACACATTGTCAAGAGAAACAGAATCTCAGGAATGCTATTGCTGTTTGCCTGGATTTAGAATCAAATAAAATCAAAATAAGGAGCCTTCTTCACTTACTTCGTCAGGGAGCTACATCCGTAAGCATATCTACTTCTTTCCCCACAAGCGCTGCTCGCGCTGAATTTAGCAAAACCAAAGGGGATGATGGACGGAGTGTTGAACATTGCAAGCACTCACCCCCAGTCAACTGATCTGGGTTTAATCCATCATCATTCTTTAGCTCACTCCGCCACCCCAGTTCAGACATGGCCATATGCAAATCAGTCTGACCCTGTGCCTCATGGGAACAGTCCAGCCCGAACTGCCAAGCCATGTCTTCCCTGGACCGGAAACAAGCATCCTGGGACCGGTTTCGGGGTCATAACCCTCATCAGCCAGGCTATCTTGAATCCAGTGGCAAAGTGAGCAAGGGACCCACGTCTGGGCATACCCTGCCAACTTAGGGCGAACTTAGCAAAACCAAAGGGGATGATGGACGGAGTGTTGAACATTGCAAGCACTCACCCCCAGTCAACTGATCTGGGTTTAATCCATCATCATTCTTTAGCTCACTCCGCCACCCCAGTTTTTGCATTTGTCATCCCGAGTGGGACGGGTATGCCCAGACGTGGGTCCCGTGCTCTCCATGCCACTGGAATCAAGCTATCCTGGCTGAAGAGGGTGAAACCCGAAGCCGGTCCTAGGATGCTTGTTTCCGTCCAGGGAGGACCTGGCTTGGCAGTTCGGGCCGGACTGTTCCCATGAGGCACAGGGTCAAGACTGATTTGCATATGGCTGGGTCCAAACTGGAATGGCATGGTGAGCAAAAAAACGATGGATTTAGGCCCAGATCTCTGTACTGGGGTGAATGTATGACATTGTTCTGCATTCTGTCCATCAACTGTTGTTTTTGCATTTGTCACCCCGAGTGGGACGGGTATGCCCAGACGTGGGTCCCGTGCTCTCCATGCCACTGGAATCAAGCTATCCTGGCTGAAGAGGGGTGAAACCCCGAAACCGGTCCTAGGATGCTTGTTTCCCATCCAGGGAGGACCTGGCTTGGCAGTTCGGGCTGGACTGTTCCCATGAGGCACAGGGTCAAGACTGATTTGCATATAGCTGGGTCCAAACTGGAATGGCATGGTGAGCAAAAAGCGATGGATTTAGGCCCAGATCTCTGTACTGGGGTGAATGTATGACATTGTTCTGCATTCTGTCCATCAACTGTTGTTTTTGCATTTGTCACCCCGAGTGGGACGGGTATGCCCAGACGTGGGTCCCGTGCTCTCCATGCCACTGGAATCAAGCTATCCTGGCTGAAGAGGGGTGAAACCCCGAAACCGGTCCTAGGATGCTTGTTTCCCGTCCAGGGAGGACCTGGCTTGGCAGTTCGGGCTGGACTGTTCCCATGAGGCACAGGGTCAAGACTGATTTGCATATGGCTGGGTCCAAACTGGAATGGCATGGTGAGCAAAAAGGCGATGGATTTAGGCCCAGATCTCTGTACTGGGGTGAATGTATGACATTATTCTCCATTCTGTCCATCAACTGTTGTTTTTGCATTTGTCACCCCGAGTGGGACGGGTATGCCCAGACGTGGGTCCCGTGCTCTCCATGCCACTGGAATCAAGCTACCCTGGCTGAAGAGGGGTGAAACCCCGAAACCGGTCCTAGGATGCTTGTTTCCCGTCCAGGGAGGACCTGGCTTGGCAGTTCGGGTTGGACTGTTCCCATGAGGCACAGGGTCAAGACTGATTTGCATATGGCTGGGTCCAAACTGGAAGGGCTGGTGAGCAAAAAAACGATGGATTTAGGCCCAGATCTCTGTACTGGGGTGAATGTATAACATTGTTCTGCATTCTGTCCATCAACTGTTGTTTTTGCCTTTGTCACCCCGAGTGGGACGGGTATGCCCAGACGTGGGTCCCGTGCTCTCCATGCCACTGGAATCAAGCTATCCTGGCTGAAGAGGGGTGAAACCCCGAAACCGGTCCTAGGATGCTTGTTTCCCGTCCAGGGAGGACCTGGCTTGGCAGTTCGGGCTGGACTGTTCCCATGAGGCACAGAGTCAAGACTGATTTGCATATGGCTGGGTCCAAACTGGAATGGCATGGTGAGCAAAAAAACGATGGATTTAGGCCCAGATCTCTGTACTGGGGTGAATGTATGACATTGTTCTGCATTCTGTCCATCAACTGTTGTTTTTGCATTTGTCACCCCGAGTGGGACGGGTATGCCCAGACATGGGTCCCGTGCTCTCCATGCCACTGGAATCAAGCTATCCTGGCTGAAGAGGGGTGAAACCCCGAAACCGGTCCTAGGATGCTTGTTTCCCGTCCAGGGAGGACCTGGCTTGGCAGTTCGGGCTGGACTGTTCCCATGAGGCACAAGGTCAAGACTGATTTGCATATGGCTGGGTCCAAACTGGAATGGCATGGTGAGCAAAAAAACGATGGATTTAGGCCCAGATCTCTGTACTGGGGTGAATGTATGACATTGTTCTGCCTTCTGTCCATCAACTGTTGTATTTGCATTTGTCACCCGAGTGGGACGGGTATGCCCAGACGTGGGTCCCGTGCTCTCCATGCCACTGGAATCAAGCTATCCTGGCTGAAGAGGGGTGAAACCCCGAAACCGGTCCTAGGATGCTTGTTTCCCGTCCAGGGAGGAACTGGCTTGGCAGTTCGGGCTGGACTGTTCCCATGAGGCACAGGGTCAAGGCTGATTTGCATATGGCTGGGTCCAAACTGGAATGGCATGGTGAGCAAAAAAACGATGGATTTAGGCCCAGATCTCTGTACTGGGGTGAATGTATGACATTGTTCTGCATTCTGTCCATCAACTGTTGTTTTTGCATTTGTCACCCCGAGTGGGACGGGTATGCCCAGACGTGGGTCCCGTGCTCTCCATGCCACTGGAATCAAGCTATCCTGGCTGAAGAGGGGTGAAACCCCGAAACCGGTCCTAGGATGCTTGTTTCCCGTCCAGGGAGGACCTGGCTTGGCAGTTCGGGCTCGACTGTTCCCATGAGGCACAGGGTCAAGACTGATTTGCATATGGCTGGGTCCAAACTGGAATGGCATGGTGAGCAAAAAAACGATGGATTTAGGCCGAGATCTCTTTACTGGGGTGAATGTATGACATTGTTCTGCATTCTGTCCATCAACTGTTGTTTTTGCATTTGTCACCCCGAGTGGGACGGGTATGCATAGACGTGGGTCCCGTGCTCTCCATGCCACTGGAATGAAGCTATCCTGGCTGAAGAGGGGTGAAACCCCGAAACCGGTCCTAGGATGCTTGTTTCCCGTCCAGGGAGGACCTGGCTTGGCAGTTCGGGCTGGACTGTTCCCATGAGGCACAGGGTCAAGAATGATTTGCATATGGCTGGGTCCAAACTGGAATGGCATGGTGAGCAAAAAAACGATGGATTTAGGCCCAGATCTCTGTACTGGGGTGAATGTATGACATTGTTCTGCATTCTGTCCATCAACTGTTGTTTTTGCATTTGTCACCAAGAGTGGGACGGGTATGCCCAGACGTGGGTCCCGTGCTCTCCATGCCACTGGAATCAAGCTATCCTGGCTGAAGAGGGGTGAAACCCCGAAACCGGTCCTAGGATGCTTGTTTCCCGTCCAGGGAGGATCTGGCTTGGCAGTTCGGGCTGGACTGTTCCCATGAGGCACAGGGTCAAGACTGATTTGCATATGGCTGGGTCCAAACTGGAATGGCATGGTGAGCAAAAAAACGATGGATTTAGGCCCAGATCTCTGTACTCGGGTGAATGTATGACATTGTTCTGCATTCCAGAGTGGAAAATACTGCGGAGCTGGAACAAGATCAGAGCAGATGATCTGGTAACCACCTTACGACTCTCTGCCTCATCAACGACTCTACAAGGAGACCTTGATGGTATTAGTTCTACCTTATCGTTAAAGCTTAGGAATGCCATTGACGTGGTAGCTCCAGCGCATAGAGTAAGAACTAGGGACAAAGGGGCCCCTTGGTTCAATGATGCACTTCGGAATTTGAAACAAACACTTCGGCAGTGTGAGAGAACCTGGCAAAAAGCGTATGAATCCAGCACCCGGACAGAATATGTCTTAATGTTGGCCTCCTACAAAAAGGCTATTCTGTCAAGGAAGGCAGAATACTATGAAGCTAAGATTGCTGCAGCAATCAGTCCTCAGAAGGAGACCTTCCGGATCCTGAACGAGTTAAGAAAGGATAAGGGACAGAAGCCCTTCTTCTGTCAGGAAGACTGTCACAAATTCCAGTCCTTTTTTACTAAGAAAATAGAGGACCTCCTGACGGAAATTCATCGCATCCCGACCTTTCCCTGCTTCGCAGGACTCACCTGCCCGTCCCCTTCATTCTTGGCCCCACTAATCTCTTTGCCACTACTCACGAAGGAGTCTCTGACATTTTTAATTGGCCGGGTGAAATCAGGCTGACCGGCAGACCCTTGCCCGCCAAAGATCTTTAAGATGGCCCTCCCCGGAATTGATAGCGAGGTGCTCTTGCTTCTCAATGGGTCCCTGGAAGCAGGGCTTGTCCCTGCTAGTTTTAAGGAGGTCCGGGTCATTCCGCTCCTAAAAAAACCTGGGGCAGACACCAAGAATCTAAAAAAATTTAGGCCAATCTCGCAGCTACCTTTCCTTGCTAAAGTACTAGAACAGCATGTACTACATTCCTTTTCATGCCATCTTGAGGCAGGGTTCAGGGCTCACCACAGCACGGAATTGGTTATGCTATCCGTGCTGGATGAATTGAGATGAAGGGCAGACAAGAAAAAGCCATGTGCCCTGGTTTTACTGGACTTATCCGCGGCATTTGACACAGTCAATCATGACCAATTATTGTCGCGGATCTCGGATCTGGGAATCCAGGGTACGGCCCTGGCCTGGCTTTCATCCTTTCTTAAGGATCGCTCACAGAGAGTTCAGCTAGCTGATCTGGTATCAGACCCAGGCACACTCTCCTGTGGGGTACCTCAGGGCTCGGCATTGTCACCCCTCCTTTTAACGCCTACCTCCAGCCCTTGATATCCGCACTAAACCAGATGGAGTGCCGGATCTTTAACTATGCCGATGACACCCAAATCATCATCCAGATCGACAGCTCGCCGACGGCCCATCTAAGGATGCAAAATATTTTAAAATTCACTGTTAACTGGATGACGGCCAATTCCCTTAAAATTAATCCAGACAAGACTGAGGTACTGGCCGTCACCACAGCATCCAATCCATGGAACGATCTCTTTTGGCCACAAGAACTTGGTCCTTTTCCGGAACCGGCCGTGGCCGTGAAAAGCCTGGGCATCAAAATTGATGCCAAGCTATCCATGATACAACAGGTGTCGGCAGTAGTGGGAACCTGTGTCGGCCTGCTGAGACAGTTGCGGAAACTGGCCCCTCTTCTCACCTTCTCCACACTCAGACGGGCGGTCTCAGCAATGATACTGTTGTGTCTGGACTATGGTAACTCCCTGTATATCGGTCTCCCGCAAAAACTGTTGGCCAGACTACAGGTTGTTATGAATGACGCGGCTAGATTAATTTTCAGAATGCCGAGACGAGCACACGCCACCTCTCTGCTACATGAGCTACATTGGCTCCCGGTCAGGCAGAGAATTAAGTTTAAAGGTCTCTGCATTGCTCATAAAACCATGTATGGTCAAGCCCCAAGTTATATCAAAGACCGTCTAGCTAACTACGTCCCTAGTAGGGTGCTCCGGTCAGCAGAGGCCTGCCTATTGGTCTGCCCTCGTTTCAGCCTGTCTTCCGTAGGAGGAAGAGCCTTCTCAACATCAATCCCTCAGCTTTGGAATAATCTCCCGGTAAATCTACGCAAGGAAGTGAACCTCCTCCCTTTAGAAAGAAGCTGAAGACAATACTTTTCTTAGAAGCCTGGGGCATCATTTAACATCTGCTACTCCTCTACTAACATGGATAGGTGCCCCCTCTGGTAGCGCTTAGAGACCTGCTGGTGATAATGCGCTTGATAAATATAAATTACATTACATTACATTACATTACATTCTGTCCATCAACTGTTGTTTTTGCATTTGTCACCCCGAGTGGGACGGGTATGCCCAGACGTGGGTCCCGTGCTCTCCATGCCACTGGAATCAAGCTATCCTGGCTGAAGAGGGGTGAAACCCCGAAACCGGTCCTAGGATGCTTGTTTCCCGTCCAGGGAGGACCTGGCTTGGCAGTTCGGGCTGGACTGTTCCCATGAGGCACAGGGTCTAGACTGATTTGCATATGGCTGGGTCCAAACTGGAATGGCATGGTGAGCAAAAAAACGATGGATTTAGGCCCAGATCTCTGTACTGGGGTGAATGTATGACATTGTTCTGTATTCTGTCCATCAACTGTTGTTTTTGCATTTGTCACCCCGAGTGGGACGGGTATGCCCAGACGTGGGTCCCGTGCTCTCCATGCCACTGGAATCAAGCTATCCTGGCTGAAGAGGGGTGAAACCCCGAAACCGGTCCTAGGATGCTTGTTTCCCGTCCAGGGAGGACCTGGCTTGGGAGTTCGGGCTGGACTGTTCCCATGAGGTAGTTGTCAAGACTGATTTGCATATGGCTGGGTCCAAACTGGAATGGCATGGTGAGCAAAAAAACGATGGATTTAGGCCCAGATCTCTGTACTGGGGTGAATGTATGACATTGTTCTGCATTCTGTCCATCAACTGTTGTTTTTGCATTTGTCACCCCGAGTGGGACGGGTATGCCCAGACGTGGGTCCCGTGCTCTCCATGCCACTGGAATCAAGCTATCCTGGCTGAAGAGGGGTGAAACCCCGAAACCGGTCCTAGGATGCTTGTTCCCGTCCAGGGAGGACCTGGCTTGGCAGTTCGGGCTGGACTGTTCCCATGAGGCACAGGGTCAAGACTGATTTGCATATGGCTGGGTCCAAACTGGAATGGCATGGTGAGCAAAAAAACGATGGATTTAGGCCCAGATCTCTGTACTGGGGTGAATGTATGACATTGTTCTGCATTCTGTCCATCAACTGTTGTTTTTGCATTTGTCACCCCGAGTGGGACGGGTATGCCCAGACATGGGTCCCGTGCTCTCCATGCCACTTGAATCAAGCTATCCTGGCTGAAGAGGGGTGAAACCCCGAAACCGGTCCTAGGATGCTTGTTTCCCGTCCAGGGAGGACCTGGCTTGGCAGTTCGGGCTGGACTGTTCCCATGAGGCACAGGGTCAAGACTGATTTGCATATGGCTGGGTCCAAACTGGAATGGCATGGTGAGCAAAAAACGATGGATTTAGGCCCAGATCTCTGTACTGGGGTGAATGTATGACATTGTTCTGCATTCTGTCCATCAACTGTTGTTTTTGCATTTGTCACCCGAGTGGGACGGGTATGGCCAGACGTGGGTCCCGTGCTCTCCCTGCCACTGGAATCAAGCTATCCTGGCTGAAGAGGGGTGAAACCCCGAAACTGGTCCTAGGATGCTTGTTTCCCGTCCAGGGAGTACCTGGCTTGGCAGTTCGGGCTGGCATGAGGCACAGGGTCAAGACTGATTTGCATATGGCTGGGTCCAAACTGGAATGGCATGGTGAGCAAAAAAACTATGAATTTAGGCCCAGATCTCTGTACTGGGGTGAATGTATGACATTGTTCTGCATTCTGTCCATCAACTGTTGTTTTTGCTCGCGCTGAATGGCATTTTCCAAAAGAGTAGCTGAGAACACGTGATCGCATCAGGAGCATGTGATATAATGCCATAAATGGTGTAGTCAGCAATTTTACAACTCATTTACATTTGTGGTGCTTACCCCTTGTTATGTGACCTTGAGTCCCCCATGCTTGTAATGAGTCTATTCTAAGCATCAGAAGTAGGGTGAGTGCCCGTGAATTTAGATTTATCCGGCTCTAGCATAGAAGCGCATGTGTACATGTTCGCCACTTGTAGTCCTATGCCTAATGGCTGAAACATGTCAACCTTAGATGTCTAGGGCCATCATAACCTTTTGACATCTCACTGTTTTAATCCTGCTTAAGGACCCTGTCAATAAATACAAACTAGGATCCCGCAGGTAATTTTAATCCACTTTCAATCCCTAGGCCATAGGTTAAGCAAACACATTGAGCCCCCCCAATTATACCAGGTGAGGAGGATGTGGGTCCAATAATGAAGAAGGCCAAAGGTGGGACATGTGGGTGAGGAACCAACATAAGTATCTAGGAGATGTGTTGATCACACCAATTTACCAGGGTGTAAATCTCTTACACTTGTGAGATATATCATTGGCCACGCAACTACCTTGTAAAATAACGGGATTTACGAAGACAGGTTAACCATCCAGAGTGTAGTCACTGTAAATTGATTGGGAGGCTTAGGGTCTGACCTTACCATAGCTTCTCACTCCTTCATAATGTTGATCGTGATTCAATTTAAATATGGCATTGCATGACACCTGCCGAACGAGTGCACACATCTCTGCCCATACTGTTTCCGTGTCAGGCTCCTCCGAATCATCCACCCAAGCCTGCTGAGCCAAGTGGCTCCCATTAGCCCTGTCTCTCTTGAGTGCCTTACAAAACACAGGCAGCAGTCGGTGCATGTCCCCCACTGTCAGCAACAGTTGCAGTGTTTTGGATTGTCAGGGGCAGCTGGAAACCCAGTTCAGATCACGGCCATACTGGCAATTGTGGCATATTGTAAAAATTGACCCATCCCTACCACAAACTCAACACATGCATCCTCAAATGTGACGAACTGTTCCTCTGGGTTAAAGTCCCGCGATTTCTCACAGCCCCTGTCCCACCAGGGAGCTGTGGACATGGCCACGCTAATATGTTTGACGGTCACCAGTGACCGTATACTCAGCTTATTCCAAAACGGCAGTCTCTTCAGGACCCTGCCAATCACTCTCTCCCAGATCGCCACATTCTGCCCCATCAAATAAGGTAAATTCCCTGGTTCTCTCGCCCCTTCATCAACAGCTCCAAACAAAGGACGCAGACCCACACATACCCCCCAGTAGCCTCTTCTCCCAGTTGTCCTTCCCTGTCACTGACTGCGTAATAATACAACTCAAATTTTCTGTCTCTTTCCCCTTGTCCCAGAATTACCGATCTTTATTAGCCAGTCACTACACCAGTCTTTGCCTTTCCAGCTGCCCTTGGGTCATCTGCCATAGTCTCCAAGGCCCGTCCACAGCAAACCTGCATCATGGAGTCTGACAACTGTGATTGTGTACTTGCAACAATAGACACAATACCCCGAAAGCACAAACTCAAGGATCCCAATACTCCAGGACTGGTAAAAGGGGTTTATCTTTCCTTAATGTTGAAAAGTCACCTCACTAGACATTTTGAGCTCTGTAAGTTATTTGAAATAGTTTTTATGATATGCAGAAGAGGTCCAATTGATCCTGCAGGAGCTGGACAGTTAGGGGGCAGATTCCTGTTTTTTCCCAGTACCTGGGGGGCCGCCAACACCTATATCCGACTGGGGGCCTTACGCTTATCCTGGGAGAGCAGCGCGATGGTGAAACCCTGCCTCCAACAACTGGTAGGAGCTGGGTGGTCCTGAAGTGTGGGGTCCCTACTTTTCCAGTTGTATTTAGCGTAATAATGAGTGGTGCTCCTTAACCCCATACATGGGCAATGGCTGAGATCATTCCCATTTTTAAGAAGGGAGCCCGGGACATCCTGGCCAATTATAGACCCATTAGTTTAATAGATTGTACTCAAAAACTATTTTCAAGAGTTATTTTGAATAGGCTCCAAGAATGGATGACTGCTACAAAGATACTCTCACCCTTGCATACTGGATTTAGACAACACTACATCAGGTGCTTCGGTTTCAACTACTTTATTGGAAATTTGTTTTACTAAGGTGGGGACGGTTATATGTAGTATTTGTTGACCTTAGAGCAGCTTTTGATTTGGTTTCTCGCTCCAAGCTATGGCAGATGTTGCCACATCTGGGGGTGCCACATTACTTACTAAACACGATTTCGCGCTTGCATGAGAATAACTTTGCACAAGTAAGATGCGGCCAGATGGGTGAACTGACATAGCCTTTCCCTGTTAAAAAGGGAGTAAGACAGGGGTGTGTTTTAGCCCCAACCCTCTTCTCCCTCTTTATTAATGATTTAACAATGTTTGTGGATTGTGTTGGTTCTGACGCAACATCTCTTGCAAACATCAGGGTGCCGGCCCTGATGTTTGCAGAAGACATGCTTCTTATCTCAAAATCCCCCATGGGCCTGCAAAAGATTCCTTATAGGTTCGACACCTTCTGTAACCTCAGAGGCTTAACTATTAATACCTCTAAAACCAAACTTATGGTATCAAATCCTTGTAACACAACGCACCCAAACCCTACCCCTAGAGGGTCCCACTTGGAACGTGTACATACATTTGAGTACTTGGGAGTTATCTTCATAGAGCACTTTAATTGGCATTTGCACATACATAGGAGTAGGCTATGGTGAGAGCAAACCTCGGGGGTGTTAAAAAAGTGCAGAAGGATTTTCCTTTTCGCCCCATTTCAACCGCATTGCAAATTTTTAATTGTCAAGCGCTTGGTTCAGCTCTGTATGGGGATGTGTCCACCCTTGGGCTAGTTGAAAATCACTTTCTGCAAGAGCTAATTGGCCTTCCTATTAGTACCCCGCTGCTTCCCTTAAGGCTAGACATGGGGCAAAAAAACATAATGGATGTGATGGGTTTGAGGCCTATATTATATTGGAAGAGATTCTGGTCTACTCCAGAGCTGGCACCTTACCAGACAGGGTTGTTGGAGATATTATGTACTGTGGGTGTAGCAAATATCCCATGGTTGAAGTATGTAAGGGCAACTGTTTCTAATATGGCCTTAGCCGCCTTTGGGATGGACTGTTAGGGCCCGATTCACAGAACTAATCTGAGACAAAATCCTAAACTTACTACTTTTGTTATTCACAGAAGGCATTTAGTAGTAGTAAATTTAGGATTTTGTCTTAAGTTTGACTTAAGACAAACTTAAGACAGACTTAAGACAGACTTAAGACAGACTTAAGACAAACTTAAGACAAACTTAAGACAAAATCCTAACTTTACTACTACTAAATGCCTTCTGTGAATACCAAAAGTAGTAAGTTTAGGATTTTGTCTCAGATTAGTTCTGTGAATCGGGCCCTTAGAGGCTAGTGAAACATCTAAAGACATAGTTAAGAATGCCTATTGGGAGCATAAGCTGAGTCTGCTGCATCGGCAGCCAAATTTAGGATTCCTGACCTTGACATTCCTCCAATGGAAAGATAGTTGTGGGCTGGAGAATTTCTTGGATGAAATTGAGCCGACGACTGCTAGGATACTGTAAATCCAGTTTAGATATGGGTCCCTGCTGCTTCTTTCCTTCACAGTGTGGTGGGAGGGTGCATTGCGGTCCTCTTCCCTGCATTGTGTATCATATTTCGAAGCTAGCAAAACGCTTGAGCATGTTTGATTTTTTTTGTCCAGCATACCAAGCCCCTTTGAGACTGTATATTCAACCACTGTGCTGCACCTTTGGTACTAGGTTATATGGAGAGGCGCTGAGATTTTTAACATGTGACACTAGCCAGTGTGTAGTGTTTACGGTTTCAAGTTTTCTGTTGACTATGTGGAGAGTTAGGCAAAACAATATTAAAAATAACATATCACTTAACTCTGATCATGGTGTAAACATTTAGACTAATGGAAGAGTTGGTTTTATGACATTCCCTATAAAACGTCAAGCTTTTATATTTATTGTAATGATCTATTTTTTTTATGCATTTATGTACTTTTATAGATTTTAACTTTGACTAGTGTCAATTTTATGGGATTTTTATTATATTGAAATGAGTTTGCACTTTGATGGTATAACGCTGAATAAAGTTGTTTATGGATATGTTATATTTATGTTTGTTTACATTGTTTGATTACTACTTAACATTTATAGCAGGTTAATGGTGTAGAAGTCTTCCGATCTTCCAATACAGCTGAAGTTATTTTCCTGCTTTGAAATATGTTCCTTTTGTGGAAATATATAATAATAGAAAGAAAGTATTTTAGGTTAATAATTTAAATGGTAATATTTTAGATTTTTTAATTTTTTTTATTAAGTTTATGTTTTTCTTAAATTGTTAGACTTACTTGGTGGAAGCTGATGTGTTTTTCTTTTGGGCAGAATCACAGGTTCCAACCCTCTTTGGTCAGGGTGCAAGCCCATTAGGTGCTTGGCCTGTACTAAATTTTAGTATCTTTGGGCCTGATGTAGATTTTGGAGGACAGGTTACTCTGTCACAACCATGACGGATAACCCATTCACCGTATCAAGTGTATCATATGGCACTTATAATACAGCAGCTGGATCTAAACTTTTTTAGGGGTTTTCATTTAAGGTAAACGCTGATATATGTTTCATGTTTATGATTTTTTTAACTTAAATAGATATATTTATAATGAGGGGTTTCTTATCTATATTTGTGGTTCAATATATTTCATTTTGTTGGTTTACCAATGACTTAGTGGACAATACTTACATTTTTTATATTTTTTTATGTTATCATCATATTGCCTAAACGTCAATATTGTGGATGTCTATATTAAGAAATGCAATATTATGTTACTGTAAATATTCCAAATGATAATATTTTTGTTATTGTTTTATTTTTATTTTACAGAAACACCATTAAGATCAATATTTTACACACACTTCTTCTGTATAACAATATTTATGTTGTCAATATTCTGGTATACAGCCATAGCAGCAATATTTTGTTTTGATTTTTTGTGCTTACTTAGTTCATTAGATTGGTATAGTAGTTAGGTGGGGCTATTTTGGTGAACTGCTGGTGAATTTCTCAGTCCATTAGGACTATGTTATGTATGTTAGATTAAGCTTAAGGTATGTGATTCTTCTAATGGCTTAATACAAAGTTTACACAGCGTTTTTTCATACAAAATCCAAAATCCAAGCAGAAAAATAGGCCACAATGATAATTAGCTGTGTTACTTTGAAACAGAAAAAAACTAATTGAGTGACTGAATGACAATATTTGTAAAGGTCTTAAAAATGCCTAACCAAATAAGTATGATTTGAGCTGCTGCCTAAACATTACTAGTTAGAAAGAATGTTTGATGTTAAAAATAAATCAATTCCATAAAATAACACCCAGAAGAGATAAAGGATGCCCTTTATTCCGAAGATGTTATCTAGGCACTTATAAATTTGCCTTGCTGCCTAGATGTCTTTGGACCACATGTTGTTAGATTTTGATGCACTGGTACTCTGTGGCTTGACAATGCCGGCATTTGTAAAGTAAGAGCACCTTACACAATCTGAAACTGTTAACCAGAATAGTGTTTTGCTTGCCTGTGAAACATGATCTTTCCTATGGGCCCAAAGATGGCTCTTACTGTAGCAATTGTACACATGGGTTGGAGAAGGTAACAATTTCTTACAACAGCATCAACCAGTGATATGTGTGCGCTATCTGCGTCAAGCAAAAAAACATATTTTTCAACTTACGTGCGAGTGGAATGTACAGGCCAAAGATAGTTGGAATGTTTAGTATGTAGAATGTTGTCCTACTCTTGGAGTCAAATATATTTGAAGGAAATCGCTTCTACTGCAAGTTCACCCCAGATTCTTCACATTTTCCAGGACCACTGTTTTGTTCTTCTTTGAACTCTGTGCACTGGTACCCCCCCTAAACAGGAGTAAAGTGTCTGTGCTTCTCCTTTAAACATGGTTAAATTGGCTTGTTTGATTAATATATTAAATTTGCTTATAAGTCCCTATTATATCGTGTTGAAAATGCACCCAGGGCCAGGACGTTAAATGCCACCTCAGGACTGCACCAACTTATCATTATCATCATCACCAAAAAGCTTTATTCGATTATTTAAAACAATCATAAAAGCATCACAGACATTAGATACAGCGCTGCTCATATAAAACACTTCAAAAATATTGCATATGCTAAACGACAAGTAAACGAAAATCTTAGTTTAGAAGACCGCTAACTTTAAGAAACTACCAACAATATAACAGACCTGAATATTAGGCAGCATACGTAAAAAGTACAGTGCAGGCTTCCATTGTTGAAATCCATACACCTTAAGAGTTGTTTTTAAAAACTTTTGAGTTAGTGGCACACAGTATTTGCAGAAGAAGATGAAGTACGCAAGGAATTGCACAGCAGACTCATCACATGGGCACACTAGAACATCATTGTTGTCATATTGGCCCAGGGGAAAACAAAGTGAAGATTTTATAGTCCCTAAATGAAACTTGGATAATAGTGATCTTTCCTGGGGCCTCTCAACCCAACTCAAATATTGCTGAAGATTAGGTGAAGTTTGTATAATTACATAGTCATGCAGGAGAGATTTTCTCAGCTGCTCTTGTTTCCTGGAAGCCCGTCTGTGGATCATAAAAAGGCGTTGTGGCCTCGGATATATCAGCTTTGGGAAGGGAGAATGGGGATGAAAACATAACCTCCCAACTAATTTCTTTAGCCATAGAACTCACGTATCTCAGCCAGGGAAAGGCAGGACCCTTCTTACAACTTAAGCAATCTACAACAATCTCCCTGTTAAGGAAGGTAGGCTCAGTTGCTCAAACAGATACCAAGAGAACCAAGGGGGCCACCCTGATCAGGTCAATCACATATGTAATGCCCAACTACACATGAAGAAAATAATGTGGGGTCGAAGAAGGTAAGCTGATGGGTCGACGACAAAAATGATTCTCCTGCGCCTACATTAATGTAACGTCCTGGTAGCCTAATATAAACACCGGTTGGCTATGTAGATCGACCAAGAAGATTTCTGATCAAACACAACCCCCCAAATATAGGAATTTTATAAGCCGTTCAATGCGCCTACCTTTAATCCAAAATGAGCCTTCTTCCCTGCTCTCAAGCCATATATCATATATTTAGTTTTAGCTGTATTCTGGTAATACGGAAATCAAAGTGTTCATCGATAAAAACTAAATCTCATACTTATCAATAGATTCGCCCTTTCTGAACTCCATATCTACCTCGACTCGCAAATATGTAGTCAAGCAGGCCCTGACACTTAGGCCTGGGATTACTGATTGACAGGTCACAGGTGGGAAGGTGTGCAGCTGGCAGGCAAACACTCAGGCAGGAAACTCTTGATCAATCCCATGGATAGGCCGAGCGACATTACAATGGCCAGGGGATATTGCCTCAATAAAGCACAGAAGGCCGGAGTGGGTACACAGGCTCCTAAAAACTCCATAAAAGATCAGATGCCACATGAGTTGGGAATCCATAGCCAATCAGGACCTAGAACACATAATGATCATGCACTCCCCATGCCGGACATCTGGACGCGTTATCCACTGGCCACACTGTATCCACGCGAGGTCCAGACCCACCTGTAGTAACCATTACACCATTAATTTATGACCCCAAAGGCAGCAACCAACATTCCTCACCATATATGATACGCCGGAAACTATTATAACCTGTCATGTTTTGCATAAAAGAATATTTAAAAAAGAGGGAGTCACCCCAATGTCTAGCAAAGGGACGGGGTACAAATACGACAAAAACACAAACGTCCCTATATTCTAAAAAGAGGACAGATGCCTCCCCCTGGACCAAGTGTCTATTTGGATGTATACCTATATGGTATAGATGAAACTATTATCTTAAAAAAGACAATTGTCTAGCTGAAAATCAAATATCCATCTACACCCCTATATCATATCATATAAAATATATATTGCACAAGAATTTCTTAACTTAAAGCACAATGGGGCCGATTCCGATTCGGGCCGGAAAACGTACCGACCGACTCGGTACGGGAATTTAGTCCGACCGACACGTACCGGCGCCGTCCGACCCGGGTAGTACGATGAAATGCATGGGAATCACGACCGACTCGTACGGACCTCAAGGCGAACGACCGACCCGGACGGAAACAAGCTATCCGGCCGGGAAACCACGCGAATCGAACCGACCGACACACACCAGGAAATAACCCGAACGAAACGTACCCGCGAACTCCGACCCGCGCAGTACGATGCAATGGGTGCAAATTCAGACCGATTCGCACGGAGCCCCAGCCATACGACCGACACGCATACAAAAGCCAGCCGAACAAACACAATACTCCGCGACCGACGCGTACGCCGCATATGAAACTGAGCTGAAACACAGCGGGAACGACTCGGAGAGGCGCGCACGAGACAACTGCAACGTCCTACTCGGTCAGAAGAACGACTCCTACATGCACAATAATCACAAATGAAAAAATACAAAAAAAAGGGCCAAACAAGCAATGACAAAGCCAATAAATACAGGGGTGAAAAAAATGGAACAAGGACACACCCCCAACTCCACCTACATAAAGGCCACAAATCCCTACCAGGATCCTTTGCAAATTCCACTGACCTGCCAGCAGAGAACACCATCACACAGCAAACACAGACACACACACAGCTCATCCAACACAAAAGCCACACACCATTAGCACCTCAACAAATAGCACCCTCACACACACACAGCAAAACCTACACTCACACACCCTCACTTGCACACACACACACATCAATCACCACCACCACCCATCACCATGCCCCTAAAGAAGAATCCAAAGTTCCTAGATAGTGAATTGGAAGTCATGGTAGACGAGATCATGAGGGTAGAGCCACAGTTGTTTGGCACATTGGTCCAACAGACCCCCATGTCGCAGAAAACCAAGATGTGGGCGAGGATCGTCGACAGGGTGAACGCACAATCACCATGTTTGCGCACAAAGGAAGACATCCAGAACAGGTGGTATGATGTGCGCAGGAGGGTCAGGGACCTACTGAAGAAGGATTACCTCCTGAGCCAGCACACCGGCAGTGGCCCTCCTGCCAAACCAGTATACCTCAGGCCCTGGGAGGAGAAGGTGCGGGCCATCCTACCACCAGTGAGCATATATGGACTAACAAACATCCCAGAGCCTGGTGAGTACACAACTAATATACACAATTTTGTGTGCCAATACACACACATCACTGTCAAGGGGACAGTCAAACCATGCACCCCTAGCAAATCAACAGCAACCAAAAGATAATCATCCCAAGAAGTGTATGTCAGTCAGATAAACACAATACATGCCATGTCATAGTGATATGTAACTGTGTCATGACATCTACAAATCCAATACCAAATTGAGCTAGGCAGTGGCACAAATCTAACCAACAAACACTGTCAGATATTTAGCCACCACTAGAACACCACCTCACAGGGAAGCTCACAGAAAGGAAGGAATCCTGTGTATGCTGGTGAAGTCAGTGTAGCCAAGAGCATGATGGGACTCGTAGTAACAGATAATGGGCAGCCTCACATTTGGACCATCAACACCACTCAGAACCATGCTCACAACACAGGGAGTGGATAAGGACTGACAAGATGGCTGACACTGGGTACTGCTGTGGGGAGCACAAGGCCCTGCTGGGAACTGTGCACCAACAAACAGCACAACACCACTGCCTGACATCCTGAAAGCCAACTTGCTCTCCCTGCAATGCAAGCACGTTGCATGGTGGGATATCTGGCTGGGTGGGAAGGAGGACTCACAGCACTGACCATAGTTACAAGCAGCTCTCCTCACACACCCCTCAACACAAACTCCACATAACCCACCTGGCAGAATGCAATGCCTCACATACCAAATGAAGATCCCACAAAGAACCACCACCCTGGGTAATGCTGTGTGAAGCACAGGGACACTCTTGGGACTTGTAGCCAAACAAACGCAAGGACAACACTGTCAGCCTTCCTGTCAGCACAGGCACACTACCCCACAGGGAAGCAGAGTCCAAAGGAAGGAAGTATGGGCATGCTGGGAAGGGGGTGTAGGCAATAGCATGATGGGAGTTGTAGTCACAGATACTGCTCACCCTCACAATTGGCCCATCAACACCACTCTGAACCATGCTCACATCACAGGGAGTGGATAAGGACTGACAAGATGGCTGACACTGGGTACTGCTGTGGGGAGCACAAGGCCCTGCTGGGAACTGTGCACCAACAAACAGCACAACACCACTGACTGACATCCTGAAAGCCAACTTGCACTCCCTGCAATGCAAGCACGTTGCATGGTGGGATATCTGGCTGGGTGGGAAGGAGGACTCACAGCACTGACCATAGTTACAAGCAGCTCTCCTCACACACCCCTCAACACAAACTCCACATAACCAACCTGGGAGAATGCAATGCCTCACATACCAAATGAAGATCCCACAAAGAACCACCACCCTGGGTAATGCTGTGTGAAGCACAGGGACACTCTTGGGACTTGTAGCCAAACAAACGCAAGGACAACACTGTCAGCCTTCCTGTCAGCACAGGCACACTACCCCACAGGGAAGCAGAGTCCAAAGGAAGGAAGTATGGGCATGCTGGGAAGGGGGGTGTAGGCAATAACATGATGGGAGTTGTAGTCACAGATACTGCTCACCCTCACAATTGGCCCATCAACACCACTTTGAACCATGCTCACATCACAGGGAGTGGATAAGGACTGACAAGATGGCTGACACCTGGGTACTGCTGTGGGGAGCACAAGGCCCTGCTGGGAACTGTGCACCAACAAACAGCACAACACCACTGCCTGACATCCTGAAAGCCAACTTGCACTCCCTGCAATGCAAGCACGTTGCATGGTGGGATATCTGGCTGGGTGGGAAGGAGGACTCACAGCACTGACCATAGTTACAAGCAGCTCACCTCACACACCCCCTCAACACAAACTCCACAAAACCCATCTGGGAGAATGCAATGCCTCACATACCAAATGAAGATCCCACAAAGAACCATCACCCTGGGTAATGCTGTGTGAAGCACAGGGACACTCTTGGGACTTGTAGCCAAACAAACGCAAGGACAACACTGTCAGCCTTCCTGTCAGCACAGGCACACTACCCCACAGGGAAGCAGAGTCAAAAGGAAGGAAGTACGGGCATGCTGGGAAGGGGGTGTAGGCAATAGCATGATGGGAGTTGTAGTCACAGATACTGCTCACCCTCACAATTGGCCCATCAACACCACTCTGAACCATGCTCACATCACAGGGAGTGGATAAGGACTGACAAGATGGCTGACACTGGGTACTGCTGTGGGGTGCACAAGGCCCTGCTGGGAACTGGGCAACAACCAACAGCAAGACACCACTGAATGACATCCTGAGAGTCAACCTGAACCCACTGCAAGGGTGGCATGCTTCATGGTGGGATAACTGGGCTAGGTGGAGAAGGATGGCCGGATGTCCACCAAATGCAACAAATGCTGGCCATGCACACACCTCAACATTCACATTGAAATGCCCCAGGTATGCATGACAATGTGCTACTCCAATATCAACCTCTTACTGTGACAACTTAGTACAATGCAATGTACATGCCCGCATCCAGAGGTACAGTCACAACTGTCAGGTGTGTGAACCATTGATGCCTGTAGAAACATAACATACAATGTGTGTCTCTTCCAAATACAGGTGATGATGATGGGGACACAGCAGCAGGCGAGGAGGAGTCCCTGTCCCAGGCTCCGGGGGTCACAGAGCTCACTGATGTGGAACAGCCTCTGCCCTCCTCGGATGGCGAAGACCTACCTGGCACCTCCGGTGTGAGTCATCATGCAGCACCAGCTGGACCAACATCTGCACCCCCTGCACCCACCCCTCCAACAACTATCAACACACAGACCACCCCCGCCGACACAGACAGACCAAGGACCACCGATGACAACAGCACAGGGCCCCAGGCCCACCGTGGAGCAATGGACGACAACACCACTAACAACCCCCAAGGGGGCCTTGGGTCACCTGTGCGTGCCACCGCAGGTCCTGCACATGTCGCCAGGGGTGGTGGGAGGGGTGGTAGACATAGGTCGCGGCTTGCAGAGGGGTCTGGACTGCATGATGACCCACAACTGGCACGCATCGCTGATGCGTACCAGGATAGCACCGGAGAGGTCAGACAGGTAGTGGGGATCCTCAAGGCCATACAACAGCAGCAGGCTGCCCATCATGCCCGCTTGGACTCCCACATGTCCCGTGTGGAGACACACATGTCTCGCATGGAGTCCAAGTGGGACACATTGCAAGAACTCACAGCGGTGCATAGGGACATATTGACATGCCTCCGCCATATTAGCACCAACATGGCCACACCTCCCTGTGTGCCCACAACATCTGGTGCTTTAACAACTGACACCACCAGGGAGGGAGGAGGACTCTGGCGGAGACTCCCCTGCACCGCAGCAGCCTGCACGTGAGGGTCGCCCCCAAAGAAGAGGGGTCGTCCGAGGAAGGAAAACTGAGAGGTTGATGGCCACGTACATCCCCCAGGAAGCCAACACCTGTTCCGGAAATTCTCCTTTGTGTGCAAACGTTTCACCCTGTCGAATGCAACACTACTCTCCCACATGACATGGGGAGTTCAAGTTGGACTAATGTATCATATGACTGTGGACTTCACTCAGGACATTTCTGCTACCAAGACTTCCAACTCATCTGGGAACTTTGGATCACAATCCCAATGTCCAGCACCCACCATCCTGTGCACTATACACACACATTTCTGTAAATAAAATCACTAGTACACCATACTTGCCTCTGTTGTTATTCAAATGTGGATACTGTTATGGTGATGATGATCTGCTAAATTACACTGTGTATGCTAACTGCTACAGCAAGTACAACACCGTTGTGTGAGTCATGGTGACGTGACACATATGAGAGAGACACACCACTAGGGCTACACAACACAGAGACACCAGGGCCATCGGACTCATCGCCCACAGTGATGTTGCCAGGAAATACAGTGGAATGCACAGACACCACACCTGTTCAGAGTCTGTGTCAACTAGCCCACAGGTGCAGTAAGCAAATGTCAGTCAGATGTGTGACCACAGACAACGCACATCCCAAAGTGAAGCACAGGTTCATTACACATTTGCAACATGTTGTTTCCACTACAAATGCAAGGTTTACCCACGTGGCAGTGGCCACACAGTCAACAAGTGCAGAAGATATGAAGTCCAGGGGTGTGTGGCACATCACTTGTAGGCAAACTACTGCTGCCACCCTGAAAGCTGAATCATGGTGTCGGGGGATCCAAGTTGACCAAAGTACTCAGTAAGCACCCTGTGAAGGACAGACATGACACATAGTTAAAACCACTGAAGAACAGGACAGAACTGCAATACTCATGCCCAATACATGTCACAAGACAACTACACAAAACCAAGTTAGCATGTCAAAACTGTTGGGGAGTACAGACTACCTGTAAGGACACATTGCTGCACGCATCCAGTCAAGTAGCACATGGCCACACTCAAACAGCACCAGAGCACCACCCACACATATCATGCAAACTCACATCATTCACATTACATCTCCCTGGATACTCACATTCAGCTGAAGAAGTTGGTGATGAGCTGTGTGCGGACATCACCATCATCATCATCATCATCACTGGCATCGTGGTCCAGGCCAGGATCCTCCACAGGTGGCGGACGTTGGTCATCCAGGATGAGAGGCAACTCCTTCCGCACTGCCAGGTTGTGTAGCATGCAGCAGACAATGACAATCTTGCACACCTTTGCTGGGGCATATGGGAGGGCCCCTCCTGTCTTGTCCAGGCAGTGGAAGCGGCTCTTCAGGAGACCAAATGTCCGCTCAATCACTCTCCTGGTCCGACCATGTGCCTCATTGTAGCGCATCTGGGCTGGTGTCACAGGGTTCCCGAGGGGTGTCAGCAACCACGGCATGTTGGGGTATCCGGAGTCACCTACGGACAGACAAGTGCACATTAGCTGATTTGGAAAAGTGGGTGGAATACTACAGATCAGAACACACACAATGGTACAAAGTCAGTACACACCGACAAGCCAGGCACGCTGGTTCTGCATCTGTGCCATCATCCTCGGGATGCGACTACTCCTCATCACGTAGGCATTGTGTGCTGAACCAGGGAAATGGGCACACACATGTGTGATGCTCATATCTGCAAGACATACCACCAGAGCATTGATTGAATGGTAATGTTTACGGTTCTGGTATGCCTGCTCATGTGCCTGTGGTGGTATCAAAGCCACATGTGTCCCATCAATGGAGCCAATGACATGTGGCATCCTCCCCAGGGCATAGAAGTCACTCTTGACGTCAGTGAGTTGTTGACGTGTAGGGAAATAGATGTACTGGTCCAGGCATCTCAACATTGCCTCCAAAACATCGCGTAGCACACGGCTGAGCATAGTCTGTGACATCCCACTGGCAGTTGCCACAGTGTGTTGAAAGGTACCGGTGGCAAAGAAGTGTAGGGCTGCCATTACCTTCACCTTGGGTGTCAGCGCCGTAGGGTACGTCCGGCCAGGTTGCAAATGTGGTGCCAAGCGCACTGCCAAATCATCAATCAGCTGCCTGGTGAAGCGGTACCGTCGGATGCTGTCACGTTCCACCATTGTTGCCAGGTCAGGGAATGGTCTATGGACAGCTGGAGCCCTGCAGTGCATAGGTTGAAGAAAGAAAGATTGTCAGTCACCCCACATATGTGCCATTCACCATACTCAATTTCACATGATACATCATTACGAGACACAAGTACTTGATGTGTGTGCCGTTCTGTTCAGACATAACTCGCACCTACATGCCCATCATCTAACTTCTCAGTACAACATGTGTGCACAACAGGTACCAGGTTGTGTTATGGGAAACCATTAGGCTGTGTCACAGTACCCATTTACTGCTGTCACATTCCACACACACACCACAGTGACATGTCTGGACAGATGCGCCACAGGCATCACAGCTCATTGACAGGTAGATTCCCAGTGACCCTGTCTTGCCACATGGACACTGGCATGACATGGCGTATCATGTACACGTCAGAAAAACAAACATGACTCCCACAGGTAGTGGCCCCTGTCGCCTCCGCAGGACAGACATGGACGCCAGTGACGCACAACATCAAAGTCCATGCACAAACAACGTTGATGTGGAGACTGTCTCCCATCGTGCACATGGAATCAGAGACATCGGAAACACAACATGCACACAGACTGTGGAGGGACATCACTATAGTGGCAATGGGTCATCCTGTGAAGTACATGCCTTCCCCCATCGGACCCTGGGAGTATGTGACATGTCACACACATACACAACCTGGAAATGTGACAATGCCACATGCTCCGAAATGAACTGTTGCACATCACAGTGGTCATGTGCACAACACACAAAGGACCCTGTCCCCATGAACACATGCACAGCCTGGGTGTGGCTGCCCACAAGTGCCACCACAGAAACCACATGTTAACCCCCATACACAGAAAAGGTAATGCAGCCTTACATGCCTTAGGAAACAGTGTGGACTGGGTGTGGTGTTGTAGGTGTGCCCCTGGGTCTCTGGCAGGTATATGTGGCTGGCATACGTTCACCAGTGACAAGCATGGTGACATATGCGACTGACCTGTACAGGTACGCGTTGTACAGCAATGGACCGATCGGTGTGCCCGGCCGGACCATTGCATCTGTTGTGAGCAGGTACGCGTTGTACAGCAATGGACCGATCGGTGTGCCCGGCCGGCCCCTTGCATCTGTTGTGAGCGGGTACGGGTTGTACAGCAATGGACCGATCGGTGTGCCCGGCCGGCCCCGTGCATCTGTTGTGAGTGGGTACGCGTTGTATCCCGAAATACGCGTTGTACAGCAATGGACCGATCGGTGTGCCCGGCCGGCCCATTGCATCTGTTGTGAGCGGGTACGCGTTGTACAGCAATGGACCGATCGGTGTGCCCGGCCGGCCCATTGCATCTGTTGTGAGCGGGTACGCGTTGTACAGCAATGGACCGATCGGTGTGCCCGGCCGGCCCATTGCATCTGTTGTGAGCGGGTGCGCGTTGTATCCCGAAATACGCGTTGTACAGCAATGGACCGATCGGTGTGCCCGGCCGGCCCATTGCATCTGTTGGGAGCGGGTACGCGTTGTATCCCGAAATACGCGTTGTACAGCAATGGACAGATCGGTGCGCACGCATTGGCTGGGGCCTGGCATGGCAACAGACGCGTTTTCGAAGCTCCAACGAGTCTGATGCAGTGAATTCAGTTGGCCAGCCACAACAATGTTGCAAAATCATGGGTGTCATGAAGTTGAAGATTTGAAGGATGCTGTGGGCGTGTATTAGTACTGCTATTCCATAGATTGGTCAGATTCAGAAGATGCAAACGACTTGGACCTATCACTTTGGACACATGGGACAGTATCTGCCTCTGCAGCACACATATAATTCTGTCTGTTCCCCTGAGAGCTCACTTGCCTGCACTACATGCTCCAGGACGACATCTGCCACCAACACTGCTGCTGTCTCTGCATCCTCTGGCTACTGCAATGGCACGTACTGTGGAGAGAGCCCCAGCCTTCAGCCTTGAGGAGAACCAGGCCCTGATGGACAACCTCCTTCCACAGTACAGCAAGCTGTATGGGAAACCAGGGGAGCAGGTGAGTGTGCTGTCCACTGCCTTACTAATTGTGCATGTTGTCTGACTAGCAGGACTTACAGTGTGCACACCACTGGCTAGCATGCTCACTGAGTAGTTTTCACACCCCAAAGTGTGTAGTTACATGCACTGAACAGGTACAGTGCAGTAACAGTACATTCCAACAAGGTTTACTTCCCATACAATGATACCATGTAGTGACTGCTGGCAAACTGTTCATAGCCATTGTTGCACTGCCTATGTACATCATATGCCCCTGTGATTGAGACGTGTATCTCCAACTGTGTGATGCACGTATATGTTGCATGTGTAGTAATGGCCTTTTCACTTTGTCATCCTCACAGGTTGATGCCCACCAGTAGCAGGAAATCTGGCTGACCATCGCCCGGGCAGTAAGATCCGTGGGGGTCTACAGGCGCAGGATCCACAACTGCCAGAAGAGGTGGCAGGACCTTCGGGGCTGGACCTGGAGGATCGCAAGGGTCCAGCTGAAGCTGTCGCCTCCTCGCAGGAGGGGCGGACACCGGACCCTGACCCCCCACATGCTTCGGATCCTGGCGGTGGTCTTCCCTGACCTGGATGGGCAGCTGAAGGGCAGACAGCAGCAAGGAGGGGATGAGTCCATGACTGCACTGTGCACTTTGTCTGACATGCTATGTGCCCTCCTCTGGCCTGGTTAAACTTCCACAGTACATCAGTCATGTGGTCCAGGACCCATGTCCCTCATTTGTGACATGCCCACTTCTCCTCTGATACGCATATGTGTGGCCCTTACAGTCAGGAAATTGTGTCACTTGGGGACTGTGTCATTGCATTTAGCTTCGCTCAAGGTGGGGGACAGAATTTGTTCCCGTGACTATGTTGTGCGATTCATGGGTGGGTCAATTGCTTACACAATGCCTAAGTTCTGACATGTAATCTGGGTGTAACTTTGATATGTGATCCACTTGCTGATCTGAATCACCACATGTCCCTGGGGAATTTGGCACACACCCATGCTGCTGGTGGGAACAATGTTTGGGCCTCAGGAGTATGTGTCTCAAGTGTGTCACACATGCTTAGCCACCTGCCTACTGTCCAGGACTCATCCCTCTTACAGGTGGAGCTGGACAGTCATGCCTACTCCAGGGCATACAATACACTCTGTACTCCCACTCCCGTGTATCATCTGGCATGTTGTGATCAGTGAAATGTACCCTCAGGTGTCTGCCTCTGTCTCATTGTGCTGTGTCTTCGATGTCAGGACTACTGGTATGTTTATCGGTTAGGGCTCAGCATGCCATCGGAGATGTGACCATGATAGACGATACTTCTGTGACTTATAGGTGTCTGATCACTTGACTGTGCACACAGGTGTATGCGACTGTGACTTTCAGGCAGCTGTTTTTCCTTCACAGCACACTGTGAGGTGCTCATGTTCAGAGAGTTGTGTTTCATGTCCCCCATATGTCCAATTGGTATGACGTGGACAAATAGTAGTTCAGATGATGTGGTTTTTGGGGGATGGACATGTGCACTTGTCAGTTACATAACTTGCATTCCCCATGTCCTAGGATTGTGACACAGTGCAGACTGTTGTTGGCTGGCTGCCATGGCCATGTGACTGGAGACAGTGATGTATGACTTTGCACGCATGCCTGTGTCATGGCATTAAACTTCCTAAGACTGATCCTGCAGGGGAGTGACATGTGCAACATGCACCCCATTGTGGCATTGACTATCCGGACATGGGTGCATCATGGTGTCTGGTGCTGGTATGCATCACATGCATTTCTATTTAGACTCTGGCCATCCGTTTATCCGGACACCTGCACTGACTCAGTGGCAAGAGATGTGATGTGTGCATGTTCACATACTTCACCGTGTTCCCTGCAATGTCCAACAACTGTGTAGGTGGTGCATGTGTCCACACTGGGGTCTTACCATCAGACAGGCACCAGACAGATGGGTGCAAGGGCAGGAGGGGTCTGAGTCCCATGGTTGACCATCAGACTGACAATTGGCTTCCCCGAATCTGTGTGAGGACTTTAGGCAATGTTCAACTAAGGATGCCAGGGCTTGCTCTGTGATGTGCTGTACTTACTGTGGTGTGTGCGGTCAGTGCAGGTGACTGATGTTTGTCTGTTTCCCTAATTGTTTGCAGATACATCCACGGCCACAGGAGGGGACAGCTCCACGGACCAGGAGGAGCAGCGGAGCCAGACTGGGTCAGAATCCGACGAGTGGTCAGAGGGACCCAGTGGCACAGAGGGCGAGGGGAGCCACACCGAGGAGTCCTCAGCACCATCCACCTCAGCTGAGGACCACAGCAGCTCGCAGGATGACTCCCTTGTGGAGGCGGGTCTCAGCAGCCACCAAAGGCCAGCTAGTCTGTCTGGCCCCGCCGCCACCACCACCACCACCGCCCTCCCATTGGCTCCCATTCCTGAGGTCCGTGGAGGCTCCCGTGCTCGGGAGCGTGTCTCCTTTGTGCCAGGCACCGCACCCCCTGCCCCTGTGTCCCCTGCTGCCCTGAGTGAGGAGTCTGTGTACCTCCTTCGGCAGCTCCATGTAGGGCAGACAGCAATGCTGAGTGTCCTCCATGCACACACCACTCTGTTGACACAGCTGGTGTCGTTCATGGAGAGCATCTCGATGGGTATGTCTGCCCTACAGAGGAGAAATAAGTCCATGGACTCCTCCCTGACGGCAGTCGTGTCCCTCCTCCAACAGTCCCTCACCCCTCCCACCTCTGCCCCATCCACACTTCCTGCCACCCTACCTGTCCAAAGCACATGCACACCTGCACAATCACCCAAACACACAGACACGAGCAGCACAGACACACCCAAGAGAAAGGCAAGACGTGCACACAAGCATCCTCAGGGGAATGATACCACACACACAGGGGATGGGGAACAGACACACACACAGGCATCCACAGTCACTCCGCAGTCCTCCAAATCCTCTCCCTCCAAGACCCCTTCCCTTGCCTCACCTGCTACCCCACCTACACAGCAGATCTTCCTCTGTGACCTCAGCCTCTTCCCCTCTGATCCTGCTGATCCAGCATACCGGGGGAAGAGGAAGTCCACCCACACAGAGGGGAGTGCCCCTCGCCCCCGGACACCCTCCCCCAGGCGCAGGCAGACACAGGACCCCATTCGGAAGTCCCCCGGACCAGGAAGAGCAAGACCCCACCACCACCACCACGCAGCTCCACCACCCAGTCTCTCTCCTCCATCCCCCAGGCCACCACTCCACAGGTTCCCCCGCCACACCCTGCCCCAGGTTCCCCCACACACCGATACCGCATCCCCAGACTGCTTAGGCCCTCCCCCTGCCACTTGCTCTTCCACCCCCAACCCAGACGCTCTGCCTGTTAGTGCCACTGGTGTGGAGACCGGGTCCCCCCTCTGTCCTGCCCACCTCATCTGCCCACCCTTCCACTCCCTTGGAGTCATGCACTGCAGTGGAGTCCACAACCACCCCGTCTGACTCGGGCACTGCAGTGGGGACCCAGTCCACTACATCAGACCAGCCCACTGCAGTGGTTGCAGCACCCACACCAACTGACTTGTGTACCACAGTGGTGCCGACCCCCCTGAGTCAGACACCTCCACTGCAGTTGCCGGTGACACTCCTGCACCCACCACCCCTTCACTGCCTCACTCTGCCATCCCCTGATCCTGTCCCTGCGGTGCCTGGCCTGCCCCTTGTATGCCCCTCCAAGGGGGATATCCCCTGTCCGTACCAGTGCAGGCAAGCAATGGGTGACCAGTTGTCACTTATCACCCTGTTGGGACTGTGATTTTGGACTGGCCATTGGCCTTAGTTTCTTTTGGACTTCAGAGTTTTCCTTGACATTTGCTGAATAAAGCCTCTTTTTGTTTAATTGTGGGTTTTCTTTTGATGTACATGATGTGGATGAGTAGCATCCTGCATTTGCAGTTGTAATAGTGTTCATATCAGGAAAATGAAGTGTTGCTGTGATGGACTCCATGTGGTCCATGGGATATGTGTCCTGTTTTAGTCTGGATCTATGGCATCCTTTGCTGCAGTCTGAGGGTGTAATGTTCAGCATTTGACACAGGGATGTACGTTTTGCATTTGTAAATGAATATCTTTGTCTTACACTGATGCACATCTGGTGGGCTTACCACTGTTCAATGTTCCGATTTCCCTGACTGTGTGCCCAGCTCCACTGGACATGCAGTTTTGCACATCAATGTCGAATGACTCATCTGTGTATACAGTGCAACTTGCTTGACACGTGTTTTGGGTGTATGCTGATGACTGACGTGACACTCCCGTACCCAGGCTGATGTGAGCAGAGCCTTCTGTGTGTTGTAGTTGTTGACTCACTGACGGAGTGTTCTGCTGACATGTTTGGGTCGTGCACAGACAAGGTTTGGCACAGCGGACCTTCCACAGGAGTGGAGTGCCCTCATGGCAGTGTGTAATCCGGTGACATTGCGTGGGCCTGTGTTGTGTGTTGTGTAAGCATGTCTGTGCATGTTCCCTTCCCTTTTCCTACACAGGCTGTGTCCCTAGGGATGTTCCTGTTTGTGATGCTTGCTGAGTTGTTCTGTGTTCATCCAGCATCTTGGACCTGGTTTCTCCGTGATGTGGGTGTATGGCAAACTAATGTTCATGAGGTTGTCATCCCAGGTTGTCTTTGTTGTCAGGGCTGGGGATGTGGTCAAACGCAGATGGGACACATTCAGGATTCCCCTTGGCACTTGTTGTTTACACAAATCATGTGATTTACAGTTTGTGGTAGCTTTCACTGATTGTGATACGTTGTGTGTGTGACTGCTGCCACTCCTCAGGGTCAGAGCTGCAATGTTGGAAGTTGTGTACGTGTGTTCTTAGTGTGTCACCTTGGCTTCTTCGTTGGTGTGTGACTATGGCCAGGATCCCATTGATTGTGGTGGATTTCATATCATGCCCATGTACGGCGTACTGTGCTGTGTGTCAGACATTGACGAGTCTTGTTGACTGGCCATGTGTGATGGGTTTCTGCACCTTAGTTCCCACCACCACCCCTGGTATTGTCATGGGTGCATGTGCAATGTCACCAGTCCATGTGAGCTTCACTGCTGCACATTGGTGGAGATCAGGGTGTGTGGTGTTGAGTGTGTGCAAATGTGAGTTGTTGCACGGCTAGACCCCTACCTCCATATTGGCCTTGGCTGGCAGGCTGTGCTGATTGATTAGAGCTTGTGTAGGTGTGATGGTAGTTTGTTGCTCAGGACACATGGCTGTGGTTCACAGTGTGAACGACATCTACCTTTGTCATCACAGTGGGATTATCATGCAGGCTAGAGTCAGCACAATGTGGGGTCCCTGGGGGTAGTGCTGTGGTGGGTCTGTCGCTTGCTGTGTTAGTTGCTGTTCCTACAAGCTTGTGAGACATGTGTAATTTGGGCTCCCTCTCATCTAACAATGCCTGATTGCCCACATAGGGGTATCCGATCCATGAGTAACTTTTGTATGGAACTGTATACACATCTGTGTGGTTGGAATTCAGGCCTCCTCATGTGTTGTGTGATTGCCTGGGGACACTGGCACACACCCCCATCACCCGTTGTGTTTGATATGCAGTGTGAGTCTGCCTGTTTGTGTTTGTGCCTTAGCACCACTGCATTGGCATATCTTGAGTGTGCCATTGGCTGTATGTTGTTTGGTGGCTTTCCCCTGCTGTCCCTGGGACTCCTAGGTCATCAGTCAGCACAATAATCATGGTATGGTATTTGTTCACCTCACATCTACAGTCTCCACAGGATATCTACATTTGTGTGTCCATTGGTGCAGATATGTGGGTCAGCATTATGATGGTCACTTCTGTCATTGTGTTATTTGTGAATGTTGACAATGTGGGCCCCCATGGGTGATGTTTGTATGCACATGGCCAAAACGATGTTTCAGTGACACTGCACTGTTTGCCTCGACCAATCTATGTTGCTATGGGACACAAGCACTACTATGCCACTGATGTGTTTGTTGTTGTGTGACCAGGATTCATCCATGCAGTTTGGCTTTGGCAGCTTTTACCATGACTACATTTACCTTATGATCACTGTGGTGATGGTGCTTTAGACCCCATTGCCACACTGTTCAAAAAGTGCATCAGCTATGGACACCACACTTCCCTTTTGGTCACTGTGGTGATGGGGCTTTAGGCCCCATTGCCACACTGTTCAAAAATGTGCATCAGCTATGGACACCACACTTCCCTTTTGGTCACTGTGGTGATGGGGCTTTAAGCCCCATTGCCACACTGTTCAAAAAGTGCATCAGCTATGGACACCACACTTCCCTTTTGGTCACTGTGGTGATGGGGCTTTAGGCCCCATTGCCACACTGTTCAAAAAGTGCATCAGCTATGGACCCCACACTTACGTTTTAGTCATTGTGGTGATGGGGTGTTCGAGCCCATTGCCACAGTGGCCATGGTCGGCTTGCATTGTGGAGGCCACACACATTTATGTGTGACACATGTGATAGGGGGTCACATTGTATGTTCAATGTCATTTTCAGTCTTGTAGGCATTTGACACAGACTACACACGCTTGTCATGGTGTTGGGGGGATGTAATTTTCTGTCATTCCTTATGTGGGAGTATGCTGGTTGTGTCATGCATTACCCGTCCTATGAGTAGGGGTGGTGGTAGTGACAGGCATCCAGCCCCCCCTGAGTAGGGGTGGTGGTGGTGGCAGGCATCCAGGCCCCCCTGAGTAGGGGTGGTGGTAGTGGCAGGCATCCAGCCCCCCTGAGTAGGGGTGGTGGTGGTGGCAGGCATCCAGGCCCCCCTGAGTAGGGGTGGTGGTAGTGGCAGGCATCCAGCCCCCCCTGAGTAGGGGTGGTGGTAGTGGCAGGCATCCATCCCCCTAAGGGTGGGGATGGTAGTAGTGACAGGCATCCAGGCACCCATGATTAGGGGTGGTGGTAGTGGTAGGCATCCATCCCCCCATGAGTGGGGATGGTAGTAGTGACAGGCATCCAGCCCCCCATGAGTGGGGATGGTAGTAGTGACAGGCATCCAGCCCCCCCTGAGTAGGGGTGGTGGTAGTGACAGGCATCCAGCCCCCCCTGAGTAGGGGTGGTGGTGGTGGCAGGCATCCAGGCCCCCCTGAGTAGGGGTGGTGGTAGTGGCAGGCATCCAGCCCCCCCTGAGTAGGGGTGGTGGTGGTGGCAGGCATCCAGGCCACCCTGAGTAGGGGTGGTAGTAGTGGCAGGCATCCAGCCCCCTAAGGGTGGGTATGGTAGCAGTGACAGGCATCCAGGCCCCCCTGAGTAAGGGTGGTGGTAGTGGTAGGCATCCAGCCCCCCTGAGTAGGGGTGGTGGTGGTGGCAGGCATCTAGCCCCCCATGAGTAGGGGTGGTGGTAGGGTGGTGTTAGTGGTAGGCATCCATCCCCCTATGGGTGTGTATGGCATTGGTGTTGGCCATCCCACCCCTATTGTTCTGCTGTTGCTTGTGTACGTCATTTGTGCATCCCTATGTGTGTGTGACATATTTCGGGTATGTGTAGTTTGTTTGCATTGTTGGTGTTTGACTTACCGTCTGCGCCGTACGCGTCCGTGCCGGTCCCGGTAATAGATGTAGAGTATAGGTAGGACCTGCGCAATGGGATTCATGCTTGGATCGTCTCGTTCGGGTTTCTCGTGTCTTCGACTCGTACTCGTCGCTGGCTTGTTCGTCTCGTAGCCGTGGATCGTCTTGTGGCGCACAACGGAGCTTATGTACGGCTCGCCCGGATGCTCAAACGTGCCGGACGTAGCAACGGGTTCGGCGCGTACGGAATGCGCATCATACTAGTCCGACCGGAAGGTGCTGTGTATTTGGTTCCGTGCGGCTCGAATCAGCGTTTACGGATCCGGCTCGGGCGGGGAACAGGAGCTGGATTGGGTGAGTACGGCTCGCTCGGAAACTGGGTTGTTATACGCATCGTACTTGTTCGTCCGGACAAGTGTACGAATCGGTCGGGAAACACGCATTCGGCTTGTATTTTTTCCGGACGAATACTGTTAGGTGCGCTTCCGGCCGAGATCGGAATCGACCCCAATATGTTAAAAAGTTTTATTAAAAATAATTTTATCACATATTCATACAGTAAAACCATTCATATTCCTCCCAATATAGGTTACAATCTAGTTTCATTACACATATAGATAAAAACTCTAAAAACAGTCGACGCAGCGTTTCGGTGACACCTCGATATTTTCACCTTCCTCAGGACTACAAAAGTTTTCATCAAATCTAAATAGTAAAAATACATTGTTTTAGTCATATATACATACCACAAACTAGTCGTGCTATACAATCCTTATTCCTAATAATGTGCTCTGATGTTTTCAGCCTATCACTCAAGAAGCTTAAATATTTATTCTACCACATTTGACATTTCTATTCTATACATCAACTTCTATTTCTTGACACTCGGTCCCCCAGGGTCACATATAAAACTATAGCATGCTTTTGTCACACTTTTATTTACTATTGCGCCTTTTAGTACAAACATTCTTTACACAATACCCTGCTATTCCAGTCTTTATAGTAGGAGTCTCTAATGAACTGTTATAAAAATAATCAATCAAATGCCACAGTATTTCTAAGGTGCCCATGATTATATAATGATACACTCATATTCTATTCAGAGTCCTTTCCTTACACTATAACCACTCTCGATATAAACAGGCATAGTGAATACAATACTGGATTTGTTTATTAATACTTGTTTCAATTGCATAATGAGTGGGGGATAAAACCTCTCGCCACATCAAAAGACCACAATGATAGAGCCTTCGAAATAGAAAAAATAAAAAGAGAGCATTCATTGTCTTTGAAATACACCGCATTTAAGTGTTCAGCGGTGATAACATGGAAAGGAAGATATTTTTCCTTCCGTTTTTTAAAGGAATATGAGCTTGAGAATATATAACATAATAGTTGTATTTGTAAAGCGCACGATTACCCATAGGTGTCCTGGCGCTGAATAACAAATGTTTATTGTTACCCAACTCAATGGTACTCATTTTATCGACCTCAGATGGAGGAAAGGCTGAGTGGACCCGCCGGGATTTGAACCTGTGACCATGATGTCGAACACAGGCCCCTGCAGTGGCTGCTTTAGTCCACTGAGCCACCAGACCCCTACATATGAGTTTATATCAGCAACAGAACATAAGTTGATCTTATTCCTTTCCATTTTAGATAATAGATGAGGCGGTTCAACTAATCATTAACTTTGACCGCCCCTTTTAGATAGCACAAGTTTGGAGTAAAACGCGGTTTAAATTATGACGTGAGATATAAACTCGATTTGGATCACAGTATAGGTGTGATTAACACATGGGTTAAGTGAATATTAATACAACTAACAGGTATTATTGAGGAGCGCTATAGAAACCAGCATAGTAAATAGCGCTAATATAGTCCAAACTAATAATTATTATTAAACTGGATGGCTGTAGGTTTTTATTTATACTCTGTGAGCCTACAGTGGATGCTACATACTGCTGTTATAATTAACCCACAAACATTGGCTTTTAGATGTAGACGTTGATTTTATGGAATTGAATAATCCCAAGAAAGAATTTTTATTTTATTTATATTTTTTTCCCCTATAGATTTTTTATTGCCAACAAATGAACATTAATATCGTAGCAGGGTATCGCCAATATTAAAACGCTGATGCCTGTTCCCAAAATAAATGTGATCTACACGGGACGGCACATTTGTTGATGTGAATAGGTAAGCAGCCGTTTTCAAGATGAACAAGATGCATTAGAGAAAGATTATAAAACATAGTAATGTGTGACAATCATGTCTCGTATTTACAGAGAAACAGCCAGACAGAGATCTGTGCCGATTTTTATCTTCAACTCCCTTACCCCGAATAGCACGGTGGCTCTAACGGACACTAAGAAAGAATTTAGTACTGCAATTGAAAGGTATGCGAATAGGTTTAATCATAGTATAATTTATACTATCGAGAAAACGTTATAAATGTGGCACAAGGGGTTGTTTTTTAAAATAAAAAAAGTAATCGTGAATTAATGTGAGGATATATAAAGACAATGAATGCTCTCTATTTATTTTTTCTATTTCGAAGGCTCTATCATTGTGGTCTTTTGATGTGGCGAGAGGTTTTATCCCCCACTCATTATGCAATTGAAACAAGTATTAATAAACAAATCCAGTATTGTATTCACTATGCCTGTTCATATCGAGAGTGGTTATAGTGTAAGGAAAGGACTCTGAATAGAATATGAGTGTACCATTATATAATCATGGGCAACTTAGAAATACTGTGGCATTTGATTGATTATTTTTATAACAGTTCATTAAAGACTCCCTACTATAAAGACTGGAATAGCAGGGTATTGTGTAAAGAATGTTTGTACTAAAAGGCGCAATAGTAAATAAAAGTGTGACAAAAGCATGCTATAGTTTTATATGTGACACTGGGGGACCGAGTGTTAAGAAATAGAAGTTGATGTATAGAATAGAAATGTCAAATGTGGTAGAATAAATATTTAAGCTTCTTGAGTGATAGGCTGAAAACATCAGAGCACATTATTAGGAATAAGGATTGTATAGCACGACTAGTTTGTGGTATGTATATATGACTAAAACAATGTATTTTTACTATTTAGATTTGATAAAAACTTTTGTAGTCCTGAGGAAGGTGAAAATATCGAGGTGTCACCGAAATGCTGCGTCGACTGTTTTTAGAGTTTTTATCTATATGTGTAATGAAACTATATTGTAACCTATATTGGGAGGAATATGAATGGTTTTACTGTATGAATATGCGATAAAATTATTTTTAATAAAACTTTTTAACATATTGGGGCCGATTCCGATTCGGGCCGGAAATCTCCCCGACCGAGCCGGACCCGGAGAGATTTCCGACCGAATCGGACCCGTGCAGTCCGACCGAACGAGTACGATGCGCACGTATGCCATCGGACTCGAGTCGGTCGGACTCCCATTGAAGTCAATGGGAGCCTGTCGTACAACGCGTACGCGGGCTCCCATTCACTCAATGGGTGCGATGCGGACAAGGGCGCCCCCTACAGCGTGTACGCGGTGAAGCGATTCGCGCCGTACACGCACAGGTAGGGGGGACCCATGGGTCCCCCCTGTGTGCGACTTGCGTGGATACGCGTACAGGGGGGTCCGACACGGACCCCCAAAGTACGGCTCCGACAGCTCTTTCGAGCTGGAGTGCGCGGCTCGGTCGGACTGCTCGCGGCGCGCATCGTACTTACCCGGCCGGGGAACGTCTCCATTGCACGGTGCGAGTCGTGTCCGTGCGAGTCGGTCGGTGCGGTTCGACCCGGGATCGAGTCGGTCGGAGCGGTCGGGACGCCCGGACGAGTCGGTCGGCGAATACGCATCGTACTCGCTCGCCCGGACGCGCGTACGGATCGGTCGGGAAATAGGGCTCCGAATCGGATCCGGTTAAGCCGAATCCGATTCGGAGCCCTACTGGCCGAGATCGGAATCGGCCCCATTGTGTTTTAAGTTAAGAAATTCTTGTGCGATATATATTTTATATGATATGATATAGGGGTGTAGATGGATATTTGATTTTCAGCTAGACAATTGTCTTTTTTAAGATAATAGTTTCATCTATACCATATAGGTATACATCCAAATAGACACTTGGTCCAGGGTGAGGCATCTGTCCTCTTTTTAGAATATAGGGACGTTTGTGTTTTTGTTGCATAAAAGAATGACATATACCGATTGTAAATTGAGACAGCCTTCAGAGATTGTGCCTGTAACTTTTCTCCCAGTCGTAATGTTTAATTAAACAAACTGTTCCTGTTTTGTCGTCCGTATTTTAAAGGATTTCTCACTAAAGCAACATTAGTGTGCAGATCTAATCTAACCATTAAAGTAACAGAACTGCTAATCAAGGCCCGCAGGCCATTAGGGCTACAAGACATTAACAGAGCATCATATCTGTAAAGCAGGGCCGTAGGGGCGTTGCACTTATCATGGGCATGCCCTCCCCCGAAATTACTAAAGATGCATTTACTCCATTAATATACATTAAAAAAATAGGGGTTAGGATACAGCCCAGGCGGACTCATCGTTGTAGTTCAAAAGTATCAGTGCATTCCCATCCCAGCCCAAATCTAACAGATGCACTTACCCTACAGTGTAATGCCTGGAGGAAAGTAATGAGATGCTCATCAAGCCCTAGAGCCAAAAGAATATCCCAGAGCTTACTACGATTTACCCTATCTAATGCACTGCTTAAGTCTATGAATGACAGGAGTAACGGACCCCCTTAAGAGATGGATATTTACTGATTACTAAATAGAGGTTAAGGCATTGCTCAATGGTTCCAAGCACTTCCCTAAACCTATATTGTGCAGAAGAATTCACCAGATTATCTTTAGGCCAGTCCTCAATCCTTCTAAGGGCTATACGTCCAATACCTTAACCATCGAATCCAGGAGAGAAATTGGCCTGTAGCATTGTGGGTAATTTTTACAGCCTTTTTGTAGACCGGAATAATCACAGCAGTATGCCATGACTTGGGAAAACCACATAAAGTCACATTGTTAATAATGTTTGTGAGAACCAGAGCCCAAAACTCCACATTCTCCTTATATAGGTCCAATGGGACCCCATCCAGCCCAGGTGCTTTTTTCGCTAAATCACCCAGGAGGGAGATGGATGCAGGCAGAGGTATTGTGCCCGCCTGTTGGGGGGGTCAGAAGGGGTTTTTCGTTAGCCTCAGTAAAAAATAAGCATTATGTCAAAAGCTCTAGTCTTCTTATTTTATGTGTGAAAACCTTAATATGAAGCTGCTATGCTTGGTCTATGTACTGTGAAAAAATAGTGTTGATTTAAAATGTTTATATTATGCCATTGGCGTATACCGAGTATTAATGATTTTTAGGGCAGACCTTGCTGGTGCACAGATTGCTATTAGGCAACTAGCATATCTTTAGGGCCATCTTTATGGCCACAACATGCAGTGCAGCGCCGCAAGTCATCTTTCTGCACTGTACTGCATGACAGGGAAAGGACAGTACTGCACTACATTTAAGGTAATACACTGCATTCCTGTCTTTTCCCCTGAGCTCGCGCCCTCTTGGCTGCCTGGCACCAAAGCAAGCACCCTTGCACCAAGGTGGAAGGGCGCCTGCATTGTAAATAGGATTGTTTTTGTACAGGAAGAGGCTCCTTCCCCTAAGGCATTTTCCTCTTTCTATGTGTGCTGCAGCGATTGAACATTACATCTGCATGGTGCACCACTTATTGTTGTATTTGTCATCTATTTATTTAAAAAGTACATTAATCATCTTCTTTCAAGATACTTATGATTTTTATAATGGTGTTGCAATTGGCAAGGACATACTGCAAATACCACATGTTTTTGAGAAAGTGTAAAATACATATATAGACATATTTTAGATAAAGTGTCAGTGTACCTGTTTAGTAAGATACTTTTTAAACTTTCCGCTTTGTATTCATTTGTCGAAAAAACAACATCAAAAATGCATTTTCCTTCTTCATAACAACACCGGAGGTCGCTTTGACGTCACTAGTCACAAATACAAATGACAAAGTGTAAAACCGATATATAGACATATTTTACAAAAACCTTGAGTCTAGCTGTTTTGTAACATATTGTTTAACTTTATTTTAACACATTTATAAAAAAACAACACTTTCAAAAAATAATTTTCAACATCAAAACTAGCAAATAGAACATAACTACAAAACATTCATCAAACTAAGATTGTCATCCAAACTGATTTAAAAACTTGTGCTGGTATTGAACTTTTTAAAACTATTTCCACAAAAATAAAATGGAATGAAAAGAGCCAGAGGAAGAGCTATGACTGGTTGAAGTTCTTTACCCCAGCAGTGCTCAGTTGTTCATGAACAGTCTTCTGATGAAGAACCTGCAATGAACAAACAAAGTATATCTTGGGATTGTTTTCTCTATTTTATCTGGTAAATTAAAGACCACATCTAAAGTGGTGAGGTACAGCATATGTGAGAAGACATTATCTCAGGTCAGAACAAGAAAATATTCATCTGGTACAACAAGGTACAGCCTGTTGTACCACTTGAAAACATAGGAAAAGTACCAACTTAAAATTCCACAGAGAAAAAAAAACGAGAGGAATGATCAGTCTCCAGACCTCAAGCTCCTGCCCCTGAAAACAAAATTCTAGCTTAAGTGGTAAGAAAATGCAGTGAAATGTCACCATAACTAATGTGTTTTGCTACCTTTTGATGAACTGTAGCACCATCGTAACAGCTGAGGTGCAGTCTCTAGATGTAATTTTGCGGAATGTAAAAAACCATTCTAGTTAATTTCTGGTCGTTTTTTATTGCAGCAGTTCAATCCCCCCGAAATAATGTAAATAAACAAAAATGCATTCGGATTTCATTTTGAACATTAGGCAATCAAAACAAGATACAATGGTGAAGTGAAGAAGGGACTTCTTAGGTGGAATTTAAGGCTGCTGATATTATAGTACCTCTGTTTAGTTTTTATCTGTACTAACAGAATGTAGTCTTGTAATGTCTTATAAATTCCTTTCCTGCAGCTAAAAAGAGTCTTTCATTTCTAACAACTTGCTGTAAACAATACTCCTAATACGCAGAATAATGTCCCAGAAACTCATACTTCATATACATTTCAACACAATAGCACAATTTCTTATTATAAATAATCCTTACAACTTCATTTCTTGAAATAGTAGATATAAGTTTGTTAACTTTTTACATAGTCTTGATTTGAATCACATTTCTATGTCAATGTCCATCTTCTTTGACATCTTTAATATGGTGTGCATTGTTTAGAGGGTAGATTAACCCGTTCATTAAATATGTTTGCTATACTTGTGAAACTTGTTTTTGAAATGAAAATTTGCCCAGCTACAAAGTTTGTAATTTCAGTTTCTAATTTAGTACCATCCACTTTACATCGTTGTAGCATGACTATGACATATTTCCCATATGTTTCTAGCAATAACATACGCCTACATTCTAAACTGCAGTTTGGACACATCATATCTTGATGGGCATTTTTGCTTACATTTTCAAAGGCCACAGCTTTACAATCTGGTAATGTCAATTAGAGAAATAGTTGCAAATTAATTTCAGTCCTAGAGGTGAATTCACAATGTTCATAATTATGATTCCATTTCTAACTTAAACCAAATAACTCTTTGATATTTATATACTCTTTGTCTAACAGTCCTAACACTACCTTTAAAAATTCTTGAGCATCCTGCTGAACATTTTGAGAAAACACTAGTAATCCACTACACTACTCTACCTTTTCCGCCACTCTGTTGGTGGTAACTTGCCTGTTTTTGCTCGATATGAACTATAGCGTGCAATGGAAGTATTCTTTGTGTAAGAATTCACTCATAAACATTTAAACCTTGAAGTGGTTCTGGAATGGCAACCGGTAGTAACTTTTATGCACAGCTTTACCAGGCATTTTGTTATCAGCTAATTTATTGTAAACGTAATTACATATAACTTGCTGTGTGGACAAGAGAAAGCATTACAAATAAGTGCACAGTAAACTTTCTTCAGTTATCATTATTTTCTTTTTCAGTTTTTTAATACAAGCCAACAGTCAGTGTTTCAATCTTGTAGAGACTGTGTTCACAACATATAAAAACATACTCTGGTTTTTCTGAGCACACTGTGTTACATTTTCTAATATATTCTTTAAAGGAATCATCTATAATACCTGTGTCGTGTTCTGCAACTCTTCATGATATCAACTCTTCATTTCCCACAGAGTCCTGTTCTGCACAAAAGAAACAAAACTGCACATCATCACAAACCTTTTCCATCTCTACCACAGTACCATACAACAGTGCTCTATTCTTTTCTCCTAAACATGAAGTAGGAATTTTAACATGCTACAATCTCATAAGTAAAGTTCACATTGTTGAGAGGTGTACTGTTTATATCCTGAAATAATGAAAGGTGCTTTTGCACACCTTCTTTGATAAGCAAGGTAGTAAGTGTCCATTCAAATTTGTATGCTTTCTAACCTAGTAAGGATCCCATCCTTGTAAAGTACTTATTTTGTGCTTTAAAGTTTGCTTTGGAAAGATATGTAGAAATGTTCTTACTATATCAATTTATTATTGTTGAATACTATGACTACTAGTACAGTTCTATTTGTATACATGGCCTGGCTACACCTTATCTGTACCTGTTCTGCAATAAATGATTCTACATTTCTAGACACCATCACCTCTTTCGTGATAGGAGTACCATTTTTCATGTCATAAAATCATTCTCTTTTATCAATAGCATCAACTAATCTGTTATCCTGGAGATACTTTTCTCCATTAAAGAAAGGCTCTATAGTAGAAGTATGTATACATTCTCCACTAAAAACTGAATGAAAAATAGTTTTATTGACTAATCTTTTCTTCTGGTTTTGACTCCTCATATACAACACTATTTTCTCAAGAGTCTTCATTCTATTTATAATCAAAATAAGAAGCTTCCTCTTGAAAGCAAAGGCCTTATGAACTGCTCCCTCAACTTGTTATTTCTGTTTCAGTGTCTCTCGCCTTGTATACTTTTTCATATTTCTCAATAGATTTACAAATACTCTACTTCAGAACAGTGGCTCTAATTTCCTTAAAGTGTTTCTGTCTCCTATTTAAGAAGTGTGCATCTTTCTTATATGATTTCCTCTTCTTGTAATATAGTTATTGTCCACTCCTACTCTTTCTCATACTTTATTTTTTATGAACATTATTTTGTAATCTTTGTAGGTGTCCACATATATTTTTTAAGAAATGACCTTGTCTTCTTAAAAGAAGCTCTTTTTTCTTTCACCACTTTTTCTGTTTTTTCTCCCTTGCGTGTCTCAGTTCTGCAGAGATACTGTAGTTGCTTCTGTTGCTTATTTGTCCGAAGTTTTGTAGGTATTCCAACTGTCTGTACATAAATAGATATTGTTTCATACACACAAATGAGTATATTTTGATTTTTACTCTTGCCAACGGACAAACTACTTTACTACTACTTACACATATTACAAAATTAATTTTTATGTTATGTTGCAGTTTTACATCTTTAAATGAGCCTAGCTATATAACTACATGATGATGATGATGATGATGATGATTCTTTATTTGTGTGATTAATAAAAACCAATACAAAAAGGACGATCAATATAAAAGAAATAATTAAAATAGAATAATATATGTACACATCTTATTCCTAAAACCTCCTTTGGTGTTTTTGTTTTATACATTGGAATTAATAACGGTCCTTTAGGTGCACCAGAGCAAACTTTCAATGGGGGCCAAACTAGGTGGGCCCCTCATCCAGATGATTCCCACGCACAGCCAAAGTTGACCTGTCCATAAGAGCTATGCGGGCATAGTAAATGAACTTGGCAAAGTTGGCCATGTGCTTCACTGTGTCCAGCAAATATAACTGTTGAACAGCCTCATTTGCCGTCCGCGTGCCCAATTGAAGGAGAACGGGCCTTAGATGAATTTGGCGTACTGGCAACAAGGCAGGACAGCATAACAGGATGTGAGCCAGCGATTCTCGCTTATAATAGCAGAGGCGGCACTCCGCAATGGCCGGTCTTACTTAACTGAGGGATACAGATCTTTTAGGGGAAGCGGATGTAGTCTGGCTGCAAGAATCCTATGAAGGGCTTGCCTCCCCACCGGCTGTGTAAGATGTAGCTTAAGGCCATGCGATGTGTGAGGGGAACTTTGGGTCTCGTGAAAGCCTCTAGCTGTCAGAGCTTCGATGTCCAATATACGAGAGCATGATCTTACTTGCTTTTTTATTGATGTTTTAATGGTGGTGTACTTAATTGTGTTGAGGTCCCAATTCTCTATGGCTAGTTTCAAAAGTTCTTTGGCTGAAGCAAGGCCAGTTGACCATGGATTGCCAGGTTGTTGAAAATTTTTGTTTATAACGGTCTTCATTGAATTCTCTGGTGCCACAGTTGTTAAATAAAAGTATTTTGCCAGAGTCGCCAGTTCTTCCAAAGATTGTCGGTTGAGATTGAATTCCAGGCGAATTAAAGTATTCCTAGTGCATGCTGGTAGACAAAATAACTTTTTGTAAGCTGCACAATGGATCTTTTCACGGTCCTGCGCAAATTTGCCTGGAAACGCCTGTATCGCATAATTGAGGGAAGGTAATAGTTTTGCCCTCAGGACTCGTATATAACTACATGCACTTACTTCAATATAGCAAACGCAAAGCAAAACACAAAACTTTATTTATTAGTTACCTTTTACCATTATAACACCCTCTCCTGTAAAACAGCTGCACCATATCTCAGTTCTGACTTATACATAGTGAAAGACTAGTTTATGCCTTCTGTAGTGAATTTGAAGATGAACATCAACCAAAGTGTACAAGTACTTACAGTGTTTCAACATTGTAAATCCAAAAACACAATATAAGAGCTATTTGTGTATCTGTTTACCACTGTGTTAGTGGTGCATTTAGTATCTTAGTACTTTTCTACTCAAATATATCACATTTACATTTTGTGAAACACTGCATATAAGAATCTGCACATTAATCTCTATCACAGCATATAGCTCACTCGTTCTTCTGAATACATGCAAAGAGTCTGTGACAGCTTGCATATATAATTCACTAGATGGTTGTAAAAGACTAGGGGGGAGGTTTTCAAAAAAGTCATGCAACGCAGCGCAGCCCCCCGCAAGGCTGTGCTGCGTTGCGCGACAGGGAGGGAGCAGGAGAACGCCATATCTTCAGAGATCTGGCTCTCTCTTCCCCTTTCCCTTGCACTGGTGCTGATTTCAGCTGCTGTGCGCCATGCACACACCTTAGCAATGTAGCGCTAGGGTGTGTGCATGAGTGTAGCATAGGTTTTGTACAGGAAGTGTACCCTTCCTGCACAAAATACTATGCTAGGCATGATGCAAAGCTTTTCCCACTTTGCATACAAGCTGCACAGTGCAGCGCGCATGCAAAATCAGAAAAACACAGAGAAATGCTTTCAGCACCTCCTTTGAAGGGGCGTTAACTTTTGGGGCAAAACCATGTTTACAAATCTTTATAAATATGGTTTTGTGTCAAAAGGCATGGGTGGTTGCATGGGAAAGCCCATGTACCACTCACGTAACACCCCCTTGACCCAAGTAACGCAAAGCAGTGCTTCGCGCGGCTTTGCGCTACTAAGAGGGTGCTTTCCAGTGCAAAACAAGTTTTGCGCTGGAAAGAAAATAGCAAAAAAAAAACTTGTGCTGGTAAGCGTCACTTTTGTGATGAAAAACCAGTACAAAAGGTTTGAAAATGTCTCCCTACATATTTGTCACTAAAACTTGTAAATGCAATTGTTTTTGGTTGAGTACACAAATACTCTCTAGATGATTTATTGAGCAGATATGTAGTGCCTATGTGATTCCCTGAGGACATAGGTAGTGCCTAGATGATTCCCTGAGTATAACAGAACTCCCTGGGTGGCTCCATATATGCATAGTTACAGCCTGCATGTTTGGATGCATATATTGGTACTGTCTAGGTGTTTAGATGAGTGCATAAGTAGTGCCTGAATTATTAGATAAGTGCATGACTAATGCCTCAATGATTCAATGCGTGCATAGATAGTAGTTGGATGATTAAATGAGTGTAACTGTAGAGCCTAGATGATTGCAGGAGCATATAGCTGATTCGAGTAGTGGGTAGTGCCTGGGTGATTAGATAAGAACATGGGAAGTGCCTGGGTGATTGTATGAGTGCATGGGTAGTGCTTGAGTGATTAGATGACTGCATGGGTACTGCCTGAGTGCAGGGGTAGTGCCAGGGTGATTATATGAGTGCCTGAGTAGTTCCTGGGTTATTGGATGTGTACATAGGTAATGCCTGGGTAATTGTGTAAGTGCATGGGTAGTGCCTAGGTCATTGTATGAGTGCATAGGTAGTGTCTAGGTGATTCTATGAGTACTGCATTGGTAATTGTATGACTGCATGTGATGTACTTGGATAATTGGATTAGGGCATAGGAACTGCCTGGGTAATTTGATGAGTCCATGACTAATGTCTGGGTGATAGCATGACTGCATGTGTAGTGCTGAGTAATTGGATGAGTGCATACGTAGTCCCTGAGTGATTGGATGTGTGCATGACTACTGCCTGTATAATGGTATGACTGCATGGTTACTGTCTGGGTGATTGGATTACTGCATGGATGGTGTATGGATGATTGGATCAGTGTGTAGGTACTGCTAGGGTGATTGGATGAGTGCATGGGTAGTGCCTGGATGATTGGATGACTGCATGGGTTGTGCCTGCGTGTTTGAATGACTGTATAGATACAGCCCTGGTGATTTTATAAGTGAATGGTTAGTGCTTGGGTGATTGGATGAATGCAAGGGTAGTGCTTGCGTAGTTCAATGACTACATAATTAGTGTCAGTGTGATTGCAAGAGTGCATATGTTGTGCCTGGGTAATTGAATAAGTGTGTAGATAGTGCATGAGTAATTTGATGAATGCGTGAGTAGGGACTGGGTGATTGGATGAGTGCCTGAGTAGTGCCTGGCTTACTGTGAAAGTACCTCCATTGCTATTAGATACATAACAGTTGTGACTATATCTATGATTCATTGTTTAAGTCCTTTTGTCTGTATGAAACTACCTGTTTTAGTGGATCTATCCTTTTCTACTGAGCTATGTATGAGTGAACTCTAGATATCACACTTGATATAAAATTGGATACATGGCACTCTCGGAGCATACATTGCTCTGTTACTCAGCATGCACATGCATCACTAACTTTCTAAAACTGAAAACAACAATTCTAACTGTTTCAAAGCACAAAACCTTTTCTTAATAACATACCTACATCTTTTCTCAAATATTTTGTGTCTTTAAAAACATATTCAGCATTGCTGAAAGAAAAGTTACACACCAAGTGAAGCTAGCACAAGAACTCTCTAGAGACATTCTGCACTATTAACCCTCCTCAATTTTAAACAAAGCATGTTTAAAGAAGTGCACCACCCTCACTATATGCATGACATTTACAAAAGCCTTAAAGAACATAGATCACCATGTAAACATATTTGTGATTTTATAATAGATATACACCTTCAGGCCATCTTTCCAAAAATAGATACTTATCTACATTTTTAAGTAAACTCAAGAGTCTTATTGTACATATAACTATCTGCAATGAGAAAAAACATATCTCACCATCTGAACATATGCAAATCGGTCATATAAGTTAAAGCATTTGGATTTGCTGAGAGCGCTGGAAGCTACATTATCCATTAGAAAACACTCGAGAATACTTGAGAGTAACAACCATAAATGGGAGAAACCCCTTTTCTCCTTTAAACGAGCTAGGAGTATTAAGGATTCAGTTGTTCACACTCGCCCCAAGAACGCGAGTAGGGACATTAATCAGTCGGTCCTAAATGCTTGGGGCCTCCCACCAGTAACGGGCCATTTTCCATGTGGAGCCTGTAGCGTCTGCCATCTGACAACCCCTACAAAGCAATTAATACTGGAAACAGGGAAACTATGGACACAAAGGACACACACCAATTGTAATTCTACCAACGTGGTGTACCTGATCATTTGCCCGTGTGAGCTCAGATACGTCGGTATGACTTCACGCAAAGTGAAGCAGCGAATTTGTGAACATCGCAGCAATATCCGATGTAAGAAGAACATGACGAAACTCGCGGATCATTTCTTGCAGACAGGGCATACTGCTAATGATTTGAGCTGGACTGTCATTGAACAATTAAAATTGTGTCTAAACACACAACAATTATTGTTTGAAAAAGAGCAGCGTTGGATCTACCGTTTGTCCACCCACAAGCAAGGACTGAATGACAACATTCCGTGGGGTACAGTGATGAAGCGTTGACATTTGTACATCTTGCTCCACTTTCTGATGACCACTGACCACTTCATATGGGTCAGTCCCTATGCATTCCAACGTTCTGTGCCCAGCTCTACTGACTACTGGGACTCTATACACACTGTATGCATCAGAGCCAGATAGTATTAAGGGTCCTAGATCATGTACATTTATGGGATACAGCTAGTTACCCCGTAATACAGCGCCTTTAATCGCCTTTGGGCTCAGCACTATTGTAAGCTGCCGTAAGTTGCGCCTCCCCCTATCTGATCCATAGATATTTGAGGGGTTTAGATACCACCTCTCTAAGACACAAGTTTCCTCTACTGTGAGTGAGAAACGTATACACTAAAGTTTGTCGACTGTTCAATAAAGCTTTAATTTGTATGAGGGAACAGGTTAGCGGTCTAGTTCTCTCCCTCACGTGACTGGAGCACGCTACGCTAATCAACCCACTTCCGGGTCACGTGATGGGGCTCGCTATTTCTGGACCGTTACTGCGGTGTAGCGGTAATATTCGGGTCCGCGGCAGGCAACAGGCAGGTCTGTAGAGGGTGAGCTCCATGCAATAAGTAAGTGAAATGGGTTGCCAGGGTGGGTAGCTACATTTACCAGAAGGCACATGTGAAATTCTGATTCTACCCTTATACGATTTTACAGGTAGCTTTACCCTTTCCCGGAACCCATGAAATGAAGCCATTTTTGCCTTCACGTAAGGGCCGAGTTTTCCATGCTTTTACGTTTCATTTAACCCACCATTTCACAGCACGTTCGCTTAGCGCTGTGACAGGGCACTATCACTGAGCAATTTACTTTTAATTATGTGATAACTTTAACTACATTGCAGTCGAAGTTATACGGGTACTGACCCGGACTCAGGACCCCTCCGTTCATACACTTACACGGAGTGGTAGCCTGTGTGACATGGTTGCATGAGTGAAAGTCACGCGTGTCTTGACCCGTCCGTCAACGCAAGCATACGGATTGGATGTTTAGTGTGGTACGTTTGCCTGAGTTTGGGCCAGACGTGTTTTGGGTTGCCCTATGAACCCAGACTTCTTCCAGCACGAGGTGATATAGCACTTTAATCCTCTGTCCCACCTGTTGAGGAGCATCACAGTGGTCACGCAGTGGTCGTGTGTTTTTCAAGTTTGTTCTCTCTTTTTCAGAGTACAGCGGCTCTTTGGAAATCCCACAAGGCCGCATTGGTGAAACCGTGAGTTTTACCTTACACACACTCCCCATAGGTTAGGATACGCCTTAGCATGCGTATACCGCCATGGGGTGTCTGGTCCTGAAGAATGCCTAGCTAAAAGTGCATCCATAAGCAGAAACATGTTGACCAACTGTCACGTTTAAATCGGACTCCCCTGGTTTACCTAACTAGCCAGCTCGCGTCCGTCTCACTGGTTTTAAACGATCACTGGTTCTCCACCATTAAAAATTACCTTGGGAAATAACCAGTGCTCTTTTAATCTGCACTACCCGTACTCTTACACTACCCCCCAAAAAACCCGCTCCGCTGTAATTCCAGGCGTCGTAGCACACCAGGGGGACACTCGGTCCCTCTGGTGGGAACCCAATGATGAAGCATGTCACCAACTAGGTTGGTGAGTGAGGGTTCTTTTAAATAAAGAGGTTTCTCCTCGTGCTGCCTCAGCGATTTCCCTCTTTTCTCGCTCTTTTGTTGTTAGTTAGTATATTCGTCAGGGGGACGAAGAGTGACTATTCCCTCGCTCTTTAGTTGTTAATATATATTTAGCAGCGCACAGCTGCAAGAGATTTTCTCACCCCTTTTTGCTCTTTTTAGTGTTCCCTTCTTTCGTAAGCATGGAGAACTTAGGCCTTTCATACTCAAAAGATGAAGTAGATGCCCTCTTGGCAGATCCCTCCCTGTTTTCAGATCCCTCTATAGCTCAGACAATATCCCAAACTACAGAGTGGGATAAACTCACGGAACAGAAAAGGAACCGAATCCGCACCATCCTTCATGGCACCATACTCACCGAGTATCTAAGAAACAATGTGGCACCAAAAGGTCTTTTGGTGACCAATGCCCCAAGAATTTTTTTAGATGATGCACTTTTTAGAAAGGAATGGGCCCAGATCGCGTGGCATTGTACCCGCGACTGGCTGGTGCTTATAATTAAAACAGCCCTCCGTTTATCCGAGGCACTACTAGTGGAAATTCAGCTGACGGAAACCCATTTCAGAACCACACTCACAGGCTACAAGAAGAGGCTAGAAGAACTGAACAAAGAAGTTAATGAATATAAGGACACTTTAACACAATCTAAAGCACAAAAGTTCCAGAAAGACCTGAAGCGTTTTTCGTATACTAAAACGTATCCGTATGCCAATCCGGACTACATTCCACCTTCAAGGAATGAATACAGTACAGACGGCTCAGGAGATGATACATCCACTACGAGTGGGTCAAGTGGGGACAGCTTTAAATCTAGACAGCGAGGGAGAGGCAGGAATAGACGACAACACTACCAACAACCATGGCAACCTTTCCCACCAATAGGAGGTGTAGGGTATCCTAACCCTTTTCAACCACCTCATTTTCAATAGATGATGGGCTGGAATCCCAACATGATGCTTCAACCCCAGTTCCAACAGAACATGTACCGCCCGCCTTTTTTAGAGAGGGGCCGGAGAGGACGCGGCAAAAGAAGAGGATCGAACCAGGTACACTGGGAACACGAGGAAGCAGTGGGGGACAATTCACGGAGCAAGGCCCGGGAACAACAAGCGGGCCCCAGCAACCATAGAGTTTAGTCATCAATCTCTCATCAGTTGTACTCACCAGGGACGAAATGGCAGTCCTGGAGAAGGGTTTGGGGTTTGTACCCACGGCAAGGCTGGACCGTTTCAAACTCCATTGTGAACTTTCAGAGTTCTTCCGTAAACTTAAACTCAAGAGTTTCTTTGAGAAGCAAACAACCGAGGGGACACCAACACCTGCAGGTGACTCCGGTTTGAGAGTGAAATCGACCTTCACCCTCCCTCCCCACACAGTACCTCCAGAAATCACAGCTTTTGAACAGGCTGTATTCAATGATATCGAAAAATTCCAGGAGACGTCTACCTTTAAGAACATGAGGGCCACCGAGTTTCAGGCACTCCAATCCCTTCAGTCGAATACCGACATTGTCATCAAGTCAGCTGACAAGGGGGGTGGCATCGTGATCCAGGATGCAGAAGACTACGACAATGAATGTAGGCGCCTCTTGAACAACCAGGCCAACTACACTCGCCTTGACACTGATCCCTCCCCAGAACTTCAAGTTACGATCAAAGAACTAGTGGACCACGCGGAGACCAACAGATACATCACGAAACATGAGGCGGATTTCCTGACCTCCAGCAAGGGTATTATCCCGTACTTTTATACCCTACCAAAAACTCATAAAAACAAAATGCCTCCACCTGGACGGCCCATTGTGTCGGGTATAGGTTCTTTGCTGGAACCTTTGTCTAAATATTGCGACTTCTTCCTGAAACCCTTGATCCAAGCTACCAGCACTTACCTTAAGGATACCAAGAGCCTCCTAGCTTTATTGTACGAACTGGAACTTCCAGGAGAACCTATTTTCCTGGTCTCGCTAGACATAGAGAGCCTTTACACCTGTATTCCGCAAGACGACACTGTCAAGGTCATTAAGGATACGTTGGAGAGAGCACAATGGGATTTCATCACACCTCAAGAGTTTGTGGTAGAGTGTGCCACCATCGCTCTGAAGAGAAACTTTTTCGAATATAAAGGAGAACTCTACCTACAATCCACCGGTACTTCGATGGGCAGCACTTTTGCCCCAAGTGTTGCCGGGTTGTATGTGTACGATTTTGAGTGCAAACATATACTCTCGACACAAAACCCCTATGCGCCCTATGTATCCTTTTGGAAAAGGTACATAGATGATATCTTCATCGTGTCGCAAGGTACTGAGGAAATACTCCTAGCATTCTGCGATTGGATCAACACGTGTGACCCTAACCTGCGTTTCACCTATGCGTACAGCAAGGACGAGATGATATTTCTCGACGTGGTTATCAAGAAGGTTGGAAGCCACCTCCAGACACTAACGCACCACAAACCCATAGCAAAGAACAACTTGCTACACTTCTCAAGCTTCCACCCGCGCCCACTACGGGAGAATCTCCCCTTCGGCCAATATTTACGCCTCAGACGGAATTGCAGTGAACTACAGGACTACCGAACACAGGCCAAGGATCTGACAAATAAACTCCAGAAGCGGGGTTACCCAGGAAAAATACTCAGAAAAAGCTGTAAGAGGGCTAGGAACCAACATAGAGAAGCCCTTCTTGAAGATATCCCTAAACTTGCAGAGGAGATACCTCTGACATGCGTAACTACGTATAATGTAGCTTCCAGCGCTGTCAGCAAATCCATTAGAAAACACTGGAGAATACTTGAGAGTAACAACCATAAATGGGAGAAACCCTTTTTCTCCTTTAAACGAGCTAGGAGTATTAAGGATTCCGTTGTTCACACTCGCCCCAAGAACGCGAGTAGGGACGTTAATCAGTCGGTCCTAAATGCTTGGGGCCTCCCACCAGTAACGGGCCATTTCCCATGTGGAGCCTGTAGCGTCTGCCATCTGAAACCCCTACAAAGCAATTAATACTGGAAACAGGGAAACTATGGACACAAAGGACACACACCAATTGTAATTCTACCAACGTGGTGTACCTGATCATTTGCCCGTGTGGGCTCAGATATGTCGGTATGACTTCACGCAAAGTGAAGCAGCGAATTTGCGAACATCGCAGCAATATCCGATGTAAGAAGAACATGACGAAACTCACGGATCATTTCTTGCAGACAGGGCATACTGCTAATGATTTGAGCTGGACTGTCATTGAACAATTAATATTGGGTCTAAACACACAACAATTATTGTTTGAAAAAGAGCAGCGTTGGATCTACCGTTTGTCCACCCACAAGCAAGGACTGAATGACAACATTCCGTGGGGTACAGTGATGAAGCGTTGACATTTGTACATCTTGCTCCACTTTCTGATGACCACTGACCACTTCATATGGGTCAGTCCCTATGCATTCCAACGTTCTAAGCCCAGCTCTACTGACTACTGGGACTCTATACACACTGTATGCATCAGAGCCAGATAGAATTAAGGGTCCTAGATCATGTACATTTATGGGATACAGCTAGTTACCCCGTAATACAGCGCCTTTAATCGCCTTTGGGCTCAGCACTATTGTAAGCTGCCGTAAGTTGCGCCTCCCCCTACCTGATCCATAGATATTTGAGGGGTTCAGATACCACCTCTCTAAGACACAAGTTTCCTCTACTGTGAGTGAGAAAAGTATACACTAAAGTTTGTCGACTGTTCAATAAAGCTTTAATTTGTATGAGGGAACAGGTTAGCGGTCTAGTTCTCTCCCTCACGTGACTGGAGCACGCTACGCTAATCAACCCACTTCCGGGTCACGTGATGGGGCTCCGCTATTTCTGGACCGCTACTGCGGTGTAGCGGTAATATTCGGGTCCGCGGCAGGCAACAGGCAGGTCTGTAGAGGGCGAGCTCCATGCAATAAGTAAGTGAAATGGGTTGCCAGGGTGGGTAGCTACATTTACCAGAAGGTACATGTGAAATTCTGATTCTACCCTTATACGATTTTACAGGTAGCTTTACCCTTTCCCGGAACCCATGAAGTGAAGCCATTTTTGCCTTCACGTAAGCGCCGAGTTTTCCATGCTTTTACGTTTCGTTTAACCCACCATTTCACAGCACGTTCGCTTAGCGCTGTGACAGGGCACTATCACTGAGCAATTTACTTTTAATTATGTGATAACTTTAACTACATTGCAGTCGAAGTTATACGGGTACTGACCCGGACTCAGGACCCCTCCATTCATACACTTACACGGAGTGGTAGCCTGTGTGACATGGTTGCATGAGTGAAAGTCACGCGTGTCTTGACCCGTCCGTCAACGCAAGCATACGGATTGGATGTTTAGTGTGGTACGTTTGCCTGAGTTTGGGCCAGACGTCTTTTGGGTTGCGCTATGAACCCAGACTTCTTCCAGCACGAGGTGATATAGCACTTTAATCCTCTGTCGCACCTGTTGAGGAGCATCACAGTGGTCATGCAGTGGTCGTGTGTTTTTCATGTTTGTTCTCTCTTTTTCAGAGTACAGCGGCTCTTTGGAAATCCCACAAGGCCGCATTGGTGAAACCGTGAGTTTTACCTTACACACACTCCCCATAGGTTAGGATACGCCTTAGCGTGCGTATACCGCCAGGGGTGTCTGGTCCTGAAGAATGCTTAGCTAAAAGTGCATCCATATGCAGAAACATGTTGACCAACTTTCACGTTTAAATCGGACTCCCCTGGTTTACCTAACTAGCCAGCTCGCGTCCGTCTCACTGGTTTTAAACGATCACTGGTTCTCCACCATTAAAAATTACCTTGGGAAATAACCAGTGCTTTTTTAATCTGCACTACCCGTACACTTACACTACCCCCCCAAAAAACCCGCTCCGCTGTAATTCCAGGCGTCGTAGCACACCAGGGGGACACTCGGTCCCTCTGGTGGGAACCCAATGATGAAGCATGTCACCAACTAGGTTGGTGAGTGAGGGTTCTTTTAAATAAAGAGGTTTCTCCTCGTGCTGCCTCAGCGATTTCCCTCTTTTCTCACTCTTTTGTTGTTAGTTAGTACATATATTCAAGACACCACAGACTTCTTAAGACGCCTGGAAGAACTCCCACCTACTTTTGATGTTGTTTCTTTGTACACTTCGATCGCCCATTCTGAGGGGTTGGAGGCAATTGAATGGGCATTATTACGCCAATTTAACATAAGAGCAGAGAACGTTTTTCTGTTGGAACTCCTGCATTTATGCCTTCATCACAGTTATTTTGAATGGAACAACAGTTACTTCCTCTAACTAAGTTGAACTTTTATGGGCTTTGCTGGTGCACCAGCATATGCCAATATCTATATGGCAAAGTTCGAACATGACAATATACTCATAAACACGCAATGGACAGACAATTTACTATTCTTCTGCCGTTACATAGATGATATTTCTTTAGTGTAGAAGAACAGCGAATTCAGCTTGGAAGACAATATCTATTCAATGAATACCATGAATCCTAGAATCCAATTCACTCACACTATCAGTAAGACTAGTGCGGCATTTTTGGATGTATGCATCGAGTACCATGAAACGGATCTGCATCCAAAAAGAGAAAGTCCGGCAGAAAGGTTACCCACTTAAGCTATTGGAGGTTCATGAGCACCGAGTATTCTCAATGGATCGAAAGAAATTGCTGCAAAAGAAAACTATTGACAAACCGACCAGGACAGTATTTGTATCAAAATTCTCCACTAAATCAAGGGAGATTAAAAAAATAATCCTTAGACCCTGGGAGTTATTACAACAGGAGCCAGATTTCCACAGTCTTTTTGAACAGAAACCTCTGTTTGCATACACTAGATCAAGAAACATCAAAGAAATGTTATCTTCTAAGAAATCACCCAAAGATCATCAGAGTATGGGCACCAAGAAATGTCTGAACTGCATCCATTGTAACAATGTTATGACTGGCAATATTTTAGTTCATCCTAGAACAGGCGAAAAAATTATTTTAACTCACTCTGCTGATTATAACACAAGTAATGTCATTTATGCCATCAAATGCCTGTGCGGCTTATTATACGTTTGGAAGACTGAGAGGAAAATAAAAATCAGACTGACTGAGCACAAAAGCAGTATTCGTACTCACAGTGTCAATTCCCACTTGGCGGAACACTGGGTTGAACACAGACTTCCATTGCCCAAATGAAGTTCCAGGTCATAGAGGTAGTGATAAACCATCCCGGCAGGGACAGCTCCAAAATCTTATCTCAAAGGATAATCTACTGGATTAGTAGACTAAACACCATGAATCCCCAGGGACTTAATGAAAAACTTGATATGGGGTGTTTTATTTAGCATCAGCACCACAGAGTGCAATATTTTGACTGAGTTCCTAACATTACTGTATTTCAATTCAGTGTTATCTGCAAGTATGTCTGATCACATAGCGTGAATCGCAATAGGGGGTATAGTTGGAATCTTTTCATCTTTATAATGCTTATTTCCGCGTCTTTTTTAAATCTTCATCCACTCAATTTTTGTAAACACTGATGAAAGTTTCTGTGTGTATCTTATATTCATCGGGCAATAGTTTGACTGATCAACCAAAATTGCTGTATTTCAACCTGATGCTATTTGTTAGTATGGTTGCTCACATAGTGTTAATTGCTTCAGGGGGTTTGGTGGGAGAGTAATTATTTGTATTACACATTTTATGTGCCATCTTCTTCCATTATTCACAGGAAAACACTGGTGAAAGTCTCTGTGTGCACTCTGAAATTCCCGTGTTCATTGAGGGCGAATTATATTTGGTGGAGAGCTAGCATACTTATCCAATTCCCTTGAATGTCCTTGTTTCATGTTTTATATTCTACATTATGTACGAACTAGCTGCCGACAGAATTAAGCCCCATATACCGCTCCTTTTACACATGGCGCTCATAAACACCGCAGGACCCACCAGACGCCAGTTTGCACTAGTCCGTTGTTTTGGTTAGTGAACCTGAAAGTATATCCGCTGATAGCTCCAGCATTCGCTCTAACGCAATACTCAGCGCTGTAAATCACTGAATTCTGTTTTACCACAGGACAGAATTCTTTTTAAGTAAGTGACACCGGCACTCGCTCCGAGTGTTTTTTGTTCATTCGCATCAGTGGATGGGTAACTTTCGTTTTTTATTTACCAGCGCGTTAAAACACGTGGCTAATGATCCGAAGTGCTTTCGCAGTTCAGGATTCGTGTACGGAAACGGTTGGTTTTAACATCCGATGATTTTGGAGGTAGGGTTCACATGGTTTAAAGAGTTTGTGTTATATCTTCAATGTAATATTGTATGCTACCCAGCCTAGCTGTCTCCTAACTGCTCAGCCAGAGTGAGAGATGGTATCGGAATGTTGGTGTGACTGTGATGAATGGAATGCTTGGGTGCCTGTGTGGATGAGTGGTGACAGTTGGATATGGGCTGAGCAGCAGGGAGGCTGCTCCTGGTGGGGCTGCTGCTTGACCAGAACAGGCTGGAGAGAAGTCTGTCAACTAGAATAAGGACTGATGTTACCTGCAACATGGAATTAATAAAAAAGTCAACTAGAATAAGGACTGATGTTACCTGCAACATGGAATTAATAAAGAAGTCAACAAAACTCTACCTGGCTACCTGTGTCAACCTGTCATAGGGCGCAACATATTTTGGCGACAACTGGACTTGGACTTAAGCGTCTTATGGATTTAAAAGCTGACTACAAATGGACAAGGATAAACTACAGAAACCAAGAGTAACTACAAGAAACAAGAGTAACTACAAGAAACAAGAGTAACTACAAGAAGCAAGTTTGGAGTTACTACACGCTAGCCAGCCCCACCAGTGTCCTTGTCAACGGATGGCCCCACCCACCAGTGTCCTTGTCAATGGACAGCCCCAGCCTGGACATACTCCGTTGTACTTTTAAAAATGACATTTATTCTTGTGAGTACATCAGAAATCTGGACATGCAACATTGGACTTCTAAAACTGACATTCATGCAGTTGGGAGCAACACTATTTCCACATTTTAACGTGATTACTTTCTACATCACTATGGATTTTGCCTTCAAGTTACACTCAACTAGAATTAGTGGAATTATTCTAAGGATTTTCCATTCTCTACACACGTTTATGTTGTGGTCATGGATGGCAATGGTTGCAGTCTTTAGTTATGGGACACTGCTCTTATACGTTCATCTTGAAGTTCTCTTACATTCAATATTTACAACAATCATTGAGGAGCGTTTATCAACATTTACAACTATCTTCTAGGAGCGTGTGTATACTGGGTGGTCCCTGTACTGGCAGGTTTCTGTGAGTGTTCATCTTCACGATTTTAATTGTTTTTTTTATTACTTGGTCTCGCCACCTGCACAAGAAGGGGGCCATCGAGGTGAGACATTTATGATTTATAATTTGTTTCCTCGAGTAAATCTTTTGCTTACATTGTAACTCGTAAAACTGTCATTCTGCGTTTTAAATTCAAAATAGTGCACGCGCATCTTACCGTGTTTTGGTGTCAGGTGGAGATGCTGAGGAATCTTGTGTGATGTTGTTGCTTCTTCGCAGCTTGTGGCTGCTGCGGGACGGTTTGCGGCATGGCTACGCCGGGAGCCATCCGGCGCGGCGTGTTCTACGAGGCTCCATGTTGGATTTCTGGCACCACACAAGCAGCGTCGCTACGGTCGGACAGTACAGTGTTGGTCATCTTGTTTCGGATCTTGGATGGCCAACTACAAGCACCGCAGGTATGAAGGCTGAGAGGTCATGGCTGTTGAAGACGTCATCAACTGATTGTAATTATGACAGAGCTCAGTGTGGAGAGATGGCATGCAGCGTCTCAGGTAGTACAAATGCGGCGCGGTAGAGCTCCAGACCGAAAGCTTACATCTTGATCTGCTACTTCCTGCTACGCCTGGTTGTGGGCTCCACTGTTTTGGTGTGTTACCGGCCCGACTGGTTGTTGTTTTCAGGAAAAAGAAAAAGTATTTTTATGCATTTGTTGACTTTCGCCTGCCCGCAACTTTGTTCTATATCCCAGTGCAGGATGTGACCTTTTTAGTCACCCGCTACACGAGGTGCCACAGGAAAAAAAAAACACAAGAGACAATTATTGTGTGTTTATATGTTTCTGTGTTCTTATTTGGGGGCATTAGTCATCTTTGGTTTGTGTTTTTGCGATGCCAAGGTATTACATGCTTCTTTTGCTGTGATTAACAAGTTTCAGGTGGGGTGCACTGTACCTGTGTGTGTGCCCTGAGTAGCACAACTTGGGTGAGAGGTCGCTAACCGGCGAGAGTTATAGGTTTTAAAAATATTGCAAGAGGAATTCTTGAAGTGCTTACATTGTCTTATAGTTCATTTTTAGCAAAGTTTAGTGATGCCACAATTTATGCCTCTTTACACTTAGGCGGGATATGAATCAGAGTGGGTGGTAGTCACTTTAATTTTCCTTGCTTGAGGGATGGTTTTGGTCTTACATTCTATCTTACATTATACTCCCTTACATGAGGGTGGTTCTGGTCTTTGTGGGTGGTTCCCCACCGCTATGTGTTGTGTTACATATTGTGTGTAAGTCGTTTTGCGCTGCACGTCTTGTCATGTTGTTTTGTGTGTAAGTCGCCCCGCGCCTCACTAGTTGTCGTGTGTGTAAGTCGCCCCGCGCCTCACATGTTGTAGTCTTGTGTGTAAGTCGCACTGCGCCTCACGTGTTTCTGTCTTGTGTGTAAGTCCCCCCGCGCATCACTGGTTAGTGTCATGTGTGTAAGTCGCCCTGCGCTTCATGTGTTGTTGTTCTGTGTAAGTCATCCTGTGCTTCAGGTGTTGTTGTGTATAAGTCGGCCACGGCTCACCGTGTGTTACACTCTGTGTAGTTCACCCTGTGTTACACGTGTGTTTCGTCTCACCCTACTGTGGGTTGGTCTTTGGGTTTGGTACCCTTCGTGTTGGTTTTGCCTGTTGGTCTTGGGTGTTTGTCCTGGGGTGTGATCCACCCTTCACTACATTTTGAATTTGTTTATTGGGAAGGATGGGTATATGGTTTGTCAATGTTTTATCTTGCTTGCCATTATTTTCCTTTTCCTTCTAGTTACGTATTTAGTTTTGCTTCCCTGAGTTTGAACTTTTTCTTCTTCTGTATATTTTCTTGCCTTATCTATAGTTATTACCATGTTTCTTCACACTTTCTGTTTTCTTTTATAAGGAAGGGGATAATGTTATATCCTCACTGTAATATTGTATGCTACCCAGCCTAGCTGTCTCCTAGCTGCTCAGCCAGAGTGAGAGATGGTATCGGAATGTTGGTGTGACTGTGATGAATGGAATGCTTGGGTGCCTGTGTGGATGAGTGGTGACAGTTGGAGATGGGCTGAGCAGCAGAGAGGCTGCTCCTGGTGGGGCTGGTGCTTGACCAGAACAGGCTGGAGAGAAGGCTGTCAACTAGAATAAGAACTGATGTTACCTGCAACATGGAATTAATAAAGGAGTCTACAAAACTCTACCTGGCTACCTGTGTCTACCTGTCATAGGGCACAACAGTTTGGCTTATGGCGGTTTTCTGCATTGAGCTTTTGTACTTTCCCTCGGAGCGTATTAGTGTATTCAGCCCTCCACATTCTCTTCTTTTGATATACAACTGAGGCTTGAATTTGGTTTACCATAGAAGTCCCTGGGTGCATGTTTTGAATGTTTTCAGTCCGTAAGTTTCAGCCATATTACCTGTTCAATTTCTATATTCCCACATCACGCCACATATCGCGTTGCAGTTGACCGATTGGCATGTTCATCTAATTCTTCAACGGGAAATATGAGAGTGAGGAGGCACTAGGTGCGCGTTTAAAATTTCACCAGCCTAGACCTTCAGATATAGATAGATACTGCATGGCTCATTTTTACTAATATCACGTGATCAGACATATATGAGGTATTTTTTGAACATCAGGCACACACTTCCAGAATAGCACGGAGCAAAAATGAAAGGTGTGATAGGATGATACAATTCACCCCCATTCAACAGCATTACGATACACGCAGATGACTTTAATGCACTATCATCTCTCCCAAAATCTATAGCATGTTTTTCTTGCACATGACATTTTACTGTACAAGGTTCATTTTATCATCTATTTCACAACTTAAAACATGTTTGTCATGCACATATTATTCGATTGTACATGGTCCATGTTATACATCTGTACATGGGAGTTTTTTTGATCTATGTTTGTTTTAGAGGCCCCTGATGAAGGGACAGACAGTCCTGAAATGCATTGGGCATCCGTCACCTCAAGCGGACTAATTTTTCTGTTGAACAATTCTGACTTTGTCGCAAAGATGTCTTAATCTTTTATTGATTTATGCTACTTGACATCATGAAATGTTGACTAATGAGTTAATTGGAATAAATATGATTTGGTTGATCATGTAATTAACGTGTATATACATTGTTGATCGTGTAACAAAATATTTCACTATAGTGGAGCATCCCCTGCCCAAGTCGCTTTTCGGGACTTGGCCACTTTGGTCTATATTTCAAAATAACTAGGCAATAATTGCTAGGGTGGAGCACACTGATGGTGTTCATTATTCAAAAAATTCACATTATCTGGATTAACGTTGTGCACAATCTACAAACTTTATATCAGTCCAAAAAAAGACACCTCAAACCTAATAAAAGCACCCACCCATGGCTCCATAGAATGTATTGGTCCCTGGCTGACATCGCTGGTGTCATGAGGCAGTGGCAACAACAGCCATGCAAATGTGACACCAGTGAGGTTGCCACCCAGCTGGGGGCCATCGTACTATCTTGCAATCTATGGAGCACAAGCAGGACTCCTATATAGCAACTATAGGCGCCTTCAACAGCTACTCTGTTGCCTTGTTGGCAATACATCAGGCCCTTATCAGCGCTGTGCTGCCTTCCTTGCTGGTACAGACAAATACTGCCGAGGACAGAGGAGTCACATCTTCTGCCCCTGATGTGTGTGTATGCCTCAGATGCCTCCCACACAAGCACCACCACCTCCAGGGGAGGCCCATTACCCATCAGAGGAGGAAGATGTGGACTTCACCACTTTACAGAGGCAAACTGCCCGGTAACATTTGTCTTTGCCTCCTGGCCAGTTTCTTAGTGGTCCTGTGTTTATCATCACGCCACCTCCTTTGTCACCTGGTACTATCCCTTTTTGTTTGCGCGCCTGTTTATCTAATCTATTTGTGGACTGTTGATGAGGTTTACCTTCCATAATGGCAATTAGGACCTCCTCACTGGAATTCTTCCTAACTCTACACGTCACATGACATGTATCCCATATGGACTCTGTCTGGGCATCCTTTGGTCAATAACAATGTTGGTGTTCTTGCCCCAAAAACTGCAATATGTTCATGCTGACATAAATAAATGCACTCTTAAGAACCAGCATGTTGTATGTCTGCTGCAGAAAGGACTAACTAGACCCTGGTGGATATGTATATGCAAAACCCACTTCTTAGCATCTCAAGGAGATTGAGCTAAAGTCACTATCACCTACTCTTGTTGTATATGCACAAACATCATGGACATCCACTGCCATGGCATTATGCAGAATGTCTACCAATTGAATGTCATGGTATGACAATCAATCAATCAATCAATCACGGCATTTATAGAGCGCGCTACTCACCCGGGAGGGTCTCAAGGCGCTGGGGGAGGGGGTAAGTTACTGCTCGAACAGCCAGGTCTTGAGCTGCTTCCTGAAGGAGAGATGGTCCTGGGTTCGCCGAAGGTGAGTGGGGAGGGAGTTCCAGGTCTTGGCTGCCAGGTAGGAGAAGGATCTTCCTCCGGCGGTGGCTCTGCGGATGCGTGGTACGGTGGCGAGGGCGTGGCTGGTTGATCGTAGCTGGCGGGTGGGCGTGTAGAAGGTCATGCGGTCGTTGAGGTACTTGGGGCCCAGGTCGTGGAGGGCCTTGTGTGCGTGGTTGAGGAGTCTGAACGTGATTCTCTTGCTGACGGGGAGCCAGTGCAGGTCTTTCAGGTGTCCGGTGATGTGGCTGTGTCGGGGGATGTCCAGGATGAGTCGTGCGGAGGCGTTCTGGATGCGCTGGAGTCTTTTTGAAGTTTGGCTGTGGTTCCGGCGTAGAGGGTGTTCCCATAGTCCAGTCGGCTGGTGACGAGTGCCTGGGTGACGGTCTTCCTGGTTTCAGTGGGGATCCATCTGAAGATCTTGCGGAGCATGCGCAGGGTGTTGAAGCACGAAGATGAGACGGCGTTGACTTGTCTGGTCATCGACAGGGAGGAGTCCAGGATGAAGCCCAGGTTGCGTGCGTGGTCCGTTGGCTTGGGCGCGGTGCCCAGGGCCGGGGGCCACCAAGAGTCGTCCCAGGCGGAGGGTGATGAGCCCAGGATGAGGACTTCCGTCTTGTCTGAGTTCAGTTTAAGGCGGCTGTTCCTCATCCAGTCGGCGACGTCTCTCATCCCGTCGTGTAGGTTGGCTCTGGCGGTGGTGGGGTCGTTGGTGAGGGAGAGGATCAGCTGGGTGTCGTCGGCGTAGGAGATGATGTTGAGGTTGTGTTGGTGTGCGATGGCTGCGAGGGGCTCATGTAGACGTTGAAGAGGGTTGGACTGAGTGAAGATCCTTGTGGAACGCCGCAGATGACTTCGGTGGCCTCGGATCTGAACGGGGGAGGCGGACTCTCTGGGTTCTTCCGGCGAGGAACGAGATGATCCATTCCAGTGCTTTCTCTCGGATTCCGATGTTGCTGAGGCGCTTCACTAGGGTGCGGTGGCAGACGGTGTCGAACGCCGCGGAGAGGTCCAAGAGGATGAGGGCTGCTGTTTCCCGTTGTCGGTTAGGGTTCTGATGTCGTCGGTGGCTGCGATAAGGGCGGTCTCGGTGCTGTGGTTGGCCCGAAACCCGGACTGCGAGGGGTCGAGGGATCCATTCGTCTCGAGGAAGGCGGCAAGCTGTCTGTTGACGGTCTTCTCGATGACTTTGGCCGGAAACGGAAGGAGCGAGATGGGACGGTAGTTCTTGAGGTCGGTGGGGTCCGCCGTTGGTTTCTTCAGGAGGGCGGTAAGCTCGGCGTGCTTCCAGCTCTCCGGGAAGGTGGCAGTGTGGAAGGAGGAGTTGATGATGTCCCGGAGATGGGGTGCGATGGTGGCGTCGGCTTTGTTGAAGACGTGGTGTGGGCAGGGGTCGGTTGGTGATCCGGAGTGGATGGAGTTCATCGTGCGGGTGGTGTCTTCGGTGCTGATCGGGGTCCAGTTGCAGAGGGTGGTGGTGGCGGGCGTTGGTTCGGCGGTAGGGTGCGTGGTCTGTGCGTCGAAGCTGTTATGTATGTCGGTGATCTTGCGGTGGAAGAACGCGGCGAGTGAGTTGCAGAGGTCTTGCGAGGGGGTGATGTCGTTGTTTCCGGCGCTGGGGTTGGAGAACTCTTTGACGATGCTGAAAAGTTCCTTGCTGTCGTGGGCGTTGTTGTCCAGTCGTTCTTTGAGTGCCGACTTCTTGGTGGCACGGATCAGCTGGTGGTGTTTGCGGGTGGCGTGCTTGAGGGCGGTCCTGTTGTCTGTGGTCTGGTCGAGTCGCCAGGCTTTCTCGAGAGTGCGGCAGTTCTTCTTGGATTCCTTGAGTTCGTTGGTGAACCAAGGGGTTTTCTTGCTTCCGGGTCTGCTGGGAGGGTTTTTTAGTGGTGGTCAAGAAACGTCAGTTTCTTGACTGGCACACAGCTAAAAGGCCTTACTAACCACACAAATGACTACCCGCTCAAAATGGGGAAAGCAAGGCATATGAGCCAATAACATTGTTTCACTCATCCACATATTTCTAGCTCAGTGAACCTGACAACGTGATCGAGCACATATGATAGTCTCAATGCTTACACTGAAGAGATCCTAAAGTACTTAAGATGTGCTTTCACTGATAATATGCAGATACTCATGCCCAGACTCCTTCTGAATTTGCATCATTCCTATGCCCCTCAAGGATGAGGATGAGGAAGGTCAGTCCAACACCTTGGATGTTAGTATGCATGAAATGCAATTAATTATTTTTGGGGCCCTTTATCAACCGATAAATGGTTTTGAAAGGTACACTGGGACAATGCATTGCAGTGCTAGTGGCCCTCCTATATTTTGAAACCACGTGATGACCTTTGCCTACCATGATATTAATTGTATTTTGATGTTTTACATAAATTTTCCCTGCATGTGCCTTTCTTGCCTTGAAGATTTCTTCATTTATAATCTTGTAGTTTTAGCAGAGTGGGAGCTGTCACAGAGTAGAACAGCCTTGCCAAGAACAGAACGTGTGGGATGTGCATTTGAAAGCAGGAGAGAGAGAGAGAGAGAGAGAGAGAGAGAGAGAGAGACAGAGAGGGGGGTGTGTGGAAAGTACTTTTTGGTCTCGAAGGGCAGTGTAATGAGCAATGGTGCACAAATGTGCATTGCGTTGTACATTGAGAGATGAAGTATGTGATGCTATAGGCAGTGGTGCACAAATGTGCATTGTGTTGTACATTGGGAAGTATTATGAAGTTCTTACTATTGGCTTTGACATGCCCTCATGTCATATTGAATTCTGACTCTGTCTTGCTTGAGCTTTATGCGCGCACAGGCAAGCCCCCAGATTACTCGAGTTGTTTAGGCTATTCACGTTCAAGGTTGCTTTGTTTTCTGTGCTTTTGGAGATTGTTGAATGTACTGCCGGAGACTTTCGTAAGCTTCTTTAAGATAAAAGCTGGAACACATGAGAATGCAGAAGGAACGTGAGATCTCATTTGCCTTTGGAATGCTTGCATGGAAAGTGGGATTGTTTTGGAGTCCGAATGGGGATAGACACATCTACTTTGGTACAGCAGAACCCCAGTTTGCTGAGGCTCTTAACCCCGGCTGTGTATCCCCCAGTCTGGAGTGGGCTAAGATGCAGTGTGTGCAGCCAGTGAGGTGATTTGTTTTTGAGTATTGACTTTGTGATGTGTGAGTGACTTTGTGTGCAAATCCAAGGTAATCATCTGATGTATTTAGTGTATATATCTTCCTGATTTCTTGCAGGACGTCCAGCACAATCTGCTTGTGCATTTTATTATTATTATCTATACATTTAACAGTTGCGTTTGCCAAGTGTGTTATTATTGTTTGCATATATATGTGTGTATATATATATATGTATATATATATATGTATATATATATATATATATATATATATATTCGCTACACTCAGTGATTCCCAAAATCCAAATTTAATTCAAACCAGTGCTACCACACCAACACATTTTAACCTCACAGGGTCTTTTTCACGGTGAGTTGGTCTTTTTTTTATTTTTTATTTATAGTCTCTCCATCCTCTGATGTATATAAGTACATAAGGAAACAGAAATTGGCTAAAATTCATGCTAATAAACGACCTGGAACTCAAACAGTGACGACAGAAACACAACAGAAAAGTACTGCATTAACAATTGAACAAATACCTGATCTAAAAAATATGTTTGATCTGATGTATAATCTCCATGAGGATGACATGACCGAAGGGGATATACTACATGAGCTTACAATAGAAACCGATCAACATAAGTTCAGCAAGTTCAAAAGAAAATCTAAATACTGTCCCATCCTCTCTCCAGGTAACAAGTTTGACATGTTCTCGGATATCTAATGAAAAAAAAAAACTGTAGTGGAAAAATTTAAACAATTGAAACGGGCTTAGCTAGTACTGAAAGCGAAACCGGTTAGTAAATATTTAAAAAGACACAATTCTAATACATAAGACACAAAACTAATAACTAGACTAAGCCGTACAGATCATAAAGTTAGAATATATTACCAAATAATAATTAACAAAGACAATTAAGTATAAGTCATGCCACGAACGAAAGAAGTGTACTTAGCTGTGTCAGAGCAGCGAACAAAAGAGGAAGATGGGAGTCTGCACAGTCTACTTGTTATGTTACTAATGTTCTACTTATTGTGATGTAGTTACATTCTTTAAAGGGCTGCATGTTTGGGCAGCAAATAAAAGTATTTGCATAATGGTAGCCTCCGGTCTTGTAATGAAATTTGAAATTAATAAACAAAGAAGAACATCTATTCCTATTAAAGGAACAACCTGTTATGCCAACGATATACTTCTTGCCAGTACCCATTGCACAGAGCTGTAGCTCCTACATTAGAGACACTAGAGACTTCCTACGTACCTTATCAGAAATGGATTGGAGTGAGAACTACAAGATGGCAACGATTGATGTTGTCTCTCTTTATACTTCAATTGAACATAAAATAGGCTTGCAGGCATGCAACTATTTTAAAAAAAAAAGAAATACAAGTGAACTGGAGCACTCCAACATGCTGTTGAAAATGATCGAGATGTGCCTGACAAATAATGTTTTTTATTCAATCATGAACTGTTTCATCAAAAATGTGGGACAGCCATGGGAATTTCATTTTCTCCAAATCATGCTAATATCACAATGGGCTGGTGAGAGAAAGAAGTGGCATGGGGTCCAGAAAATCACAAAGAACTTAATAAAATCGTATTATGGGTTAGATATATTGATGACCTTTTTATAATATGGGACGGGAGCACAGAAGAGTTTATGGAATACTTCAATAAATTGAATCAGAATAACATCGGACTATCCTTCACATGTGCCATTAACCCATCCAATATAGATTTTCTGGACACACACATCTATGTGGGAGAAGGAACAATCCAAACCACGCTATTTAGAAAAAAGACAGCAACCAACAGTGTGCTTCATGGAGAAAGTTTCCATCCAAAGCCCCAATTAAAAAGCAACCTGTATGGAGAATTAATAAGAATGCGTCGGAACTGCTCTAAGGATGAAGATGCAGAAAACCAGTACAACGAAACAATATCGAGGATGAAACAAAGAGGATACAAGCAAAAAGAACTGACCACCAGTTTGGAAAAAGTAAGAACAAAAACTCGTGCTGAAACTTTAATTCCCAAAAAGAAAATTGATGAAAGGGAAAACCAAGAAGCACCAAGGCTAATTCTGACTTACAGCAAAGAGAGCAAACATATCATTAATGCAATACAAAGACATTGGCACCTGATCGACAAGCATCCAGATATAGGAAACATGCTGGGTGCGCGTCCATTAGTGACCTACAAGAAAACTCAATCATTGAAAGACAAGCTAGTTCTAAGTCATTTACAAACAACAACTACACTTATGACTAAAAACTGGCTGATGGATGCGAGAAAAGGGTTCACGAAATGTAACAGCTGCAAAGCTTGCAAGATTGGAGAAAACAAAAAACAAATAAATGACAGGGATGGTAAAAACCATATTGATCAAACACAGTATCACATGTAAGACGACACATGTGGTATATGTGATTCAATGCCACTGTGGACTACAATACATCGGCAGCACGACATGTATGCTGAAAAAGAGGATACTAGAGCACATACGTGTCGTTAAGAATAAAGACACTAATTATGCGACAGCAAGACACTTGAATTAATGTCAAAATTCAGACTGGAGATCAATGAGATATTTTGGCTTGGATGTAATTCCACCTAATGAACGTGGCGGGGATAGAACAATAAAACTGAGACAGATGGAATCACGATATATCATTAGACTTAAAACAAAGGTTCCGACAGGCCTCAACATGGATGAGGAACTTTTTGTGCATTTATAAAGTAATTGCTGGGGGACTGATCTGCACCACTGTGTTTACAATGTGATTGACAAACTATTTGTGGGTCTTGTACAATGAATTATGAGAGCTATTGGTACTAACCATATTAAAATTACACCATTCACGGCGTAAGGAATGTACTAGACCTAACAAAAGAGCCAACCGTAGAATGGGTAGTTACAGAACACCAATTTATGTTCTGTTCAGCAGAGACATGTGGGGTACAATACCTAAGTTTGGTAACTGAATAATTGAACAATTCTACCAAACATCCCTTAAAATGTTGTTTGATAAAATGTAAATTGCAGACCTAATGTCCCCGTTGTCCATTATCTAATGAATTACTCACTGAGTGACAATATTTGAACTAATTTGGTCTTTATGCACAAAAATCTGTTGAAGAGAATAAGCCACACATGATTTATTTTGTATAAAAATGACCACAAAAACATCATGCTTTCAATAAGGTAAAATATGTATTGAAGATAAAAATGTAATGTTTTGTTAGAATCTACAACTCCCATCATGCATCATAAAGTGCAGAGGATGGAGAGACTATAGATTAAAAAAAGACCAACTCACCGTGAAAAAGACCCTGTGAGGTCAAAACGTGTTGGTGTGGTAGCGCTGGTTTGAATGAAAACTGGATTTTGGGAATCCCTGAGTGCAGCGAATTTTTGGGAAACTAAAAATTGCCCTGGGCTTTTGGGTGAAGCCCCTCCCGAGCACCCGCATTGACCGCGCCTGGAAATTGACCCACATTGCTTGAGATATGTATATATATATTCACTGAAAAAACCATAGGTTTCAGGGACGTTATAGTTAGTTGGACATTTTACTCGTTCAAAACCAGAGAAATTCCGCCGTTATAGTTAGTTCAGCTAACTATAACTCACGCCCCGCAATGCACTGATGATGATGTCACATATTACATCATTCATGACATGGTCAGTGACATCACTGATGACATCACTGATAACATCTCAAATGACATCACTGATGACATCACTGATGACATCATCCAGTGACTTTGTGTTTCTATAAAGTTTAAATATGTATTATATATATTCCAAGGTGTATTGAAGAATGAGTGGGTGTATAAGTGTCTGGATTGAGGATTTAGTAGGTGCATGACTGACTGTTTAAGTGAGTGATTACATGTGTCTTACTGAATGCATGGGTTAGTGACTGAACTGTGTGAATGTCTGTATTAGTCTGTCAGTTGGTGTGTAAGCGGCTGCATGGGTTGGTGAGTGGCTACATAAGTGTCTATATGGGTTATTGATTGGTTGTCTGAGTATCTGTATGGGTGCCTGAGTGTCTCTGTGGGTGGGTGGGGGGTGTGTGACTGTGCATAGATGTGTGAGTAGGTGAATCACTGGGTGTATGGGTTCAAGAGTGCATCTGTGAAGGGCTGTATGGGTGGGTGAGTGTGTGTATGGGTGTGTTGGTGAGTGAATAGATGTCTCAGTGGTACATGTCCAAGTAACTACATATGTAAAAGGCAGTGTATGTGAGAGTTGGAGTATATAAATGACTATACGTGAGAGTCAGTGATTGTGAGAGTAGCTGTATAGATGAGTATGTACTTGTATCACTGATTATATAAGAGAGTAAGTATGCGTTAGTATCTGTATGAATAAGTGAGGTGGTGTGTGTATAACTGTATAGGTGAGTAAATGGGAGTGTGATTGATTCTTTGCATGACTGACTAGGTGTGTGAGTAACTCCATGGATGAGTGGTGGTGTATGACTGTCTGTATAGGTGTATGAGTGCATATGATAGTGTTGCTTTGAAGAGTGACTGCATGTATGAGTGATTGTATGGGTAAATGAGTGGATGTGTGTGTAGACCTAGGAATCAGTGAGTGCGTATGTTGTAACTGGTATTGGTGTATTGATCGTTTCGAAAATGGTAGTCTGTATTTTATAGTGGGTGTATCAAAGTTTATATTAGAGTGTGAGGAGGTGCATCAGATTTTCACGTGGATGATGTCATCAGTGATGTCATTTGAGATATTATCAGTGATGTCATCAGTGATGTCACTGACCATGTCATGAATGATGTAATATGTGACATCATCAGCAGTGCATTGTGGAGGCGCGAGTTATAGTTAGCTGAACTAACTATAACGGCAGAATTTCTCTGGTTTTGTACGAGTAAAATGTCCAACTAACTATAATGTCCCTGAAACCTATGGTTTTTTCAGTGAATTTCAAAGGTTTTTTAAATGCTAATTTCTAACTATAACGTCTGTAAAACCTATAGTTTTTTCAGTGAATTTGAAAGGTTTTTTAAATGCTAATTTCTAACTATAACGTCTGTAAAACCTATGGTTTTTTCAGTGAATTTCAAAGGTTTTTTAAATATTAAACTCCTATTCTGCTATTTGTCATTAGTACTGTTTTTTCTAACTTTTCCACTACATGAAAGAAAAGAAAATGTAAAACTGTTGTGTAATGTAATATATTTCACAAATTACAGTGTTACTTATCAAATAATACAACATAATTTAAAGCTGTGTCTGCATACCTCAGAGACCATAGAATGGGGTCGATCTACAACAACATACGTTTTGATATGGCTGATATCTACAGAAGTGATGGAGTACACTTCACAGATGAGTTTTTCTCAATAACCTAAAGCTGTGCATCCGCACTTACATGTAGCTCCAACTAATAAACACAAGGGCTCTTTTTAGAGCAGCCTTATATTCCCAATATCGGCTCGCAGAGTGACAGCTGCGGTCCGGCTAGCAGAGGGAGACCTGCGGGCCGTCGGGCAGGCTCGCAGAGGAAGAGCTGCGGCCCGTGGGCTCAGCTCGCAGAGGGAGAGCTACAGGCCGTCGGCTCGCAAAAGCACAGCAGCGTACTGGCTCGCAGAGGGAGAGCTGTGGTCTGACTTGCAGAGGGAGCACAATGGGCCAACAGGCCTGCTAGCAGAGACACAGCTTTGAGCTAACGGGCTGGCTCACAGAGGTACAGCTGTGGGCCCGAGCTGCGACCCGACGGGCTGACTCGCAGAGGGAGAGCAACGGGCCGACGGGCCTGCTAGCACAGAATTCCTCTCCGCACTCACAGCTCCGTCCTCTTTGCCAAATAATTTTGCCAGTACTCCAGTGTGGTACAAATCCAGGGTGTTTTTATTATTAACAGCAAGTCAGCACACTTGGGAGAACTTTGTTGATTTGAAACGGCTTGGTCCTGCCGTACTCAAAATGCACCACCAAAGATGCTCCCACAGGGTCAGAGAATGGGGCCATGCAGGAAATAATATATATATATATCGCCAGTAGGTAGTTATAGTTAGTTAGGACCTAGTTTCCATAGGAAAAGCATTTTTTCTTTTGCCAATATCTTTGGCGCCGTTGACGAACCTTCGTGAAATTTTCAAAACTAATGTGGCACTCTGGTCAGCTCTTGTCTTGAAAGTTTCGGGGTGATTCGTCAAGCGGGGGCCCAGAAAAGAGGGGGGTCCCAAAACACATTTTTTCCATAGGAAACTTTTGTCGCGGCTACAGCCCGAACTGCTGAACGGAATTACACAAATTTGGCAGAGAGGTAGCTCTTTGTCCAGAGTGCACTCTTTGCTTCATATGGTGTAAATCCTTTCAGTAGTTCCTGAGAAAATAAAAAATTTAAAAATATTGATATCTGGTGACCGCGGTGGATCCGCGAACCCTCCCGATCATGAGCTTTATTCTGATTGGCGGCCAACACTCCAAACCAAAAAGTGTTGGCAGCCATCTTGTGAATCGGTTGAACTGAGTCACAAGAAAAAAGGTAAAAAAACAAGAAAATGGGGCAGGGTAGAAACACTCTGACCCCCTAGGCCTGCTCAGGGGGTCCCACAGCCTTTTTATTTAAAAATATTCGCAGGGATTCGCATAGGGTCTGTGAATCCGGCCGAAAAGTAAAAAAAATACAAAACGCGGGCTCCTGCGCTTTGTTTCTTTTAATCCCCCGGGTGGGCCAGGTCCTGGGGGCAATGGTTAATTATTTACACAGTTGTCAGGAATACCCACTGCAAGTGGCCCACCAGTTATATCTTTGGTCTGCTGTGTGCCCCCCGAAAAATCACTTCTAGCGCTGCCACTGGTAACTATTTGACAAAAAGTATCAGTCTTGGAGGTTTCAAGCAAGCCCTGTATCCCACACCTCCCCTATGATAGCTAACACAATCATTCTACTCTTGAAGAGTGAATGAAGCAGTGCGTCCTTTCTTGGAACTGTTGATTTCTCTTGCACAAAAGGCAGGGAAAATCCATCAAAGTGAAATGTTTGCTGCAAATCGGCCCATCTGTTGTGTGTGCAAAACACACCTTTGTTTATGTCTTGTACACCAGTGTACATAGACACCCGCCTAAGTACACGACAAATGTAATACTGGCGCTGCAGGTATCACTTTTTAAATGCATACATTTCCACAGCTGCCGGCTATGCTTCCCAACTCTTGTCAGGTTTCTTTTCGCTGCAGCTGACATCCACAAGGAAAACACGCACTTCAGTGAAACCTCTCTCTGGCAGCCTAGTCCCACTTCAGGAGCCTGGCTGCACGAGAGAAAAAGATTACCGTGTCCACAGAGTCATGTTCAGATATGAATTCTTTTAACCAAATTCCGAATCAAAGAGCTGTTCTAGGCAGTCGAGCTAACAATTTACATTTTTACAAATTTCCCCAAGTCACCTAAAAAGAACCGAAACAAAGAGATATGGAAGCAAGGCTTGTAGGTATTTAAGCGCACATTTGCATGGCGATCAGATTGCGCAGGCTGTCAAATGTAAGCAGGTTGATGCACCATTTTAGCCAGCTGCTCTTGTTGTCACTGCACGATGGGTGGGTACGTGCACTTGGGGATTGACCTGAGATCGACAGCAGGTTCCCCTTGGCCCATAGTCAAAGGCCCGCATGCGTCCACCTGCGTCCCTCCCACCTTTTGAAACCCTCTCCCCGGCAGCAGCCCCTCCACTCACTCCACTGTGGTCAGTAACCTTCACCCCACCGCACTCCCCTTCTGACTGATCCAGCAGCGCTCCCCTCCCCACCGAGCTGTGCACTAATCCCGAGGCGGGCTCCGTCTAGGTTCTGACTGCCCCTGGGACTCTGACACTTACAACCTGCTGGACCGGCGCTGGGTGCAGCGCTAGGGGGCTGGAAACAAGCACGGTCACCTGCAACCAGGATTAGGAGGGGAATACCTGGAGAGGCGGGCGTGCTTTACCCGTCCACACAGGTAGAGTCTGCACCGCTCACAGGACTTTGGAAAGTTACTGAACTTCTTCAAAGGACGCGTCGAGCATGGGAAGGACGACCGCCCAGGGCGCACAGGCTGAGGTGCTGCTGTCATTGCTGCTTTTGCTGGCTGTAGTGTGCATTGCCCGAGGACAATCCGTGGCACACCGGGACAGTGCCCCTTTATCATACGGAGTCCCGGGGGACGCGGAGGGGGCTAGCCTGCTCACCTACAACGGCATCCGAGTGCCATTCGGCAAGTCCGTCTTCCTGAACCGTGCACCCGGGCGACCGGTGCCACCTGTCTGTGCTGGACAATGACCCCCTGTCCCAGAGACCCAGCCGCCTGTTGCTGGCCAGGTTTCCCTGCAACTTCAGACCGGGTGAGGTGAAGTAAACGCACCTGGGCTCCCGTAGCCCGTCCATGGACAGGGTGAAGCTAATGCTGTGCTACGACACACAAACACGGGCAGTGGTGGTGCCCCTCATGCTGGAGGTGGAGGTGCTTTTCACCCAGCTGGTGGTGGTGACCAGGAACATGCCTCTGACTGTAAAAAGAGCTGCTGGGCACCAGTGGGCCCATCGACAGGAAGACTCTGGAGTTCACTTACATCGGAGGTGTGTAGGATCAGGTCTGTGGTGGGCCTGGGAGGGCTGCCCAGGTATGGGAAACTAGTTAATTTCCAGCCCAAGACCCCTGGTCAGATGGTTGACTGTGAGGAATTTCTGAAGCTGGATGTGCGCTACCAGCACACGGCTACCACCAGATCCCCCAACCGGGACTTTGTGCCCATGTTGGTAGAGTTACAGGACTGCCAGGTGCAAAAGCTTGAACGCTTCCAGATCCTTGTGCGGGAAGGCCTGGATAACACAGCGCCCAGGCCCAGCTTTGTGCCATGATAATGATGGAGGTGGACCAGTTTGTCATGACTGCCATCACCCCAGACATGCTGGCAGCTGAGGATGTAGAGTCTGACCCTGGGGAGCTCATCTTCAACATCACATCACACTTTGGGCCTGGCCAGGGAAGCACTGTAAGCACAGACGACCGCAGCATGCCCATCACCTCTTTCCACCAGCGAGATCTGCAGGAGTTGAAGATGGCTCACCTGCCGCCACCTTCTGACTCTGGTCACGAGCGTATCTTCGAGATTGAGCTGGAGGTGGTTGACACAGAGGGTCCCTTCTTAGAACCAGTCTCCTTTATGATCCTGCTGAGGCCTATGAACACCCTGACAACTGTGGTGACACATAATACAGGTCAGTTGTTGTATGAGGGTCAGTCTCGCCCCCTTCCCAGCGCCCATAACCTTGAGATCAGTGATGAAGACAACCTGGAGGAAGTGCCGGTGCAGGTGATAGACGGGCTCCAACATGGCCAGTTCACTGTGTTGGGTGCCCCACCAAACAGAAAAGTCTTCACCACTCGCGACTTAGATTCTGGGCTTGTGATCTATCAGCATGATGGAAGCGACGCTTACAGTGACAACATCATCTTCTGAATGATTGATTGGCAACATGAGGTGGAGTTCCTGTTTCCGATAACTGTTGTGCCCACTGATCACGAGCCTCCAATTGTAGATGCCAACACCGGGCTTGTGCTCTTTGAGAAGCAGTTGGTGCAAATCATGCCCTTTGTGCTCAGTGCAACTGATATTGACTCAAAGGACCTGACCCTGGTGTTCACCCTGGAACTACTAGTTCTCAGCCTTGGAGAGGTGGTACTGCGGCAACAGGAGGTACCAGAGGATGACCTTGCCTCCTGGAGACACCTACAGAGTGAAAGCCTTTATGAGAAGGAGGTGAAAGCCTGGCTACAACCGGACATCCTAGATGGGAAACACTTCTACAGGCACACTGGGCCCCACAACACGTCCACTGTCATGGACTATCTTGCGTTTAGGGTCCTTCATGACAACGATCCTCCAAACCAGTCTGGAGAGAATATGCTTATCATCAAGATCCATCCCATTGATGACATCCCCCCTGAATTATACCCAGGCACCTCACTGCAAATGGTGGTACAGGAGTTCCAGCTGACCTACTTCCGGAGAAAGTTTCTCCGTTACACTGACTTAGACTCTGATGTCAAACTACCCACTGACACAGACGAGAATAACCCTGTGCAGATGGGCTCTATAGTGCTCACGGAAAACTCCAGATGTTGTTCTGACTGAGTTCAATCAGGCTCAGATCAACCACCACAAGATCGCATACAAGCCCCCGGATCTGGAGCTGGGAATCACACCCCATGTGGTGCAGTTTGAGTACACAGTGGAGGACATGGCTGGGAACACAGTGAGGAGCATTTTTACAATCTACCTACAGCCTGTGGACAATAAACTGCTGAACATCATCAACACTGGATTCACTGTGCTTGAGTGCGGAACTCATGTTATCACAAAGTCAGAACTAGATGCTACTGACATGGACACATTTGGGCACTGGATTTTGTTTACACTAACCTAGTCTCCCTGGCATGGGCAGGTGCTGTTGTTACTCAATGTCATGATGGTGGGAGAGTCTTTTAGCTTAGAAGACATAGCCAAAGGCAGAATATCCTATATTCACAATGGAGATGAGTCAAGCAGTGATTCATGTACTTTGGATGTCAGCGATGGTGTTCACGTTGTTACTATTGTGATTAAAATCACAGTGCGACTTGTGGATGATAAAGTCCCTACGCTAAAACTACCTCCTGGAACTGTTGGTTCTTTTTTAGACGTTCTTGAAAACAGCGCTGCTGTGATCAGCGCTAATGTCATCCAAGGCACAGATGAAGATACCGATGACCTAATGTTAACTTTCATTGTTGAGGATCCACCATTGTTGGGGGACATTTTGGTGAATGGGATTCCAGCTGAACGGTTTCCACAGAGCGATATCATTGGTGGGGCTGTGGTATGTGCTCACACTAGTGGTGAGATTGGGCCACACAAAGAAGAGGACTCATTTAATGTTACCCTGTCTGACATGTCTGAAGAGTGAACAGTTGGGGGGAACACTGTCCAGGGAGTTAGAATCCAGGTGACTATCCTACCTGTTGACAGCCAACCACCAGAGGTTACAGTAGGAGAACAGTTCACTGTTGTCAAAGGGCACAAAGGAGTAATCAAACCTTTACATGTAAGTGCCAAAGACATAGACACCCCAAATGACGATAGTCTTTGTACTATTGTTGCACAGCCCACTGCTGCATATTTGGAAAACATTTCTCCAGCCCCAGGTTCTGAAAAGTCAAGAGCCGGAACAGCTATAAGTGTGTTTACCTTGAAGGACCTTAGACTGGGACATATTTACTATGTTCAAAGTGTCCATAAACATGTAGAGCCTGTGGAAGACAGGTTCAATATCCGTTGTTCGAATGGAACCAACTTTTCCCAGAGGCACTTCTTTCCCATTGTCAACATCCCAGTCAATGATGAAAAGCCTGAAATTTTTATGAAAGAATTTGTTGTCATGGAAGGTATGCATTTGGTGATTGATACACCCATCCTCAATGCAGCTGGTTAATGGCACTGTTTTGGTTGAAAGCTTCAATTTAGAGCAGATTAAGGAGAGCTCTAGCATAATTGTTGTAATAAAGTAATGTCCATTCCATGTGGTATCTTCATGTTTCTTTATTCAAGTAGATGTTATAGGGAAAAGAACCCCACCAGGAGCAGCCTCACTGCTGCTCAGCCCATCTCCAACTGACACTCACACACACGAACATTCCATTCACCAACATTCTCTCACACAGACACTCAGGCTGAGCAGCAGCAGTATAACAATAATCTATGAGCATGATGACTCTGAGACAACGGAGGACAGCTTTGAGGTGAAACTCACTGATGGAAAGTTCAATGTTGAACAAACAGTGATCATCGTAGGGATACCGGTGAATGATGAGGCCCCCAGAATGACTATCAATGATAGACTCGAAATTGAGATTGGAAAAACCAAAATAATCACAAGCAGAATCCTGAAGGCTACTGATTTAGATTCGGATGATAGCACGCTGACCTTTATTGTGCGAGATGGCTCAGGACAGGGCCTTTTACAGAGAAGGTGGCCCTCAGGTGGAATTGAGAACATCACTCTGGGAATGAACTTTACTCAGGATGAGATAGAATGGGATTTCATCCAGTATGTGCACTTTGGACACGAAGGGATTCGCGACCTTATAAAGTTTGATGTGACAGATGGCTTGAATCCTCTTATTGACCGCTACTTTTATGTGACCGTTGGAAGTATTGACATGGTCTTCCCAGATGTCATCAATAAAGGAGTGTCATTGAAAGAAGGCGGTAGAGTTACACTCACAAAAGACCTCCTGAGTACCAGTGACCTGAACAGCCCAGATGAGAATTTGGTTTTAAGCATTATCCGGCCACCTATCCGAGGCCATTTGGAGTGCACAGATTGCCTTGGAGTGCCAGTGACTTCCTTCACCCAACTCCAATTAACAGGCCACAAAGTCTACTATATTCACACTTCAGATGATGAGGTGAAAATGGATAGCTTTGAATTTGAAGTCACTGATGGATACAATCCAGTATTTCGCACATTCCGGATTTCTATAAGTGATGTCGACAACAAAAACCAAGTGGTGACAATTCATGGCATGGCAGTCGGTGAGAGTGAACACAAACAAATAACCCCCATCTTCTGAAGTTCATTGTGACCCAAGTACCTGTTCATGGGCAGCTCCTGTTCAACAGCACAAAATCCATGACAACCTTCACCAAGCAAGACTTTAATGACAATCTGATCAGTTACAAGCATGATGGACAGCTTCTCGTTCACAGTAACCAATGGCACCCATACTGACTTCTATGTTTCCCCTGACACTGAATTCGAAACAAGGAGGCCACAAATGATGAAAATCCAAATCATAGCAGTCGATAATGGGATCCCCCAAATTGTGGTCAACAAAGGAGCCCCCACTACATATCTTGCCTACTGGTCACGTGGGATATCTCATCATCACTAACAAAGCCCTGAGAGCAGAGGACAGGGACAGTGTAACCCTCCTTGTGCGCTTCCGGGTCATTGAGGGGCCCCACCATGGCTTCCTGATCAACCTGGATAAAGGCAACCACGGCATCTTTCAGTTCACACAAGGTAAAGTGTATGCATCTTCCTGTTCTGTCTCTGTCTTTTCCCTTGCCTTCACCACTGTTTGCAAACCTATTACATGTGACAAGCACAAGCAAAATGAATGACAACATATTGTTGTTCAACACTGTTTTCACTGGAATCACACAAGTAGCACGTCAATGTTAAAAACACAATAAAAGCACTTTAAAATGTATTGTGTACAAAAGATCAGAAACAGCTGTGCCAGTTCACAGCCTAAATGATGAATAGGCTTGTGTAGTCATATATACTTCATTAGATATAGTACTGAGTTTACCATTTTCAAATGTTTGCTTGTGAGGCAAATGCTGACTTGTTGGTGTAGTTATAAAGAGGTATTGTGTGAATCAGAGAAATGACCTGCACAGAAAACTCATATAAGGGGCAAATATGCTTTAGGCATAACGAAGGCAAGAGAAACTCAGCACTGTTTTCAATTGTATCCAAACACACTGTAATCTATAGTGGTTTTAGGTTGAAGCCTACCAGACAGCCCAGCAGTCTGGTTCATTAATGACATCTTGGAGACATTCTACTCTGCACTAACCCTGGGCGGTGAACTACGCTACGCTCGCGGAGCTTGCGTAGTTTCGGGAACTTTGCGATTCGCGTAGAACGTGAAGTTACCGAGCACTATGCAATTTGCGGCGTAGCGTAGCTGTTTTTCTTCTTCGCGCGCTCAATATGCGTTCTCGCGTGCGCGGTAATGACCTACCGTGATTCTGCGTTTGCCGACGCGATTTCCTATCCGTTCGCGGGCGCCATGAGATTTGGAATACGGCCGCACGATCCCGCGAGAGTGTGCGAACGCGAACACGTCATTCGGACGCGCGATCTGACTTCCGGCGGCAGTGTTGGTAAGATCGCGATCCCGAACACGAAGAAACTACAATCTGGCGAAGAATATCTCTCAAGCATCATAAAACCTTCTCGAAAATGATTATTTTGCTCCAAAAACTCCTCAGATTGTGATTTGGCTGTAGTTTTTGTGCAAGGAGTCCTTTTTCTTTTTAACTTTTTTTTTCAAGAGGAAGGAAGTGCCCCTGAGTCTCAAAGTTCCTGTTCCTGTCCAGCAGGCTCCTCCCAGTGCTTTGTCCATGTGCTGTTCACTTTCATTTGGATTTGGAGCTGGAAGGATTACTTTTTGTGTCTGTCTGCTGCATCATATCATTGGATTGGATTTGAGGACTTTTGGATTTGAGATTTTACAAGTAAGTTGGAGAATTGGTGTACTTGTTTGTTTGATTGGGGCTTGTTTGTACCTAAATTTTTTGGGATTTTCATCGTTTTTAAAATTTATTGTTGTGGCCTGGGTGGCCTGTAGTTTCAGTAGGAGGCCTAGTTGTTTTTCTTTAATTGGAATTTCAGCCAGTAGGCCCAGAGGTACCCATGGGTGCATGTTTCTGTGGTGTCTGTTGAATTTAAACATCATGTAGGGCATGGATGGCATTGGATTGAATTGCTAAATGTGGTTTTTGGGGTATATTTCACTTTTTGGGAGTGTGTTAATAAATAAATACCTTTGTTGGATGTGTGTGTGTGCTTGTTGTGTAACTTTCCAACCTTTCGTAGCCCTGTGGATTTTCGTTTTTGCATTTTTATATTAAAGCTGTGTTGTTTAGCAGGCCTCCTTTGTCTGGTCATATTATAGGCCTGCTTGAGTTCATTGTTTTTCATGGCCTGTTGTGACTATGAGTGACCATGTGGCTTGGGGCCATGTGGTGGTAGTTTAGTAGTGTGCTGCTTTTTCCATATAGGCCTGCATGTCTTTTCTTTGTTCCCCTTGGCTTATGCTTGTTGTTGTTGTGGCCTGGCCATGTGGGTGGCGGCCATTTTGTGAAGGCAGGCAGTGTGCTTTTGCCATAGGCTTGCATTGTCTGTCTTCCATTTCTTTTTGTTGTGGTTGGCTAGCAGCCATTTTGTGGAGCCATCCAGGCAGTGTGCTTTTGCCATAGGCCTGCATTGATTGTCTGTCTTCACTTTCTTGTTATTATTTGTGGGTGGCCTGGCCATGTGGGTGGTGGCCATTTTGTGGAGCAAGGCAGTGTGCTTGATTTTTCCATAGGCTTAAGCTTGTGGCCTAGTCTGCCAGTAGGCCCAGAGGTAGTCATCATGGGTGCATAAAAACTGTTTCTGTGTTGTCTGTTGAATTTTAACATCATTTAGGGCATGGATGGCATTGGATTGAATTGCAAAATGTGGTTTTTGGGGTGGTATTTCAGTTTTTGGTGTGTGTTAAATAAATAGGCCTTTTCAGCCAGTAGGTAACCCTGGGCGTTCAGCTCGCGGACTTTTGGCAACTCTGCACTGCGCGACAACGCGGACTTACACTTTTTTCTTCTTGCGCGCTCAATATGCGTTTCGCACGCGCGATAATGACTTTTGTGACAATCGCGATGCCGAACACGCAGAATTTACAATCTGGCGAAGAATATCTCTCGAGCAGCATAAAACCTTCTCGAAAATGATGATTTTGTTCATTTTGCTCAAAAACTCCTCAGGTTGTCATTTAGATGTAGTTTTGTGAGCAAGGAGTCATTTTTCTTTTTTACAATTTTTAAAGAGGAAGGAAGTTCCCCAGAGACTCCAACTTCCTGGTCCTGTCCTTTGTCTTCACTTTCTTGTTATTGTGGGTGGCCTGGCCATGTGGGTGGCGGCCATTTTGTGAAGCCAGGCATTGTGCTTTGCCATAGGCCTGCATTGTCTGTCTTGTCTTCCTTTTCTTGTTGTTGTGGGTGGCCTGGCCATGTGGTGGCGGCCATTTTGTGGGACCAGCCACTGTGCTTTTGCCATAGGCCTCCAAGCTTGCGGCCTAGTCTGCCAGTAGGCCCAGAGGTAGTCATCATGGTTGCATAAAAACTGTTTCTGTGTTGTCTGTTGAATTTTAACATCATTTAGGGCATGGATGGCATTGGATTGAATTGCAAAATGTGTTTTTTTTTGGGGGGTCTATTTCACTTTTTGGGTGTGTTAAATAAATGCCTTTTTTGCGTGTGTATGTGTTGTTGTTGTGGTTGTTGTGTAACTTTCCAACCTGGATTTTAGTTTTTGCATTAAAGCTGTGTGTGTTGTTTATCAGGCATCCTTTGTCTGGCCATATAGGCCTGCTTGAGTTCATTGTTTGCCGTGCCTTGTGCCTGTGAGTGACCATGTGGCTGGGGGCCATTTTGTGGTGGTAGTTAGTAGTGTGCTGTTTTTGCCACATAGTCCTGCGTGTCTTTCCATTGTTACTCTTTTCTTACTGCTTCCAAATCCATCCCCATTGCCAGCTGCAGCTCCCTGATGCTGCATCCATCGCACGTGATGCACAAATTTAGGCCAAACAGGCTCCACTACATTTTTGTTTTTGTTCTTTGCTATTCTTATTCTTCCTGAGTGTACACACTACACAGTACACCAGGAAAGCCCTGGCCTTGTTGTCAAAGTCTCATAAATGGCTACACTGTTGTTGTTCACTGAGTTTCTAAAATTTAATAATTGAGACAACCACACACTAAGTTATATATTATATTAGTTTGATTTGTGCTATCGTTTGACTGATCTCCTTCTGGATTTTTTGCTTTTAGGTGCACAAAAGACTGAGGAGGAGGTGTGTCATCATTGCCCGTTGTACTGCCAGACAGACATCCTGCTGCTGTACACGACGTGACGTGTGACCTGACCAGACATCTCTGCAACTTGTGCAACTGAGTGCTGCTGACATCTGAAGAAGATGGGCCCAAAGAAAGCAGGTACCAGGTCCTCCAGTACCAAGAAAGTTGCTATTGAGAAGAAGGAACAGAAGAAGGAAGTGACACTTAAGTCTGGTGTGCCGCCCAATACCTTTTTTGGGAAAAAAAAAATTACCCCTGCAGCGTTGGTGTCCGGGGGGCAAGCTGGGGGCAGCACCTCCGCATCAGTGGGCCCAACCCACAAACCCAGGCCCAAGCACATTAGTGTGGAAGAGGTAGCCAGCCTAATGGTGGAAAGCAGTGATGCTGAGCCTGAGATAAACTTATCGCTATCTCAAAGTAGTACCCAATCAACACAGGAGGAAACACAGCAGATAAGTGGTCAACAACAACAACAGCCACAACCACCTCCCGCAATAGTAGTTGTTGTTCCTCCCGAAGTAGGGGCAGTTCAGGAAATTGAGCCTCATGCAGAGGTAGAAGAAGAAGCCACTCATTCAGAAGATCCATTGTCTTCCAAATCTCCAGCAAGGAAAAGGAGGGTTAGTCCATCAAGTTCTTCGCCAAGCACCCCTTCTGATGATCTAGATGCCACTTGGAAGCCACAAACTGAGTCTGAGAGGGAGACACGTCCCAAGACCAAGCTAGGGAAAAGGAAGGTTCCAGAAAGCCTTACACTTATGGAGGTCGATGTAGAACAGCAGGATGATGATGATGAGCCAGTCATCACGAACATCACTCCCGGCCCCGAGGAGATGGAGACCAACATTATTACCCTATCCAAAATCGCTGCGAGGGATGTAGCACGCATACCTCCACAGGTAACACCAACACGACCTACAGCTTCCATATTTGCATTAGCAAAGGCCCGGCAGCGACCTACATCAAGCACAACCACCACCTCAGTAGAAGTAGGTAGTGGTACAGCACAGAGTCAAATTCAACACACACCCTCCAGTTCATCCGGCATTGGAAGTGGCACCTCCAGCAGGAGGCAAAAGTTAAGCTACCCAGTTTGGGACTTCTTTACGGTTAGCGAAAAGGAGGAGAACATTGCTATATGCTCCATTTGTAATACCTCTGTTAGTCGGGGTAAGCTTGGTACAAACTATGGTACCGGAGGCCAAATAACCCATCTGAAAAAACACCACTTAATCAGCTGGGAGGACCACCTTTGCGGCATAAAAACTGCAACCATTGGTGTTGGTGGGGATAAACGAGTAGAAGATCTGATCACGGTGGAAGAGGAAGGACAGGGAGACATTCTCTCTGGTAGTGCTACACAAAGTAGCCCTGTCCCCAGCAGTGCAGTGTTATCGTCGCCCACATCTTCAGCAACATCTCAGTGGCACAAGAGTAAGAGTCAGCCTGAGACAGCAAGGAGTACCGCAATGAAAAAAGTGCGTTGTTGAGCCTAAGAGAAAGGAAAACCATGCAGCCTACCATTATCAGCATGTTTGGGGGAGGGGCAGTACGAACGCAACCACCCAATAGCACGTTTGTACAATGCGAAGCTGGCTAAACTGTTAGCACTGGACCTTCTCCCTTTTTCTTTTGTTGAAGGGGTGGGTTTTCGGGAATTTGTGACAGCCATCTGCCCAAAATGGCATGTTCCCCGCCGCTACTATTTTGCCAGAGTTGCTGTTCCAGCACTACATCACGACGTGCTGGAATTGCTTGGAAAAGCCTTGAAGCAGAGTGCTGTTCACAGTATCCACCTGACAACAGACATGTGGACCAGTTGCCAAGCCACTGATTACATGTGCATCACTGCACACTGGATCTCTTTTGCGGGAGTTAGAGAACAGATATCTGCTGGTGTTGACGCTGCTGACATTTTTCATGCCACTCGCAAACATGCAACTGTAGACATGTTTGCCATGGAGAAATCTCATACTGCTGCAAACATTTTGGAAGAGTTTAACAGCAAGGTCTTTGAGTGGCTGCGCCCAAGAGGGCTTAAGATTGGTTTTGTTGCCACGGACAATGGCAGTAATGTAGTTAAGGCCATGGGCGATGGTGGCTATTTCAGGGTCCCGTGTTTGGCACTCTGCATTCACATTGTTGTTCAAGACTTTCTGAAAAATGAATACAAAGTCAGCAACTTACTGGCCACCTGCAGAAGAATATGCACACATTTCAGCCATTCTTTTAAAGCCCGGAAGCAGCTGAGGGTCATTCAACGTAAGCATAAAATGCCAGTCAAAGCACTCATCCAGGAGGTGGCAACACGTTGGAACTCAACTTATTACATGCTTGATCGTCTGTTTGAGCAGTACATACCACTGAATGCTTATGTCATGCAAAGATTAGGGGATCCTACTGTGAGAGGCATAACCGTTGAGATGGGTCAATGGAACCTCGTTAAATGCCTGACAGAGATGCTACTTCCTTTTGAGATCTTCACACCTGAAGTCAGCAGGGAGGACTGTACTATGGGCCAAGCTATCCCATTGTTGCACATGCTAGAGCAACAGCTGAAGGAGTTGTCTGAAACGTACGCAGGTGTGGATGACAAACAAGACGCATATCATTTGGCAGAGTCCTTAGCCGTTCGCTTATCTGAAAATACAAGGATTAAAAATAAAATTGTGTCAGATCCACATTACATTACTGCCACAATTTTGGATCCACGGTACAAAGTATTTCTGAACAGTAAGGCCGTAATTCCTTTTTCAGAAGTGGATGTTGCCAAGTACAAAACTTCGATAGCTCAGCTAGCCATTGACTTTGAAAACGAACGTCTGTTAATTACAGGCCCCCTGCCCCAGGCCATAACAAGTACTACAGGGCATCCAGAGTCAAGTTCTACTTCGGAGCCTGAGGGCAGTGCGTTTGCCTCCCAGCTGTCACCGACACCAACACTACCAATAACATCAACAACAGCAAGAACAGGATCATCCACAGTACAATCGGCAACTAATTGGTTTCTACGGCAGGGGTATGGTAAGTCCAGTGCTGATGCAAAGGCAAAACAGGCCGAGCACATCGGAGCACCCCTGAGCATTGAGCGGACGGTCCAGGCCTATCTGGATGACCCAACAGAGGTCTTCATGGATCAAAACCCATTGGTGTATTGGTATGGGAAAAGAAGCCAATGGACAGTTTTCAGCAGGCTGGCGATAAAGTATCTGGCTTCCCCTGTCACAAGTGTCTCTTCTGAGCGTGTTTTCAGTGCTGCTGGTGCCATTGTAACATTTAAAAGGACCAGTCTCTTGCCCAAAAGCGTGGAGAGGTTAACCATGATCAAAATGAATCAGCACTTTATACCACCGGATTACAAAATACGTGAATCACAGCAGGAAGAGGAGAGCGACTTTGATGACGTAAGTAGTGGGTTACAGGACCTACTTCTGTCCGAACCACCAGAGTTTGAGGACGAGCTCCTCTTCCCTGACAACTAGGCTTTCAAATTGTTACTTTCTTCCTTCCTTTATTTGTCTGTGTATCTGTCTTGCTGGTTCAAATCAAATCACAACAAATCCATCACCACCGTCTTCTCTTTTTAATTTCCTATTGGAGTTGCACGTCTGTGCATTTAACTGTCCACTCCTCAGAGTCCTGCTCCATCTTCCTGACTCACCCTAATTACATTTCCATCAAGCCAGACATTGGAGTACAAGAAATGTTGCCTCTAACAGTCCCTCCATAAGAAGTGAAACGTGACTATAGCTATCCTCCGTTTTGTTTCCGAGCCGAAACTCATCACTGGCCGAAGGCTATCGCCTCTGCAGGCATCCACATCTCTTCACTGTCAGAACTTGGGCAGGCATCCAAAAGTAAACCCATCACTGTCAGAACAGAAGTTTACAGCCTCGGCAGGCATCCAAAGCTCATCACTGTCAGGACAGAAGGTACTTGGCAGAGAAAGACAAGACTCTTCGAAGAAACTTGCTGACATTTCTGCAAACTCAATTGACCAGCAATGACCGCTACCCAGGCCGCGGCCCATCACAGCGCTGACCATGTGAACCAACTTAAACTGCGACAAAGTGCCACAGATGAATAAGACGCAAACCGAAACAGCGACTACCAACACTCAAAATGAATGTGGAGTAATAATGAGGCCACTGCCTCGTTAAAAAAAAACACACACCTGTCAGAACTAGGCATCTGATGATCGGACAGCCAAAGAGAAGAGCAAGACATGTAATGATGGCATACATTGGATGCTTGCTGACTCTGAGCGATTGCTGTTGTTTGTTGTGTTGATGTTGTGCATGAAGTCGAACTCTACTAGTTAATCTACAAAGTGAAAGTGACTCAAGTGACAGTCAATGTTTCCTTTCTTGTTGTTTAATAACCAAATTGTACTCCTACTACTGCACGTGCAGGCCAATATCCGTTGCAATTTTTTAATATGGAATATGGACTTAATCGGAGACTAGTCACTACAGACTGAGTTGGAGTTGGACAACACGTACCACACCATGATGATGACCATACTACCTTTGCACGCAGTCAGTCACTTGAATCGGAGATGATTGATGGAATAACTGCATTTCATGAAGTGGCATAAAAGGTAAACACAACAATTCAACAAGAAAGTAAACACAGCAGACCTACGTGTCCATGTAGTGGTGGAGTCGAGTGTAGTCATATGACTGACAGCAGCGCATTGATTTAGTCACTTAATTTTGAAAATGCTAGGTTGCTGTATATGCCTTTTGTCTGGCTCTGTCAAAATTTAAGGTAAATGGAGGTTGGGTCACGGGCTGGTGCTGTGGGCCTGTTCTGTCCTCCTGTTGTTGTTGTAGCTTAATGCTGTAAACAGAATAGACACGATGTATCCACGCCGCCTCAGTCTGAAAGTGTTCTCTCTTCTCTTCTTGGACTCCACCGTAATTGATGCTTTTTTTTTATTCATTGATTTTTCAATACCCCTTTTTATTTTTCCATCTACACTTACAGGCCGGCCTTTACCCTGTGCTATACTGGCAGAAACAACTCACACTTACCTTACCAATCCGCATCAGGCAGGCAGTGGCACCCAAGATTGATGTGCGGAGCGTCCATGGAAGATAGGACCAAGAGGAATGACGAGATTCAACTCCACAATTTGACCAGGATAATACAGTAACTTTAGTATCATTCATCATTCGTCTTTTAATTAATTTGATTCCTTTTTTCTCTTCAATCATTTCGACTGTGTGTTGTGTTGTTGTTTGTTTGCTAATTGATCCCTACAACTATTTTTTAATTTTCTTTGCTATCTTTAAAAGTAAGCCCGGTACAACATGTAATTTGGGTCTCTCTGAGGGCATACAGGCAAGGCAAATTGCATAGAATATACTGCTGCCCTGTACTGTCTAATTGTCTAGTAGTAAGTACTACTCATTAACCATCAAGTTATCTTCATCATCATGCATGCATTTCCCTTTTCTCCCTTTATAGATTTATTGGATAAGATCATGGTCGTCTGCCAAGATTGTGCTTTGCTTCTGTTGTGTCCATGCGTACTGTTTTTCTTTGTCAAACCTTTCCCCAAACCCCCCTTCCCATCCATTCATCAAACCCTAACCCTCTTCCCCCGGGCTGTGATTTATATTGAGGTGTGATGTGACTACATTAAATGTACACCAATTGATCACACGCTTGCTGGGGCAGATGTGGTTAAAGCAACACTAATTCAGTTTCAAGGCAGGGCGAGGATCTTCTTTTGCTTGCCCACCCATGCTCAGTCTATGTGCAAGCCAATTTTTTTCCAAAGGGACCTAATACATCATAATTAATTGCCGGCATTGATTGGATTCATCATCAACAACCTACCACACAGCAGTAAAGGTTACGAATTACGATTGTGTTAAGTTAAGTGACTCACTCGACACAACTACAGTTTGTAACTTCTTGTACTAGGCTGTCCCCACCACCATTATGTTTTATTTTACTTTAGCAGTTGCAATATTGTTTGTTTGGCAGTCTTCTTCTGTATTGTACTTTACTTCGTTCTACTACTCCTCCTCCCACAGTCTCTCTAAGGCAAGTGACTGTCTCTTTTTTATTTTTTTTGCAAATGCTACTGCCAGTGTCTACTACTACCACCACAACCATGGCATCTTCTCCATTCTCTTGGGAAACCATGCAGCCATCGCTGTGCCGAACTTAATCATCATCAATCACAGGTAAGATAAGTTTGGTGGGAGGTATAATGGACTAGGAGGAGACTAGAGACTGACAGTACTAGTAGGACAAATAACTCAGTGATGGGTACTGCATCTATCTGTTTGTGTTACATAATCGGCAGAATATTTAAATCAAACACTGGCTGCGGCCCTGCAGCAGCAAGGAAACCATGTGACGTAAATTCGTAAAACAGTAACCCCCCCACAAAACATTAACATCATATGTTTAAGTATAAATATAATTTATTACCCTAACTAAAATAAACTATCCCACACCTGACCCACCCCTCTCCCTAACCCCAACCAATGTCCAAAATGAAAAAGTCCAAACAATGTCCATAAACCCCAACGCCCAATTCCCACCCACCAACAAAAGGAATAAAAAAGGGGCAATCCAACGGGGTCCTATAGTTCTTATATTCGGCGGGCTTTCAGGTGTTTGTCCACCAGGATCTTGATTCGCTCCTCTAGTTGCTCCTCTAGGCGTGAAATCCGGAGGAGCATCTGGCGGCGAAATGCCCTGCAGTGGCATCCAGGGTGGGGGGCAGCAGTGCTGGCTGTTAATGAATTGCTGCGGCGGGCAGCTGCCTGACCGCGGCGCCGTACCACTGGAGGTGGGGCCTGGCTGGGGCCCGGGGCATCGGAGGAGGCTGCTGCCGCCTCCTCCTCCGCCTGAGCCACCAGCCGCCGGTACTCTTCGCAGATGGCCTTCAGTTTCCGGTGCCGGGCCCTGGCTGCCAACTCCTTCCGTGATGGTTTTTCTTGGGAAGGAGGATCTATATCAAGAAAGAAAAAGAATATTGTTGTAACCAATACTCTTAGCAAAACAGTAACACAAAATTAATTCAACACATAGTGGCACAGTAGCACTAGCAAGAAGCACAGTACATAACATTTGTGGTAATAATCTATCCTCCCACTTCCTCGGCCTCTAACATTTGTGGGAGTTTCAGGCATTATACTAGCACTATGGACTCCAGTACACAGTACACCAGTCTTCTTCTTATCTCTAGTTTAGCGAAATTACATAACCTGGTTGTAGCCAGCACGCCAGCTCAGTCAGCTAAGCTTACACCCAAGACAAACATACGAGTCATGACGCAGACTCACGTTAGTTTTATTTACTACTGTCTGCAGGTGGGGAAGCTCGTATTTTTCTTTTACGGGTGGCACTGGCCATACTCTCTCTGTTACATGAAGGGCAATTGCTCAATTTCACTTTCACAGTGCCCTGGCTACTACAAAAAGGCAGATTATATATCTGATCCAATGATCATTGCTTCTATATGGGACGACGACATAAGGTCAGTAGTGGTCGGTGGTGGGAGTGCTGCCGGGCGGTGACGTGGGGAGGGGCAGGGTGGGGGTAGTGAACTATGGATTACGGCCAATTACAGGTAAGTAAACATATAAATAAATAAAACTAATTTTGTTGCGCGCACTGCATCGCATTTGGCGGTGCAGTGCGCACAATGAAATTCGCTTTATTTATTTTTATGTTTAGTTACCTGTATTTGGCCGTAATCCATTGTTTACTACCTCCCACCCTGCCCCTCCCCCTCCCACATCACCGCCCGACAGCACTCCCACCACCGACTGCTACTGCATAAGGTACTTTGTTTTGATTGACTGTGTAACCAACAGATAGGCCACCCTTTGCAGGCTGGCTGACACATTCGAAAATAAATTAACATAGGTAGGGAGTGGTCCTCGGAGTCGGAGGAAGGCGCTTGATAACTAACTATACACAATATATATGATGTGCTTGCAAACTACTGTGAGTCAACTGTATTCTGAAAATACAACTTGTATTCCCTCGGCTTTGCTACTCTGGCGCGGTTTCTTTTACATTCCCTTCAAACTAAGACTCTGCATCCCGTGACAGTCTCCACCTATGCTGTCTATGATGAATACATACAGGCATCCATCCATTCTAAGTAAATGTCTATCATTCTTCTTAATCTCTCCACAAACCTTAGTTTGTTTCACCACCAACCACCCATGCGTCCACTCCTTCCTTGCTTGCCTTGGCTTTGAGTTTCACCCAAACACCGCTGATGATTCTTGCTATCCCCAGTATCCACCCATACTGTGTCGCCCACCCAGGCAGGCATCCATTCTTCTTTCACCTTCCACCCATCCTTCAACAACACATGCATCTGATTCCTATCAGCCACCTATGTATGCTTCCAACGTATCCTTCTCTGCCAGTCATATTACATCTCGCCCGTCCTTCCTCCTTCCACCCTTCTTTCCCTTTTTGTTCAACACATCCATCAAGGTCATCTGATCTGACTTTTAGTCTTCTCCATAAAACTTTCACAGCTGAGTTGGAGTCAGATAGAAGAGGCCATTGGTTACTCAACTCACGCTGCTAATGCTATTGCTAATGCATTGCTAATGCTAAGTAAAGGGTGTCTTCTTCAACCGTTGTATAATGTTCACTACAACTTCATACTTAATAAGTCTCAACAGTACAGTGAGTGAAGTGAACACCCTTCCAGCTAGTGCAATGTCAATAAGTAATGAATATAACTTACCACCGCCCGCCACTGCTGCTGGCTCACCCCTGTAGCTCCTGCAGGTGCCGCATCTCCTGCCCCCTCCCGGAATGGCCGCATCACCATCGCCGCTGGCCCCGCTGGCACTGGTGGTCGGTAGTACGACTAGAAAAACATTACACAGTTTTAGATGCCTGTACACCTCCCCCTATTTATTCGTTTTCACTAGCAAGATTGAAAAAAAGTTAATACATACATATACAACATACATCACTAGTCCAAATCGGGTACTAGAGTAGAGTCAGTAGACACTAGTAGTGTTATGGTACCTAGGGTCATTATTATAGTCTACTCTACTCTTTGCAAAGTTAGCCTGAGCCATACAACGATTGTTCGCTTCATATCTTTTGCGCATGTTACCTTGCAGCTTGTTGTGCAGTAAGACACCTTTTGAGCCCACATGAGCTCATACAGCTACTGTCTGAGCGTTGCGTACAAGAGGTCGAAAAACAAGCCACTTTGTTATGGAGTTCGGTTAGTCCGTATTGCTTAGTCATAAGTAACATGTTACACTTTTTGGCATGACTGAGAAATGCTTGCCTTATACTATCTAACACGCACCATTTTACTCATAACAGGCAGAAGATTCCCTTCTACGAACCAGAGATTTGCAGAGCTTATGAATGATGCATGTAACCAGTACTTCTCCGTTCTACGGTGAGGGGTCTCCCAGAATTCGCACAGATCTTTTGTCTTCTATCATGTACTTGTAACAATGTTTATTGTTTTAATCTTATGCATTTTGCTGTTGGAGCTGGCTGTAGTACACTGAATTTGATAGAACAAGGTACAGAGCTTGTTAGTTGAAAATAAACCTTTTGAACTTACACATAGACTCTGTGGTATTTGGTGTGGTGGTGGACTTACACGAGTGAGTAAGCGAAAGGGTGTTATGTTCTGGGTTGTGTAATCATTGGATATCTTCGGGTGGGGGTTCAGGGACCTAATGAGACACTATAGCTAGTCGGTCAGGGGATTGTGGGTTCACTTCTGACTGAGGTGTGAGGAAGGTCCAACCTCCCATCACCAACATCCTATTTTCTTGTGCATAGTTCTGTATGTGGCTGTGCAGAATCCCCACAACAGTAGTAGTATGTACTATATCCTATCAAAAATAGTCAAATATCTGGTTGGGCATTTTGTTGGTGGTAATTGTCAAAGCCTCAAGATTAAGAAGACTAGAAGAGGACAACCCAAAGGACTGGACTCAGTGGCTAGAGCTATTGGTCAATCTGAGTTGTATTCAAAACCGTAGAATAAAGAGTGGCAAACTGGGCAAGCTTAGCTACAGACAGACTAATAGTAGTAGTACAGAGAGTCATAGCAGAGGCAGTTAGAACTTAGAGGCAGGGATAACCAGAATTTAGAAACAAATAGTCAAGTCAAGATCAAAGAAGCTTTTGTAAAAAATAGAATTAGGAAGTGGAACCAGAATTAATAGTTCGGAAAAAATAAGGTGCAGTAAAAGTTAGGGAAATATAATTGTTAATATTAACCACTGGAGGACTTACTGGGGCCAGCAGCAGGGCCCTCGGTAGAGGAGCGGTCCTCTGGCTGTCGCGCCAACTCGGACCCCGTCTTCTTGCCCCTGGGTGCTGCAGATCAGTGATCATGTAAGATATAATAAAGAAAGAGACAAACATTAATGATTGCTGTGAAACAAATAAATTATTTTAAAAACGCTCCAAAAACGTTTTAGGAAACAATAATTGCAATAAAATTGACCTATCTAATCCGATCGACTACTGGCTTGCGGGATTCACGGACCGTCTACTTATTTATGAACACTAATCCAGTGTTCCATTCTGATTGATTCAAATCCAGAACACTAACTAAGCCTAAGTACCACCTGACCTAGCCCACCTATTCCAGACGGGCCAATTGTTCACTAAGTCTGCATTTCCATTTTTTTAGCCCTCAAAAATGCATAGATGAGATGGAGGACACATGCATAAATTTGTGCATACACCAAATTGTTGGTTGGTTGCGTCTGATGTTCTGCTACTGACTGACACTGCTAAGCCTACCACTCACTAAACAAACTACAAAAGGTTCTACTAAGGACTGGGGTAAGCAGCACTCAGTGACAGAGGATGCGTCAGGCAGACCGCTAAAAATTATCAACTAATACTAACTAAACCTAGTATCAATCCATCCACCACTATTTGACAGGAGGACAAAGGAAGGACTAGAGTCTCTCTAGCAATAGCATTACCTAACTTAAGTTCTCTAAAGTAAACTCTTACATAATAATCAGCCCAAGCGAGCGCAAAGTTGCAAACAAGTAAGAGTAGCGCCGAGCACCTGTGTCCTACAATCACAGAAGATTTTGAAACGTGATTTACCTGCAATGTAAGCAGCAGTATTCTTGTTATTCGTTAAAAAATTATACACAATACTTATTCTACTTTATATATTAGCCACTCAACAAGCCCCACGACCTCGACACCTAGCAGGTCCAACAGGTCCTGCTCCCGGTCCAGGATGTCTGACCACCGGTGGGCCAGCTGGTTATGGGTGCGCCGGACCCCTGAGCAGCGAAACACTGCCCGGTGCACCTTCGCCCACCGGCGGTGACGCTCCTGGGTAGGGTACCCGGAGCCTGGCCTGCCGCCTGGCCTGTCGCCTGCTGCTAAGGTCAAGGGGAGGTGGCGCTGCACAAAAAAAACCAAGGGCGGCCACCTCCGCCTCGCTAAAAAGCTGCCGGGCTTGCACACCTGCAGGGAGCAGTCTGCCGCAAGGCAGGCGGCTCTTGGGCGCACGCGCCTTGCCCTTGGAGCAGGTAGTGCTGATACCCTTCGCCATAGTTCTGGGGTGTGTGGGAGGAGGCGGAAAAGAAAAGTTAGAAGGAAAAAATAAAGTTAGGGGAAGAAGTAGGAGCTTAAAGAAGGAAGTAAAATAAAACAGTAGAAAAGTAAAAAAACACAGTAAAAAGTAGAAATAAATGCAAAATATAGACTTAGGCACAGAGAGAGATAGATAATAAATTTAAAAAAAATTGAAAAACAGTGTAAAAAACTAAGGATTGCAAAGATTGAGGGAGGCTAGAAAAGCAGGACCAGAACCATAGCATAGAGTGAAAAACAAGATGGCCGCGCCCATCGCGACCGCGTGGGTAAGTTCGCGCAATATTTCTCCCCGAGCACGCAAAAAGCATTGCGAACACGTACGACGCATTCCCGAACATGAAATGCGCATCGCGAGCATGCTATACGCGACCCGGAACAGGAAATAAGGCATTGCGAACGGGCGGGAGAAGTGAAAAACAAGATGGCCGCGCCCATAGGCGACCACATGGGCAAGTTCGTGAGATACTATCCCCCGAGCACACAAACAGCGTCCCGAACACGCACAACACGTTCCCGAAGAAGAAAAACCCATCGCGAACGGGCGCGACAAGCAACTACACACGCTCGCATAACTACGCGTAGCTCGCGTAGCGCTTTAACATCTTCGCGTAGCTTCGCGTAGCGCGACTACACGAACTACGCCCAGGGTTACTCTGCACCACCCCACTCTACGCCACTTAACTCTACGCCACTTAACTCTACCCCACTCTACTCTGCACCACTCTACTATGCAACACTGCACTCTGCGCTACGCCACTGCACTCCACGACACTCTACTCTGCAAGACTGCCCTCTCCACTACTGAACTCAACGCCACTCTACTCTTCACTCTGTGCCACTGCACTCTACACTGCACCACTCAACTCTACGGCACTCTCCTGCAGTCTGTGCCACTACATTCTACATCACTCCACTCTATGCCACTCTGATCTATTCTGCACCCCACGCCACTGCACTCTACACCTCTGCACTCTATGCTACTGTAGACCTCTGCACTCTATCCTGCACCACTCCACTCTGCACCACTCCATTCTACCCCACCCCACTCAATGCCACTACACTCTACTCTATGCCACTGCACTCTATACCAATCAATCAATCAATCAGGGAATTGTAAGCGCGCTACTCACCTGTGAGGGTCTCAAGGCGCTGAGGGGGGGGGGGTCCGCAGATCTGTTTAGCCGAAGAGCCAGGTCTTGAGGGTCTTCCTGAAGGTGTTCAGGGAGAGGGCGCGTCTGATGTCTGCCGGTAGCTCGTTCCAGGTCTTGGCTGCAATGTGAGAGAAGGATCTTCCGCCAGCTCTGGCTCTGTGGATGCGCGGGGTTTCGGCCAGTGCGAGGTTGGAAGATCAGAGGTTTCTTTTGGGTACGTGGAAGTTGATTCTGTCGTTGAGGTATTTGGGTCCGTTGTTGTCTAGGCATTTGTAGGCGTGAATGAGGATTTTGAAAGTGACTCTTTTCTCCACGGGGAGCCAGTGGAGACTTTGTAGGTGTTGGCTGATGTGTTCTTGTCGGGGGATGCCGAGAACGAGTCTGGCGGCGGTGTTCTGTATTGTCTGGAGTTTGCGGAGTAGGGACTTGTTGATGCTGGCGTAGAGTGTGTTTCCATAGTCCAGTCTGCTGGTGATGAGTGCGTGGGTGACTGTCTTCCTTGACTCAGGGGGGATCCACTTGAAGGTCTTGCGGAGGATGCGGAGTGTGTTGAAGCAGCTGGAGGTGATGGCGTTGACCTGTCGGTTCATGGTGAGTGATGAGTCGAGTACGATGCCGAGGTTCTTGGCGTGGTCTGAGGGGGTAGGTGGGCTTCCGAGGGCAGTCGGCCACTAGGTGCTGTCCCATGCAGAAGGGGTGGTACAGAGGACGAGGACTTCTGTCTTCTCGGCGTTGAGCTTCAGGCAGCTGTTGGTTACACAGACTGCGATGTCTTGCATTCCTTTCAGGAAGTTGAGTTTGGCAGTGGTGGGGTCTTTGGTGAGGGAGAGGATGAGCTGGGTGTCGTCGGCGTAGGATACGATGTTGAGGCCGTGTTGTCGGACGATGGCTGCGAGGGGGGTCATGCAAATGTTGAAGAGGGTGGGGCTCAGTGATGAACCCTGTGGGACTCCGCAGGTGATTTTCGTGGGGTCGGAGAGGAATGGTGGGAGTCTGATCCTTTGGCTTCTTCCAGTGAGGAATGATCAGATCCAGTCCAGGGCTGTTCCTTGTATGCCTGCGTCGTGTAGTCTGGTGACTAGTGTGCGGTGGGAGACGGTGTCAAAGGCCGCTGATAGGTCGAGTAGGATCAGGGCTGCGGAGTGGCCTTGGTCCAGGAGGGTGCGGATGTCGTCTGTGGCGCCGAGTAGGGCGGTCTCTGTGCTGTGGTTGCTTCGGAATCTGGATTGGGACGGGTCGAGGATGGCGTTCTCTTCAATGAATTGTGTCAGTTTCCTGTTGACTGTTTTCTCTGCAACTTTGGCTGTGAAGGGGAGGAGCGAGATGGGCCGTTAGTTCTTGAGGTCGGTGGGGTCAGCTGTGGGCTTCTTGAGCAGGGGTCTGACTTCTGCGCGCTTCCAGTCATCTGGGAAGGTGCCTGTTTTGAAGGTGGTGTTGATGGTGCGTTGTAGAACGGGTGCGATGGCGGCCGCGGCTCTGTGGTAGATGTGAGGGGGCAGGGGTCGGTGGGGGCCCCTGAGTGGATGCTTTTCATGGTCGAGGCGGTGTCTACCGCTGTGATCGGTGTCCAGTTGGAGATGGTGGGCTGGCTGGTGTTTCTGGGGGGTGGGGGGCCGTCTGTGGCGCCTGGTGGATGGTCGATGAAGTTGTCGTAGAGGTTTTTAATCTTGAGATGGAAATAGGTTCCAAGCTTGTCGCAGAGGTCTTAGGATGGGGTGATGTCTGTGGCTTCGCTGCGTGGGTTGGTGAATTCTTGAATGACACTGAAAAGTTCCATGGAGTTGGTGGAGTTGGCCAGGATTTTGTTGTGGATGCACTCTACGCCAGTCTACTCCACTGTGCGTGCCTCCAGGCTACGCCATTGAACTCTACGTTACTGCAATCTACTCTGCACCACTCTACTCTATGCTACTCTATTTCACTACACTCTACACCAATGTAGTCTACACCACTTTAATCAAAACAATGCACTCTTCGCCACTGCTCTCTATGCCAATCTGCTCTGCACCACTGTACTTTATGCCACATCACTCCAGGCCACTCTACTTCACTCTACAATACTCCACTCTAAGACATTTCACTCTGAATCTCTACTTCATTAAACTTTACTCCACTCTATGGCACTCCACTCTACAATGCTCTACTCCATTCTACGACACTACTCCACTCTACGATGCTCTACTCAACTCCCTCTATGCCACTCCATGACACTTTACTCCACTCTATTCTACAACACACTACTCCGCTCTGCTGCACTCCACTACTCCACTCTCTGCCACTCCCCTCTATGACACTCTATGCCACTCCACTCTACACCACTCAACTCTACTGTACTCTACTCCACTCTGAGCCATTCCACTCTCCTACACTACTCAATTCTGTGCCACTCCACTCAACAACAATCTACTTCGCTCTACTCCACTCTACTTTACTCCACTCTACTCCACTCTGCACAACACCTTCTATGCCACTCCACTCTATTATACACCACTCCATGACAGTCTATGCCACTCCACTCTATGACATTCTGCTCCACTCTGCGCCACTAAACTCTACTCTACTCCCTTCCACGGCACTCCACATCACTTTACGCCACTTCATGCCACTCCACTTCACTCCACTCCACACCACTCAACTCTATTCTATACCACTCCATGACTCTCTATGCCTCTCCATAACACTCCACTCTACTCTGCTTTACAGACCTCCACACCACTCTCCTTTAACCCACTAACTTTTGGCCATGCTTAACAGCAGCCACGCTGGTGGACAACATGGCTAGAAATATTGGCAAAGCAATAGCTCTTGCACAGGCAAGTCTGATTGGCTTTGCCAATGCTTGTTTGAAACATGCCTTTTTGCCAGCCAATAGACAGTATAGTGCATTGTATTTCAACAAAGGAAATCACTTTAGCTTGTCTGTCACTAGTAAGTCACTGATGTATCAAAGGTCTTCTTTTCCAATAGTGGACCTGGTTCATAAACTTCACTTTGTAGTACTACAGCAGTACTACAAAACGTACTACAAAGTGCTATTCACAAGCTGCACATTTTTAGTAACTTACACTTTTTAGTAAGTTTACTACTTTGCGGTATTCGCAAACTGCACTGTTGTAGTAACTTACACCTTTGTAGTAAATCCCTACCTCCATCTATTTTCTATTTGAGGGTATTGCAGTGTCAGTGGTTGGCCATGTGTAGTGCTGGACTTACTACAAAAGTGTAAATTGCAACAAAAGTACAGTTTGTGAGTACCAAATAGTAGTAAACTTAATCTAAAGTGTAAACGTACTGAAAAGTGTAAGTTACCTTTGTGAATCAGGCCATATGTGTCTATGGAAAAATACTCAGATACAGTGGTTAATTTGTAAAAAAAAAAAAAGTGCCAGGGCTCTCATCAGGAGGCAGCTTGCAGCAGCCCATTTCTCCTTTTAGCGCCACCTAAAACAGAACCAACTACAGAACCATGAAAGTGGGAAGAGGATGTGGCGTAATGGCCAGAGCTGTCAACTTCAGAGCTTGGGAACCAGGATTGAGTCTCCCAGTAACCTTAACTGGTGCTCATGAAAAGCGCCAGTGTTGATAATTAAATGCCAGTGCTGAGCTCTGGAAACCACCGACTCAAATTAAGCACTGCTCAGATACATAAGAACCCAAGTTCCTCCACCTCTCCAAGTAACTTCTGTGAACTGAAATTGCATTGTGCATCTGCTACACATACTACTCTTTACATGTGCCAGAGCACTACTGGTAATCTGGGTATCCTGGCACTTTACAAACCTGGGTCATTTTATAACACAAGTTGTGCCAAAGCTAATGCTACACACACCATTCAAAAATAAGCAACGCCCCTCTTGTTTCAGGTTGTCTTCCTTCTTTCGGTTAGGTTGTGAACTCTGCTCCCCCTGAGTGCCAAGCACCTGTTTTGTCCTAACATACAGTTATTAAACACAAGACCCTGAGGGGCATATTAGCAATGTCCTTATCGCCGCTTTAGCAGCACTTTTTGCCGCTAAAGCGGCAATATTTCTATCGCCCTATTAGCAAGCTGTCGCTAACAGCTGTTAGCGACAGCTTTATGGCGAAAGCGACCGTTTTGGTGCTGCTTTGCATGTCAGCGATATATATCGCTAATGGCAAGCAAAGTAGGCGTTCCCAACTAAAAGCGACTGAAAACAGTCGCAAACACAACTTCCCCCTATTAGCAATGCCCGCGAAGCGATAAAAAAACTCACGCTAACCGCGATTATCGCTGGAATCTAACACCTGCTAAAAACCTGACTTAACCATTCTAGTCAATGGGAGGTGTATTGTAAGGTTAAGTCCTCACCTGCCTATTAGCAAGCTTTTCATTAGCGCGTTGAATTTATCGCTGGATTTCTCACGCTATTGCTGGGTTTTGCCGCTATCGCTGGATTTTTTATCGCCTTGGAGATAAGCGTTGATAATAACGCGTTATCTCCACGATGAAATCCAGCGATAGCCGGCGATAAAAAAACAGGTAGCTCTTTGTCCAGAGTGCACTCTTTGCTTCATATGGTGTAAATCCTTTCAGTAGTTCCTGAGAAAATAAAAAATTAAAAAATATTGATATCTGGTGACCGCGGTGGATCCGCGAACCCTCCCTATCATGAGCTTTATTCTGATTGGCGGCCAACACTCCAAACCAAAAAGTGTTGGCAGCCATCTTGTGAATCGGTTGAACTGAGTCACAAGAAAAAAGGTAACAAAACAAGAAAATGGGGCAGAGTAGAAACACTCTGACCCCCTAGGCCTGCTCAGCGGGTCCCACAGGGACCCCAAGGGCCAAAAAAAGCCTTTTTATTTTAAATAAATTCGGCGGGATTCGCGTAGGGTCTGCGAATCCGGCCAAAATTTTAAAAAAATACGAAACACGGGCTTCGCGCTTTGTTTCTTGTAATCCCCCGGGTGGGCCAGGTCCTGGGGGCAATGGTTAATTATTTACACAATTGTCAGGAATACCCGCTGCAAGTGGCCCCACCAGTTCTATCTTTGGTCTGCTGTGTGCCCCTCCTAAAAATCACTTCCAGCACTGCCACTGGTAATTATTTGACAAAAAGTATCAGTTTTGGAGGTTTCAAGCAAACCCTATATCCCACGCCTCCCCTATGATAGCTAACACAATCGTTCTACTCTTGAAGAGTGAATGAAGCAGTGCGTCCTTTCTTGGAACTGTTGATTTCTCTTGCACAAAGGGCAGGGAAAATCCATCAAAGTGAAATGTTTGCCGCAAATCGGCCCATCTGTTGTGTGTGCAAAACACACCTTTGTTTATGTCTTGAACACCAGTGTACATAGACACCCGCCTAAGTACTCGACAAATGTAATACTGGTGCTGCAGGTATCACTTTATAAATGCATACATTTCCACAGCCGCTGGCTATGCTTCCCAACTCTTCTCAGGTTTCTTTTTGCTGCAGCTGCCATGCACGAGGAAAACATGCATTTCAGTGAAACCTCTCTCTGGCAGCCTAGTCCCACTTCAGGAGCCTGGCTGCACGAGAGAAAAGATTACCGTGTTCACAGAGTCATGTTCAGATATGAATTCTTTTAACCAAATTCAGAATCAAAGAGCTGTTCTAGGCAGTCGCGTTAACAATCTAAATTTTACAAATGTCCACAAGTCACCTAAAAAGAACCGAAACAAAGAGATATGGAAGCAAGGCTTGTAGGTATTTAAGCGCATATTTGCATGGTGAACAGATTGTGCAGGCTGTCAAATGTAAGCGGGTTGATGCACCATTTTAGCCAGCTGCTCTTGCTGTCACTGCACGATGGGTGGGTACGTGCACTGGGGGATTGCCCTGAGATCAACAGCAGGTTCCCCTTGGCCCATAGTCACAGGCCCGCACACGTCCACCTGCGCCCCTCCCACCTTTTGAAACCTGCTCCGCAGCAGCAGCCCCTCCATTCACTCCACTGTGGTCAGTAACCTTCACCCCACCACACTCCCCTTCTGACTGATCCAGAAGCGCTCCCCTCCCCACCGAGCTGCGCACTAATCCCGAGGCACCGGGGCGGGCTCCGCCTAGGTTCTGACTGCCCCTGGGACTTTGACACTTACAACCTGCTGGACCGGTGCTGGGTTTAGCGCTAGGGGGCTGGAAACAAGCACTGTCACCTGCAGCCAGGATTAGGAGAGGAACACCTGGAGAGGTGGGCGTGCTTTACCCGTCCACACAAGTAGAGTCTGCGCCGCTCGCAGGACTGTGGCAAGTTACTGAACTTCTTCAAAGGACGCAGCGAGCATGGGAAGGACGACCGCCCAGGGCGCACAGGCTGAGGTGCTGCTGTCATTGCTGCTTTTGCTGGCTGTAGTGGGCATTGCCCGAGGACAATCCGTGGCGCCCCGGGACAGTGCCCCTTTATCATACGGAGTCCCGGTGGATGCGGAGGGGGCTAGCCTGCTCACCAACAACGGCATCCGAGTGCCATTCGGCAAGTCCGTCTACCTGGAACATTCACCCGGGCAACCAGTGCCACCTGTCTGTGCTGGACAATGACCCCCTGTCCCAGAGACCCACCCGCCTGTCGCTGGCCAGGTTTCCCTGCAACCTCAGACCGGGTGAGGTGAAGTAAACGCACCTGGGCTCTCGTAGCCCATCTATGGACAGGGTGAAGCTAATGCTGAGCTACGACACATAAACACAGGCAGTGGTAGTGCCTTTCATGCTGGAGGTGGAGGTGCTTTTCACCCAGCTGGAGGTGGTGACCAGGAACATGCCTCTCACTGTGGAAGAGCTGCTGGGCACCAGTGGGCCCATCAACAGGAAAGCTCTGGAGTTCAATTACATCGGAGGTGTGTAGGATCAGGTATGTGGTGGGCCTGGGAGGGCTGCCCAGGTATGGGAAACTAGTTAATTTCCAGCCCAAGACCCCTGGTCCGATGGTTGACTGTGAGGATGTGCACTACCAGCACACGGCTACCACCAGATCCCCCAACCGGGACTTTGTGCCCATGTTGGTAGAGTTGCAGGACCGTCAGGTGCGGAAGCTGGAGCGCTTCTAGATCCTTGTGTGGGAAGGCCTGGATAACACAGCACCCAGGCCCAGCTTTGTGCCATGATAATGATGGAGGTGGACCAGCTTGTCATGACTGCCATCACTTCAGACATGCTGGCAGCTGAGGATGTAGAGTCTGACCCTGGGGAGCTCATCTTCAACATCACATCACCCTTTGGGCCTGGCCAGGGAAGCACTGTAAGCACAGACGACAGCAGCATGCCCATCACCTCTTTCCACCAGCGAGATCTGCAGGAGTTGAAGATGGCTCACCGGCCGCCAGTTTCTGACTCTGGTCACGAGAGTATCTTCGAGATTGAGCTGGAGGTGGTTGACACAGAGGGTGCCTCCTCAGAACCAGTCTCCTTTATGATCCTGGTGAGGCCTATGAACACCCTGGCACCTGTGGTGACACATAATATAGGTCAGTTGTTGTATGAGGGTCAGTCTTGCCCCCTTTCCAGCGCCCATAACCTTGAGATCAGTGATGAAGACAACCTGGAGGAGGTGCCGGTGCAGGTGATAGATGGACTCCAACATGGCCAGCTCACTGTGTTGGGTGCCTCACCAAACAGAAAGGTCTTCACCACTCGCAACTTAGATTCTGGGCTTGTAATCTATCAGCATGATGGAAGCGACACTTACAGCAACAACATCATCTTCTGAATGACTGATGGGCAACATGAGGTGGAGTTCCTGTTCCCGATAACTGTTGTGCCCACTGATGACGAGCCTCCAATTGTAGATGCCAACACCGGGCTGGTGCTCTTTGAGAAGCAGTTGGTGCAAATCATGCCCTTGGTGCTCAGTGCAACTGATATTGACTCAGAGGACCTGACCCTGGTGTTCACCCTGGGACTACTATTTCTCAGCCTTGGAGAGGTGGTACTGTGGCAACAGGAGGTACCAGAGGATGACCTTGCCTCCTGGAGACACCTACAGAGTGAAAGCCTTTATGAGAAGGAGGTGAAAACCTGGCTACAACAGGACATCCTAGATGGGAAACTCTTCTACAGGCAAACCGGGCCCCACAACACTTCCACCGTCATGGACTATCTTGTGTTTAGGGTCCATCATGACAACGATCCTCCAAACCAGTCTGGAGAGAATATGCTTATCATCAAGATCCATCCCATTGATGACATCCCCCCTGAATTATACCCAGGCACCTCACTGCAAATGGTGGTACAGGAGTACCAGCTGACCTACTTCTGGAGAAAGTTTCTCCATTACACTGACTTAGACTCTGATGTCAAACTACCCACTGACACAGACGAGAATAACCCTGTGCAGATTGGCTCCATAGTGCTCATGGAAAACTCCAGATGTTGTTCTGACTGAGTTCAATCAAGCTCAGATCAACCACCACAAGATCGCATACAAGCCCATGGATCTGGAGCTGGGAATCACACCCCATGTGGTGCAGTTTGAGTACACAGTGGAGGACACGGCTGGGAACACAGTGAGGGGCATTTTTACAATCTACCTACAGCCTGTGGACAATAAACCGCTGAACGTCATCAACACTGGATTCACTGTGCTTCAGTGCGGAACTCATGTTATCACAAAGTCAGAACTGGATGCTACTGACATGGACACATATGGGCACCGGATTTTGTTTACACTAACCTAGTCTCCCAGGCATGGGCAGGTGCTGTTGTTACTCAATGTCATGATGGTGGGAGAGTCTTTTAGCTTAGAAGACATAGCCAAAGGCAGAATATCCTATATTCACAATGGAGATGAGTCAAGCAGTGATTCATGTACTTTGGATGTCAGCGATGGTCTTCACGTTGTTACTATTGTGATTAAAATCACAGTGCGACTTGTGGATGATGAAGTCCCTTCACTAAAACTACCTCCTGGAACTGTTGGTTCTTTTTTAGACGTTCTTGAAAACAGCGCTGCTGTGATCAGCACTAATGTCATCCAAGGCACAGATGAAGATACCGATGACCTAATGTTAACTTTCATTGTTGAGGATCCACCATTGTTGGGGGGCATTTTGTTGAATGGTATTCCAGCTGAACGGTTTCCACAGAGCGATATTATTGGTGGGGCTGTGGTATGTGCTCACACCAGAGGTGAGATTGGCCCACACAAAGAAGAGGACTCATTTAAGGTAACCCTGTCTGACATGTCTGAAGAGTGGACAGTTGGGGGGAACACTGTCCAGGGAGTTTGAATCCAGGTGACTATCCTACCTGTTGACAGCCAACCACCAGAGGTTACAATAGGAGAACAGTTTACTGTTGTCAAAGGGCACAAAGGAGTAATCCCACCTTTACATGTAAGTGCCAAAGACATAGACACCCCAAATGATGATATTCTTTGTACTATTGTTGTACAGCCCACTGCTGCATATTTGGAAAACATTTCTCCAGCCCCAGGTTCTGAAAAGTCAAGAGCCGGAACAGCTATAAGTGCGTTTACCTTGAAAGACCTTAGACTGGGACATATTTACTATGTTCAAAGTATCCATAAACATGTAAAGCCTGTGGAAGACAGGTTCAATTTCCGTTGTTCGGATGGAACCAACTTTTCCCAGAGGCACTTCTTTCCCATTGTCATCATCCCAGCCAATGATGAAAAGCCTGAAATTTTTATGAGAGAATTTGTTGTCATGGAAGGTATGCATTTGGTGATTGATATGCCCATTCTCAATGCAGCAGATGCTGATATCCCGGCTGACGATCTGACTTTTATCATTACTAAACTACCCAAGCATGGACATATTGTAAACCAGCTGGTTAATGGCACTGTTTTGGTTGAAAGCTTCAATTTAGAGCAGATTAAGTAGAGGTCTAGCATAATCTATGAGCATGATGACTGTGAGACAACAGAGGATAGCTATGAGGTGAAACTCACTGATGAAAAGATCAATGTTGAACATCAGTGATCATCGTAGGGATACCGGTGGATGATGAGACCCCCAGAATGACTATCAATGATAGACTCGAAATTGAGATTGGAGAAACCAAAATAATCACAAACAGAATCCTGAAGGCTACTGATTTAGATTCAAATGATTGCACGCTGACCTATATTGTGCGATATGGCCCAGGACAGGGCCTTTTACAGAGAAGGAGGCCCTCAGGTGAATTGAGAACATCACTCTGGAAATGAATTTTAATCAGGATGAGATAGACCGGGATTTCATCCATTATGTGCACTTTGGACACGAAGGGATTCGCGACCTTATAAAGTTTGATGTGACAGATGGCTTGAATCCTCTGATTGACCGCTACTTTTATGTAACCATTGAAAGTATTGACATGGTCCTCGCAGATGTCATCAATAAAGGAGTGTCATTGAAAGAAGGACAACTGGAAGGACAACTATACAACGAGGATAACATGTACCTGGTATGTCTCGACTTGGAAAGCCTCTACACGAGCCTCCCACAGCAAAAGACCTTGGACACATTAGAGGAAATTCTTTTCTCTGAACAATGGGAGTACAGTACTCCCCGACACTTCATCCTGGAATGCTGTAGGCTCGCCCTAACTGAAAATTATTTTGAATATGAAGACACTTTGTTTGTACAATGCCACGGAACATCGATGGGCAGTACCTTTGCCCCAAGTGTAGCCGGGCTTTATGTAAGCAGTTTTGAAAAACAATACATCCAAAATGAGCAAAATCCTTACATTGGGAAGGTACATTTTTGGAGACGATACATAGATGACGTCATTATGATTTGGGAAGCCACATATGAAAATCTACAAAGATTTGTAGAATGGATAAATACAAGAGATGAGTGTCTTAAATTCACCTTTACAGCGGACAGGAGACAACTAGACTTCCTGGACATCCCTATCTATGTGGAAAACAACACTCTCCAAACAAAAACATTCCACAAACCCACAGCCAAAAATAGCTTGCTCTCCTATAACAGCTTTCACCCACGCCCATTAAGAGACAATTTACCTTACAGTCAGTTCCTGCGTCTTAAACTCAATTGTAGTAAAATAGAGGATTACAAAGTACAAGCAGAGGAACTGAGCCAAAAACTCAAGAGTAGAAACTATCCAACTAAAACAATAAAAAGGTGCCAAAAGAGAGCACGAAACCAACCAAGAGAATGCCTACTCGACATCACACCAAGAGAACCACCTGAGGATCGATTGACATGTGTAACAACCTATAGCACTGCCACTAATACAGTAAAAAAGATAATCAATAAACACTGGAGAACACTTACCTCAGGCTCTTTACAATGGCCTAAGCCGAGATTTGCAAATAAGAGAACACGTAACATAAAGGACATTCTTGTCCATACAAGACCGGCACCTACAGTGAAAAATGAAACAATCACTTCAGCATGGAATTTGAGCCCCATCACGGGACATTATCCATGCGGCTCATGTTCGGTCTGCAAACTGACCACAATTACAAAGACTCTACAGTTGTCAACCAATCTCCTTTGGATGATACGTTATCATACAAACTGTAACACAACACATGTGATCTACATGATCACTTGCCCCTGTGACCTTAAATATATAGGGATGACTTGCCGCAAAATAAAACAACGTATTTGCGAGCACAGGAGCAATGTGAACTGTAAAAGAGCCACTACAAAAATGAGCAAACACTACATTGATTTCGAACACTCTGTGGACGAACTCAGTTGGGTAGTCCTTGAGACACTACCTGTGAAGGGTCACAATGCTGAACGAATTTTATTCGAAAAAGAACAACGTTGGGTACACCGTCTCCAGACAAATACAAAGGGATTGAATGACAATATCCCCTGGCATGCTCTAACTTAAGGTCTACAGCACTAGTGCTATGCAAAAAACAGAGAACACCAATTGGGTGTCCTGCTGATTGCTCCCAGAAACTCCATGGATACAAAACAATGAGACATGCCCATTCTAAAACCACCAATCAATAAGCTGCCTGACTTGCATGATCACTGTTTATGATCCCGATATATTCAAAGGTCTCTAAACATACCATTTGACTAATACAGTAAAATATTCATCCACCAAGGACTATGAAAATAAATCCAGATGGCACATGTACTTTAGACAGTCTGTCTACCCTTTTTATAAGTGCAGACACAAACTCCTCTCAGTTGTCAGTCAGTCAGTCAAACCACTTTATTCGGTTGATAAGAACCATAAAAGTATGCAACATATATTACAATTGTACAACTCCATATAGTAAAAAATAGTTAAGAGGTCAAATACATGGTACATGGGCGGTAAAAAAGGGTTAAAAGACACTGAAGACAATAAATTCATGTGATGCAATATAAAATCAATTAAACATCAATAATATGTTAAAACATTCAAGAGCTAAAATGCTATAGTAATTTCCTCTGACGCACGGCTGCCACTAAAAAACTCGCAATGTTAAAGATCTCCCATGGGTCGTTCAGCATTTGCAGGTAAAGAAGAGCTGGTTTAACCTGTATAAATCCTTTTCCCTTCAAGATTGGGACTAAAAACCTCCGTCGAATGATACTAAAATGTTCACAAAACACGATAAAGTGCATAGTGTCCTGGGTTGAGAAGTTGTCACAACTACAGGGGCCTAGATCACACACCCTACTCCAGCTTTGCGAATTACCTAAGAGGGTGTGAATTAGGTTAAAACGAAACTTCATTAAGAGCTGGCGGTGGTAGGGCCTAGTAACTAATTTCAGATAAGGTTCGATCAAAGTTGTGGTTTTTAACATAAAATAGGCCTTTACTGTGGGTTTCAGTAGCTCCTTCTCCTCCCTCTCAACCGCCAACAAGTTCAAGAATTGGGTTTTAACCCAAGACACATCACCTCTCCTTATTTCATCCGGGACATTAAATAATTCAGGGCGCCCTAGTTCACTTAAAACAGTCTTTACATATTGTAACCATGAGATGCTGCTCACATTGTCCAGGGCTATACAATCCCTGATAATCTGATGGTTTAACGTTAGCTCAGGATTAAGCCAGGTTTTTAGCCAACAGCTCACTGGGGCCAGTTTCGATAGGTCTGAAACATAGCTGGCCCCAACCTCTTGGTGTACTGTAAATGTTGGGGAGGACTGAGGGACAGACAGGAGGGCTCGTAAAAATGTATTTTCCACTATCTGCACCCCTTCTCCTGACCTATATCCCCAGATATCGGAGCCGTACAAGGCAATAGCCATACATTTAGACCTGTAAATATTGAGCATGGCTTCGATCGGCTTGGCCCCCAGCCGATGCGCGAAGCCGTGTACAGCAGCAGTTGATCTTGCCATCAGGTTCCGTTTCATTGTTTGTTGGGGGCCCCATGTTCCCTTCTCATCAAATAGGACCCCTAGATAGTTAAAAGAGGGTACCCTCGACAACTCGGCGCCTTGACAGTAAAAGGTTTTTACTTTTTTGTTTTTTTGACCCATGGACATTGTTTGGGATTTTGCTAAGTTCACAACGAGGTCCAGCGATTTCATGTACGTTCCAAATGAGTCCAATAACCTCTGGAGCCCTATTGCTGTGCGCGCTATTAAGACAGCGTCGTCCGCGTATAGGAGCACGGGGATACCCATGTCCCCTATCCGTGGAATGTCCTGGCTGGCTTTTACAAGAGATTTGGGTAAATTGTTAATGTATAAAGTAAAAAGTAGGGGCGCTAAAATGCAACCCTGTCGCACCCCTCTGCTTATTATAAAGTGCCTTGTGCATTTCCCTTCTTGATTGACCCTTATGTTAGCATGAAGATCCCTATGCAAGTCGGCCAGGAGATGAACTAGACTAGGTTCAATCCCCATATCTAGCATGATCTGCCACAGCTTGGACCTGTTGACCAGGTCGAAAGCCGAGCTGAGGTCCATGAAAGCTAGGTGTAGCGACCCCTTTTGGCTACTGTGTATTTCCCGGCTAATAAATGTAAGTTGAGGCACTGATCCAGGGTGCTCCTCCCTTTTCTAAAACCGTATTGAAAATCAGTTAAAACCTCTTTCTCCTTCAGCCAAACCATTAATTTGGCTAAAATGACTCTCCCTAAAACTTATACTGCAGAGTCAATTAGGGAGATTGGCCTGTAGCATCGTGGGTCCTCTCTCGAACCTTTTTAAAAATTGGAATAATCGTTGAGAGTGACCATGATGCCGGGAAGCCCTGATCGCTGGTTGCATTAAAAACATTGGTCAAAATTTTAGCCCAAAAAGCCAGATATTGTTTATATAAATCAGCTGGTACGCCGTCGGGGCCGGGTGCCTTGTTGCTGGTCATTTGTGTTATGGCCCGTTGTACCTCATCTTCAGTGAAAATAAAACTTCTGGGGTCCCTGTCTTGGCCGGGGTTACCTGGCATAGCTGGTGTCAGAGAAGCCTCATATATGGATTCAAAGTAAGTGGGCAAGCCACTGGGTCTAGGTAATATTACAATCCAGTGGGCTGTTCTCAGTTCCTGAAAAAAATGGTTTGTTGACGATAGCCCAAAAACTGGAATTGTTTTTTAAAACCTCCACTGATAAAAGCACCTCCCATGCCTCTTTCTGAATTTCCTTTTTGCGGTTTGCCATTGCCTGCTTATACTGTTTCCTTAACACGGTTATTTGCGTTCTATCTCGTGGGGCCGATTTCAGGGCTCCAATTAATTTGCGATGTGCCGATGAGCAATTATTGTCAAACCACCTTTCACCACTAAAAATTCTAGAGGAGGTTTCCATGGTGAGTTCAGATGCTACCTGCGCACATATCCCTTCAAAAGCTGTTAACACCTCGGCCCCATGGCTCGAATAATCACTACAGATGGCTACCTCATCTTCCACCCTCACACATAGATCTATAAAGAAGAGATCAGGGATTACCTTTGCCCATTTTAGCCCACGGCCCTGGTCTGTGGCTTTCACGCAATGGTCACTACCTATCTTACACAGGTTCCTCTTTAGGCCACAAGCTTTATTCAGGACCAGAATGACTGGATTATGGTCACTATAAGGAGACCACATAGCATTATAAAAGGATACATTGGGTAAAAAGAGGGGGGAAATAAATATAAAATCAGTTGAATTTAGAAAACCCCTTTTAATTTCCACACTAAGGGTTAATAATGATTTTTAAGCACTTTAGGGCAACTGACGACAATTCAGCATTGATAGGAGATAAGAAGCTAACCACCGCAGAAAATCTATCTACCCTTTTTATCTAGTCAGAGATTAGATAATGCTGACTCACCACGGGCCCGCGTTACCCGAGGCGCCGTGTAATGAGCCGACACAAGTGAGGACCGAGCTGCTATCGGTGAGAGACACTGCAGAACCGTGCTCATCCGACAACAGAAAGTAAGCTAAACTAACCTATTCTATCCCTCCAGAGCAGGTCCCGAGAGCCGACCGGCACCTCAAGGAAGCCCTAAATGGGATTACCGAGGTATTTATACAAACAAAGAATGCTTGCAGCGTCGATCGACATTATATGCACAATAGCGCTAAAAAAGAACCTAGACTCCCGCTCTACTCTTTTGTAAAACGAGGCGCGATATTGACAACAACGCGCAAACAATCCCGCTTTTATCAAATTACAGCATTCTCGGCAATTACATTTACAAGTCCCTTTCATTTGTTTTTATCAAAGCGCCATGCTTAAGATAATGCACTCACTGTCCTGCCATTACAAATGAAGCGCCAGGCTATTTAGAATGCGCTCATTGTCCCGCTGTTACTGATTAACAGCATTTTGACCGGCGATAAAGTTAATAATGAAATGATTTGGTTTTATTAACACACATCCGGCTGACTAATTGTTAACATTTATTAACATCTGAAATACCAAGCAAGACAATTTCAAAATGCTGACCCCACTAGTGCAAATCTTTTCGCTTATTTCCTCTACCAATAACTTATTTCAGTGTTCATTATGTGCAGACCTAACGATTTGTTTAATGGCTCAAAAACCTTCTTTAAAGCATTATTAGTTTGGGTTTATTTTGAAATTGTGATAAAAAGTATACAATAGTGGTTTTCTTTTCTTTTCTTTTCATTCATTTTTAGCTACAGGTACTATTGACCTGACTACACACAAGGAAAGTGGTAAGTGAACCACTTTAAGTAGTCGCCACAACGTGCTACTACATACTTACCGGTCCTGAAGAAAGCCTATAGATCCTCCTGGACAACAAGGCTGAAACATGTCGACCAAAAGACCACAAATAGTGCTGTAGATCAGTAACTCGATCTACGCACGCACCACCTTGTTTTTACCTTTCCACCCCACCAAATTTATTAAAGCACCTGCCTATATGGTGGAGTATGGAATTTTAATTCACTTCACACAAGCACATCACTTATCACTTTTTTATCTCTGGACGCTACTGTAATACCAGTTGGTCAACCTCCAGGCGGAGCTCAGCATATTCACAAACTAAACCCGATGATGATGCTGTCATGTCACAGATAGGCGGAGAATCAAGATATACCGCCCTACTCCTATGTACGTGTATGAGGGTTTTTTTAGACGGATTAGCAACAATTTTGACCCTGGTACACAGGACGAGTGGTCCATTCCCCCCCTCTTTTGATTATAAATAAATAAAAATAAAAAAATCAATAAAGGAGTGTCATTGAAAGAAGGCGGTAGAGTTGCACTCACAACAGACCTCCTGAGCACCAGTGACCTGAACAGCCCAGATGAGCATTTGGTTTTCAGCATTACCCGGGCACCTAACCGAGGCCATTTGGAGTGCACAGATTGCCTTGGAGTGCCAGTGACTTCCTTCACCCAACTCCAAATAACAGGCAACAAAGTCTACTATATTCACACGTCAGATGATGAAGTGAAAATGGATAGCTTTGAATTTGAAGTCAATGATGGATACAATCCAGTATTTCGCACATTTGGGATTTCTATAAGTGATGTCGACAACAAAAAACGAGTGGTGACAATTCATGGCATGGCAGTCAGTGAGAGTGAACACAAACAAATAACCCCCTTTGAGCTAACAGTGGAAGACAGAGACACCCCTGACCATCTTCTGAAGTTCATTGTGACCCAAGTACCTGTTCATGGACAGCTCCTGTTCAACAGCACGAAATCCGTGACAACCTTCACCAAGCAAGACTTTAATGACAATCTGATCAGTTACAAGCATGATGGACAGCTTCTCGTTCACAGTAACCAATGGCACCCATACTGACTTCTATGTTTTCCCTGACACTGAATTCGAAACAAGGAGGCCACAAATGATGAAAATCCAAATCATAGCAGTCGATAATGGGATCCCCCAAATTGTGGTCAACAAAGGAGCCCCCACTACATATCTTGCCTACTGGTCGCGGGGGATATCTCATCACTAACAAAGCCCTGAGAGCAGAGGACAGGGACAGTGTAACCCTCCTTGTGCGCTTCCGGGTCATTGAGGGGCCCCACCATGGCTTCCTGATCAACCTGGATAAAGGCAACAACGGCATCATTCAGTTCACACAAGGTAAAGTGTATGCATCTTCCTGTTCTGTCTCTGTCTTTTCCCTTGCCTTCACCACTGTTTGCAAACCTATTACATGTGACAAGCACAAGCAAAATGAATGACAACATATTGTTGTTCAACACTGTTTTCACTGGAATCACACAAGTAGCACGTCAATGTTAAAAACACAACAAAAGCACTGTAAAATGTATTGTGTACAAAAGATCAGAAACACCTGTGCCAGTTCACAGGCTAAATGATGAATAGGCTTGTGTAGTCATATATACATCATTAGATATAGTACTGAGTTTACCATTTTCAAATGTTCACTTGTGAGGCAAATGCAGACTTGTTGGTGTAGTTATAAAGAGGTATTGTGTGCCTCAGAGAAATGACCTGCACAGAAAACTCGTATAAGGGGCAAATATGCTTTAGGCATAACGAAGGCAAGAGAAACTCAGCACTGTTTTCAATTGTATCCAAACACACTGTAATCTATAGTGGTTTTAGGTTGAAGCCTACCAGACAGCCAAGCAGTCTCGTTCATTAACGACATCTTGGAGACATTCTACTCTGCACCACCCCACTCTACGCCACTTAACTCTACGCCACTTAACTCTACGCCACTTAACTCTACGCCACTTAACTCTACCCCACTCTACTCTGCACCACTCTACTATGCAACATTGCACTCTGCGCTACACCACTGCACTCCACGACACTCTACTCTGCAAGACTGCCCTCTCCACCACTGAGCTCAATGCCACTCTACTCTGCACCACTGCACTTTGTGCCACTGCACTCTACACTGCACCACTCAACTCTACGGCACTCTACTGCAGTCTGTGCCACTACATTCTACATCACTCCACTCTATGCCACTCTGATCTATTCTGCACCACTGCACCCCACGCCACTGCACTCTACACCACTGCACTCTATGCTACTGGAGACCTCTGCACTCTATCCTGCACAACTCCACTCTGCACCACTCCATTCTACCCCACCCCACTCCACTCAATGCCACTTCACTCTATGCCACTGCACTCTATACCACTGCACTCTACGCCAGTCTACTCCACCATGCGCGCCTCCAGGCTACGCCATTGAACTCTACGTTACTGCAATCTACTCTGCACCACTCTACTCTATGCTACTCTATTTCACTACACTCTACACCAATGTAGTCTACACCACTTTAATCAAAACAATGCACTCATCGCCACTGCTCTCTACGCCAATCTGCGCTGCACCACTGTACTTTATACCACATCACTCCAGGCCACTCTACTTCACTCTACAATACTCCACTCTAAGACATTCCACTCAGAATCTCTACTTCATTAAACGTTACTCCACTTTATGGCACTCCACTCTACAATGCTCTGCTCCACTCTACGACACTACTCCACTCTACGATGTTCAACTCAACTCCCTCTATGCCACTCCATGACACTTTGCTCCACTCTATTCTACAACACACTACTCTGCTCTGCTGCCCTCCACTACTCTACTCTCTGCCACTCCCCTCTATGACACTCTATGCCACTCAACTCTACACCACTCAACTCAACTCTACTGTACTCTACTCCACTCTGAGCCATTCCACTCTCCTACACTACTCAAATCTGTGCCACTCCACTCAACAACAATCTACTTTGCTTTACTCCACTCTACTCTACTCCTCTCTACTCCACTCTACACAACACCTTCTATGCCACTCCACTCTATTCTACACCACTCCATGACAGTATATGCCACTCCACTCTACGACACTCTGCTCCACTCTGCGCCACTCAACTCTACTCTCTTCCACGGCACTGCACAACACTTTTCACCACGCCACTCCATGCCACTCCACTTCACTCCACACCACTCAACTCTATTCTATACCACTCCATGACTCTCTATGCCACTCCATAACACTCCACTCTATTCTGCTTTACAAACCTCCACGCCACTCTCCTTTAACCCACTAACGTTTGGCCATGCTTAACAGCAGCCACGCTGGTGGACAACATGACTAAAAATATTGGCAAAGCCAATAGCTCTTGCACAGGCTAGTCTGATTGGCTTTGCCAATGCTTGTTTGAAACATGCCTTTTTGCCAGTCAATAGACAGTATAGTGCATTATATTTCAACAAAGGAAATCACTTTAGCGTGTCTGTCACTAGTAAGGCACTGATGTATCAAAGGTCTTCTTTTCCAATGGTGGACCTGGTTCATAAACTTCACTTTGTAGTACTACAGCAGTACTACAAAACGTACTACAAAGTGCTATTCACATGCTGCACATTTTTAGTAACTTACACTTTTTAGTAAGTTTACTACTTTGCGGTATTCGCAAACTGCACTGTTGTAGTAACTTACACCTTTGTAGTAAATCCCTACCTCCATCTATTTTCTATTTGAGGGTATTGCAGTGTCAGTGGTTGGCCATGTGTAGTGCTGGACTTACTACAAAAGTGTAAGTTGCTACAAAAGTGCAGTTTGTGAGTACCAAATAGTAGTAAACTTAATCTAAAGTGTAAAAGTACTCACAAGTGTAAGTTACCTTTGTGAATCAGGCCATATGTGTCTATGGAAAAATACTCAGATACAGTGGTTAATTTGTAAAAAAAAAAAAAAAGTGCCAGGGCTCTCGTCAGGAGGCAGCTTGCAGCAGCCCATTTCTCCTTTTAGCGCCACCTAAAACAGAACCAACTACAGAACCATGAAAGTGGGAAGAGGATGTGGCATAATGGCCAGAGCTCTCAACTTCAGAGCTGGGGAACCAGGATCGAGTCTCCCAGTAACCTTAACTGGTGCTCATGAAAAGCGCCAGTGTTGATAATTAAATGCCAGTGCTGAGCTCTGGAAACCACTGACTCAAATTAACTGCTCAGATACATAAGAACCCAAATTCCTCCACCTCTCCAAGTAACTTCTGTGAATGAAATTGCATTGTGCATCTGCTACACGTACTTCTGTTTACATGTGCCAGAACACTACTGGTAATCTAGGTATCCTGGCACTTTACAAACCTGGGTCATTTTATAACCTTGTGCCTTAAAAAACTGGGGGGTCTCTCAAAGGGGCGTGGACAATGTAATTAAGGGAGTGGCTTAAAAACACGTAAGCTAAAAATCTTTTCTTAGCATAGTGTGCCACCCGACTTGTATTTGGCTGTTTATATCATTGCATCCAGATCTATGATACAGCAAGTAACATCATACCTACAACAAGTCAGGACTTCAGGACTATTGGCTTTGCCAGTGGTTGTTAGTTGCATAAGATAAATAAGCAGCAACTATGGCTTGTATATAATATTGAAAACGCTTCCACTTAAAGTCCTGGTGACACCAGGACAATGTTGCTGCTCCTGAGTTTCAAAAAGAGGAGGGGGGGCCCACTTAAATCCCTGCTTGTGCCAAAGCTAATGCTACACACACCATTCAAAAATAAGCGACGCCCCTATTGTTTCAGGTTGTCTTCCTTCTTTTGGTTAGGTTGTGAACTCTGCTCCCCCTGAGTGCCAAGCACCTGTTTTGTCCTAACATACAGTTATTAAACACAAGAACCCGAGTTCTTTGGTGTAACCAGTGCTTTTGAACTGTTTGAGCAGGATGCTTTTCTTGTGGCTGAAATCAACAGATTCTGTGCCAGGTTTGCGTTTCTGCAGGATTTAGCAGCGTCACTGAATTCCATGGCCTCCGGGGCAGGCACCGCAGTGCATATACTACATTCAGGGATGTTATTGTGAAATTGCCGTAATGAACCGCTCTAGCCACATTTCTTACATTTTGGGCCTAACAAGCTTAAACTGTACGTGCTCACATGCCCAGTTTTTTATGAGGCATCTTGTAATCAGCAGGTGAGGAGAGGAGATTCTTAATTCTGGCGACTATACCTTAGTTAGGCGGCCACTGAGATAAATAAGTGGCGTGCACACTCATGATTCCCCCGTTTCTGCTTATTTTTTTTAAGTTTAAAGCTCATTTATTTTTAAGGTAGACATAAGCAGAAATTTGTGACTATTATAAATTTAAACATGTTCGCATTCATTCTCAGTATACTTGTAACTGTTGATAATCCTTCCCAGTCATCAGAATGTTCACAGGTTTTCAGTTTACTTATCCTTATGATGTTCCTAGGTACAACTTAGCACCATTGTTATAATTCTCCGCACAATGTATTAAATATAGTTTACTCTGGGAATTACTTGTGAAAAGTCTACTATACACACGAAACACAAGGGGAACCATCATGTATGTGTGCTTTGGAGGTGCCGTGGAAAAAATTGACCTGTTTACTCTGCATTGCCCTCATTAATAAATTTACAATTTTCAGCATTACATGTATCTCTCTCTCTCTCTCTCTTTATATATATATTGGATGGCATAGCGAGTTAACCATTCGCTATTGACATATATAGTGATCTTCAGGGCACAAAGTCGACACTCTGCAAGGGTAGCTTAGCCTTTCATTCTTCCGTGGTCCTTAAATTAAGTACCAACAAATCGTGTTATCTACACTTGTTTATATACATTCTGATGACATCACTGATGACATCATCCAGTGACTGAGTGTTTCTAAAAAGTTTAAGAATGTTATATATATATATATACACCAAGGTGTATTGAAGAATGAGTGGGTGTATGAGTGTCTGAATTAATGATTTAGTGGGTGCGTGACTGACTCCATAAGTGAGTGATTGAACATGTCTTAGTGAATGCATGGGTGAATGACTAATCTGTGTGAATATCTGAATCAGTCTCTCAGTTGGTGTGTAAGTGGCTGCATGGGTTGGTGAGTAGCTACACTATATGGTTTAATGATTGGTTGTTTGAGTACCTGTATGGGTGCCTGAGTGTCTGTGTGGGTGGGTGGGGGGTAAGTGACTCCCTGCATGGATGTGTGAGTGGGTGATTCACTGGGTGTATGAGTTCATGGGTGTGTGTGCGAGGGGCTGTATGGGTGAGTGAGTGTGTGTATGGCTGTGTTCGTGAGTGAGTGGATATCTCAGTGGTATATGTGTGAGTAACTACATATGTGAAATGCAGTATATGTAAGTGTCGGAGTATATAAGTGACTATATGTGAGAGTGAGGATTGTGAGAGTGAGAGTGACTGTATGGATGAGTGTGTGCTTGTGTCAGTGATTGTATGAGTTGTGTGTTAGTATCTGTATGAATAAGTGAGGTGGCATGTGTATAACTGTATAGGTGAGAAAATGGCAATGTGATTGATTCTTTGTGTGACTGACTAGGTGTATGAGTAACTCTATGGGTGAGTGGCAGTGTGTGAGTGTCTTTATGGGTATATGATTGCATATATCAGTGGCTATATAGATTAGTGACTGCGTGAATGAGTGACTGGGTGAGTGAGTGGATGTGTGTACACCTATGAATCAGTGAGTGGGTATGTACTAACTGGTATTGGTGTGTCTATGGTTTCGAGAATGGTAGTTTGTATTTTAGAGTGGGTGTATCAAAGGTTATATTAGGGTGTGAAGAGGTGCATCAGACATTAAGTGGATGATGTCATCAGTGATGTCATCAGTGATGTCATTTGAGATGTCATCAGTGATGTCATCAGTGATGTCACTGACCATGTCATGAGTGATGTATTATGTGACGTCATCAGCAGTGCTTTGCGGGGGCGCGAGTTATAGTTAGCTCAGCTAACTATAAGGGCCAAATTTCTCTGGTTTTGTACGAGTGAAATGTCAGCCTAACTATAACGTCCCTGAAACCTGTGGTTTTTTCAGTGAATTTCTAAGGTTTCGTAAAAGCTGATGCCTAACTATAACGTTCCGAAAACCTCTGTTTTTTTCAGTGACAATATATATATATATATATATATATATATATATATATATATATATATATATATATATATATATATATTACCTACTAGCGGTCGCCAGTAGGTAGTTATAGTTAGGACCTCGTTTCTATTCAAAAGCGTTTTTTCTTTTGCCAATATCTTTGTGGCCGTTTGACGAATCCTTGCGAAATTTTCCAAAAAGAAGGTTCATTGAGGTCAGCTCCTGTCTTGAGAGTTTTGGGGTGATTCGTCAAGCGGGGGCTGAGAAAAAAGGGGGGTCCCAAAACACTTTTTCCCCATGTTAATTTCCATGGAAATTTTATTACAGGCTACAGCCCGAAGTGCTGAATGGAATTACACCAAATTTGGAAAAAAGGTAGCTCTTGGTTCAGAAAGCAATCTTTTTTTTAACCCCTTGGCCGCGGCGGTAATTCCGCCGCAGCGGCTGGGGGGGTGGGGGGTGAGCGCAGCGCCGCCATGCTCGTGACGGAACCACGCCGTCATGAGTCACGGGCGAGCTGTGCTCATGATGGCGTGGTTCCGTCACGACCCTGCCCCCTCACTAATTCGCCCGGACAGGCAGGGAATCAGTGCCGCGTGGGCGGAGCGGCTGCAGCATGACGGAACCGATCCGTCATGAGCACATGCCGCCCGTGGCTCATGACAGCGTGGTTCCGTCATGCGCAGGGAAGGGGTTAAATGGTGTAAATCCGTCCAGTAGTTGCTGAGAAATTTAAAAAATAAAAATTTCGATATCTGAGCACCGAGGAGGGTTCGCGAACCCTTCTGAGTACGAGCTCAATTCTGATTGGCTGCCAACACTCCAAACCAGAATGTGTTGGCAGCCATCTTGTGACTCGGTAACCGAGTCACAAGAAAAGAGTAAATAAAAAGGTGAAAAACAAGAAAAGGGGGCAGGGTAGAAACACCCTGAACCCCTAGGCCTGCTCAGGGGGTCCCACAAGGACCCCCAGGGCCCAAAAAAGCATTTAAAAAAAAAAAACATTGGCCGAATTCGCGCTGGGGTCGCGAATCCGGCTGAAAGTTTTTTTAAAAAACTAAGCGCGGGCTCCCGCGCTTCGTTGTATTTAAGCCCCGGGTGGGCCGCGTACCGGGAGCATGGCAAATCATGTTGAGGGGGCCCCTGCAGCCCCAAGGACTGCCACCTCCCCAGGGCTTCATTTATGATGAGCGGGGGACATGCGGCCCCCCGCAGCCCCGGGTACCGCCACCTCCCCGGGGCTTTCTTCAAATTAGGGAGGGGGGGCTTCGCGGGCCCTCCCAAGCCCCAGGGACTGCCACCTCCTTGGGGCTTTCTTGGGGCATTGATTATAATAATATAGGGGTCCGTTATGGACCCCCGGGCCCGGGGACCACCACCTCCCCGGGGCTATGTAAATGAAGATGGCCCTGGGGACCGCCACACCCCCAGGGCCGGCTCCTGCAATGTCCCGGGGTGCCCACCCCTGGGACATTGCCGTTTGCTTTGGCCGGGCGGGAGCACGGCTCCCGCCCTGCCATAGCAAACACTGCTTTGGTTTTGGAGCGAGAGCAGGAAACCTGCTCTCGCTTCCAAAACCAAAGCAGAATTGCTTTAGCACAAGGGGAGCTGCATGTCAGCAGCTCCCTTGTGCAAAAGCAATGTTGGCTCCCGCAGGAGGCGGGAAGCCAGCGGGAACGTGGGGGCATTGGGGCTCCCCCACAGTCCCCATCACAGAGGCCAGGCCATGGGGATGGGGTCCCCCTCCAAAGAATTCAATAAATTAAAAAAAACAAAAAACGGCCATGCCTTGGGGGATGGGTTCCCCGGGGCTGAAATTGGCAGTTCGGGCTGGACTGTTCCCATGAGGCACAGGGTCAGACTGATTTGCATATGGCCATGTCTGAACTGGGGTGGTGGAGTGAGCTAAAGAATGATGATGGATTAAACCCAGATCAGTTGACTGGGGGTGAGTGTTTGATTAGCCCAAGCGCTCCGTCCATCATCCCCTTTGGTATCGCTTTGTTCGCCCTAAGTTGGCAGGGTATGCCCAGACGTGGGTCCCTTGCTCACTTTGCCACTGGATTCAAGCTAGCCTGGCTGATGACGGCTGAATAGCCAGAAACCGGTCCCAGGATGCTTGTTTCCGGTCCAGGGAAGACATGGCTTGGCAGTTCGGGCTGGACTGTTCCCATGAGGCACAGGGTCAGACTGATTTGCATATGGCCATGTCTGAACTGGGGTGGTGGAGTGAGCTAAAGAATGATGATGGATTAAACCCAGATCAGTTGACTGGGGGTGAGTGTTTGATTTGCTCTAACGCTCCGTCCATCATCCCCTTTGGTATCGCTTTGTTCGCCCTAAGTTGGCAGGGTATGCCCAGACGTGGGTCCCTTGCTCACTTTGCCACTGGATTCAAGATAGCCTGGCTGATGAGGGTTATGAACCCGAAACCGGTCCCAGGATGCTTGTTTCCGGTCCAGGGAAGATATGGCTTGGTAGTTTGGGCTGGACTGTTCCCATGAGGCACAGGTTCAGACTGATTTGCATATGGCCATGTCTGAACTGGGGTGGTGGAGTGAGCTAAAGAATGATGATGGATTAAACCCAGATCAGTTGACTGGGGGTGAGTGTTTGATTTGCTCTAACGCTCCGTCCATCTTCCCCTTTGGTATCGCTTTGTTCGCCCTAAGTTGGCAGGGTATGCCCAGACGTGGGTCCCTTGCTCACTTTGCCACTGTATTCAAGATAGCCTGGCTGATGAGGGTTATGAACCCGAAACCGGTCCCAGGATGCTTGTTTCCGGTCCAGGGAAGACATGGCTTGGCAGTTCGGGCTGGACTGTTCCCATGAGGCACAGGGTCAGACTGATTTGCATATGGCCATGTCTGAACTGGGGTGGTGGAGTGAGCTAAAGAATGATGATGGATTAAACCCAGATCAGTTGACTGGTGGTGAGTGTTTGATTTGCTCTAACGCTCCATCCATCTTCCCCTTTGGTATCGCTTTGTTCGCCCTAAGTTGGCAGGGTATGCCCAGACGTGGGTCCCTTGCTCACTTTGCCACTGGATTCAAGATAGCCTGGCTGATGAGGGTTATGAACCCGAAACCGGTCCTAGGATGCTTGTTTCCGGTCCAGGGAAGACATGGCTTGGCAGTTCGGGCTGGACTGTTCCCATGAGGCACAGGGTCAGACTGATTTGCATATGGCCATGTCTGAACTGGGGTGGTGGAGTGAGCTAAAGAATGATGATGGATTAAACCCAGATCAGTTGACTGGGGGTGAGTGTTTGATTTGCTCTAACGCTCCGTCCATCATCCCCTTTGGTATCGCTTTGTTCGCCCTAAGTTGGCAGGGTATGCCCAGACGTGGGTCCCTTGCTCACTTTGCCACTGGATTCAAGATAGCCTGGCTGATCAGGGTTATGAACCCGAAACCGGTCCCAGGATGCTTGTTTCCGGTCCAGGGAAGACATGGCTTGGCAGTTCGGGCTGGACTGTTCCCATGAGGCACAGGGTCAGACTGATTTGCATATGGCCATGTCTGAACTGGGGTGGTGGAGTGAGCTAAAGAATGATGATGGATTAAACCCAGATCAGTTGACTGGGGGTGAGTGTTTGATTTGCTCTAACGCTCCGTCCATCATCCCCTTTGGTATCGCTTTGTTCGCCCTAAGTTGGCAGGGTATGCCCAGACGTGGGTCCCTTGCTCACTTTGCCACTGGATTCAAGATAGCCTGGCTGATGAGGGTTATGAACCAGAAACCGGTCCCAGGATGCTTGTTTCCGGTCCAGGGAAGACATGGCTTGGCAGTTCGGGCTGGACTGTTCCCATGAGGCACAGGGTCAGACTGATTTGCATATGGCCATGTCTGAACTGGGGTGGTGGAGTGAGCTAAAGAATGATGATGGATTAAACCCAGATCAGTTGACTGGGGGTGAGTGTTTGATTTGCTCTAACGCTCCGTCCATCATCCGCTTTGGTATCGCTTTGTTCGCCCTAAGTTGGCAGGGTATGCCCAGACGTGGGTCCCTTGCTCACTTTGCCACTGGATTCAAGATAGCATGGCTGATGAGGGTTATGAACCCGAAACCGGTCCCAGGATGCTTGTTTCCGGTCCAGGGAAGACATGGCTTGGCAGTTCGGGCTGGACTGTTCCCATGAGGCACAGGTTCAGACTGATTTGCATATGGCCATGTCTGAACTGGGGTGGTGGAGTGAGCTAAAGAATGATGATGGATTAAACCCAGATCAGTTGACTGGGGGTGAGTGTTTGATTTGCTCTAATGCTCCGTCCATCATCCCCTTTGGTATCGCTTTGTTCGCCCTAAGTTGGCAGGGTATGCCCAGACGTGGGTCCCTTGCTCACTTTGCCACTGTATTCAAGATAGCCTGGCTGATGAGGGTTATGAACCCGAAACCGGTCCCAGGATGCTTGTTTCCGGTCCAGGGAAGACATGGCTTGGCAGTTCGGGCTGGACTGTTCCCATGAGGCACAGGGTCAGACTGATTTGCATATGGCCATGTCTGAACTGGGGTGGTGGAGTGAGCTAAAGAATGATGATGGATTAAACCCAGATCAGTTGACTGGGGGTGAGTGTTTGATTTGCTCTAACGCTCCGTCCATCATCCCCTTTGGTATCGCACCGTTAACAGAAGCAATGGGAGCAGCCATTTTTAACAAATAATGCATGATTGTTACGTGCCACGTGAAAACTACAAAACAATAAACAGTGCAAACAGACTCGTAGTATTTTGCATATTCACCCATTGCTCATGTGCATTACTTGAAATGATATTCATCACAATTCATGACATCGTAACATTCATTAGGCCGGTTGTTTTTTGAACATCTTAATAATCAAAATAAGGGAAAGCTGCGTTGTCGAAAAAATTCCCATAGTCAGATTCAATGAGAAAATTCATTAATATAAACACATACTCCAACCAACTATTGGCTTTTATATTCAAATCCTGCCCAAGTGGGCATGTTTCACATACCATTATTCTCAATCATGCCCTAGTGAATAATGGTATGTGAAACATGCCCACTTGCCAGCAGGTATGATGTTTTGGTGTTGTGCTGAAAAAACACAATTCTGCACATGTAGTTATTATCAGGCATATTACTCTGTGTACAGATGTAGCACAATGCAGCACACATGGAAGATTTCACATAAATGAACCTTTGGCATAGAACTCCTGCCAATTTGGAAGCATCCCCTGGTCATTCACGTATGTTACATAAGGAAATGCTCATCATTCCATGCATTTTTATTTAGAACTACCACCCTCTAACCATTGAACAACCCCTTGTGCCTGGGTATGGCAATGAAGCAATTTGCACTGTGCTTGGTTAACGTTTGCTTAATGTAGGCAAATACTTAACAAAACAATGAAAAAGGACCAAAAAGTATTACAAAGACACAAGACAGGGACAGAGCACACACTGACAAGACCAAACAATCACCAACCACACAGACACTCTCAATACACCTCCAGTACCCAGCACAAACTAACAGAGTTAGAGAAAGTGAAAGTAACTTCACACTTCCTAGTATGCAGCCTGTCACACTCATTGCTTCATTTCCTGGGTGTATCCCGCCCGTTTTGGACAAATGTGTCATTTTAATGAGGCATTGGTACCGAAATTGCCATTGCATGACAAACACACAGCGCATTAGCACTTATGCAGTTTTATACACGCATTGGTGTTGATGCGCGGCTTACGACCAGTGCAACTGGTGCAATGTGCCATGAAACAGGGGCGTTGTGTGGTTTCTGACCCATGCAACTGGCCTAATGTGTGGGAATCTAATGTAGAGGACTGTGAAATTCAGGAAATCACAGCTTGGACACACTTCCATTGGTTCTGGATTAATAGCAGAGAAATTTAAAGTGACATTTCCTTGATCATAGTGTGCTTACGTGTGACATTATACCTGCATAGATGTGACATCTTGAGTGACAATTTATTGTGAGGTGAACCAAGTAACTACTGTAATGTACTGAGGTGTTTTCAAGTTTATCTTCCTTTTGTGGTTTGAATTCAGCCTGGGTAGACTTAGATAGCTGCGGTGATGCTGCAGTTATGTCATATATGCGTTAATACACCCAGTGTTGCAAGGTACTTGGGACAACTGTAGACTGGGTTGGCACCACTTGACAGGTCTGTGTGACAGAGGACAGTGTCCAGGTGGTAAATCTAGGTGGGTGTAATTAGTTCATGCCCTGTCACTTCATGACCAGGTGGGCCGGCACATGTGCCATGGAGTGAATCTGGGTTCAAAGAGTACATATGCATTCCTCTTCACGCAGCCAGGGGAACAGCACACAATATGGCAGCACAGCAAGGCACAAATCAGGAGCATTCTGATCACACTTAAGATGCCACATCTGTTACCAGGATACACACTGGAATGTCCCCCACATCATATGCCTATGTGAAGAATGCTCCTGGGGCCTGTGTGCCATGTATTCCCTATTCTGCTCAATATCTTTATTCATTGAGTCTGTCAGGAATCCTGCCATTAGATGTGTTATGGATGCAACACACACTTAGAGAAGCACAGAGACAGGCTGGCTCATCCATACTACAATGTATGTGCCACCAAGCTTGCAGATTTACTGGATATTTCAAAAACATATTGTTATATACCCGGGTTAGGCCCATGTAGCGAAGCAGCTTATTTCTTACATTGTCCTCACAATAACATTTCAGCGGTGACCTTTTGCACATATTTGCGTGCACAACAATGTTGGATTAGTTTCTCTGAAACTAAACTAGTTTACACATCTAGCTTCGCACATCATTATCACAAACTCCTGAACATCATGTACAAGGTCTCCTTTCGCACTATGTACAAATTTCATCTCTATCTTCATCCACGGGGAGACAGGGCTCTCTGCATATCCACACATCACTAATCTATAAGCACATTGCAAGGCTGCTTTCCATTGTAAAAGATGAGCATTCCGATAGATTGGTAGAGGAGGCTTTTCCGCTGAAACTTCACCATGCAGTGGTCTGGCATCTCATGAGGTGTGTCCAGTTCACGACCAAGTCGGGGTCCTTCATTCTCTTCCATCAGGTAATGGGGTTGGATCATCCCGGGGGGGATTCTTGACTCTACACCTAAACACACTATAGGCACACAGAGAGTAGGGTTTGCCTAGTAGGAGTGACCTCGATTATTGCCTTGTTTTATATGCCTGCACATATACACTGCTTTAGCGCCATGGTAGAACTATATCTACCATTTACACTTTTGGTGCTTGTGATCTCCTTTATTTGCTTTTGTGCCCTAATCATTGCAGCACATGTATCTTATACAAGAATAACGTTGGTTCAATAAATAAATTGAAAACGTCCCACTGTGTATTCTGTATACTTCTCTGAGGGAAGTAAGCATGAGTGACTGAGCAAAAGATTCTGTACTGTTTCCACGATCCCTGAGGGGTCAGGGTTGTCATGTTCAGTGATTGCCAGAAACTGGTCCCTCCCTGGTAGGTTAGGGGGGCTTACAGTGGCCCTATGATCTAGCTGGTCTATAGGCCGACATATCCTATGGGGGTGGCCTGGATCAGTCTGGACACCAAGCCCCTGGCTTATGTTGTCCAACAAATGCACAGATCCTACGGATTAGTAGGATCTACAGGACATGGGGCCGCCAATGTTGGTTATGCACTTATTTAATGGTCAAATCCGAGTATTTCAGTCGTGCTTTCTCAGAGACACCAACTCACATTAAACCGGAGACGTCCGTAGTGGAAAAAGGGAATCCGCCTCGGATGAGTAGGTATTTCCTATGTATTGGCTGTATGTTTTATCAGGCTTTAAGGATTAAAGAATATTCCCATATTGTACAAACCGAATCTCAATAAATTCATTTTTTTCATAAAATACTTTTTCATTGTTTACAATGTCCGAACAAGGAGAGGATGTTAAAGTACAAGTAGCTACTCTAAATATTTCAGAAAATTGCAGACAGGTAGTTACTATGAAATTATTACAACATGGCATCCCGGCAGTGGGTGGAGATGTTACCTTCATGGTTGAGGCACACGAAGTATTCAGGTCTGAGGTATTCTATTCTTGGGTTAGATTCCCAGCTGCAGACGCACGCACAAAACTGTTTCACACTTCCATTGAAGATGAGACACCAGGGGCCTGATTCACAGAACTAGCTTACGTCAAAAACGTAAAGTTAGTACTTTTTGGTATTCACAGAATACACTTACTCATTTTGGTATTCACAGAATGAACTTACTCATTTCGGTATTCACAGAAGTTAGTAGTCCTAACTTTAGGACTCCTAAATGCCTTCTGTGAATACCGAAAGTCTTAAAGTTAGGATTTTTCTCAGTTTAGAGTAGTAAAGTTAGGAGTCTACTTTACTACTCCTAAACTGAGAAAAATCCTAACTTTAAGACTTTCGGTATTCACAGAAGGCATTTAGGAGTCCTAAAGTTAGGACTACTAACTTCTGTGAATACCGAAATGAGTAAGTTCATTCTGTGAATACCAAAATGAGTAAGTGTATTCTGTGAATACCAAAAAGTACTAACTTTATGTTTTTGACGTAAGTTAGTTCTGTGAATCAGGCCCATGATGAATACTTTCCATACGTGGACATAGAAGTCCCGTTAACATACCAAGAGCATATAAATTGGTTTAAAGGCGCCCTCTCCCACACCGCTGAAAACATGAGACTCAGTCTACTCAGTAAAGAAGTAGCGACCTGGCCGGTCTTAGCTTTGTATACACCACCCTCCGACATTCAGAGATTACCAGCAGCAGAAATGCACACACTATATGAAGATTTAGTAAAAATGTATAGAAATCTTGCACAATTCATAATCCGAACACTTATAGTTCAACATGTGAGGGCTGCCAGGCTGCACAACCTCAATTGGCTACGACGGGTATCAGCCCTGAAACGCAAAATGCCATAATGGGAAAGATTCCCACCAGTCGGAAGCAAGTACCTTTCCGTATAACACAAAAAACAGCACAAATTGCGGTTTTTTCCCATACGGGCACACAGGAAAAACACAGAATTCTAACAATTTGCTTGCCAATATGGATGGCTCCCCCAATAGAAGATTGTGCCACTTGGGGTACAGTTTTTGCTGCCTTTTACACCAGAACTGAACTCATGGTACCCCTTCAATAGCGGTAATACCAGATATATTGAAACAAATACAGAATGAGTACGGGGCAGAACCTGCCCTGGACGTAGGGTTTCTGCAATTATGTTAAGTAACATAAAAGGGGAGGCAGCCGCGATGGTTATACGTCAACGCCTGAGGGAATTCACTCCTATACAACAGGAGAGGGAGTTACCTAAGATTATCGCAGAAACATACGCTTCTCTAGGAAGAGATAATCTGGGAGCCAGACCTGGGAAACCAGTGGTTAAGGGTAATTCTGAAAAGGGTAACTCTAAACAAGCACACAATTCTTCTAAAAAGAAATGGCATAATAAATAAATAAATAAATAATAAAACAAAATGAACAACAATCACAGAGTGGGTCTCCTCAACAGGAGTGCACTGAAAAGAGATACAATCTCAGAAACCATGATAACATTAGAAAACCTGATAGATATCAGGATACTGATACACATTCCTCTCAGATCAGAAGAGCGTGTCAAGCCGAAACGGGAGGCACATCGCACTTCAGACTACATCATCAAACAAGAAGATAAACAAAAATCTACAAAACCTCAATTTAAAAATAAAAAGGTAGTATGGATTAAGATCAGAAATGCTCAGGCTGCTGAGGACTCTGCTTCTGAATGGGGAATGGGCAGTGATGATGCTGGACAGTACATCAAAAGTCACTATAGCTCATAAGAACCTGATGGATTTTCTGGAAGTAGTAGCGCTGAGTAGAAAAACCTGATACGAGAGTAAGTGTCCCACATTGTTTACACAACATAACGCTCCAGATAGAAGGGGACATACAAAGACAGGTAAAGGGTCTCTTTTGGGAGGACCTGGAAAAATGGCTACGACATTCTTTTGGCTGAAAAGGATTGGCAACCCGAGTTCGTAATAGATTGCTCAATGGGCGAAGAAGTAATTTTACATGCTTATTCCCACCTCGTAGCAGAATCAGTTAAAAAAGTATACGCGCAGGAGAAGGCGTCAGCTTTAGCACCTGATCTATACCGCAATCATGTTGGGTGGAATGATGAGTCTCCTCATCACGAGATCCCGTTAAAAACGATCCCTCAACTGCAGAGGCAGTACCCAAATATACATGAAGCAAAGAAACAAGTCAGAGAGATCTTAAATCAACTTGAGTACCAGGGTGTGATAGAGAATTGCACCTCATCTATGAATAATCCTTTGTTTCCTGTAAACAGACAATTCACATAATTTAGTCTTAGATTATAGACATTTAAATGCATCCACATGCACATTTGTAGTACAGAATGCACACAGTGCCGCACTGATGAATAAGATATAAAGAAATGGTGTTAAGCAATAGGGCAGTGGCGCTCTCAGGTCTGTCACAGATAAAATTAAGTTGTTGCAAGAAATTTGGTGCGGTGCATAAGGTAGGGAAAAACCACCACTTCCCCAAACGCGCAGTCAAAGACCACTTTACTGTATATACAATATCCTCTGCACACACTTTAGTATTTTAAACACATAAATTATATCATAAGTCACAATGATGCATGTCTTGTGTTTTTCGCAGTCTTTAATTTCAATTCTTAAGCCGTCTTAGCCAACACGTGTTTCGTCGCTGTTGAGGGGATTACCCTGCGACTTTTTCAGGGCTATGGTCAATTTGTAGCAGTTTCTTAAATCCGGTGATAATTCCAACCCGGAGTGGGGTTCTATCTGATTTGATGTCTTGTCCTGGTAGAAGTGTCTATTTATAATATGGGCGGTGAAAGGCTTCCACGTCCGATTGCAGTATTCAAAAGAGTGTTTTTAGGATCACTGCCCCATCCAGCGATTGTGTAGATTCAAGTACGATCTCCCGAAGCGGCGTGTACGCCGGGCGAGTCTGCTGTGCTACTTATGATATAATTTATGTGTTTAAAATACTAAAGTGTGTGCAGAGGATCTTGTATATGCACTGATGAATAACATCGTGCTGAAGAATACAAAACAGAACTAGACATCTCAAATGTTTTTTTTTGCCAGAATATAGCACTTGGAAGTAGATATTTGACTGCATATTCAGCACTAGAGTCTCAGCAGCATTTTGTCGTTTACCACAAAGGTATAAGAATAGCCCTGGGCTGTTTTCAGCCAGAGTAGCAGAGTTACTTCAAAGTATTGATGAGGAGGCTGTGTCCTATGTAGATGATATTTATCTGACGGACGACAAATTAATGGAACATTTGGCTAGAGTGAACAACATAATAGTTTAATTTCAAGAAATCAAAAATATCCCACCTCAGTGTCCTGTTTCTGGGATACAAGTTATCAAGTGAAAGCAAAAGCCTGGCAACAAATTTTTTAGAAAAATGTGCCCTGCTCCAACCTCCAACAACAACTCTGAAAAGACTACAATCCATTTTAGGATTTTTAAATTTTGGCAGAACTTACATTTTGAATTACGCAGAAAGGGTAAAACCATTCTTTGACTTAATAAGACCTGACTTTTCAGGGCAATCCTGGTCACAGGAACATACTGTACAAACTGACATGCTTGGTTCCAGGCATTTACACAAACGTGTCAACAAAACTAACCCGGTGATCTGCGTAGTCGTGGGACCAACTGGGTACACCTATAACACTTTGGTGATTATGTATCTATAGCATACAAATAAAATCTGTACATAAACGCTGAAATGCATTTTGCATCCATGGAGAAAACTCTCACAGCTGTACAGAATGCTGTAATGAGAGAGAGAGAGCCCTGGCTCAGGGAAAACACATAACTGTTGTTACCCCAGTACCGACCATAGAGGCTGTTACTAAAGCAAGCATTCTAGGTGCTAAAGCTCTCCTTCCAAGATGTACTCAATGGGCTAACTCTCTCACTGCAGCAGATGTAGATTACAGATTTGACGCTACACTGCAAACACAAGCAATACTGCAGTACAAACAAGAATATCCTCTGCCGAATGAAGTAATGCCTGCAGATCAACATGAATGTATCATTTATACCGATGGATCTGCTCAACCTGCCATAGGATCGAAATAGCAATATTCCACAACATGTGCAATTGTGAAAGGGTGCATGCAAGATGGAAAGTTTCTTCCTGAAAGAAAAAAAAACACACAGTCCCTAGGGGACTGTACAGCGCAGCTGGCAGAACAAAAAGCCCTAATACAGGCACTACAAAATATGGATCGCAAATTCCCCACACTTATTGTGTGTGATTAATTTTACTGTGTCCAGTCTTACAATGAATACCTTCACTATTGGGGCTAAAATGGGTTTTGCGACTCCAATGGTTGTGCAATCTAGCACAAGATGCTTTGGAAAAAAGTGGCAAAGCTGAAGAAGGCCTGCCACAGGCCCATGTTATTCATACATTGAGTCATCAGCGTGTTGGCATTCACGTTGAAGGGAATTCAATGGCGGATGAAGCCACCAAGGCAACAAATCGTACTGCTGCCGTTGCTGCAATCACTCATTCTAGTACGAGGATAGATGGAACAACTATGATAGCTGTCAATGCCACGCGCAACAGCTCAGCACCGCCGAAATGCTTTCCACTCAAGTACTCCTACAAGTTAGAAGCACAAAATATTCCATATGCTCAGATTCCAGGAGTGGGGGATAGAGTAATACCAAACATTGATTGCAGATTGGGATTGATACTAGCTGAACTTGAGGGTCTGGGTTCAGCACATGCAGGGATTACTGGTACAGTTTCACTACTGAAGCAGCGCTACTGGTGGCCAGGTCATACTAAACAGGCCAAGGATTTTGCCCTTAAATGCAACATCTGCCAATAGATAAAAGGCTCCACTGTGGCACGTCCACCTTCATTGATCTCAGACAAACCTCTTGCATGTGTCTATTTCAATCGCTCCGGCCCCTTACACTCTGACAGGGCTTACACGGTGGCAGTAGATTCATGCTCTAGATTCCTATGGGTTTGGCCCTTTATCAGGACAAACGCAATTAGAACACTACATTCCGACCAGGGTCCGGCGTTCAGCACTCGGGCTTACAAAGAAGCCATGGGAAGTTTGGGTGTGGCCTTCCGGTACTCCTCCCCCTACCATCTCGAGGGAAATTTGGTCACTGAGAGGAAGAACCGGGACTTAAAGCATTCCTTAACAACTAGGGTACTAGGCTAGGGTGGCAGTCGGGTCAATCACCTATACGGGGTCCAGAGGGCACTTAATAACATGCCAAAAACATCCCGGGGGATCGTACACCCTATGAGCTCCTGTTTGGGGTGAGAACTAGACCTCGAGAGTGTCAGCACAGTGGCGGCTGAAACTCCATTTGACATCAATGATCGTTTGGATGTTTTACAGGACCTGAAAGAATACAGAGCTTTACAGAGTAACGTCCAAGTGAAACGCCCCGCCACTGGGGAAGTGAAAGCAGTATCGGCAAGACCTGCCTGTGTCCCAAAGATTGGGGACCTGGTCAGAGAAAAAATAGTGGACAAGAAAGAATTTGGGCCATCTTACTGAGTGCCTGTACATGTCCTGACTGTTGAAGGTGCCAGAACTGTACTTCTTCCGCCTCTTGCCAGTCACTGAGACAAAAGGTTTTTCTCCATCGACCTGATCAAACCACACTATTTGGATGATTCTGAACCGTAGGTCGCTTGGGCTCCTAGGTAGCCGCCGATCTCCTATCTCTACCATACAGGAAGCTCAGATGGAAGGTTTAATATCAAATGAAGACTCCATTTTCCAAAGAGAAGCAGTAACCAACAATGAAATGATACTTCTCCCTATTGAAATAACTGCAACTGTACAGTCAACAAGTACAGAAGTTTCAAGTCGAAAAATTGAAGTCGTCTATGTCAACATGCCACAGATCGAGTCATCTCCCAGTTCTACAAACCTGTTGTCTGCCAAAAATAGACCAGACGGCGTCTGGCTACTTCGTGAATTATGACGACTTTTCATCGGATCCAAGTGAACCTGAACTGCCAACACCGCCACTCCCTTTCAAGCTACAAGTTTATTCTCTCTATCTTAGGCTGAAAAAGACTTACCGTGTTGCTCCCTGGATACATCTCTGGGTTACAATTGGATAACTTTTACTGGTACTCTGTATTGGTTTGGTGACTGTCTTTTTTGTACTTCTGAATGGACATTATCTCCCAGAATTCTCTGCAGTCCAACATGTGATCTTGCTACTAAAACCACATGCATAATCCCACCGTGAACTGAGGGACCTGTCCGTGGTGAACATTATAGCAGTTCCGGTTTCTGATGGAATAGTTTGGGACTGGGTATCGTATGATGTGCATGGTCCTACTGAACATTTGCAAATTCCATATTTGTTTAAAATTTCTTTAAATTGTATCATCAACTCTAGTGCATTCTCTGATGATTGGGACATTGAAACTGTGCATAATTTGCTTCCAGACCTAGAGCAATCAGCAGCATTTTCTAATGATGAATTGTATAATGGCACAAGTAATTTTGGAGACATGTTCTATTAAAAACATTATGGTCACCATTTTTTACACAAAGCTAGTATCCCACATGCTATTTACAATTACACCCAATGGGTACATTGCGCAAAGCCCCGAAAGGTAGTTCAAATACATGTGCAAGAAAATGTAGATATTTTTCTGGTTTTGACACATCAGACCCAGCCTTTTATTACTATAGGCTTGCACCTGGTTGCCAGAAACTGTTCGCCCCTGGTAGCTTGGGGCGGCTCACAGTGGCACTGTGAGCTAGTTGGTCTAAAGGCCAACAAATCCTGTGGGGGGAGTCCGGAATCAGTCTTGACACCAAGTCCTCAGTTTATGCTGTCCAAACAATGCGCAGATCCTACGGATTGGTTGGAACTACACGACAGGAAGAAAAGTACTGTGGCATTATCCACTTTCACCTCCCCCAGCTTCCGTACCTCCTCGGGACAGCGTCACGATCCCTGTAGTAGATGAAAGAGAAAGGGTCTAGGACCTATCCCCAGTGGCGGACGGCTCACCGGCACTCAATGGGTCCGCTCCACAACAAAGAATGGGGAGAGTGCACCTGCTGGTAGTAGGTCAGGCAACCATGTCTCAGTATATGCCACTGCATCAGCTCCTTCTGCTCACCCACTACCCACACCTTCTTCCATCAGGTGTGGCCCACTGCATCCTCTGCTCTTCTTTCTAGTGACTTCACATGTGCCTAGCTGCTGTACCTCCAAGCAATAGGGTTGACTTCGTCCAGTTCTTGGTCAGTGTTGTGTACCTTGTTAGTCAGCTTGCGATGATCTGTGCGTTCCAGGGTGAAGTCAACTGTGATTTTGTTGATGTGGCCCTCAAGGGAAGTGCGCATTTGTTCAAGGAAGGTACCTATTTTCTCCACAGCTGCGCATACAGAGTCTAGTTTGGAGTCCAGGTTGTTTGCTGTCACCTGTCCTGGTGGCCAGCGAACCCCCAGCCGCTTGGTCCACTGACGCAGGGGAGGGGCCAAGTGTTGATGCGGCCCCTGTGTGCAGGCGGCCCATCGTTGTGCCAGACACCCAGCCACTATGTATGACATGTGGTGCAGTGCAGTGTGGCTAGTTGGCCCCACTCCTCCAGTCAGGTGTATGCTAGCCAAGAATCTTTGTTTCGGACAGCACAGAGGGAAATCCCCTGTACACCCAAAAGTGCACTAGCAGGGGGCAAGGAAAGGCAACACCACCCGGTCGCCTCCTCTAATCTAACAGTGGCAACCAGATTCCATGTTCCCCAGTGCCCCAGCGAGTAATGGTGGATCAAGCTGCGTGCCAAAGGGACAGGGCCCAAACCGTCCCCCGTTCCCCTGGCACCTGCTGCCACCAACGGCCAATATCTGTGACTTGAGCCAGTTAGTGGAGTCCCCCACCAGTCTTGTGCGTTGTCCTCAGTGATGTGGGCCCGCCACAGTGCAGGGATTACTCAGGGCATGGTGTGCACACCTTGGCCTAACACGACCCCCCGGCCTCCTCTGCTCCCCATTCCACCTTCTCCTCACCTGGACATCGACACTGGGGCTCAATCCACTGCGCTCTCTCTGAATCTGTGCCTCAGCCAACAGGAGCCTCAGCCAGGCTGGATTTCACAAGCCTGGGTACAGCAGTCACCACCAAGTCCGCTGGGTAACCTCCCTATGCAGGTGATGCAACAGGGCCCTCTTAGGTGCGAAGTCACGGCGTTCCCGCCACACAAGTTTGGCACAGCTCAGGGGCCTCACCGTCCACAGCATTGGGGCAGCACCACCTCATCTGGCCGTGATGCAGAGAGGCGTTGCCCACCATCGGCAATCTCCTCCATGCACCCCATTGTACTGGTGGCGCGTGTTATGCAATGCAGACCCCCCACATCAGTGCTCAGGAGTGCCTCTACTGATCACAGCTCCAAGGGGCACCAGGCGGTCTTCTCACACAGGTCAGCAATGTGTCTACATGAGACCTGCCAGACTTCGCCACCAGCTAAGGGCAATCGCCAACGCCTCAATGTATACCACTGCAGCCCACAGGCTTGGGCCAGATGCGGCCCAGCCTCCACCGTCATGCCGCAGTAACTCCACAGCACCGGGGCCTCCCACTCCGGTCTTAGACACAGGCCTAACAAGGCCTCCAGACCCCTGGGGACTGTCTGCCCTTCCAGGCATCGGCCTCCATGGTGTCGCAATGATGGTGCAATGAAAAGTGCTTTTTGAGAAGACAAGGGTACCCCAATATGTGAACCTGGGGTGGCGAGATATTTAGGAAACAGTGGTTCAGGTGTGGCCTAAATGGTCCAAAGCGAGAAAGTGACCCAACAGTGAATACTTGGTTCTAAGATTTTGAAATTAATTCATGAGGGAGCAAAGGAAAGATCAAAGGAAGGTCATGTAGGTCAGATAAATGATAAACATTTATTTTACAATTTTTTGTATAGTACTCAGGTGCTCACATATAGTGCAAGGAAGCGTGACATGCAGTGTGATAGTGAGGTTTAAAAAGGCATCGCATTGACAACAGTATAATGAGCTCCACAGTTATTTTACAAAGAGTAATAGGAGTTCATGTTGTATGGTGGTCGACGGCGTTTCAAACCCAATAAGTGGGGTTCATCTTCAGGACAAGAGTGAGCAAGCTGAATTAGAGGAAAGGAAAATCATCCTTGGCCCATTCGTCTGTTAATGATGTGGGCGGCTGGTACTGATTTTTCAAATTGGCTGAGGGCGTGAATTATTGGCGCCAAGGAACTAAGTGGGAAGGTCTGCCCGGGACTCGTGTTTGCTTATTTTGGAGGGAACCCGGGATGGGAAGGCAGCTGGCCGGGATGATTAGTTTTGTTTTTTATGGAAAACGAACAGCAGGGCCTTTAATTGGGGGCCTGGAGCTGTGCAGACGGGAGCGTCCTGCTTCCGCCTTCGCTGGCATTCAACGCCAAGGAAGTGGCAGTAAGCCACCCTTACTAGTAATTCGGTAGGTGATTTGTCCGTTCTGCCGGGATGAAATAGCCCTACTAACTTGGGATGGGTGAGACCTGGCGCTTGCGAGCAGTGTCCTCTAAGCATCAGGCACTTAGCCATCTGGTTACCCATTGGAGCTGTGCATCCAGGTAGTAATGCTCCATATTGGGTACAGAGATGTCCCCTCGATCGGTCGTGGGGTACAGCTTGGTTAGCGCTACCCTGCTGTGCGTCCCGTGCCAAATAAATTGCCGCGTGTCTCGTTCGAACCATCTAAATAGCGCTGGCCTGACATGCAGTGGTAAGTTCGCAAAGTGGTAAAAGAGTTGTGGGAGTACTACCATTTTCAGAAGCGCAATAGCCCTATAACTGTCAGGGGTAGAGTGCCCCAAAATGCCGTCTGCGACCTTACTGCTGTGGCAGCTCGTATAAGATTACCCTCAACAGATATGCAGGGTCCCTGTATACATGTATCCCGAGGTAACGGAATGCTGTTAGCTGCCAGTGCACTGGTGTGCCATTAATGAACAATTGTGGGTCTGGAGTGGACTCCCAGAAAGGCTACAGGAACGATTTCTCCCAATTCACACGGAGACCTGAGATAGAGCCAAAATCAAGCAATACTTTTTCTATTGTTGCACATGGCAACCTGACTTCTCTGAGATATATTAGCAGGTCGTCTGCGTACAATGAGACCACATGCATGCCGTCCCCTAAGGGGATACCCCATTCCTCCTGGGTCCTGTGCAGTGACTCAGCTAGTGGCTCATTGGCCAACACAAACAACAATGGAGAGAGCGGACAGCCCTGCCACGTGCCTCGCTCGATTGAGATCTGTTTTAACAAGTACGGGCCTGTTTTAACCCTAGCCATGGGTTGCATATAGAGTCATTTAAAGAGCCTAAGAAAGTTGTCTCCCAGGTCATACTTATGGACAGCGGCATATAGGGAATCCCCACTCTAGGGTATCGAACGCTTTTTCTAAGTCTAGCACCAAGCACCCCGAGTGCGCCCAATTCTCTCTCAAGTAGTGCGCTACCCTGAAAAAGCACCGTAGATTTAATGACGTGCAGCAAGCGGGTACAAACCCATTTTGGTCTGCGTGTATAAGTTGCGGTACAAGTGGGGCCAGCCTACACACCAATATTTTGGCTAGCACTTTGTAGTCTGTGTTTAATAGCACTAACAGGCGATACGAGCCTATCATCTCTACATTTCTGTTTGGTTTAGGTAGTGACACCAATAAGGACTCCCGAAGTGTGCCTGGTAGTATCCCTGACTCCTGCGCGCCCTGGTATACCGAAAGGAGTTGAGGGGCTAGGGCCTGCTGGTATGCTTTGTAGTATTCGGCCGGCAACCCATTGGGTCCAGGCGCTTTACCTGTGGCTCACACTTGTATTGCATATTGTACCTCTAGGAGCGTAATCGGTTCATCTAATTCGACTTTCTACTCCTCCATTATCTGATGTAAGGCGAGGGGGGAGAGAAAGGAGTCTAGCTCTGCCGATGTAGCGCAGATCATTCATTTGTACACTCTGGTGTAGTGTGCGGTGAATTTGCAATGAATATCGTACTGTCTAGTGAGTCACTGTCCCACAATGGACTGCAGCCGCAGTATAGGTAGTTGTGTGTGTTCTTGTCTGATCATCCTCACTAGCAGCCTACCTGCCCTATCTGCTGCAGCATGGGTGCGCGCTGCATGTGATGCATCATTCAAATAGCATAATCTTTCTAATAACTCTGCATGTTTTTTCCTCTGCGTGGCCAGGGCCTGTTGTGTGGCATTGTTATGTGCTAGGTCAGTTTCTAGTTTGGCCAGGGTATCTTCAATGCACTTTACTTCGTGGTCAAGCTGTCGTCTGATACTCCAACTCAGCCCCAAGCATTTCCCTCTAATCACGGCCTTGCCTGCATCCCACAGCACACCTACAACAGGGACCGAACCTTTCTTTCGAAGTACGTGTCTATTGCTGTGCCTACTGTCTCCCTGAATGAGGGATCCTCCAGTGCCAAGGGCTGTAATCTCCATAGGTGAGTGGTGTGTTCCGCATTATCCACCCGCAGTTGTACTATGTGCGGGTTGTGATCAGAGTGCGTTCTGCCGAGGTAGTCCGCGCTGGAGCATTGTGTCAGTATTGTTGGGCTCACTACAAAAAGATCAATGCAAACATGTAATCTGTGCAGGTGGGAATAGTGGGAGTGCAGGCGCACCTCCGGGTTGAGGGATCTCCATGCATCTGTTACGTCCCAATGACGTAGCCAGTCCCCCAGGCCCCGGGCATTGGATGTTGTGGCCGTTTGTGTCAGTGGAGGAAAAGACCTGTTGAGGCTGGTGTTGAGCACTGCATTAAAGTCACCTCCTAGCAACCAGGGAACATCGCACCAGCGTGAGAGCAGCTCTGTCAGTGTATGCCAGAATACTTTTTGATCTGTGTTTGGGGCATATATGGAGCCCAGCACTATTAATTTCCCATTAAGGCAGCCTTTTGTCAGTACAAATCGACCATACACATCCACCTACGTCTCCTCCGGTGTAAACAGGGTCCCTGGTCTAACCAAATTAAGGCCCCCCTGGCATAAGACGAATAGCCTGTGGCAAGTATTTGTCCTTTCCATCTCTGCTGCAACTTACGGATCTCTGGTTGCGCTATATGTGTCTCCTGTAGCAACGCCACATGAGCTGCGTGTCGCTTGAGATATGCATAGATTTTGTATCTACGGGCTGGTGTGTGTAACCCCCCGACATTCCAAGTAACTACATTTGTGGGTGGCATGTGTCATAGTCGCAAGCTAGTGACACGTGTAAGCGATTTGGTGCGCTGAAGGTGAGGTGGTTGTGTGGCAGTCGTTTATTAAATATGGATTGCATCTGTGGTATTTGTAGGCTTATGGTCGCGTCACCTCGGACAGCCACCAAGGAAGGGAACCATGTGGGGTTTAACTGGGGTAGAGCAGAGGGACAACATGTGTCTGCCCAAACAACAAACAATGCCATGTGGCAACACTCGGCTTTACGCGCCGCGCTGACTGGAATAGGGGGAAGGGGCGGGGTAGAGCTTGCGAGAGATGGGCTGGCTGCAGGGCCGGTAATGCATGTATATGTGGCATTCTGCGCCATCGCCTATGTATTGTGCAGTTCCCCTGCCACCGGGGAAGAGAGGAAAAGAACTGTCAGTGCCTGAGGCTCTTCAAACGGTAACTTGTAGCGCCCCATGAGGATTGTGCGCATATTATGCAGATCGCCATGTGTGCACATGCGCTAGTATATACTTGCGTGACATAGGGGTTTAGCAAGCTGTTACATTAAATCATCTACAGTTTGGGGTGTTACTGTTGGGAGTTTTTGCGACTCTTCGCTGTTGGGCCACATAGCCAATGAACTGTCCTCGCTCAGAGATTGTTCTGAGGAGGCGTCCGTGTCCCTGTTGGCCTGCCGTCTCCTCATGGCCACCGCCACTTGCAGGGCATCCCATCTCTCCTGCAGCTCTTGTTCCAGATTGGGCACAGTCATAAGTTGCCTCGGTGTCTCGCTTGGCGAGGTGTGATGGCCTATGGTTTCGAGCCAGTCCCATGCTTCCTCCGCTTTATTGAAAAAGTGAGTGGACCCATCTGCGAAATATGAGGGAGTATTTTATGTTTAAGTCCTGCATTCACCTCTTGACCGCTAGGAATGTACTCTGCTGTCTTTGTACACCCAAGGCATAGTCTGGGAAGAAGAGGACCTGAGAGTTGTCCACCTTGACCGCTTCCATTTTTCTAACTTCTCTGAGTATCGCATCCCTATCTTTAAAGTTCAGAAGGCGGAATAGGAAGGGACGGGGCCCGGCGCCCGGCAACGGGTGGCCCGTCGGCACTCTATGTGCTCATTCCACTGCAAAGAAAGAGGAGAGTGAATCCTTTGGCATCAGGGATTTCAGCCAGTTCTCAGTGTATGACACTGCATCACTGCCCTCCGTACCTTCCAGCAACCCGACCACTCGGACGTTGTTCCTGTGGGTGCGGCCTTCAGCATCATCCACCCTATGCTTCAGTGAACTCAGTCGTGTCATGAGCTCCCTTATTTCAGTGGTTGTAGCCTTGGCGACTGGGACGACTTCTTTGACTTCTGCCGCTAACTCATTGTCTTTCCCAGCTAGCCTCCGGTCGTCCGCATGTAGAAGCGTGAAGTCTGATGTGATTTTGTCTATGCGGCCTTCCAGTGACGTACGGGTTTGTATCAGCATAACTCCTATTTGGGCCACTGCTTGGAGCACAGAGTCTATTTTGGACTCCAGTGTGGAGGTTCTGGTGCTTGGTCAGTCTGTTTTGGAGTTGTTTTTGACTGTGTGGTTGCTGCACCCATGCCTGCACGCTGTCTGCCCATCTTAGCGGGTTAGCGATACTCAGTCTATGCGTATTCTTGATGGTAAAAGCAATTTATAGTGCCACTTTGTCTCTTCTACCCCCGAGGATGCTCATTCCACTTGGTTCAGCAGGTGATCCTATGTAGTTCTCTGGATTTCCACGTATGGCCGGGGCCTCTGCGGTCTGCACTCGGAGTTACGGCGTGGGCAGGCGCCTTCAGCCTAGGCCAGGCCTTCTGCGCATCCCCTTTGCTCCCCAACGGCGTGACCACCAGCGACCATGTGCTTCACTGCATCGGTAGGTTTAACCCCAATAGAGGTCCAATCACTTTAGCTGGGTATACTGTGCCTGTATCAGCCCTCCATGTTACCTGTCTCCCAAGCAATTGGCAGGTACATTGTGGATCCCCCGCGGTCTCCGCCAAAGGGGGCCTTCGCCAAAGGGGGCCTTCGCCCGTAGGCCCAGGCTCTGCGCGTTCCTCAGTTGTGCTGCAACGGAGGCACCACAGTCCACCACCTCTGATATGCTTCCCTCGGCAGTGGATGGCCGCACTACCTCATTGCCTGCTGCACTCTGTGTCTGCCGAGTTCACCGCCCAGCGTCACATAAGGTGGCTTGAACGGCGACTCCTACAGCGTTGACCTGCTCGGCCTAGATTTCTTCACCTCCCGCGTCACTCGCGGCCTCCGTCACGGGGCAAGCCAAGGCCCGAATTAGGGATCCTGAGTTGTGCCGGTCCACAATCAACAGTGGTAGTGTGATCTCAGCGACTCCAAGAACGGGTCAACTGTCGGCTGGATAATATCCAACCCCTCTCGCAGGCCCCGTGACGGATCCCCGGCGGATGTCTCTGCAGGCTGCCCTCAATCAAATCTGGGTCCGGCACATCCCCCGGGCCTCTTGCCTGCTATCCCCGCTCTGGGGTCTCACGTGCCACAGCTTACTTGTTTCGGCGGCGTTCTGCAGCTTGCCACCCTAATTCACTCCAGACGCTGCTCACAGCTTCTCTCTGCGTCGTCGTGGCTGGCGTTCCACAGTGCTGCGGTGATCCCTGGTGTCTCTTGGCCACACTGGCGAGGAGCTCGCACCAGCGGGTCCGCCTCGGTGCACCAGTTTGGTCTCGGCTCGGCAGAAGTGCAGTTTCTGCGTGTGGGGCCTCACTTCGGCCTGAATGCTCCCCAGCATCTCAAATTTCTCTGCACCTGCACTCACCGGTTTACAGTGCTCGGTGGGCCAGGTCTGATGGCTCGATGGCAGCAGTGAACGTAGATTTAATGTCGGATTAACGGGCCACGAAACGGAGCCTCCTCAGAGTGCGTCCGCCATCATGGCTGGCTAGCACGCCCCCTTGGCTAATTAGCCCCTTAACACTATTCCAATACCATATAACCCAAAAGGCTGTTATTTTACATAGCCTCCTCCTGCAGTCTAGATTTTTAATCCTCTGAACTGACACTAGCCAGTCATAATGCATTGGAGTATTATTTTGTATCCACTTTATACATATCTCCCTCCTAGCAAGCAAGACTAGCCTCCAGCGGGGCTTACGAGATGCTGATTGGCTGCTGGGGGTCCAATCAGCTAGCCGGTTGGTGAGGCGCTGGGGAGAGGGCAGGCCCTGCCATAAAAGTGCTTGCATGGAGCGACCGCACCGGTAATAAAAATTGTTTGTTTTTAACTTGCATAACCAAAACTATTGCACGTTGCTCTGTCCTGTTACTTTGAATTTGAATTTGCCTTTTAAAATTGTTTTGCTCACCTCTTTTAGTCACCCCAGCTTTGCTCAGTGTAAAAAGTGCGTCAGCCTCCAGCAGGGCTTACGAGACGCTGATTGGCTGCTGGGGGTCCAATCAGCTAACCGGTTGGTGAGGGCCTGCGGAGAGGGCAGGCTCTGCCATAAAAGTGCTCGCATGGAGCGACCGCGCCGGTAATGAAAATTGTTTGTTTTTACCTTTGCACAACCAAAACTATTGCACGTTGCTCTGTCCTGTTACTTTGAATTTGAATTTGCCTTTTAAAATAGTTTTGCAGGCATAATGCATTGGAGGATTATTTTGAATCCACTTTATACATATCTCCCTCCTAGCAAGCAAGACTAGCCTCCAGCAGGGCTTGCGAGACGCTGATTGGCTGCTGGGGGTCCAATCAGCTAACCGGTTGGTGAGGGGCTGGGAAGAGGGCAGGCTCTGCCATAAAAGTGCCTGCATGGAGCGTCCGCGCAGCGGGCGCGCCAGTGGCGTGCCAAAGGCAAGCCCTTCTGCGCCCGTCCGCGGCCGAACGGGGCCAGGGGCCAGTCACTATGCCCATTTTATTTCATATGATAGGAAAGAGCAGCTAGCCTTGGGCAGGGAGTCTTACTGCATCCCTAGCACCCTCAAGACCTCCCTGAAGGAAGCAGGGCTACTGAGTTCCCCCAGAAAGGAAGATCCAGAGGAGGGCTGCCAGATCAGCCGTCACAAGGTGTTCAGGGTGATGAGTGTCAACCCCTCGGTGGGACGGAGTGAGAGGACCGACACCCAGGTTATCTATCTTAATACACACTCTTTGGCTAAGCATCAAGATGAAATTTTCCATCTACTTGAGTCTGAGGCTCCTGACCTGCTGTTACTTACGGAGACGTGGCTTACAGTGGAATCATCCCCTGATATATTGGCAGCACTCCCTAGTGAGTACTATATTCTATATGCCAATAGGGAAAAAAGGGGGGGGGGCGTCACAGCCATAATTAAAAAATCCATTCAATTCATCAAACTGCTCTCGCTGGAGCTACTAGCGGTAGAAACGCTAGTGAACCATCTAAAGTCTGCCACAGTTTATAGGCCTCCGCACTACATGCAGGAGTTTGCCCAGGCTCTTGCTGAAGCCATAGCCCCGATAGTAGTTGACCATGCCAATGTTCTCCTGGTCGAAGACTTAAATTATTGAGTCAATGACGAAGACGGGGGTCGCAAGTATTGAACCTGACAGCCGCCTTACTTGAATTGAACCTGGAACAGGTAGTGAATAATCCAACTCACATTAAAAGCCACATTCTGGATCAAATTTGGACCTCGAAATTCCCAGTGCAGAACTTGAGCACTGTCCCGTGCGGGTGGTCAGACTATCATCTGATCTCCTTCTCGTTGACCAGGCCTAAGGAGATAAGCCCCCCAAGGGGACCGGTGGTCTATTCAGGAACTGGGCTCGGGTTGACCTCTTGGAGTTCTGCGAGGACCTGGGGAAATCCCCTCCGGCCCCTAGGGAGGATATTGACAGATATGAGCAAAATGTGTTCCACTGGCTGAAGGCGCTGAGCGACATTCATGCCCGCAGTCATAGCTCTAACAAGACGAGAAGCCACAAGGCTGGCAAATGGTTCTCTGTAGATCTGAGAATGGCGAAACGTAATCTCCGCCGCGCTGAAAGGAAATGGCGATCGGAATATTCGCCAGCTCTGAGAACCAACAACTCAAAATGTATAAGTCTCTCGTGAGGCAAACTAAAATCAACCATTTCACGTATAAAATCCTTGAGACACCCAATAAATCTTAGGAAATTTTTAACTAACTTTCTAATTTAGACAGGGTGACCCACCCTAACACCCCGTCACAGAGTCTGTGTGACACTCTAAATGCCTTCTTTGTGAACAAGATAGCCGCAATAAAAAAGAGTATCCCCTCGGGCTTGTCGGCTACCGACTCACCATCTGGGGACATGAATAGCCTCACACTTTCACATTTCCCCATTAAAGCGCAAGACGATCTGATGGAGCTTATGATGATAGTCAAGTCAGGCTCGCCTAATAATATTTTCCCCCCAAGGGTACTTAGAGAGGTAGCTACCTCTTGTGGAGGCAGTCTCCTACAATTTCTTAACTACTTTATCAGCTCGGGCTTGGTACCTAAATCCTTCAAAAAAGCAGTCATCGTACCCCTTCTTAAGAAGGTGGGGGCTGATCCTTCAGACATGAAGAACTTTCATCCAGTGTCCCTACTCCCGTATTTAGCTAAAATATTGGAAGCCCATGTTGCTCAACATCTCTGCGCATTCATAGAGAAATCAGAGTTTCTGGACCCATGTCAGGTAGGGTTTCGTCCAGCACATTCCACTGAAGCAGTGGTCACGTCGGTGTTGGACGAATTGCGTAGAGAAGTGGATAAGGGGAACACTCAAGCTCTGGTGCTACTTGACCTATCGGCAGCCTTTGACACAGTGGACCACACTTTGTTGGCTGACCGTCTCTGGGCCACGGGGTTACGGGGTGCGGCGTTGAACTGGATGACATCGTTCCTGAAGGATAGATCCCAATCAGTGCGACTTTTTCCTTATTCATCTAAAGAGGTTAAGGTGAACTGTGGTGTGCCTCAGGGGTCGTCTCTCTCCCCCCACCTATTCAACATCTACATTCAACCTTTGGTTAGATCCCTTAAGATGATGGGAGTAAACATCTTCAATTATGCTGATGATGTGCAACTGCTGTTTGCGATCGATGACAGTGTTGCAGCCAGACTGCACTTTCAAAACACCTTGCTTTTCATCAGGGGATGGATGAACGACAACCAACTGAAACTTAACTCAGATAAAACTGAGATAATCCTCACTAAGAATAGAATGGTTTGCTGGAATCGGGGGTGGTGGCCTAGTGAGATGGGTTCCCCTCCCACTGCGCAGTAAAGAGTTTGGGGGTGATGATAGACGAGGATCTATCATGTAAACAGCAGGTCAGTGCAGTGACCTCGGCCTGTTCCCTGCAACTTCGCCGTATTAAAAGGATTAGGGAATTCCTGACAAGAGAGGCCTTGATCCAAGTTATCCTGGCGCTGGTTACGTCCAGAGTGGACTACGCATACTCTCTCTACCTGAATCTCCCGAAATCCCTCTTGCGCAAGCTTCAGTTAATTCAAAACCAGGCTGCAAGGTTGATAGTTCAGCTGCCAAGAGGGGGTTCGATCACGCGGGTGACCAAGGACCTCCACTGGCTTCCGGTGGCGCAAAGATGCAGTTTTAAGGCATGCTGCATGGTGTTTAAGGCACTGCATTTGAGCTGCCCGGGCTTTGTGAAAGCTTGAATTGTAAAATATTGTCCGACTAGAGAACTGCGCTCAAGCTACCTTCACTACTTGGTCACCCCAACTCAGGATTGGAGGCCGTAGGTTCTCTATCGCGGTGCCACGAATCTGGAACACTACCCCTGGAAATTAGGCAGTCTTCTGTCTACTACAAATGTAGGCAACTCCTGAAGACGTGGTTATTCGCACAGGCTTATCATTAGAATAGACTCTCGATTTTCATTACCTAGCGCCAAGAGACCTTTCCGGTGATCGTGCGCTCAATAAATAATCAATAACATAACATAAATGGCAATCTTTTTTGTCTGTTATTTAATCGTGGTAGCCTGAATTCCACGGTGTGTTCTGTAGTGGCCCCAAAGAAAATTAGTTCCTGCGCTTACCTCAATGTCTTGTCTCATCACCTCATTTAAGACCTTACCCACATTGGACCAGAACCGTTGAAGTTGAGGACACTGCCAGAACATGTGGATGTCATCAGCTCTCTCTTCTCCACGTTTTGGACACGCCTTTGCCTCCCCACTATTCATCTTGGATAACTTTTTCAGAGTCCAGTAGGCTCTATGTAAATTGAAGAGATGATTCTTTTTAAGGGGTGCAGATTTTACTGTGTACCATAATGTAGCCATAGATACTTGCCATAGGTGCTGTACATCCCGCAATGGCAGGTCTCTCTTCCACAGTTCCTCAGGCAATGTAAAGTCTTCTTCCCCTGCTTGAATCATGGACCAGTACCACTTGGACACTTCTTTCTTTATTGAGCCTCGCTGTAACTCCCCCTCTAAGCCGTTGTTTACCGCCTCATCTATCCTCAGGTCCTTTACCCAACTTGTCAGTTGATACTATTTGAACTTTGACAGCTTTCCCCCCACACTGGCTGACAGGGTTTCCCATCCTATCAAGGTTCAGTTGTTAATCAACTGTCCCCATTCCACAATCAATGCCTTCCTCAAGGGAGTCGATAGCTTATCTTTTAAACATGCTGGAGTTCCTGGGGAATCCCAAATTGGAGCATGGGTGCTATAGTAAGGAACCTCAACCGATCTTCTGATTTGATACCATATCTTACAAGCTGATTGCAGAGTCTTCAGCTGAATCTTTTTTAAATATTTAGGGTGCCCAAATATTTAAAGAAAAAAGCTTTCTGCTGTTACTGCTTGCAGTAGTGATGGGTATGCATTGTGCTCCCTGAGAAGTGCCCTGATATTTTTAAGTTGGGAAGTCCGACTATACTGTAGGAAATCCGGACGTGCAAATCCTCCTGGTTCTTTTTTCCTTCTCAATTTTCTCCAGGCTATTCTTACCCCCTTGGCTGCCCAAATGAAACTATTCAATTCTTGTAATTTTCTAATCCAAGCCAATTTAAATTCCAACGGTATGGTGTTAAAAATGAATGTGAATTTAGGGAGTTTTTTCATTTTTATTACGTTAGATCTCCCTATAAAAGATAATGGTATGCTAGCCCAGGTTTTTAATAATTCTCTTGTCTCCACCACCTTTCTACTGAAATTAACTTGGCGTAGTTAATCTATGTTTTTCATTACCAGTACCCCCAAGTATCTTATCTTATCCTTGGATTGGGAATTATGAGATGGGGAGTTCCACTCCATTACTTAGCCTTGACGCTAGTGTTAGCAACGTCTTGTAAATACGTCACAAACATAACATTAGGATATGGCGATCAGCAGCGGTAAAATAATTGCTGCTAAGCAACGTCAAAACTGCTTAGTGGCAATTCATGTAAATATGCCCCTGAATTCAAACAATTGGCGACTTCTATGTGAACATGCCACAGAACGATTAATCTCCCAGTTCTACAAGACCTGCTGAGCAGCCAAGAATAGACCGGATGGCGGCTGGCTACTTTGTGCATTATGACGACTTCTCATCGGATTCAAGTGAACCTGAACTGCCACCACCACCTCTCCCTTTCAAGCTATGGGTGTATGGTCTCTATCTTTGGCTAAAAAATACATACTTTGTTGTTCCCTGGATACATCTCTGGATTACAATTGGAATACTTTTCTTGGTTCTCTGGATTGATTTAGTGGCTGTCTTTTTCCTACTTCTGAATGGACATTATCTCCCGGAATGCTCTGCAGTACATCTTGTGAACTTGGTTCTTAACCCTTTCTGTGCTCATGACGGAATGGTTCCGTCATGAGCACAAGTGCTCCTGTGCTCATGACGGAACCATTCAGTCATGTGCACAGGCGCACTAAATCCCTCTGCTGCAAACAGCTGAGGGATTTAATTTTTTAGGGGGGCCTCAGGAGGTGGGGAAGAGCTTCCCCAACCTCCCAAGCCTTTTTTTTTCTTTCAATGTAATGACGATTGTGCGCATGACGCACTGTCGTCATTACTTTGAAAACAAAACTGAAACTTAGTTTCATTTTCACTGTTTCAGTGCTCGTGGGGCTATCTCAGCCCCCCGAGCACCGAAACACATGGGAGGGGTATCGTTGGAAAGGGGAGAATCTCACCTTTCCAATGGTACCCCTCCTTAGTGGATCCCTGCTTGGGGATCACCCCAGGAGGGAGATCCCCAAGCAGGGATCCACCCACTAGCCACCAGGGAGGGGGGAGCGGCCCCTTGGTCAAGGGCCTTTGCTCCCCCCAATAAATTATGGCATAACCAGTCATTCTGCCCCCAGGCTGAAAGCACCCTAGACACCAGGGATTATTTTTTTATAGGCCAGGGGTGGGGGATGCCCAAAATGGACATGCCAATGCCCCCACCCCTTCCCCCCAAAAAAGGCAAAAGTCTTTCTGCCACTCCCAGGAGGCAGATGGGGCAGAAACCCCCCCCCCGGGGGGGGGCAGAAAACCCACTAGGCACCAGGGATTTATTTCTGTACGTAGGGGTAGGGGCTGCCCAGAACGGTCATGCCAGTTTCCCCACCACAAAAAAAATTGCTACAGTCTTTCTGTCCTCCGGGCAGGCAGATGGGGAAATAGCCCTTTATCTGTCCCCCTGGGACACCAGGGATAATTTTTTTATCGGTCAGGGGTGGGGGCTGCCCAGAATGGGCATGCCAGTGCCCCCACCCTTTCCCCCCTAAAATGGTAAAAGTCTTTCTGCCCCCCCACCCCAGGAGGCAGATGGGGTCAGAAAGCCCACTGGGCACCAGGGATTTTGTATTTTTGTACGTAGGGGTGGGGGCTGCCCAGAATAGGCACGTCAATGACCCCACCCCAAAAATTTGCTACAGTCTTTCTGCCCCCTAGGGGGGGCAGAAAGCCTGCTAGGCACCAGGGAATATTTTTTTTCAAAGTTTGGGGGTGGGAGCTGCCCAGAATGATTTGATTTGATTTGTAAGCTTGTAAAGCGCGCGAATGCCCGAGGGCGTCTTGGCGCTACTGTTAGATGCGCTTCAGGTTACTGCAGAGATACTATTCTGGCTTAACAGAATGGGCATGCCAATGCCCCCACGCCCCCCAAAAAATAGCACAATCTTTCTGCCCCTCCAGGAGGCAGATGGGACAGTAGCCCCTGATCTGCCCCCGGGGGGGGCAGAAATCCCTCTAGGCACCAGGGATTATTATTTTTTTTATATGTGGGGGGTCTGCCCAGAATGGGCATGCCAATGCCCCACCCCAAAAAAGTTGCCAAAGTCTTTTTGCCCCCCCCCTGGAGGCTGATGGGGACTGTAGCCCCTGATATGCGCCCTGGGGGGCAGAGAGCCCACTAGGCGCCAGCGATTATGCTGGCTTTTTTATACATAGGTGTTGTTGCTGCCCAACAACACCTGACATGGTGGTCTGCTGACCCCAGAAGGGCACCATCCCTGGGAGTGCTAGCCATTCCTAATGGGGTCGCAAATTGCAACAGCCTCATTAATATTCATGAGGCATGCAATTGCGACCTCATTAGGAATCGCTAACAGTGTCTGAGACACTGTTATACATCCCAATTTGCGAGTCGCAAATTGCGAGTCGCATATGTGATGCAATTTCCAAGTCGCAAATTGGTGAGTCGTACATCTGGCCCCATGCCTTTCTGAGTGGTTGGGATCTCAAATGGTATAATGACTTAAAGGCTTTGAAATAAATATTTTAAAGGGAAGCCCTCTTTTAGATGCTTTTAAGAGTAGTTTTTTAGGGTTTTTAAAATGGTCTTCTGGCTTTTTTAGATAGCTTTTAGATATTGACCCTTTGTCTGAGGAGTAGGTGTTATATTCCTGAGTTAGGCCCATGTAGCGAAGCAGCTATTTTCTTACATTGTCCTCACAATAACATTTCAGCTGTGACCTTTTGCACATATTTGCATGCACGACAATGTTGGATTAGTTTCCCTGAAACTAATCTTGTTTACACATCTAGCTTCGCACAACATTATCACAAAGCCCTGAACATCACGTACAAGGTGTCTTTTGGAACTATGGACAAATGTCATCTCTATCTTCATCCACAGGGCGACAGGGCTATCTCCATATCCATAACATCACTAATCTATACACACTTTGCAAAGCTGCTTTCTATTATAAAAGATGAGCATCCCAATAGATTGGTAGAGGAGGCTCTTCTGCTGACACTGAGGGTTCCTGCATGCTGAAACTTCACCACACAGTGATCTGACATCTCGGGAGGGTTGTCCAGTTCGTGACCAAGACAGGATCCTTCATTCTCTCCCATCAGGTAACGGGGTTCGATCATCCCTGGAGGGGGATTCTTGGCTCTTCACCTACACACACTCTAGGTACACTTAGGGTAGGGTTCACATGGTAGGAGTACGCTCGAATCTTGCCTTGTTTTATACGCCTGCCTATATAAACTGCTTTACCACGAAGGGAAGAACTGTATCTACTATTTACGCTTTTGGTGCTTGTAATCACGTTATCTGCTTCTGTCTATTAATCATTGCAGCACACATATTTAAAAACATTCCACTGTGTATTCTCTGTATACTTCTCTAAAAATATGTGAGCAAGAGTCACTGAGCGAAAGGTTCTATACTGTTTCCACAATCTCTGAGGGGTCAGGGTTGTCATGTTTAGTGGTTGCCAGAAACCATTCGCTCCCTGGTAATGTTAGGGGGGGTATGGTGGCATTGTGATCTAGCTGGTCTATAGGCAAACATATCCTACGGGGATGTCCTAGGGCCCTATGTCCAGTCTAGACACCAAACCCCTAGTTTATGTTGTCCAACAAATGTGCAGATCCTGCGGATTAGTAGGAACTACACGAGAATATGGTGTAGTTCCAATATGGCACATGTATTTGTCGGGCAGCCATATATTTCCACACAAAGCTAGACAAGGTCCGCCATTTAATGTGGTGGCAAAGATGCATCTGCACTCAGGGCTATATGTGTGAACCAATATGTGTGGTGGTTGCACAATGCCCCATGGTAAATGTGCTATGCAAATCTATGTGTATATTGTTTGAGCAAAAAAAGGCCAGCTTGTGTAGCCATGAGCAGTATCATTAATCACAAGTGACACAATGTATTGGGCTTACTCTTCTCCAGAGCGAGGCTCCTTGACCGTTACATACCAAACAAGGTAAACCTCGAAATGCGCCAGTAAGTACTACCTTCCCAGGAGTTACATTACAAGGACTTAGACCTTAAATTCTCCTCATTACTTCATTTTTCTGTGTGTGCTGCTTTCTGCAGCACACATAGATGGTGGAATACGGTTCACAGGATATTTTTGTTAGCAGGAAGACGTCCCTTCAGGCACACATACATTCCTGCATGCAATAGTTGTATCCTTGCTCCATGGTGCAAGTGTGATTGCGTTGGCACTTGGCAGCCAAAACAGCACTGGCACAGTGGAAAAGGCATGATTGTTTTGTGTTTAATTAGATAAAGCATATTACATGCAATTTCCTTTCACACATAGCCATGCAGTAGAGAGACTATCTGTGCTGCACTGTGTGGCTATGCAAATTCTGTATCCCTCTGTTTACAATCATAGGACATTAGGGGAACTCTACTGTGATCCACATGAGTCGGACTTAAATATCATGACATGAAGCACACACACTCAGTCATCGCACAATGTTTGGTTCTACACTCCCTTTGGACTGTGCTTGAGTGTCAGAAGGTAAACACACTCTTGAAGCACACACACTCTCAGCATGTGCACACTGTTCCACATTGCAGCCTTTTTGTTGTGTGTATCTTGCACAGGCACATGTGTTTTGCACAGGGTGTTATCATGCATACGTATTTTTATGAACATGATGTTGGGCAGGGTGAGAGTGACATACAGCAACAGATCTTTGAAATAGGTGAGTGAGCCATCAGGCCTCACTACAGTGAACCAGGGTCACATTATTATGTACACTACTGATGTTCAATAAACATCATTATTCCAAACATACATGATGTGTGTCTTACTCCTGTCAAAGGCAGTAGCCGTACATCTACTGTGAGGGTAGGTCTTTGTGCGGCCCTCCTGGTCCAAGAAGACAGCATTCCCTGACATAGGCCTCTGAAATGGCACCTACTCAAATGCCATTTCTCCATTGGCATGATACAAGATTTGTTATCCCCTCAACTATGTACTTGTACACTCAGGGCAGGGGTACACTACTTCTGCCATGCAGACATAAGTTTTTATACAAATTCCTCCATCACACCATGTTCTGTGAGTTAGCGTGTGTACAGATACGGTTTTGTCTGACTCTTGACATGGACAAATCACACTCTTGAAAACTCTGTATTCTTCAGGTGTTGTGATGCTTGCAAAAAACATCTCCTTTGCCATACTTCTCTGGGTAATTACTCACAATGCAAACTCATCTGCTCATATTATTGTGTTACAGGACTTTGAATCTCATCACATTGTTGTACCAGTCCTGTGAAATGTGCATTTTGACGTCTGTGGCCTGAAGTGGTATATATGACTATGTGGCCAGAAATTGACTCACATGTGTAGTGTTTTCAGGATCCCCAGACATGCATGTATGCATTCTGTAGAAACAAAATTTTATTTTATACACATCATACTTGGCCTTTGTCCATGACAACTGTCACTCATGATCTGTGAAGGTATGGGCAACAAAATGTGCTCCTGCAAAGTGCTGCCATTGTGCATGCTACCACATTGGTGAGATACACTACACTGAGTGGTTTGCCTCGGGTATGGACATATTGGCTATCATACAAAACACACGTTGCTGCTGCAGAACACAGCAAGACTGCTAGCTGTGCAGCAATACTCTGCTCAAGAGCATAAGCACAGAAATTTACTATTTAGATGTGGATATGTGGCAAGTCTAGCCTGTTCAAGGACACTGCATCATATTGCATTTCAGTATAGGTTGATTGATTAATGCGATCCATTGACCCCCATGTTGGTCAATGGCTCTGACATGATTGTTACATTTTGAGGCCTACTTCTAGTTGAGGATATATGAATGACTTGATGTTTACAGTGACTGTGACATAAAAGCTAACACAAAGAATAAGTTCAAACATGTATTTAAATGTTGCACATTTCAGTTATTTTCTGGCATTTTGTCCATCAAGTAAGCAGTATATTAAGGAGACAAATTCTTCACAATGTGGTCACGGTGCCACCTACCAACTATTGTGTGTTGGATCTCTCCTCCATCCTCCTCCTCATCCTCCCTCTTCATAAGTTCCTACTCCTCTTAGTCCATGTCCTATGGGACATTTGTATGTATGCAGCTGTTGTGGAGCATGGCATATACCAGGTCTTGCACACCGTAAGTGGCGAGTATAGCAATCTACCCCGTGACATGTCCAGGCATCGGAACTGGGAATTCAACACACCAAATTTATGTTCCACGGTATTCTGGGTCTTTCCTGCTCAGTCTGGTGATGTGCAATTGCGTCATGACCCATGGCTGCAGACAATGTCCTTGGTGAGCTGAAAGTAGAAAAAAATACAACTGTTAATGATTATGGTCATTGTTACAGCAACATTCCTGTCCATGTGTGTTATAGGTACTGAATAACTCTTACACATTTCTTACAGTATATGACCATATGTATGACATATACATTTGACCATTGGTTTACATATGTCTCTTCCAGTTCTCTGTCTAATAGCAAATAATGAGCATGCCCTGATACTTTGGACAATGCTGACATTCATGTTTGGCCAGTAGCTTACTGTGATAGGTATTTTGAGAGGTTCTTGAACACTCTATTATATATGCATTCACTGCGTGTGCAAAGTGACAGATTATCGATCAGAGTTTTGGCCATTCTGTCATCCTTAGGTAGTTTGTGACAGTGGCAACATGTTTGACACTCACACATACATATGTCTCTGTGAAACCACTGATGTTGTTACTGGCCTACATGACATTGAAACAGCCTTTGATTTGTTCACTTACTTTATCATGTGAATTTGGTGCATACATGTGTTGTGTTTCTAACGTATAAGATGGATAGTTGTACAATTTGTTGTCAGCCTTCAGCTATTGCTTTGTGACAGACAAAATTGTCATGGTGCACTTGGATTGACACATAGGTTTTGCAATGTGGGCCATCTTTCTGTAGGACACACTTATGCTGTTACAAGTAGCAGTCTGCTATAGACCTGGACCCAATACTTTGGTTTATCACATGTATATGTATGACTCTAACTTGTAGGGGATTGTGTACCTCTATGCCTTGATTCTGTCATCATTTCAGTGGCGATTGAATGTTGAGATTGGTATCCTGAGTACACTCTGCTGCTTTGTCCAGGTTGCATGTTATTCTATGTTCATGACTGATGTATGAAATATTTGACAGCATTGTGTTAGCCTTTGTGAGTTTCACATTGCTGGATTCGGATCACTGACATAACTTCGACACTCATAATATCGACCTACAAAATTATCGTTACACAAATATCGATAACATAAATATCGATATGCTACACGCAGTTAAAAAAATACACAAATATCGACACAAAAATATTGTCAAATATTAACATCGATATAACTAATATTGAATTAAATAATATTGTTATAACTAATATTGTTAACATTAAATAAACATACAAAATAACGTAAATATCGAAAGCAAAAATATAGACCACACAATTATCATCTAAAACAAAATATTGACACCGTAAAAATATTTCAAATAACAGAATACATAACAAATAAAATATAAACAATATCACAAACACACACAACATATTAAATAAATAGATTAAAAATTAAATAAATTATCAAAAAACCACCTTGCAAAAAAGTACGTATAAATTACAATTATACTAATGTAAGAACTAAAAATCCCAACCCAAAGCGCCCACTAACCACACAAACCCCAACATACAGAAAATGCTGTTAAACAAATTTATTACAATTTTTTTTTTCTGCAGTAAATAAAAGGAAACCCTAAAGCCAAGCACCAACAGAAACATCTCGTCTACAAAAAAAATTCAATATATTAAAGCATGTAAGTATAATGTTGTATATAAAAATCTGTGTTACAATAAAAACTATTACAATATATTTCATATTTTTTTATATAAATTTATCATAGCATTTGAAACATCAGATTGACTGAAGGTGCAAAATTCATTACTTCCCAGAAAGGAAAACCTTTATTATGCTTGTTAGACCTGGCACCATTGGTGTGGGTCTCCCTTCCATCTTTCGCTTTTTGTCTCCTATGTGTGTGCTGGTGTTAGATGCTCTGGGCGCTGTGCCACTGCCATTCAGTGCTACAACGCGAATGCTCCCTATTGTAAATTGACTGGATGAATTGGTATTCCCATAATTGGCTCATTTGATTTACCTGTTAGTCCCGAGTATAGTGCACCGTGCGTGCCCAGGGCTGGTAGACCGAATGCTGCTGGTGGGCCTGCAGGGCTGATTGCGCCACCCACATAAGCAGCGCGTAAAGTGTGTCTCAGACCTGCCATCGCAGAGTATGTGCACAGTCCAGAACTGCCATTCTTTGACTGTAAAGTGAACCCACTTCCCAGTCCCTCAACCTTCCCTTGGCATCATGTAAGTCATCCCTATGGCAGGGTGCGTTGTATGTGAAAGGTAGGACCTGCCTTGGTCTGTGTGGCATGTCCTGATAGTGAATTACACTCCATTTCGTTTTTCACTATTGCAAGGTTATGTGTTCCCTTAGGCCAGAATGGGCAGTTTTGATTATTACATCCTATAATCCTAGCTGACCCAAGGAACATGTTTGGAAAGTCGAATTTAGTATGCCTGAGCTCAGAATATTAAAATACATCTTTTAGTGAGGATTATTTTTATATTCTGTGTTTGAAAATACCACTTCTAGAAAGTAGGTATTTTCTTGCCTAAGTCGTCCAGTGTGCTCTGCTGTTATGTGTATTGGATGTCTGGTCTTGGAGGGACAGGGCAGGCTGAGCCCGACCGGGGTTGAAGAGCGGAATCTGCAGCTGGAGGATGGGGTTGGGTGACCCTTTGGTCTGAGCAGGGCTGGGCCTGGCAAGGTGAATGATGGCTCCAGCCCCCACTGTGCGTCTGATGGCAGACCCCCTCTTCCTCAAAGGCAGGATGCCGCCTCGTAAATAAAGTGCTCCAGGACCACACCGAACTGGTTCTGGCTGGGATCAGTGACTTGTGACTTTTGAGTACAAAGACCTGGGGGGTATAAATATCTGCGCCGAAACCCCGACGGGGTGTGTTACTTCTGGATGTCAAGACTAACCTCTGTCCGTGTAACGAGAGGAAAAGGACTTTGAAACTTTCATCCATCTTGCTGAAGCAACTACCCAAGGGCCTGATTTGAGCTTGCCTCCTGCTGAAGTCTCAGGGACATTAAACTTCACCCATAAGCCTTCTGAATTCCTATTGAGAGGGGTTCTACTCTCAGGTGAGGCCTCTGTCGAGAATTCCAGAGCCTCTGGGTCTACTGCGGGGAACGCGGGCTGAGAATCATCGCTATCGCTATTGTGGGCCGCTGCAGCTGAGGAGCTGTTGCCGCTGAGAGCCCGCATTTGTCTGTGCTACGAGAATCATCGCTATCGCTATTGTGGGCCGCTGCAGCTGAGGAGCTGTGGCCGCTGAGGGCCCGTATTTGTCTGTGCTACGAGAATCATCGATATCGCTATTGTGGGCCGCTGCAGCTGAGGAGCTGTTGCCGCTGAGAGCCCGCATTTATCTGTGCTACAAGAATCATCGCTATCACTGTGGAGGCCGCTGCAGCTGAGGAGCTGTTGCCGCTGAGAGCCCGCCTTTTAATCACCGCCTCAGGATCATCGAGATTGCACGTCGCGGACCGCTGCAGCTGGAAGCTGTGGCCGCTGCGAGTCCGCCTGTCATCATCGGGGCTTCCTCCCGAAGCTGCGTGGCGTGCCCCTTTAAACCTCAGGTACATTGTGCCTCACCGGGTCGCGTAGACCCCGGTCTCGAACTAAGTTCGTTTCACCCACTTTTGAGTGCTTTTATTGCCTTTAGTGAAATTACATTTACGTGCATTGTGGCTTTTTGATCGTATTTGAGCCTTGTGTTAAGCTTATATAAAGATACTTATTTTTCTATAGCTACTTGTGTGGTGTCCCTTTGTGGTGTCTTCATCGCGTTATTGTGTATGGTCATAAATGCTTCACACACTGCCTCTGCGATAAGCCTGTCTGCTCGTTCTACGTTACCACAGGGTTGAGCAGGGGTTATCAAAGGGTGTAGCCCCCTTACTCTGACTTAGGAAGAAGGGTCCCTACTTGGACATTGGCAACCACTGCCAACTAGAGACCCCCATTTCTAACATTGGTGGTCAGCGGTGAGGATCAGGACTTGCATTTGTGATCCATATACAATAACTGATGTACACTACTAGTGAATGCAGACCTAAACGCAACCACATACGTTTTGATCTTGGTGTATTTTTGATCGTAATTGCCAATTATGTCTACAATGGGTAAGCCAGCATCCAATGCTTCGGAGTATCTCACCTTTGAGGAAGAGAGGTTAGAAACCTACACTGCCAAACAGCTAAAGTCTTTTTGCAAGCAATTCACCTTCCCTATTGCAGGTCTCTCTAGGAAGGAAGAGTATCAGAAGGCGCTAAAGGCCTGGTTGGAGGTGAGGGATTCCCCCGGGAATGGGGGAGTGCTTGGGGACGGGGGAGAGAATGCCGGAGGGCAGCAGGATGCCGAAGTGGATTTAGGGGGAGGTAAAGCACTTTCCAGTCCAGGTACTAGTGTGTCCTCAAAGGGCCTGTCTCCAGAAGAGATGGAGGCCAGGGAGAGAGATAGGAGGCATAGTTTGGAGATGGCCATATTAGAAGGTCAGAAGGACCTAGAGAGTAAAAAGTTGGATATTGAGAATAAGAGGTTGACATTTGAACTTGAGAAAATGAAACTGGAGCATGAGAGAATATTGAGGGAGCTGGAGATCAAGGCTAAGAGTTTAGAGATCTCCCCCTCTGGTGGCAGCATACCTTTAGTACCTACCGAGGGTAGAGTTTATATACCCAAGGATGTCATCAAGGATTTCCATAAGAGTGAGGATATTGGGCAATGGTTTGCCGCCTACGAGATAGCAATGGTGTCCCACCGGGTCCCTGAGAAGAATTGGGGAGCGGCGTTGTGGGGACGCTTTGTGAGTGATGAGAGGGATACCCTGTTGGATCTGCCTGAAGAGAGCAGGATGGTGTATGCCCACATGAAAGAGGCCTTGATGACGCGATATGGTTTGACCCCAGAAATGTACAGGCAGAGATTTAGAACCTGTAAGAAGTTAGAGAGTACCACTTGGGTTGAATATGTATCTTTTTTTTGCAGAGCAATGGATCGCTGGGTAAAAGGTAGCAAGGTGGAAACTTTTGAACAACTGTATGATTTGTTTGCGTGGGAACATTTAGCTAGTAACTGTTTTCCAGAGCTACGCCAGCACCTTGTTGATAGCAAGCTAACTAACCCTAGGAAGCTTGCTGAGGAGGCGGACTGCTGGGTGAGCACCCAGGTGAGCAAGGGTCAGGTGGGAGACTTCGCCAAAGGTGGGCAGGGTCCCCAGCAGAGAAGTAGGGGGGACAGGGGTAAACAGAGGGAGTTCCAGTGAGGGCCCCAAAGTAATTTCCAAGGGAACCCAGGGGTGGTGTCCCAGTCTCCCACTGAGAAGAAGCCAGTGCCCCCGACAGGTAGGCCTGTTCATAGGGGGCCCCTTACTTGTTTTAAATGTGGTCAAGTGGGCCACCGGTATTATGATCCCCAGTGTCCCCAGAGGGACCTCAATGCATCACCCCGTGCACCAACCCGCCAGCTTGCTAGTGTAGCCCTGGGAGGGGAGGAGATGGGTGCCCAAGGTGGGTGGGATCACGTGGAATTGACCCTTGTCTCGCTAGGAGACTTTGAAAAGGTCCCTAACCCCACACTGCCTGATAACACTAAGAAGTACAGGCAGTGGGTGACCATCAATGGCCATAGGGTGGAGCCTCTGAGGGACATCGGAGCAAGTGTGACTGCTGTCAGCTTCCGGTTGGTGTCCCCAGAGCAGGTTGTCCCCCATGCATTCTGCCCAGTAGTGTCAGAAGACAACTCTGAGAGCCAGTGTGAGGTGGCTCAAGTTCCCTTCGAGTGGGGGGGGTCTCAGGAACTCTTCAAGTAGCTGTGAGGCCAGCCATGCCGGTAGACTGTCTGTTGGGCAACGATTTAGAGAACTCCCCGTGGGCTACAGTGGAGAGGAAATCTCACTTGGAAATGTTGGGTCTGCCTGAGTGGGCGTGCGCGACCACTCGGTCCATGGCAGCCAGTAAGGACGTTTAGAAGGACCTGGAGCCTGAAAGTATGGCCCAGCCCCCTGCCTTAAAGAGAAGGGGTAGGGGGCATGGGAAACCGGCCTCCATAGTTCCCACGGCCCAGTAGGGAGCAGACCTTGAGGGGGATGCCCTGGAGCCTACCGGGGAACAAGTAGCCGAACTGGGGGACCTGCCTGGGCTGACCCATTGGCAGCAGGAAGGAGGGCCCACCAGGGAGGAATTTTGTGAACAGCAGAGAACGTGCCCTTCTCTTGAGGGGCCGCAGCAACAGGCTGCAGCCCAGGCAGCAGGTGATCAGTCAGGGTCACATCTGATCTATTGGGAGAATGACCTCCTTTACAGCGAGCCTAAGGTTGCTGAGCCTGGGTCAGCCCGTGTGCTGGTGGTACCCCAGTGCTTCAGAGCCTTCCTACTGAGGTTGGCTCATGATGTGCCATTGGCAGGACATCTGGGGCAGACCAAGACCTTCGAGAGGCTGGTCACCCACTTTTATTGGCCCCAGATGCGCAGGAGCTCAGATGCTCACTGCAGGACATGTGAAACTTGCCAGGCAAGTGGGAAGAGTGGGGGGAATATCAAAGCCCCAATCCAGCCCTTTCCAGTTGTCAGTACCCCCTTCGAGCGAGTGGGCATTGACATTGTGGGGCCTCTGGACCCCAAGACAGCCATGGGCAACAGGTTCATCCTGGTCTTGGTGGACCATACCGCCCGGTACCCTGAAGCCATCCCACTCCAGACAGTGACGGCCCCCATGGTGGGACGTGCACTGATGGGGATTCTCTCCCGTGTGGGGTTCCCCAGAGAGGTGGTGTGCAATAGGGGTACTAACTTCATTTCCAAATATATGAAGTCTCTGTGGGAGGGGTGTGGGGTAACTTATAAGTTTACCACCCCTTACCACCCCCAAGGTAATGGGCTGGTTGAGAGATTCAACCGGACCCTCAAAGGCATGATTATGGGCCTAGAAGAGTCCATGAGGCGTAAGTGGGACGTCCTCTTGCCCTGCCTGTTGTTTGCTTACCGTGAGGTGCCACAGAAGTCCCTAGGGTTCGGCCCCTTTGAACTACTCTATGGTCACCCGGTAAGAGGGCCTCTGAGTCTGGTCAAGGAAGGCTGGGAGCAATCTCCCAGGAAACCTCCCCAGGATGTGTTTAGCTACATGCTGGCCTTCAGGAACCAGACTCGGCATTTCAGAAAGCTTCCTGAGGCAAATCTGGAAGCCAGCCAGGAAGAGATGAAATGTTGGCACGATCAGAATGCCACTCTGATTGAGTTTCAGCCTGGTCAAAAGGTTTGGGTCATGGCCCCAGTGGAGCCCTGTGCGCTCCAAGATAAGTGGACCGGACCATTTGAGGTGGTGGAGCGCAAGAGTCCTGTTACCTACTTGGTGGACTTGCGGTCTCCCCGGAACGCCTTACGGGTCCTGCATGTCAACCGCCTGAAGCCCCACTGTGAGAGGTCTGAAGTGGGCATGCTCCTGGCCACAGATGCTGGGATGGAGGAGGAGAGTGAGCCTCTTCCTGACCTCCTGTGTGCAAAGGAGCATGATGGGTCAGTGGAGGGTGTGGTCCTCTCCACCACATTGACCCCTGAGCAGCAGAGTGATTGTCGCCAACTGTTGGGACAATTCAGTGATCTGTTCTCCCTGGTGCCTAGTGTCACTGATTGGTGTGTCCGTGAAGTGGACACTGGGGACATTCCTCCTGTTAAGCACAAGGCTTACCGAGTGACTGACCGGGTTAGGGCATCCATTAAGGAGGAGGTTTCCAAAATGTTTGCTTTAGAGGTGATTGAGTCCTCTAGCAGCCCTTGGTCCAGCCCAGTGGTCTTGGTACGAAAAGCTGCAGCGCCTGGTGCCACCCTAGAACTTCGGTTCTGCGTGGACTACCGAGGTCTCAATTCAGTCACAAAGACTGATGCGCACCCCATCCCCATAGCTGATGAGCTCATAGATCAGCTAGGGGCTGCACGGTACCTCAGCACGTTTGATTTGACGTCTGGGTATTGGCAGATAGCCTTGACTGATGGGGCAAAGGAGAGGTCAGCATTCTCCACACCGGATGGGCACTACCAGTTCCGGGTGATGCCCTTTGGGATGAAGAATGCCCCTGCCACCTTTCAGAGGTTGGTCAACAGAGTGTTGGTTGGGCTGGAGGATTTCAGTGCCGCCTACCTGGATGACATTGCAGTGTTTAGTTCCTCATGGAAGGACAACCTGCGCCACCTCTGGGAAGTGTTAATGGCACTGCGAAGGGCAGGCCTCACATTCAAGGCAAGTAAGTGCCAGATTGGGCAGGGTTCTGTGGGGTACTTGGGACACCAGGTTGGGAGCGGCCAGGTGGCGCCCCTACAGCCCAAGATTGAAACCATCCTGGCTTGGGAACCCCCAAAGACCCAGACACAGGTGAGAGCCTTTTTGGGACTCACGGGTTATTACAGGAGGTTTGTCAAGGGGTATGGCAACATTGTTGCACCCTTGACTGAGCTGACTTCTAAGAAGCAGCCAAAGATTGTAAACTGGACTGACACCTGTCAGAAAGCTTTTGACGCCCTGAAGACTGCCATGTGCACAGCACCTGTACTTCAGGCGCCCAACTTTTCAAACAAATTTGTTGTCCAGACAGACGCTTCAGAGCATGGTGTGGGGTTGTTCTGTCACAGATCAATGAGGAGGGCCTAGACCAACCGGTAGCCTTCATTGGTATGAGGTTACTTCCACGGGAACAGAGGTGGAGTGCAATTGAGCATGAGGCATTTGCTGTGGTCTGGGCACTGAAGAAGCTGAGACCATACCTGTTTGGGACTCACTTCTGGGTTCAGACGGACCACAGGCCCCTCACATGGTTGATGCAGATGAGGGGTGAGAATCCAAAGTTGTTGAGGTGGTCTATTTCCCTACAGGGGATGGACTTTATGGTGGAACACCGCCCGGGTACAGAACACGCCAATGCTGATGGTCTGTCCAGATTTTTCTGCCTTAGTGATGAGAACCCCCAAGTGGGTGGGTAGTTCTCCCCACATTTCAGCTCGAGGGGACACATGTTAGACCTGGCACCATTGGCGTGGGTCTCCCTTCCATCTTTCGCTTTTTGTCTCCTCTGTGTGTGCTGGTGTTAGATGCTCTGGGCGCTGTGCCACTGCCATTCAGTGCTACAGCGTGAATGCTCCCTATTGTAAATTGACTGGATGAATTGGTATTCCCATAATTGGCTCATTTGATTTACCTGTTAGTCCCGAGTATAGTGCACCGTGCGCGCCCAGGTATGGTAGACCGAATGCTGCTGGTGGGCCTGCAGCGCTGATTGCGCCACCCACATAAGCAGCGCGTAAAGTGTGTCTCAGACATGCCATCGCAGAGTCTGTGCGCAGTCCAGAACTGCCATTCTTTGACTGTGAAGTGAACCCACTTCCCAGTCCCTCAACCTTCCCTTGGCATCATGTAAGTCATCCCTATGGCAGGGTGCTTTGTATGTGAAAGGTAGGACCTGCCTTGGTCTGTGTGGCATGTCCTGATAGTGAATTACACTCCATTTCGTTTTTCACTATTGCAAGGCTATGTGTTCCCTTAGGCCAGAATGGGCAGTTTTGATTATTACATCCTATAATCCTAGCTGAACCAAGGAACATGTTTGGAATCGAATTTAGTATGCCTGAGCTCAGAATATTAAAATACATCTTTTAGTGAGGATTATTTTTATATTCTGTGTTTGAAAATACCACTTCTAGAAAGTAGGTATTTTCTTGCCTAAGTCGTCCAGTGTGCTCTGCTGTTATGTGTATTGGATGTCTGGTCTTGGAGGGACAGGGCAGGCTGAGCCCGACCGGGGTTGAATAGCGGAATCTGCAGCTGGAGTATGGGGAGGGGTGACCCTTTGGTCTGAGCAGGGCTGGGCCTGGCAAGGTGAATGATGGCTCCAGCCCCCACTGTGTGTCTGATGACAGACCCCCTCTTCCTCAAAGGCAGGATGCCGCCTCGTAAATAAAGTGCTCCAGGACCACACCGAACTGGTTCTGGCTGGGTTCAGTGACTTGTGACTTTTGAGAACAAAGACCTGGGGGGGTATAAATATCTGTGCCGAAACCCCGACGGGGTGTGTTACTTCTGGATGTCAAGACGAACCTCTGTCCGTGTAACGAGAGGAAAAGGACTTTGAAACTTTCATCCATCTTGCTGAAGCAACTACCCAAGGGCCTGATTTGAGCTTGCCTCCTGCTGAAGTCTCAGGGACATTAGACTTCACCCATCAGCCTACTGAATTCCTATTGAGAGGGGTTTTACTCGCAGGTGAGGCCTCTGTCGAGAATTCCAGAGCATCTGGGTCTACTGCGGGGAACGCGGGATGAGAATCATCGCTATTGCTATTGTGGGCCGCTGCAGCTGAGGAGCTGTTGCCGCTGAGAGCCCGCATTTGTCTGTGCTACGAGAATCATCGCTATTGCTATTGTGGGCCGCTGCAGCTGAGGAGCTGTTGCCGCTGAGAGCCCGCATTTATCTGTGCTACAAGAATCATCGCTATCGCTGTGGGGGCCGCTACAGCTGAGGAGCTGTTGCCGCTGAGAGCCCGCATTTGTCTGTGCTACGAGAATCATCGCTATCGCTATTGTGGGCCGCTGCAGCTGAGGAGCTGTTGCCGCTGAGAGCCCGCATTTGTCTGTGCTACGAGAATCATCGCTATCGCGGGCCGCTGCAGCTGAGGAGCTGTGGCCGCTGAGGGCCCGTATTTGTCTGTGCTACGAGAATCATCGCTATCGCTATTGTGGGCCGCTGCAGCTGAGGAGCTGTTGCCGCTGAGAGCCCGCATTTATCTGTTCTACAATAATCATCACTATCGCTGTGGGGGCCGCTGCAGCTGAGGAGCTGTTGCCGCTGAGAGCCCGCCTTTTAATCACCGCCTCAGGATCATCGTGAGTGCATGTCGCGGACCGCTGCAGCTGGAAGCTGTGGCCACTGCGAGTCCGCCTGTCATCATCGCGGCTTCCTCCCGAAGCTGCGTGGCGTGCCCCTTTTAAACCTCAGGTACATTGTGCATCACCGGGTCACATAGACCCCGGTCTCGAACTAAGCTCGTTTCACACACTTTTGAGTGCTTTTATTGCCTTTACTGAAATTACATTTACGTGCATTGTGGCTTTTTGATCGTATTTGAGCCTTGTGTTAAGCTTATATAAAGATACTTATTTTTCTATAGCTACTTGTGTGGTGTCACTTTGTGGTGTCTTCACTGCATTATTGTGTATGGTCATAAATGCTTCACACACTGCCTCTGAGATAGGCCTGTCTGCTCGTGCTACGTTACCACAGGGTTGAGCAGGGGTTATCAAAGGGTGTAGCCCCCTTACTCTGACTTAGGAAGAAGGGTCCCTACTTGGACATTGGCCAGCGACTGCCAACTAGAGACCCCCATTTCTAACAATGCTATATGGGATATGTCCACACCCAAGAAAAACAGACAGGCGACAACATTAATTGGAAATGCATGTAATGGGAGGGCTACAACAAAATTAACTACTGTATTAAATGTTAAGGAACATAACCACCCGCCTAACTTAGCTGAAATAGAAGTGAGAGATGCTTTAGAGACTCTGAAAGAAGCTAGCACTAGCACTCAAAAACATACTACTGAAATACTAAAATACGTACTCCCCTGAGTTCCATAACATGTAACTGGCCAATTACCCTCCGTCTCAACATTAAAAAGGCTAATAGCTAGAACAAAAATATCAACTATGACCACCCCACCTGCCCCCATAACTTTCAGTGAAATTCAAATACCACCTGAACTCACTGTAACTCATAATGAAGAGCAATTTCTTCTTTACGACAATAAATCTAACTAAAAAAGGATTATAGTATTCGCAACTCCCACAAACTTACTTAAACTACAGAACTGTGAGACATGGATGATGGATGGAACATTTAAAATATGTCCCAAACCATTTTGCCAATTATACATAATCCATGGACAGTATCACAATAGCAACATCCCCTTTATATATGCCGTTACCAAACAAACACACCACTACCTATGTAGAACTTTTAACAAAAGTAAAGCAAAAAACTAAAAATTACTACCGTCCAAAAATTATCATAGACTTTGAACAGTCAATGATACCAGCCATCCTGAAAAACGACCCTCACACAGCAATACAAGGTTGCTATTACCACTTTAATCAATGCATATGGAGACACCTTCAAAAATCTACACTTAGGGCCCGATTCCAATTTTGCTCGGAAAGCCTTCCCAACGACACGGATCCGGAATGCCTTCCGACCAACACGTACGGACGCAGTCCAACTGGCGTAGTACGATGCAATGCGTGTCAAATACAAACGAATCGCACGGAGCACAATACGTACGACCGACTCGTACTGAAATAAATCTGTGCGAGCGAATCGTACGGAAAAGATCCCGATGCGACCGACTCGTACGCGAACGCTGCAACATAGCGTAGCGTGAATGGGACAGACTCGGAACACCCCGCCAATACATGAACAAGCATCCGGTGCGGTCAATGGAACGTTTCGGTTATGCTCAACAAAATACAATAGAAACAGACAGAATAAGTCCAAACAAGCATTGTCAATGTCAAAAAAATGAAGATATAAAATACGCCACACTCACAACTCCACCTATATAAAGGGCCAAAATCCTTACCATGATCCTTTGCAACTTCAACAGAACTGCCAGCACATACCACTATTACACTGCACTGATACATACACTCACAACTCATCCACCCCACAACCTGTAAACTACTAGCACCTGTTAACTACTACACTCACAAACACACACACATTTACTCATACACACTCACCCTCACCTTCACACTCACCCACACATCCATCTCTACCACCACCCATCACCATGCCCCCAAAGAAGAATCCAAAGTTCACAGAGAAGGAGTTGGAAGTCCTGGTAGATGAAATTCTCAGAATAGAGCCACAGTTATTTGGGAACTTAGTCCAACAGACCCCCCTGTCCCAGAGAAAAAAGATGTGGGAGAGGATTGTCAACAAAGTGAACGCTCAAGCACCTTGCCTGCACACAATGGATGATATCAGGAACAGGTACTATGATGTGCGAAGGAGGGTCAAGAAGCTGATTGGCAAGGGGGCGTGGCTTGCAGCCGATGGGAGCGGACGCGAGCTAAGGAGCTCCTACTGCCGCTTTCCCCGTAACTAATTATCCTGAATTCCGGACGCAGCGGGGGGCACAGATTCACGCACCGGAGAGCCCTAGGAACGGAAAGCAGGCAGGGGCGAGCTCTGTATCGCCCAATATCAGCCACAAAGCACAGAAATTGGAGCCGGGAGGCTCGGAGCCACCGGCAGCATGATGGCACCCATGTAGTGCGCGGATCAGGATGACCGCCGCAGACTGCTGAGGAGAGATCGGAGCCTGGCAGTGGAATGCGCCGCACCTAACGGAGGGTCCTGAGACACAGCAAGTGAGTCGAGGGGGCCGTAGAGCACTGTGATCCGTAAGGAGACCCTGCTGGGGGGCGCGCATGAGACAGGGAGAATGGAGGCAAAATGGCGCTCGCGCCATAGCGGAACCTGAACCGCGGACCCAAGCGGCTGGGGAGAGATCGCAATCTGGCAGTGGGGCACACCTCGATTCACGGAGGAACCTGAAACCACGTGAATGCTGACGGGCAACTGGGGAGCGTGGGGGACAGATGTGAAGTGCCTGTGCTGCCCACCAGAGATTTTCTAAGCCCTGAGTGTGAAGGCGGGAAAATCCCTGACAGGGGAACTGGGAAGGAGCCAGCGAAATAGAAGGCCCAGCAGAATAGGAACAGGCAGCCAGACAGGTGTCTACAGGAGGAGTTCACCTCCTCCCACAGAATAGCACTGGACACTGCAGAGCCCCGGAAGCATGAGGCACTGATTATGTTACAGAATAGCCCCCCAAGATATGACGCAGGGCTCCACCAGTGCGACAGATCTGGCAGCAGGATAAGGAGCGTCTAACTGTAAGGCATACGCAGTAGCTGCAACTGGAACTATTTGGTACAGGCCCCATCAGTGGGAAGACCTACGAACATTAAGGCACCAAATACATAACTGGAGCCAGAGATTAACGGCGAATACCATTGGTGCGCAGCGACTGGGGTCATTCACGGTAGTGAGAGCGACGACTGCGTGTACAGGGCAGGTCCAAGCCCGGAGACCTGCAGGAGAGTTCGGCACCCTCAGAAAGAAGAGAGTGGTCACTTGACGGGCTGCTAAAATATTGGGCAGCAAAAGAGCAGGAGGAGAAGTGCAATCAGTGACAAGGGGATGTCCCCCGGACATTCCCAGAGAACACGTTTCTCGAGCGGACTACAGGAGGTGGGTGCTATGGCAGCCCACTGAACCCCTTTTGCTGTCGAATTATCCTCAACGGCAGCCACCCTGCACGTGACAAGCAGCGCTGACTCTGAGGGCCTCCCAGGAAGGGTGAAGTGGATCTCGGGAAGCTGTTAGAGTCCTGAAGGGAATACTAAGGCCGGGGAGGCGGTAACGGCCTGGAGAGATCTGGAAGCACGCTGTGACCGACAAGCAGGCGTAATAGAACGCACGGCCACTGTGTCGCAGAACAAGCCGGGAATAGAGAAGAGGAACCGGAATATGCCCAGAAGAATGGGGAGAACCCAGAAGAAAAGAGGATTTAGTGTCCTCAGTACAGATGCCCCTGGGGCCCAGACTGACGAAGATGAGGAAGTAGTGGACGTGAGTGCAGGCTCTACCCCCAGGAGGCCAACATTGGCGGACATTATGCAAGCAATCACGGCCTCCAGAGAGGTCCTGGGGGGGAAAATTGATGCAATAGGCACGGATCTGAGCCTATTGAAAGATGAACATCGGAAGCTCAAGGACAGGGTGACGACCACTGAGAAGGAACTAGGGGGACTACAAGCGCAGATGACTGTAATGCAGAGGCAGCTTTCAGAACTGGAAACAAAAGTAAAAGTGCTGGAAGTTCGTGCTGAAAATAGTGAGGGAAGGTCCCGTAGAAATAACATTTGCGTGATCGGAGTGCCCGAAAAAGCAGAGGGCTCAAATTTGGTACGGTTCCTGGAAGACTGGCTACATGCAGAAGTAGCCCCAAAGGGGCTGTCCACCTGCTATGCTCTGGAAAGGTCCCATAGAGTTCCAGTGCGTCCGCCCAGGCCTGGTGCCCCTCCTAGACCAATAATGGCACGCCTACTTCCTTTCAGAGATAGAGACCATATTCTCCAACAGACCCGCCAAAAACGAGGTTTGAAAATTGACAACAATGCAGGTATGATCTTTCCAGACTTTACCAGGGAGGTCCAACGCAACAGAACATCCTTTTTAGCCGTTAAAAAGGAACCCCGCCTGCTACAACTGCCGTACGCAATGCTCTTCCTGGCGCGGCTCAGAGTCGCAGACCCTGCGGGACCTTGATTCTTTAACTCACCCCATGAGGCCTGGGATTGGCTGGACATGAGACGACCTCTTGAGCGGCGTGATTCTCCAACCGACTCGCTTCCACAGAGCCCTTGCAGCAATAAATCTGGGACCAGAGCCCCATCTCCCAGAGAGCTTAGTCTGGAGTGAAGAAGAGTGCTGCAGGCGGTAGTACGGCACAGCCACAACAGTTACAGCCCTACGTCAAGCAAACATGATTTGGAATTGGACAGGTCAGAAGGAATGCCAGCTCCTAGTGATAATGATACTTTGGAGACGGAACTGCTGAGAATTACTCCCCAAACGGCGGATGACATAGTTTGACGACTGGGTCCGAACTTTTCAAGTGCTACTTCATTGGGGTGCGGCATAGCTCTCACTCGGAGGGGCGAGAAATGGACCTTTCGGGTTGCAGCATGGTAACAAGGGACTTCAGATTGCTAGTCCGGAACGAACTCACTGGTACAAGTACTGGGGGGGGAGGTGGGTTGGGGGTTTGGGAGCCAGAACTGTCGGCTGTTCACCCCGCTAACCACTAGTGGATGTTTGCACATTTAGATAACGTTTGGATGGGAACTAGTTCTCCGGTACCTGTCCTGGGGAGGGGGAGTTGGGGGTTATACTTATATCAGAAAATGTTATGTTGGGGCAGGCGTGTCACAAGGGCAGAGTTGCACAGGAGCACGGTCTCACTAACACAATGGGACCCTCATTAGATGTAAAATGTATTTCGTGGAATGTAAGGGGAATGCACACGATGATACAGCGTCATAAAATACATGCATATTTGGTCCGTCGGGGGGTCCAGATTGCTCTACTCCAAGAAACTCACATAATGGCAAAGGAGGGGGGGCGCTGCAGCGTCGTTGGAGGGGACAAGTATTCTATATCAATTACTCAGCCTTTGCACGAGGGGTTCTGATCTGGGTGCGGGCGGGAGTACCCTTTCAGTGCACAAAACAAGTCATAGACCCAGACGGCAGGCATGTGATCGTTTCGGGGAGGCTGGATGGTAGAGACATAATACTGGGAAGTATTTATGCACCTAACTCGGACCAATCCAATTTTTTCTCACACCTTTCTGGGAAATTGGCCTCCATAGTCACGGGATCAGTACTGTTGGGGGGCGACTTTAATTGTGTAGCGGATGTTGCCCTAGACCGTTCCCATCCTCCTCTCCCTGATGCGCCCACACATAGAATAGCAGAAACGCAGTGGAATTGGCAGCAGAGGTGGGGGTTAGTGGATTCTTGGAGAGCCCAACACCCCGGAACCTGGGATTACTCCTTTTTCTCAGCACTGCATGAACTACATGTTCGGTTAGATGCTATACTGTGCTCCCCCGATGTGCATCAGGGGGTACCCAGTAGTGAATACATCACTCGGACGATATCGGACCATAATCCAGAGCTGGTAAGTCTGCAATGGACGCAAGCGAGGACCAGAATACCCAGTTGGCGTTTGAGGCCTGAGGCCTTGGAAGACCAGGTGTTCCACGATACGATAAATACGGCCATCGACCAATATTTCCACGACGATGCTGGTACGGCAGCAGACTTATTAGTAGAGTGGGATGCGTTCAAACCAACCATCAGAGGGTGCTGTATATCGGAAATGACGGGTACGCGGAAAGTACTTCTCCAGGACGTACAGAGAGCGGACCAGCGACTAAGGGAAATAGAGCAAGAGAGACCGGAGAATGCTGACAGGCAGGAGGAGCTTGTGGAGGCTAGGGAAGAAATAGCAGTGCAGGTGGAACGCCTTCGCTGCTTTGACTACAAAAAATACTTGACCCGAGCCCACTCAGAGAGGGATAAATCAGGGGCCCTACTGGCCTGGTTGGCCAATCCAGCTGGGAGAGGTACGGTCATATTAGAGCTTAGAGGACAGGATGGCGAAGTGCGATACGACCAGCAAGGCATCAATGACTTATTCCTAGAATACCACACTGAATTATACGAGAGTAGGGTGAGCCTAGTAGAAGAAGACATGAATAGGTTCATGGAGGATGTGGAAATACCAGCGCTAGACGAAGAACTCACAGGGCACTAGGTCACGATGTAGAACTTAGAGAAGTGAGAGGAGCCATTAGTAGCATGGCTAGAAACAAAACTCCAGGAACAGATGGCCTACCAATTGAATTTTACGTACATTATGTTGATCTCTTAGCCCCCTGGCTGGTACAGCTGTATAATGCTGCAAGACAATTAGGACACCTGCCCGTCTCGACCAGAGAGGCGATTATCATACCCCTACTTAAACCGGGGAAACAGCCGTGGGATAAGGCGGCATACCGCCTGTTCTCCATGCTCAATCCGGACTAAAAAATCCTGAGGCGTATACTTGCCACCAGATTACTCCTGCATATGACAACACTAATCCATACGGACCAATCGGGGCTTATTCCCACCAGAAACACAGCGTTGAACGTCCGTCGCCTTCTGCGAATACTGGGGGCGGATTCCTACAGGAAAGACTTGGCAACGATATTTGCGGTGGATATAGAAAAGGCGATTGATAGCCTAGAATGGCCGTATCTGTTCCACGTGATGAGGAGGTTTGGGCTGGGAGAAAAGTTTGTGGACTGGACTGCTCTCCTGTACTCCGGCTCCACTGCTAGAGTAAAAACGGGTGGTCTAATATCCGATGCCTGTCGCGTGGGGCGGGGTACGTGGTAGGGGTGTCCCCTCTCCCCCCTACTGTTCGCCCTGGCGATTGAGCCCCTTGCTGTTAAAGCTAGAACTGGACACTATTATCAGGGCCTTATGGTTGACGGACTGACTCACCATATCGCGTTATACGCGGACAACCTGGTGATGTTTTGGGCGGACTCGGGGGAGGCGCTTCAGGCACGAAGGAATTACTCCAGGACCTAGGTAGGGTAGCAGGGTTAAGGGTGAACTGGGCAAAGTCATGCCTATTCCCGACGACTGACGGCAGAGCAGGCCCATGAGACTCCAAGGGGGTGAGGTGGGAAGACAGATGCTTCGCATACCTGGGCACCCAAATATATCACGCCCAGGAGGACCTACTGGAGGGCAACATAGGGAGAGCCATTAAAGGAACAAAAAGCAGCTTTGATTTTTGGAACAGTTTACCACTTTCGGTGGCTGGCCGAGTATCCCTACTGAAAATGGTGACCCTGCCGAGGTTATTGTACTACTTTGGCACCTTACCAATCTGGATACTGCCACGCTACTTCTCTCAACTCAGGACTCAGGTCAATGATAATTGGTTTTTCTGGGGAATGGGTAGACGAGGGTGGCACTTAATGTTCTAATGCGGCCGAGAGGGGAAGGAGGATGGGCGGTGCCTGACTTTGAGGCTTATTACCTTTCGGCACAGTTTCAATGGCTCACAACATGGGTGGCGGGGCAACTAAGAGGGGCAGCGGCAATGGGGCCAGACTTGGGGACATTGCGGCTATTATCCCAAATTATTCTGAGGCTTCCGGTCCGAACCCCGGCCCTTACTATAGAGCTAACTACAGCAAGGCGCTGCTGGAACAGATACCTGCGGAGGGCCAAAATTAAAAGCCCCTATGCTCCAGAAATCCCGTTACTTATGTGCGAGGCCTTACCACATGGGGGTAGCTGGCAGAGATTGACAGTCTGGGCTGAACAAAGGTTGGCTACAATGGGAGACTTATATGAAGAGGGCGCCATGATCCCATTTGACAACCTGCGGGACCGTTATGACTTACCCAGGGGGGACTTCTTGCTGCACTCTGCCCTCACTGCGGCCATACGAAAACACTGGGGTGGGGGACTCATTGAACCCGCAAACGTCATTGGGGTGCCAGTATGTGGTGATGGCAGCAGGTACAGTTAAGGCGGTCACCTGTTTGTATAGGCGCATAACGCAAGAGGCCTTACCTCCCTTATCGCAGCTACACCTAAAATGGGAGGGTGATCTGGGGGAAGATATCCCAGAGAAAACCTGGGGAGAACTGGTGGAGAGGGCATGGAAGAGCACCAGGAATGCCAGATTCCAATTGGTGTACTTTTACATATTACATAGAGCAGACCTTAACCCGGAAAAAATTAATAGGTACTTCGCGACCCAATCGGCGGCTTGTCCAAGGTGTAATAAAGACAATGCGGACTTTAGGCACATGTTTTGGAACTGTCCATTACTGGGGAATTTCTGGGAGGAGGTGGTTATGGTGTTGGCTGACATCACTGATAGGGAAGTTGAGGTATCTTTCAAGTGCTGCATGTTGCACTGGTTCCCACACACATCCAAAAATAAAGTCACGAGCAAGTTAATTGACCTGGGCTTACTCCTAGCCAAAAGAGACATTATCACGCACTGGAAAGCAAAACAAGGTCCAAGCACAGTCAGATGGAAGAAAGAACTCATTAAGTGGGCAGAGTGTGAGGAAGTGATCAGGATGCAAATAGCGAAACGAACGGGGGGCGAGAGGGCATTAGACGCAGCAAGGGCCTGGGAAATGTTAGTTGTGTTACTTAAGATCCCAGAAGATGTTGGAGAGGAGGACCCAATAGAGGACCCCCCGATAGGGGTAGGCTAGGATACAGACCCCTGAGTGGGGAGTTAGAGCCTCATGGAGGACTATAATGGATGGACCACGGCGACACCATTAATGTCCGAGGGATCCTGAAGAAGTTACCTCAAGTCCCAATGTGCAACCTCAACTGGAATAGACGGGAGGAGCTAACTAGAGATCTGTAAGCAAGTGACACGCCTGGGGGGAGGTGAGGGTGGGGGGTTGTTGAGGGAAGGGTGTTTTAAATCAAGCATGAGGACATATACAGCTGCTCCAGCATCGAACACTAATTGCCTTGTAGGCTTTAGGGTACTAAGGGAAGGGGCGGGACATTGCGAGGAATGTAGTGACCATTACTCCGATACTCTGCTACTGTATCATCTGTATAACGATGTGGTCCATTATGATCCTGATCAAGGAAGGTTAAGTTGTACTGAGAATGCCTGGAATTTGATGTAAAAACTACTAAAGTTTGTTTAAAAAAAAAAAAGAAGCTGATTGGCAAAGACCGTGTCCTGAGCCGGCGGACTAGCGGTGGCCCTCCTGCAACACCTGTGCACTTCACTTCCTGGGAGGAGAAGGTACGTGCCATCCTTCCACCGGAGGGCGTCTATGGAATATCAGGAGTACCAGAGCCTGGTGAGTACATACTCAAATAGCCAATATTGTCAGCAAATACACACCCACAGAAATCACTGTCAAGGAGACAGTGATACAAATCACTGTTAGCAAAGCCATATCAATATGAAGCAAATGAGCTCATGATGTGTATGCCAATTTGACAAACAAAATACATGCAATCTCAGAGTAACATGTAACTATTTCATGACCTGTACCAACATACCAAAAAACACAGCAAGGCTTGGTGCTCAAAACAGCAGCCACCACTGTCAGCCATCTTTCCAGCACTGTTTCACTCACTCACAGGGAAGCTGAGTCACAGGAAGGAAGGTTGGGATTGCTGGGAAGGTAGGTGTGGCTAAAGGCATGATGGGAGTCGTAGTCACAGCTAACACTACTCCACCCATATAGTCCAACAAGACCACCAGGACCTGGTCTTACCTCACAGTCAATGGAAAAGTACTGACAAGATGGCTGACACTGGGCTCTGGTGTGGGGAGCACAAGGCCCTGATGTGAGTTGTGCTCAAACAAACACCAGGCACCACTGTCAGACATCTTGAATGTAACGTTTTACTCACTGTCATGGAAGCATGGTTCATGGTGGTCAACTTGCTATCAGCAGGCCCTGTCCCACACACCCCTCCCACCAACACCAAACTACACACCTGGGAATATGCTGTCCCTGAGAGTGAATGAAAATGTACTGACAAGATGGCTGACACCGTGGTCTGGTGTTGGTAGCACAAGTCCATGATGGAAGTTGTGGTCCAAAAATAGATTTTTAATAACAACATACCTGCAATGTAACTTGAAATTTCAGAATTTACAAAGATGTACAAACTTAGCACTAACTCACAGCAAGGCAGTGGATCCAAACACCAGTCACATGCAATCAGCCATCTTCTTTGCACACATTCACTCCCGGGAAAGCTGAGTCACAGGAAGGATGTTTGGGATGGCTGTGAAGGTGGGTGTGGCTAAAAGCATGATGGGAGTCATAGTCACAGCTAACAATCCTCCTCCCACATGGCCCAACAAGCCCACCTTGAACTATGCTTCTCTCACAGGGAGTAGAAAAGTACTGGCAAGATGGCTGACACTGGGCTCTGGTGTGGGGAGCACAAGGCCCTGATGGGAGCAGTGGTCAAACAAACACCAGGAACCACTGTCAGACATCTTGACAGTACATTTCCATTCACTGTGAGGAAAGCATAGTACCAGGTGGTGTAGTTGGGCTATGTGGGAAGAGGATTATTAGCAGTGACTGCAAATACCATCATGCCCTGCCCTACACACACCTTCTCAGCCAGAACAAATAGCACTCTTGTGACTAGGCAGTCCCTGAGAGTAAAAGGAAATGTACTGGCAAGATGGCTGACACAGGGCTCTGGTGTGGGGAGCACAAGGCCCTGTTGGGAGTTGTGCTCAAACAAACACCAGGCACCACTGTCAGACATCTTGAATGTAAAGTTTTACTCACTGTCATGGAAGCATGGTTCATGGTGGTCAACTTGCTCTTCGTGGGAGGAGGAGTATCTTCAATGACTTAACTACCATCATGCCCTGCCCTATACACACCTTCTCAGCCAGAACAAATAGCACTCTTGTGACTAGGCAGTCCCTGAGAGTGAAAGGAAATGTACTGGCAAGATGGCTGACACAGGGCTCTGGTGTGGGGAGCACAAGGCCCTGTTGGGAGTTGTGCTCAAACAAACACCAGGCACCACTGTCAGACACCTTGGCCAGTACATTTCCAATCACTCTCAGGGACAGCATACTCACAGGTGTGCTGTATGTGCTGGGTGGGATGAGTGTGTGTGGGACAGGGCCTGATGGGAGTTGAAGTCAGTGAAAATAATCATACTCACACAGCCCAACCTGCCCAACTGAACTGTGCTGATCTCACAGGGAGTGGAAAAGTACTTTCAAGATGGTTGACACTGGGCTCTGGTGTGGGGAGCACAAGGCTCTGATGGGAGTAGTGGTCCAACAAACACCAGGAACCATCATGTCCTGCCCTACACACACCTTCTCAGCCAGAACAAATAGCACTCTTGTGACTAGACAGTCCCTGAGAGTGAAAGGAAATGTACTGGCAAGATGGTTGATACAGGGGCCTTATGTATGAATTGGCCACAAGTCACATCCAGGCCTTGGGCTTCTCACACCAGTCCCCACTCTCAGCCATCTTCACAGTACATTTCCACTCACTGTCTGGGAATGCATAGTCCCAGGTGTGCTCCCTGAGCTGGCTGGGAAGGTGTGTGGAGGACAGGACATGGTGTGAGTTGCAGTCATAGCACACATCACTACCCACACACAAAGCAACCTGTTCATCAGTGACAATGGGTACCTTACAGTGAATGGAAGGGCCACAGCAAGATGGCTGACACTGTTGCATGGTGTCATGTGCACAAGGCATTGTTGCGAGTTGCATTCAACTCCTACATCATGCAGCATTGTCAGCATCCTTGCCACTACACTCCCCTCACTGTGATTGATACTTTGTCCACGAGGAGTAAGCTGGTCTGGGTGGGAGGAGGGGTACAATTTCCAGCAGCATAACACAAGCACACAAACCTCTGTACCTCACAGCTCTGAGCCTGAAAGAGCAAGAAAGCAGCCTTGGTTAACTCATCTGTCCATGGAGGACAAGCACAATATGCATGATGTGATCAGGCACAAAGCAAAGCAGTAACACTATTTGCTACTCACAGCTATTCACATGTGTGCAATGAGATGAGAACTAGGAACACATTCATCAAAATACCATAAACAAAATGCTCACATACATTCCGGACTGTGAGTGTGTAGGTAGCCACACCAATGTGACTGCAAACAACATGCACAAACGCCAGCTCACATGCACAAATCTTGAAACATATTACAAATGCTGGTATATATATATATTGTAAGAGTAAGAGTACGCATATCATTGTAAAAGCACAGATGTGGGAAATACAAACACACCTGTGTCATACACAGGGTCTCACTTGACAGTCAATGTCTATGTACAGTCAAATAAACAAAACATGCCCAATTATGCACAGAGCTGGACATGCTCAGCAAAGCACATCTTGTTAAAATCACAATGTTCTCTGAAAAAATAGGCCTGGGTCTGTCACTATAGAGGACTATCTAATGTACATACACTCATCATAATGTACAATAGCAAATGTAATGTGTATGATACAATGACCTGTGCAAAAACACCACAAACATTGTGTCTCTCATCTACCCATAGGGCCTGCTGGGGACACTGCAGTAACAGAACAGGAATCCCAGACTCTGGTTGAGAAAGTTCATGGGCAAGGGAGGTGCACTCAGAATGGAGTCAATCACACAAGACAGATATAATCCAAAAATCTTCTTTTATTCAAGTTGTCATTTAAAACTGGCACACAGCCAACGCGTTTCGTTCCCTGATGCCAAGGGAAATTCGTCAGGGCTTTAGAAATAACAATAGAAGTTCAATATTTTGACAAACGGCGCATATTATCGATAATGTCCCAACGGATAGTTTTGCAACACAGTAAACTGTGTATATATAGGTATATCCAAAAGTCACGGTTCCAATTTAAATTCTTGATTGTATGTTAAAGGTGCATACTTCATCCAATAGTAGATAATAGAACGACAATCGCAGGAATCCCACAAATGACTCACATATAATATGAAGACGATATATATAGTTCCTGTTGCGAACTCTTCATAGTACGAGTAGTACGAATGACAGCATAATAACCGGCATGCCAGTTTTAAATGAGAACTTGAATAAAAGAAGATTTTGGGATTATATCTGTCTTGTGTGATTGACTCCATTCTGAGTGCACCTCCCTTGCCCATGAACTTTCTTGAAACATTGGCACCCATCAACGGCGGATGCTGGGAGCAGCTGCACCTATCGAATATTTGAGAAACAAGTCAAACTGAAGTGCTCAACCCTGGTCGGCCGTTGCTTGCTTTCTTTGTTTTATCCAGACTCTGGTTGACCCTGAGCTCGCCGGTGTGGATGTCTCTCAGCCCTCATCGGATGACGATGAACTACCTTGCCCCTCCGGTGTGGGTCAGCATGCAGCACCAGAAGCTGTAACATCAGCACCCCCTGCGACCACTCCCTCAACATCTGTCAACCCCCAGATGACCACTACCCACACGGACACACCAAGGCAACAAAACACGGAGAGCACAGCATCACAGGGCACTCTGGAGGTGGCGGACAACAACACTACTGTCAACAATGAAGGAGGCTCAGTGTTGTCTGTGCCTGGAACAACAGGTCCTGCTCATGTGGGTAGGGGTGGTGGGAGGGGGCGTGGGGAGAGGTCCCGTCAGGCAGCTGGTGCTGCTGATCAAGCTGACCCACAGTTGGCACGCATTCTCAATGCATATCAAGAATGCACCGGAGACTTTGGCCAGGTAGTTGGGATCATCAGGGACATGCAACAACAGCAGGCTGCCCATTATGCCAAAATGGACCAACACATGGCAAGAATGGAGTCAAACATGTCTAAAATTGATGACCTGACTGCGGTGCACAGGGACATACTCACCTGCCTCCGCCAGATTGCTAACAACATTACCTCTCCTCCCGGTGTGCCCAATACATCTGTTGCTTCTACATCTGCAGCTTCTACATCTGCAACTGCCAAAGGGAGGGATGAGGACTCTGGCAGAGAGTCCCCTGCACCGCGGCAGCCTGCACCTGAGGGTCCCCCAGAAAAACATAAGAGGGGTCGTCCGAAGAGAGACAAATGAGAGACAGATGGCTATGCATCCCCCCCAGGAAGTGACATCCTGCTCCTGATATCCTCCATTGTGTGAGAAGCGTTCACTTTGTTGACTGTCACTGAACTCTCCCACATGGGATGGAGGGTCTAATTTGGACCAATGACTCAAATGACTATGGACTTGGCTCTGAAAATTTCATTTACTGGCACTACCAACTCCTCTGTGAACTTTGGACTTCAAAATTTTGTACAGCACTGTACCATTCTTGTAAAATTTCACACATGCACTGTAATAAATTAATATTCACACAATACTTGCTTCTGTCATGAATTAAACATTGTTTTCAGATAGAAATGATGATCAAAAAACAAGGAATGGAATGACAATGACATTGGCTGAAAAACAAGTACATTAATTTACCAACTGTCTTGTGAGTAAATGTAACCTGACACATATGAGAGATATCGTCTTTTTAACAAGAGGAACCGGGAGCTTTTTAAACATGTCCTGCATACAGGCTTCTAAGTAGTATGAGAAAACAAGCATTGTCATAGCCAATAGGTCTCGCTTTTGGGACCTTATAAGTATTTAGTTATGCAGCACAATATCTTTGGTGCAACAACATCAACTGTTGCATGGCTAAACACTTATAAGGTCCCAAAGGCGAGACCTATTGGCTATGCCAATGCTTTTCAGGAAATTGGTCAAGACCTGGTTATTCCCCTAGTACCCAGCTCGGCATGCCGGGCAACGGCATCAACTCACCTTAGCGCCAAGACGCCACGGCAATCGAGAGCTTTATAAGTATGTCAGTCAGTCAGTCAGTCAGTCAGTCCAATACTCAGCTTTCCTCTTACAAACACTTGTGGTCTGGTGGGATAGTTCAATGGTGGTCCTATGTGGGAATCAAGGCTAAAGCAACCACAATGCTTTGTGTTGTGAAATAAAAGATCAGGAATAGGCCATAGTGCCCTTGATGGCATGGAGACATCCAGTCCCCTTACTAATGAGACGCGTGCCCATGTTGGTTGGTTAACTAAAAATCATGTACATGTTAGGCTGGTACACACCTGTACAACTGTTTGACCGGAGACACCACAGCATTCACTTTTGCTCAGCTGTAGAAAACGATAAATACATGGCTGCCAAGAGTGGCCGGGTCACCAGGGTCATACAATCCAAGTCTGGTGTCTGCATGCTTTGACTTGCAATGTGGCCAATGAAACGACATGCCCCAGCATGCAGTGTGCCGTTGATGTATATTGTATTGTACTGGATAGTAATTGCATTTGTATAGTGCGTAATACCCCTGACGAGGCACTGAAGTGCTTTGCAGTGGGTAGCACGCTGCTCCAGAACCTAAGGTTAGTGGTTTTATACACTACACACGTATGTGTGTGTGTGTATGTGAGTGCATGCGTGCTTGCGTGAGCGAGTGTGTGTATACAGCCGCATAAACTGGTCACAATTTCTCGTTGCAGGTGGCTCTATCTCTGTAATCGGTGGTCCCTTGCTTAACCTCTACCCTAAAATCACGTGCAGAGATGCAACTGTCTCCCTGTGCGATTCCAAGGCGTGACGTGCAGAGCACGACCTATTTCAGAGACCTGCTTTCAACTCACTAAGCCATCCTGACAATTTTGTTTGCATATTTTATGTAGTGCACCTATCAGCTAATTCACATTGCTGTTGGCTGAGCTCAGACATAGCCCGAGGGAACATGCCGTTTTTCCTTCGTAAGGTTGGGGTGTGACATATTACCCCTACTGCAGCACAGGAGGCATCACAACTTTGCAGGTGGAGAGGGGACACTGGCACTAAATAGCAGAAACTTTTACCTTAACTATTTCACACCTAGAAGAGGAATTACGAGTTCCAGTATTATGTAGAGAGCTTTATACCTCAGTCTATTCATTAACCGCCATAAAAAGCGGGTGCTTTTATCGTCAAATTTAAGACAACACAGTCATCTTAGGAAAGCTGCGTTGACCTCGTCAAGGTTCAAACGAGTGACCGACCAGGAGGTAACAGCACGTGTCAGCGGCGAGCGTTTAACTGACGGAGCATTAGACAGATCAGCGTGTTAATCAGTGGACGGAGGAGCGCATCAGAGAGCAGTGCCAGAGATGAGAGAAGCTCACGCATGCATTTATACAGCAGCTGCTGTCGGAAACCGTGACAGCTCAACCTTGGCTAACAGAGCCCTAAATTTAGAACTACATTAGCATGCGTTATGTCGCGACAAGCATCTATTCTACATGAAAATGAATGCGAAATCGAACAGCTCTTGTACCTGTTGCATTTTCACCTCGTATATAGAACAAACTATATGCTCCCTCAGTTATCGGCATGTTTTTTTCACCATTCTATGTCACCCTTATTTTGATGTTCATTGCAAGGTGCCGGGTGCATCGTTTCACCCCAACTATGCGGAGTATGACTCACGAATCAATTCACCCGTTCACAGATTTGACCCCGGCGGTGCACTTTGCCTTTCATCCTTCTAAGGTCGATAAAACAAATTCCGGTAGGTAACACTCATCTGTTTAAAAATGCGAAATGACGCTGGGGTACAAATGGGCTTTATAAAATCCACGATAAAAAATTGTAATTAGCTGCATTATGCCTGAGCATACGTATTTTCAGTTTCACCCCCAATTGACTGTGTAGCACTGTTTCGGTTTGTGCCCTTGGGACTTAAGTGAACCCGGAGACCCGCGTAAGAATTGTGGCTCCTCTACGTGCACAAATTGTGTGACTTTGTGCAGGTCACTATCTCTGCTGGCTTCACTGTTCCCTTACCTGCCAAAATGTCGGCGCACCAATCGGCGTCTCGGTAACGTGCAGCGCTGCGCATTTCTGCTCGGCAGAGAAGGTGCGCACAACACCTCGAAACACTGAAGTTTCTGCTCGCCCGATCCAAACTCACCTATTGCAAGCAAGAACGCTCCTGCTGCTTAATCCACTGCCGGGTGCAGCTTGGACACAAATCTTGCGTCCACCTCTATGCTGGTCCTCCTCTTAAAACGGTGTTAAGTTCAGAAAAGATGATATCCTGCTCCGCATCTTCTCCTCACGTCCGGGCTGTGTGCGGGTACCAGTAGCTCTCTGTGAAGCCAGGGTCTGCAGGAAACAACAGGTCACTGAAGGCGGGAAGGAGGAGAAAAGGGCAGAGGGACGCAGCGTCCAAGGCAGCCAGTAGGAGGGTACCTGTCATCCCTGAGGCCAGGGGTGGGGTGCGGGGGGGTGGTGTGGTTTGGAGAAGAGATGCGCTGCTGAGGCTAAATGCAAGGACCCTACCCCGCGGGGGTAGCCCCTCTCCTTCAAGCACCGGGTCTTTCGCAAGGGCGGGGGTCACCCACCTATCACCTTCGCCCTGAAAGTCTGTCAAGAAGTGGGGGCTCTAAGTAGTTTGGGGTAAGGGAGGGGGCACCGCCCAGGCAGTGTCTAGGAATCGGGGGTCTTGTAGTTTGTGGCAGGGACATGCCGGAGAAGGCATAAATAAGTGACGGCCAATAAATGGGGTGGGGGAGAAGTGCTATAGAGGTGCGCGGCAGAGGTGAGGGGGGCTGCAACAGTGGGGGGCGGTCCCTTCCCACCTGAGCGGGCTGGGCGGGCGGAGGGAGGCGGTGCTCTGGTGACGGGGGCTGATTGCCAAAATCTGATTCTTTATACAAGGAGCCTGGTCCTCCGTCGCCGCACCCACCTCCCCTCCATCAAGCCCCCACCCCCATCGCACGCACACTCACACTGTCTAATGAGAGGAAGCAGCCAGCCGCCACATTACGACTTTCTGATTACATTTGTGGTGAGGTGATGTTATAGTAGGCGACTAATGGAAGGCAGTGACGGTGCAGCCGGCAGGTGGGGGGGGTTGGAAAGAGGGATAAAAACAAAGTTGAAACAAGCTCGGCCGCGAAAGCGACCGTGCTTTGTTTACTTAGGAACATGAGCCAAGATCAAGATAAGGATAAGGGAGGTGTGCAGCTGGCACAATGCACGCCGTTGCTCGCTCCCGAGACCCCTAGGCCAGGGGAGTTAATGTTAAAAGAAAAGGCGGGACATGCAGCCGTCTTTGGCCATTTGCGTGCTTTCAGTACTGAAAGCCAAACGCAAAGGCCAATAGAATATGTGGGAGTTAACAAACTCCCACGAAGAAGTTTACGAACAGTGTGGAGTGCTCACAAGAAGCCTCCCATAGAGTAGCACATGCGCTGCGCTAGGCTCGACCTAAAAAGGGGGGGTATGCAGTTCCTAGGTGTGAGGGAAGGTTCAGGTCTTTCTAAAAAGTGCCCTCACACACCTCGAAGGATGTCATGCTCTGGTCTGGGACCAGAGCCAGGGTAGGATCAGAGCTAGTTGCCACAACGAAGTGCTCTGTCACACGCCCCCGTCAACTCAGACCTACTTGTGTAGGGGTCTCAGACTACTGGGAAAAATTGGACCCGGTTTCCTTACTGCAGAGCGGGTTACTATCCAATCACATGAATCCTTGAACCAACATTGCGGTAGAGCTAGAGTACAATAATTAATTCCTTTAATACGGTCCAAATGAATTGCCACCAGACCCGTTAGGGGCTACTCCTGGCATGAAACATGTCGACCTTATTAACCACACAGGACCTGTAGGATCATTATATCCAGCCGGGGTTCACTTCTTTTAGTTAGGCTAGTGCCCCCTAGGAATAAAAGTATCAGAAAGGGCTGCTCTAGACCTATTTTAATTTTCACACTCACCGCACTACCCAGCCCACACACCCGCACTCACGCCCCGGCTTCATCAACAAAAGATCTCCGCCAAAGAGCCCCTTCGCAGGTGGCCGTCGGGCATTGCAGTGCCGGCCCGACGAGGAGCAGGCCCAATGATGAAGCATGACATCCTTCGGGGTGTTTGAGGGCACTTTTTAGAAAGACCTGAACCTTCCCTCACACCTAGGAACTGCATACCCCCCCTTTTACACACAACAAGGTAATCACAACACACATAGTACATGGCATAGATCCTCATTGCCTCCACTAATGTAAAATGAAACAACATTTATATGCACAAACACTAATCATTGTCAGATAAACTGAACATCAGGGCACATATACAGTATGTAAATGAATGTTGGATGTGTGGAAACAGACAAGGCACAACTCAATGTGGAGCACAGGTTTATTACACAGGCACAACATGTTGCCTTCACAACAAACGCAATCAAATCACACTGTGACAATAAGCACAAATGAACCAAGTCTTTTGAAAAATTTCAGAAGTGAGTGTGTGGCACAGATTCCTGATCCCAAGAAAAGTTGCAATCTGTAACTGCATTGTGTGTCTGGGAGGTCACATGTCTCCATACAACAGCCAAAGGACCCTGTGAAGGAGAGACATAGAACAGTCTTGAAATCCCAAATTATTTGCATACATCTCCAAGAGACATTTCATACTTCAAATTTTGAATATGTGAAGACTAGCTAGGAGTCATGTTACCACTGTACTGGTGACCATACTAACTTAATAGACACCAAACAACTCCAAGGATCATGTTAAGTAGCATACACCCACACGTATACAAAGATATTGTACAACAGACACATATCATGTAAAGAAAGTGCTTTGTCATCTCATCTTTGCATACTTACAATCATGAGAAAAAGTTGTTGATGAGCTATCTCCGAACATCCTCCTCCTCCTCCTCCTCCTCATCACTGGCAACATGTCCCAGGCCTGGATCCTCCCCTGCTGGAGGCTGCTAGTCTCCGTCATCTTGTATGAGAGGTAGCTCATTCCTCACTGCCAGGTTTTGGAGCATGCAACACACAATGATGATCTTACACACCTTCGATGGTGCATATTGGAGGGCTCCTCCTGTACGGTCCAGGCAGCAAAATCTTATTTTCAGTAGGCCAAATGTCCGCTCAACCACTCGCCTGGTCCGCCCATGTGCCTTATTAAAATGAACCTCAGCAGGGGTGACAGGGTTCCAGAGTGGTGTCAGCAACCACGGCATGTTGGGGTATCCAGAGTCTCCTAAATTGAACACAGAAAATGCTTCAGTTGTCTGAAAACAGGGTACAACCTGACATACAAGCAACACACAACATAAACAGACAACATTACCCACCAACAAGCCAGGCACACTCATTTTGCAGCTGAGGCATCATATGTGGGATCCCACTATTTCTCATAACGTAGGCATTGTGTGCTGATCCTGGGAAACGAGCACAGACATGTGAGATCGTCATGTCAGGCAGACATACCACCAGGGCATTTATGGAGTGGTAATGCTTCTGATTCCTGTATGTTTGTTCATTGGCTTGTGGTGGGATCAAAGCCACATGTGTACCACCAATGGAGCCAATGACATGTGGCATTCTGCCCAAAGCATAAAAGTCACTCTTGATGTCTGCAAACTGTCCTGGTGTTGGGAACTTGATGTAGAGGTTCAGAAAATGTAACAATGCCTTACACACAACACGAAGCACACGGCTGAACATTGTCTGTGACATCCCACCAGCAATAGCCACAGTATACTGGAAGGATCCTGTGGCAAAGAAATGTAGGGCCGCCATCACCTTCACCTCGGGGGTCAGCGCAAAGGGATATGTGCGTCCAGGTTGCAAATGTGAGACCAACTGTTCTCTCAACTCCACAATGAGTGGTCTGGTGAAGCATTATCGTCTGATGCTATCCCGTTCTTCCATGGTCTGGAGGTCAGGGAAGGGTTTGTGGACAGCTGGTCCCCTGCGGTACCTATGTTACAAGTGAAAACATATTTTAGGACACTTTCCAATGTAGTAAGGAACATGCAATTACACACATACAACATTAAATAAAGACACAATGAAGTCAGATGCGTAAGGTTGAGTCTAGACACAGAGCACAGCTATGTGACCCTTCCCAGGCATGTCACAATAATATGGTTGTGCACCAATTACAGTGCTGCACTGTGACTACTCACTGGTGTCTGTCACTGTCCATGTGATCAAACATCACATACTAAACACACACCTAACAAAGGGGCTGATTACGATGGCGGGCGGAAGCACATCCGCGGTGCTGGCGGTGGCGGAAAATGCCCTTTTCCGCACTCCATTGGCGGTCCTTGCGTCCGCCGTATTACGATGGGCAAAGATAGCCCATTTCGCGTCCGCTGCGGTGTTTTGGGAACCGCCAGGAATCCCCTTCCGCAGCGGTGGTGGATGGAGCCAAAAGGGAGGGACTGCCGTGCGGAATGCGGTTACGACCGCCGGTTGTATTACGATGCCACAAACAGCCCACCACACTGCTGCGGAGAATCCGGCCAATCGAGGATGGTGGTGGCAATACTGCGGATAGCTCCATGTGTTCCTGTCTGCTGGAGAAACAGCGGTCTTTGGCCTTTCTGCAGCAAATCCGACCGCCGCGGTCGGATTTTCAGCTTTTCCGCCGCTGAATCCTGGAATCCGACTGCCGCGGTAGGGAGTTTCTGGCGGTGCATCCTAATCTGGCAGGCGGTTTTGCTGCGGTACCTGCGGGCGGAAATTTCTCACTAGCACGGCGGTCGGAATGCTTTTCCGTCTGCCATCGTAATGAGCCCCAAAGTATCAAAGATATAGGTTTGTCACAACTATCACACGGTTGAAAGGTACACAGAACTGGATCATGTAATGCCAGCTAGGTGGGACACTAGATACTGACAGCGTTTCACCATGCACACCACTGTCACAGAGTGGACACTGTCATGATGTCATGTCTGACAAACATGTACTATCACATACACCTAACTTTTAGAATGTGTGGCACATTCATATTTGACAAGCATCCATGTATGCCTGTGACACAAAGACACAACAGCAACTCACATGGCAAATACAATAGGATGTTTCAGATAAATATCATTTTAATAATTAGCAATTAAGTGTGTGTGTTGTACAAGACTCAGACACTGTTGATTTACTAACAATAACTTACCACAATGCACTTTCTAACACACAGTCCAACAAAGCAGTGATTATGTGTGGACATAACCTGTGTTAACACAATCATCCCCTGGGACTGGGACAAAGCCAAGGAGGGTGATCTGTGAAGTGGTCACTCACTGTTGTGATTTGCCTCACAAACAATGTTTTGTGTGCCCATCAAGCTTGGCTCATCATGGGAGTGTGAGCTATCAAGTACCAAGTCCAATATGACATGTTAATCACTGTACCCATACATGTAATGCAGCAGAATATCAAGATTTGCTATACTGTCTGCCCTGCTGACCGATTAGTGTAGGGTGTGTGAGCCCCACCGAAACGTGTGGTTCGCATCCTTAGGCTGTTCACTGTAATGGTGAACGACGCAGGTGAGTATTGAATGGACGCATGAGCCACATCCAAACCGAGCCGGACGCATCCTTTGACTGTTCACTGTAATGGTGAACGACGCGGGTGAGTATTGAATGGACGCGTGAGCTGCATCAAACCTGAGCCGGACGCATCCTTTGGCTGTTGGTTGTCATGGGGAACGTCGCGGGTGAGTATTCAAAGGACCCTTGATCTGCATCCGAACCGAGCCGGACGCACACATTCTTTGTTGGTCGTCATGGTGACAGACACGCGTTTCGATTCGTGTACGAATCGCGTGCAATCCGAATCGGTTAACTTACAACACCAATGTATCAAACTCAATAGTGTTCGGATGCATAAATATTGAACGTCGCGGTAGGCGTGTCCGATGCGTGCAATGTTATGGATTGGACAAATTCAGATAATGCGAACAATTCAGACCTATTGCTTTGGACGCATAGAACAGAGTCCGCCTCTGCTGCACAGATATAAGTCTGTCTGTTCCCAAGAGACTTCACTAGCCTGCACTACATGCAACTTGACTGCACTTCAACATCTCTCTGCTGCTGTCTCTGCATTCTCTGGGAGCTACCATGGCACGTACTGTGGAGATGGCACCTGCTTTCACAGAAGAGGAGAACCAGGCCCTGCTGGACAGCCTCCTTCCACAGTACAGGCAGCTGTATGGCAAACCAGGAGAGCAGGTGAGTGGTGATTACACTGCCTTTTTATTGGCCATGTGTAAAACATGCACTACTAGCATTGGGATCCCCAAGGGCAAGCATGCAAACAGAGTTAATGTAAGTCTTACAGTGTGTACATTTTGGTTCTGGACAGGTACAGTGATGTAGAAGCATGTGTACTGTGTTTGACTTTTATGCACTGTTCTCATGTTTTTGAGGGAGTATTACACACAGGACAACTACCCATGATGACACTTGCCTACCCCTTAGACATTATCTGCCATTCTGACCATGACCTATATGTACAAGTGTGTAATGCATAAACATGTAGCATATGGAGTAATGGTGTGTCACCATGTCATCCTTACAGGTCGACGCCCATCAGAAGGCTGAAATTTGGCAGACCATCGTCCGGGAAGTAAGATCCGTGGGGGTATTTAGACGCCGCGTCTGCCACTGCCAGAAGAGGTGGCAGGACCTCCGTGGCTGGACACGGAGGATTGCAAGGGTCCAGCTGAAGCTGTCACCTCCTCGCAAAAGGGGTGGACGACCAACCCTGACCCCCCACATGCTCCGGATACTGATGGTGGTCTTCCCTGACCTAGATGGCAGTTGAAGGCCAGACAGCAGCAAGGAGGGGGTGAGTATGTGCCATGTTGCAGAATTATGTTTAACGTGCATGTTGCACTCCCTCAGCCTGATACCCTTCTCACAGGTCATCTGTCTGCTAAGACAACATTTCTGTGGCAAAAATGTAACTATGCCCCATTAACATCTGATGGCCTGGTGTATCCCTTTCCGTCTGTGACATGTGTGTCACTTAGGTCCTGTGTATTGGCTGTAGTCCAATGTTCATGTGATCAGCACTATATACAACATGTGCATGGAGTTGACCATCATGAGTGATGTAATTGTCTGACATGTGTCAGCACATTGACTGATGTATGACCTGTACTCAGTGTGGTACATACATATATGTTCAAAATGGTGCCATTGGTGCACACAGGTGTGCATAAACAATGCTATACATCCGTGCAGCAGGTGAGACCAATTTGGATGCCTCAGACAAATCATATTGATAAGTGGTCAAAATGTATTGTCCGATACATAGTGCTCTGTGTAATCACATGTATCATATGGACCAAGGACAGGTATGCCAACTCAGGCCATCCGAGACACTGACACATCATATGTTTGTGTCAGGCAACACTTTCACCATTGTAATGTGAAAATCCATGGGTCAGCCTCGGTGACAGTGAGGACATGTGCCAATCTTTGAAAGACACAGGTGGTCAATATAGAAAACATGGACATACATCTAATGTATGGCTTTTGGCTCAGATACACAAGACAAGACATGTGTGTATAATCTCTTGACTGTGCATACTGGTGGCTTGAACATCTATGTGTATGCTGCATTACTTTCTTCTTGAGAGATATAACATGTTCATGTAGACAGACATTTTTATTCACATACTCCGATGGCTAAGTAGAACAACCTGAGCTTGTAAAAGGGTGAAAATTGTGTGTAGCACATAGTGGACATGTATACTTGACACATACAGATGTTACCTGAAGCAGTAAATACAGGATTGTGACACAGTGCTGAATGTAAACTTGAGGTGTGCCGTTCCTGTACCAAGAGTCCATACAGAGTGTTCAGCCAGACAGGCCAGTGGCATAGTGTGGCACATGAATTGTTTTAGAGAATGCAGTATTTGTACTTGGCAGTTGTCATGCATGCAGACCATTAGAGCATTGATGTTCAAGACATAGGTGCCCATCATGATGACTGGGGATGGAAGTATGTTTAACAGTTAAAAATGTCAAATGTGGGCATACCATTTGTTGTGTCAGTTCCAGACTCCCTTGCAGGAGATGAGACATGTATGTAATGACACATGACCCTCAGGAGCGTTACAGATCAGACCACCTGCCAAATAGTGTCGTAGTTGACATGGTTTTTGTGGTATTTGACATACATCTAACCAATGTTTCACATGCCATCATGTGTCTGGGAACCATAGTTTACTGGCAGACTGACAAGTGCCATGTTCACATATGTGTAATGATTTAAACGCTGCAATTAAAATGATGCATAGGCTTGCTCTGTGATGTGTTGTGATGATACTCATGTGTCAAGTCTATGCAGATGACTGATGTGAATCTCTATCTCATCCTTGTTCACAGCATCATCAACGGCTACTGGAGGAGACAGTTCCACGGACCAAGGGGAAGTGGCTAGCCAGACTGGATCTACTGAGGAGGAGGAGGAGGGACCAAGTGGCACCGAGGGTGAGGGGAGCCACACTGAGGGCAGGTCCGAAACATCAACATCTGCTGAGGACCAATCAAGCTCCAGTGATGACTCCCTTGTGGTGGTGGGTGTTCCCATTTCAGAGCCCACAACATCAGAGTCTGCCACCACCACCACCACCATCTCCACCCTCACAGCTGCTCCCATTCCAAGTGTTCGTGGACCCTTCCAAGTTAAGGAGCATGTCTCCTTCGGGCCAGGCACCATACACCCTGCATCTGTCACCCCTGCTGCCCTGAGTGTGGAGGCCATGGATTTGCTAAAACAGATCTATGTGGGGCAGACATTCATGCTGAGTGTCCTCCATGCACATACCAGTCTTTTGCCACAATTGGTGTCATACATGGAGGGCATCTCATCAGACATGTCTGCCCTACAGCAATCAAATCAGGCCATGGCCTCCTCACTGACGGCAGCAGTGTCCCTCCTGTAGCAGTCCCTCACCCCTCCTTCCTGTGCCCCATCCACAGTCCACAGTACCCTACCTGACCCAAGCACACTCACACAGGCACATGCACACACACAAACAGACACAAGCAGCACACAATCACCCAAAACAAAGTCAAAACACACATGCACGCACACTCAGGGGACTGACATCACACACACAGGGGAGAGGGCCAAAAAAACCACACAACCATCCACAATCACTCTGCATTCCTCAGCTACCTCTCCCTCCAAAACCCCTGCCCTTGACTCTCCTGCAACCCCCTCTTCCCAGTGGGTCTTCCTCTGTGACCTTGGCCTCTTCCCCACTGATCCATCAGACCACACTAGCAAGGGGAAGAGGAACCCCCACAGCACAGAGAGGAGATCCACCCCTGCACGCACACCCTCCCCTAAGAGTAAGAACACAAAGCCCCAAACACATATATCCCCCTGATCAAAAGAGTCCGAAACCCCACCACCATTTTTTTTTTTTACGTAGTTTTATATAGCGCGAACTTGACCGGAAGATATCGGGTATCAGAGCGCTTTACATAACACCAGTTGCGTTACATGAGGACACATTCATTTTTTATTTTTGTTAGGCACGGGGAGATTAAGTGATTTGCCCAGAATCACAGGATGTTCAGCGTCATTGCCGAGACTCGAACCCAGATCTCCAGATTTGAGGTCGACCGCCCTAGCCGTTAGGCCAACTCCTCTCCCCACACTTCCCCACCAAAATCCACTTCCTCCCATCCCAGGCCACCCTCCCAAAGATCACACCTCACACCAAATCACATATTCACCCACACACTGTTACAAAATCACCAAGAAGGTCAGGTCCTCCCCCCTACCACAAGCACTTCCCCTCCAACAGCACCCCCCTTTAGTCTGACCCGGACACTGCAGTGGAGCACCCACCCCCTCAATCTGATGAGTCTACTGCAGTGTGCCCCCCACTCAATCTGACCAGTCCACTGCAGTGTGCCCCCCCTCAATCTGGCCAGTCCTTTGCAGTGTGCCCCCCCTCAATTTGACCAGTCCACTGCAGTGTGCCCCCCTCAATCAGGACAGTCCACTCCATTGGAGCCCCACACAACACAAGATCCCATCCCTCGCAAAACCCAAACCAGTCCCCCCTAGTCCTGTTTCTGCGGTGCCTGGCATTGCCCCAAAGATGCCCCTCCAAGGGGAGATGTACCCTTTTGGTTGCTGTGCAGGCAAGCGATGGAGGATTTATAGGCATGACCACCTCCAAGACAATAATAAATGGACTGGCCATTGGCCTTATTGTTATTGTTATTTTTTTTTAATTCTTCATAAATGCTGAATAAAGCAGGTTTTGTTATCTGTACAGTTGCTTTTTGTGGCCCACACATTTTTAATAAGTCAACTGTCATTGATGTGCAAATCTTGTTGTGGGTATACAATGATATAGTCATGTGATGGACTGCATGTGGTCCATGGCATATGTGTACTATTACAGTATGTAACTGAGTCCTCATTGTCTACATTTGCAGGTTGTCATAATCCACAACCTTTTGGCCCTTGAGGGTGACATGCTTTTAGCAACCTACCATCTTTGACTTACACTTTTGCACATAGGTCGTGCTGACATTTGTAGACATTGTGCAAGTCTTTCAAAGAGCAACCGTATAGGATGGCCATGCAGAATAGCGCTGTGATGTGCAACAAGTCATCCGTCTCATCAGTAAAACTGTGTACACATGATGTTTGACTACGTGCAGATGACTTTGGACACACCCATGTACACAGGCCGATGGAAACAAAGTATTCTGTGACTTGTAAGTGTTGGAGCCATGTCTGAGTCTCCTTATGACAAGGCACACCCCTGTCAAGAACAAGCTTGCCACAGCTGACCTTACACTGTATGGAAATCCACCCATGGCAGTGTGTTCATCTGTGACATATCCTGAGCCCATGGTGTGTGTGAGGTGAGCAGGAATCTCTGTCTTCAAACCACCTTTCCTACTAATACTCTAGTCCCTGCAGATGTTCTTGTTTGATAAGATTTCTGTGGGCTGTCTAGTCCAGTGCTTTCTCAACCTATTGGGAGTAGTGGCAGCCTGCTTTAGTCAGGCTACATCATGTTGATCTAGTGTTTTGTCTGTGTGTGCTTTGACTTCATGTTTTCACCCACACCCCTCACGTAATTGGGCATAATGTATCTTGTGTGTTGTGATTTGAGCCTGAAACATGATGTAGTCCTTTTCATCTATGTATGATGTTAAACCTGGTCACACAAAGCTGGAATAGAGATGCATGGATGTATGTGGTTTGTCCGTGTGCGACATGTGTTGAGCAGAATGGGGTGCTGGTGCACAGGTGTGTAGTGTGTCCATCTGTCATGCAGATGCCACTGGAGTCTGTGCTACTTCTATGCTCTTCATTGGCACACAGGGGAGTGATAGTAAATTTGTTTGTGCAGCCTAGCTGCATGTGTGTATAGAAAGGTTGATGTTGCATGTACTGAGCTGACACACTCAAGTGTATAGTCGATGGAGACTGGTGTCTCGTAGGTATGCATGGAGTGTAGACTCATATTTGATGGCAGCAGGAATATTTGAGATGGTGTCAGGAGGTGTTGTGTACGACTTCAGTACATTGGTTTTTCAAGTGTTGTGGGACATGGAGTGTGCACATTATCCCTATCTGAGTGCTTGTCATGCGGGGGTGTGATTCTGATAATGTGATCTAGATTTCGTGCCTCTATCCTGCACAATGTGTGGTACAAATGTGTATATGTGATGGGGGGGATATCCCACTGGAGAATGTTGTATTGTGGCATGTGATGAAAGATGTGGTTTGTTGCACTAATGTGCAATTTGACTATAACGGGGCAGTTATGGATGAGTGATGTTTGTTTATACTGTGCATGAGTCCATGTGGATATTGGTTGAGGAAGTCACATGCAGATGTTACAGGGTTACATTGAGACAAGGCCTGACTAGTCATATGTGTCAGAGTGTATTTGTGAATATTATGGTATGTACACCAGTGTTATGAGAATTTGTGCTGGATGATGAAATGTCAGGTGTTTTCCCGTTGTAGTATTTTGAATTTGAATATGTGTATGCATGTTTCCTTAAGTGACAATCCTTTGGACTTGTGCTTTTTTGTTTAATTATGCAGTGATATGAAAATGACAGAGTACACAGCCATTGCACTATGTATGTGTCTTGTTGTGAGATGTGGTAATGTGTGGAGTGTGCTTTTCTGGGTGTGCTGCAATGCTGCACCGTGTGGCATGAGTGCAGTCCAAGGCATCACTGAGTGTGTGCATGGTAATGATAGTGGTCGATCTTACATGTAAAGTTTGTCATCTGCTGATGAGGAAATGTGTACTGTACATTGTGTGCATAGCATGTATCTGAGAGATGTTGTGTACATGGTGATGGAGAGTGGTGCTGCAAGTGTAGGTGTGGATGTGATGAGGGACACACACGTGTGTTTGTACTTCTTGGGTTGTAATGGTACGTGTACTGTGCTAGAGCTCATGTGACAGTTATGCTTCAACATCTAGATGCACCAGAGGTGGAATATGACGTGCTTGTGTGTTTGTCAGTTATGAGAGATGGACATGTAGTGTGACATATGTGTTGGAGGGATCATTCATGCATGTTTTAATTTAATGCACAACTTGTGTTGAAGTTGACATGTGCATATGCATTGATCATGTGCATGTGTGTGTGCAGGGAGAATACCCATAGTTAATCTGTGGCTGAATCAGGTATCTGCTGAAGCTTGATGTATGCCAAAGTATGTTAATGTATGCTTTTTGTGATGATCACCGTCAATACACTGATGTGTGCAGTACCGATTAGCATCACAGGAGGAGTAGCCTCCACCAAGACTTGTCTTGTGTGAGTCTTGTGTGGGCATAATTGCTACGTAGCACTTTGTAGTCAGTGGTGGACAATGACTGTTCATCAATGTCCTGTGATGGTGGCCTTAGATGGAGGTGGTGTTTGCTTCTGCTGTTAAGTCATGATACATGAACATTGACTGTCAGCATATTTCTCAGAGGGGTTTTGTCCACGCAAGTGTAGATGCACTTATGTGTGTTGATCTGCCACCTGTGCTACAAATAGTCCAGATAGGCATCCCTGCTCTTCCCAGTAGACAAAACACACGTAGGTAATCAAGTCTTTTGGCCTTTGAGTGCTCAAGGTGTGGGTGCACCATGAGAGTGGAGTCATAATGAAGACATCCCTGGTTGTGTTGAGACTAGAGCCTGCACTGTGGGAATACTCACATGTGACACATGAAAATTTCCCCCAGTTCCATTTGTGTTAGCATCATCAACGTGTTATCAATCTGTCATCTGGTTTGGCAAGTGTGGGCCTTGTATGTGTCGAAGACTGCTCACGATCAGCACAATCTACCCTGACCTGTAGACTGATGGCAACATGTCTTATTTGTAGGTCTCCTTGACAGTTTTCATGATTCAGAGACAGTGTTAAAGTGCCTAGTGTGTCTAATGCATATTCCATTCTGCACATGTACTCCATCCTCAATGGATGTACACATTTACCATGTGTTATGTCTAGCTATGTGTATTGTGTTTGTGAGACTCAGATCCCCCCACCACCCCTGGCGTTGTCACCAGTGCAGGAAGATTAGCTTACACATTTGCTTGTGCATTGGAGCCTACTGACACAGTTGTTGTATCCTCTATCTGATGAGCCATGTGTCTTCCAAGTCTCATGCAGTACACACTGTCATGGGGGCCTGTGCAATGTCACCTGTTAAGGGAGGTTTTGATGAGGCACAGTGCTGCTGATCAAGGTGGGTGGTGTTTAGACTGGCCAAATGTGACATGGCTCCCGCCAAGGCCCCTACCTATAATGTGGCCTCCCATCACCGGCCATGCCCTAGGAGTTATGTTTGGGTATGTGAGATGACAGTGGTTCTTGCAAGGCACGTGACACAGTGCACAAGAGTGAGTGTGCTCAACACTATGGGCCCAATCCTCATTTTGCATCACAGCAGCTCAGCAGACAGGATACTGGCACAGTGCTGTGGCCTTGAGGGTACTGCAGAAGAGAGTCAGTCTCTTGATGTGTTTTTTGGGGTTCCACCAAGCTTATTTCGCATGTGACTCTGGTGCACTTGCTCATCAAACAATGCCTAAGTGCCCACATTCACTATCCAAGCCCTGATTGTACTCAACACGCATATGTTTCAGTGGAGTTCAGCCCCCCATAGTGTGTGTTGGCCCAGGCTAGCAACACTTCCACACTCACACACATGTTGTGTTTGTTCTGCAGTGTGTGTCTGGTCGGTTGTCTTTGTGCATCTTCCCCCATGTATTTCAACTGTCTTTGAAGGGCATTGGGTGGATGTTGTGTTTTGTTTCTTTCTCTACTGTCCCAGGGCGTACTACATCTTGACTCTGCACATTCCTTATGTTTTGCATTTAACCTTGCTGCCACAGTGTGTGACTGGATCTCATCAAAACTGGACTTTCTGATTGAATCCTTTGTATTTGCCGCTAGTCGTACCAAAAATGTGTGTTGCTGCATTTTGGATGGTCACGTTACATTGTCCAATTGAAAATTGCTGACAGTGTTAGCCCCCAAAAGCCCTGATTGTCTGCACATGGCTGAGGGTATGTAACACCCACAACAATGTTTGCCTCAACAGTTCGCAAAATCGCCGACATCCACGACAGCTTCAACACCACGACCGCCCCGGCAACCACCGAGACCACTGCCCCCACAACCACCAACCGCCTGCTCTCCTGGACCAACATCAACGACGAGGACACCAGCGAGATCATGAACACCATCCACTCCGGTTCACCGCTAGACCCGTGCCCTCACCACATCTTCAACAAAGCCAGTACAGCCATCGCGCCCCATATCCGGAAAATAATCAACATCTCCTTCGAGACAGCAACCTTCCCGGAAAGCTGGAAGCACGCCGAGATCACCGCCTTACTCAAGAAACCCAAGGCAGACCCCAAGGACCTCAAGAACTTCCGACCCATCTCTCTGCTCCCGTTCCCCGCGAAGGTCACCGAGAAAATCGTCAACAAACAACTGACCCGCTACCTCGAGGAGAACAACATCCGGGACCCTTGCCAGTCCGGCTTCCGCAGCAACCACAGCACCGAAACCGCCCTCATCGCCGCCACCGATGACATCAGGACCCTGCTAGACAACGGAGAAACAGCAGCCCTCATCCTCCTGGACCTATCAGCCGCCTTCGACACGGTCTGCCACCACACACTACGAACACGCCTTCACGACGCCGGGATCCAAGAGAAGGCCCTGGACTGGACCACATCCTTCCTTTCCGGCAGAACACAAAGCGTCCGCCTCGCCACCTTCCTATCCAAGGCCACCAAGATCATCTGCGGCATACCCCAAGGCTCCTCCCTCAGCCCAACGCTGTTCAACATCTACATGGCACCCCTCGCCCACGTCGCCCAACAGCACAACCTCAACATCATCTCCTACGCCGACGACACCCAGCTGATCCTCTCCCTCACCAAAGACCCTCACACCGCCAAAGCCCACCTCCACGAAGGAATGAAGGCCGTCGCCGAATGGATGAGGACCAGCCGCCTGAAGCTGAACTCGGACAAGACGGAGGTCCTCATCCTTGGTTCCAAGCCTTCAGCCTGGGACGACTCCTGGTGGCCAACATCACTGGGAACAGCCCCGCCACCCACCGACCACGTACGCAACCTAGGGGTCATCCTCGACCCCACCCTCTCCATGACTAAGCAGGTCAACGCCGTTTCCTCATCCTGCTTCAACATCCTCCGAATGCTCCGCAGGATCTTCAAGTGGATCCCCACCGAAACAAGAAAAACAGTCACCCAGGCCCTCGTCACCAGCAGGCTGGACTACGGAAACGCCCTCTACGCAGGAACGACGGCTAAGCTCCTGAGACGGCTGCAACGCATCCAGAACGCCTCTGCATGTCTTATCCTCGACATCCCCCGACGCAGCCACATCACACCCCACCTGAGAGACCTGCACTGGCTCCCTGTCAACAAGAGGATAACCTTCAAGCTCCTCACCCACGCACACAAAGCACTCCACAACTCCGGACCAGCCTACCTCAACAGACAACTCAGCTTCTACACCCCCACCCGCCAGCTCCGCTCGACCAGCCTCGCCCTCGCCACAGTCCCCCGCATCCGGAAAACGACCGCCGGCGGCAGATCCTTCTCCCACCTCGCCGCCAAGACCTGGAACACCCTCCCCACCAACCTCCGACAGACCCAAGACCTACTGGCCTTCAGAAGACTCCTCAAGACCTGGCTCTTCGATCAGTAGCAGCACCACCCCCCTCTTCCCCCAGCGCCTTGAGACCCTCGCGGGTATGTAGTGCGCTTTATAAGTGACATGATTGATTGATTGATTGATTCTGTTGTTGTTTGGCCCACAACCACAACTTTATCCCTACATTGCTGGTGTGTTTTGACACCCAAAAACATACTTGCTTGAGCATGCTGGGGGCTTGAGACCCACATTCACTTTTTTGTCACTACATTTATGGGGGGCTTATCCCCCCAAACCCCTATATGCTTGAGCATGCTGGGGGCTTGAACCCCACATTCACCTTTTCGACACTACATTGATGGGGGGCTTATCACCCCCAAACCCCTATAGGCTTGAGCATGCTGGGGGCTTGAACCCCACATTCACCTTTTTTCACTACAGTGATGGGGGGGTTGTCCAACATATCACTTTATGTGTAAAATTTTCAGGCAGTTTGCACACAAAACAGAATTTTGGCATTACAACACTGGGTGAGTGTTAGGCATCCACCCCCCTATGGTTTGGACAATGGTGGGAGTGTTAGGCATCCACACCCCTATGGGTTGGACACTGGTGGGAGTGTTAGGCATCCACCCCCTATTGGCATTTAGATTGCTGGTAGTGTTAGGCATCCACCTATAGGTTGGACAATGGTGGGAGTGTTAGGCATCCAGCCCCCTATGGGTTGGACAATGGTGGGAGTGTTAGGCATCCACCCCCCTAAGGGTTGGTCAATGGTGGGAGTGTTAGGCATCCACCCCCCTATGAGTTGGTCAATGGTGGGAGTGATAGGCATCCACCCCCTTATGGGGTGGACGACACTGGGTGAGTGTTAGGCATCCACCCCCCTATGGGTTGGTCAATGGTGGAAGTGTTAGGCATCCACCCCCTATGGGGTGGACAATGGTGGGAGTGATAGGCATCCACCCCCTATGGGGTGGATGACACTGGGTGAGTGATAGTCATCTACCCCCCTATGGGTTGGACAATGGTGGGAGTGTTAGGCATCCACCCCCCTATGGGTTGGTCAATGGTGGGAGTGTTAGGCATCCACCCCCTATGGGTTGGACAATGGTGAGAGTGATAGGCATCCACCCCCCTATTGGGTGGATGACACTGGATGAGTGTTAGGCATCCACCCCCCTATGGGTTGGTCAATGGTGGGAGTGTTAGGCATCTACCCCCCTATGGGATGGACAATGGTGGGAGTGATAGGCATCCACCCCCTATGGGGTGGATGACACTGGGTGAGTGATAGGCATCTACCCCCTATGAGTTGGACAATGGTGGGAGTGTAGGCATCCCCCCTATGGGTTGGTCAATGGTGGGAGTATTAGGCATCCACCCCCTATGGGTTGGACAATGGTGGGAGTGTTAGGCATCCACCCCCTATGGGTTGGACAATGGTGGGAATGGTAGGCCTCCACCCCCCTATGGGGTGTACGACACTGGGAGAGTGATAGGCATCCACCCCCCTATGGGTTGGACAATGGTGGGAGTGTTAGGCATCCACCCCCCTATGGGTTGGACAATGGTGGGAGTGATAGGCATCCACCCCCTATGGGGTGGATGAAACTGGGTGAGTGATAGACTTCCACCCCCCTATGGGTTGGACAATGGTGGGAGTGTTAGGCATCCACCCCCTTATGGGTTGGACAATGGTGGGAGTGATAGGTATCCACCCCCTATGGGGTGGATGAAACTGGGTGAGTGATAGGTATCCACCCCCCTATGGGTTGGACAATGGTGGGAGTGTTAGACATCCACCCCCTTATGGGTTGGACAATGGTGGGAGTGATAGGCATCTACCCCACTATGGGGTGGATGACACTGGGTGAGTGATAGGCAGCCACCCCCTATGGGGTGGACGACACTGGGTGAGTGTTAGGCATCCACCCCCCTCTGGGTTGGACAATGGTGGGAGTGATAGGCATCTACCCCCTATTGGCATTTAGATCGGTGGTAGAGTTAGGCATCCACCCCCCTATGGGGTGGACAATGCTAGGAGTGTTTGCCATCCACCACCCACCTTGCCTCTACATTGCTGCAAGAATTCCCCCCACCCCAATATTGACTGTGGTTTGTCACAAGCTGTGTATTCTGTTGCCTTTCGCGGGGTAGTGACGTTTTTGTGTGTGGTAGGTGTCTGACTACCGTCTGTGACGAGCACGTCGGTTACGGTTGTTGAATCGACCGTAGGCGTACAGTATAGGGATGACATGCGCGATCGAATACATGGCTGCTTTGTCTCGTACGCAGTGATCGTGTTGTGGCGCAAATCGGAGCTGAACTACGGGTCTTCCAGATGCTGTGACGTGCTGGAGGTGGCGACCTGTTTGGCGCGTAGGAAGTACGCATCGTACTTTGCCGGCTGGAAACTGCTTAGGAAATGCCTCTGGATGACTCCATTCAGCGTTTACGGAGCCTGCTCGAACGGAAAATGGTGCTGCAATCGGAGCGTACGAGTCGGTCGGGAATTGGAGACATTTGCGCATCGTACTTCGTCGTTTGGATGGACCGGCTCCCGGAATGAGTCGGTCGGAAGGTAAGGCTACGGACGGCTCTGGGAGGGCCTTCCGAGCGAGATCGGAATCGGGCCCCTAGTGTAGAATATGCAACTAATAGCAATTTTGCATATGAAATTAAAAAGCTAATTGCACTAGCATAGGTCCCAATAACTGATGTAGCAGAACACTACAATTTATTAATAGAAAGCCCCTACTACAAAACAAATGAACATAAACTAAGTCCCCTACTCGACTATTTCAAAGATACCTGGGTGGGAAGGCTACACAGATCTGGACACAGAAGACAGCCCAAATTCCACATTCCATTGTGGAATGTATATAACAGTACCCTAAACAGAGAAGAAAAAACTAATAAAGCTGTGGAAGGATGGCATAATGCTTTCCAAGCCACAACAGGCAGGACCCAACTAACCCTACATAAATTATTAGAATCAATACAAAAAGAACAAAGCTACCAACAACTACGGGGTCGATTCCGATCTCGGCCGGAAGCGCACCTAACAGTATTCGTCCGGAAAAAATACAAGCCGAATGCGTGTTTCCCGACCGATTCGTACACTCGTCCGGACGAACAAGTACGATGCGTATAACAACCCAGTTTCCGAGCGAGCCGTACTCACCCAATCCAGCTCCTGTTCCCCGCCCGAGCCGGATCCGTAAACGCCGATTCGAGCCGCACGGAACCAAATACACAGCACCTTCCGGCCGGACTAGTACGATGCGCATTCCGTACGCGCCGAACCCGTCGCTACGTCCGGCACGTTTGAGCATCCAGGCGAGCCGTACATAAGCTCCGTTTTGCGCCACAAGACGATCCACGGCTACGAGTCGAACAAGCCAGCGACGAGTACGAGTCGAAGACACGAGAAACCCGAACGAGATGATCCAAGCATGAATCCCATTGCGCAGGTCCTACCTATACTCTACATCTATTACCGGGACCGGCACGGACGCGTACGGCGCAGACGGTAAGTCAAACACCAACAATACAAACAAACTACACGTACACGAAATATGTCACACACACATAGGGATGCACAAATGACGTACACAAGCAACAGCAGAACCATAGGGGTGGGATGGCCAACACCAATGCCATACACACCCATAGGGGGATGTTTGCCTACCACTAACACCACCCTACCACCACCCCTACTCATGGGGGGCTAGATGCCTGCCACCACCACCACCCCTACTCAGGGGGGGCTGGATGCCTACCACTACCACCACCCCTACTCAGGGGGGCCTGGATGCCTGTCACTACTACCATCCCCACCCTTAGGGGTATGGATGCCTACCACTACCACCACCCCCACTCAGGGGGGGCTGGATGCATGTCACTACTACCATCCCCACTCATGGGGGGATGGATGCCTACCACTACCACCACCCCTAATCATGGGTGCCTGGATGCCTGTCACTACTACCATCCCCACCCTTAGGGGTATGGATGCCTACCACTACCACCACCCCCACTCAGGGGGGGATGGATGCCTGTCACTACTACCATCCCCACTCATGGGGGGTTGGATACCTACCACTACCACCACCCCTACTCAGGGGGGCCTGGATGCCTGTCACTACTACCATACCCACCCTTAGGGGGCTGGATGCCTGCCACTACTACCACCACCCCTACCCAGGGGGGCCTGGATGCCTGTCACTACCACCACCCCTACTCAGGGGGGCATGGATGCCTGTCACTACTACCATCCCCACCCTTAGGGGGATGGATGCCTGCCACTACCACCACCCCTAATCATGGGTGCCTGGATGCCTGTCACTACTACCATCCCCACCCTTAGGGGTATGGATGCCTACCACTACCACCACCCCCACTCAGGGGGGGCTGGATGCCTGTCACTACTACCATCCCCACTCATGGGAGGATGGATGCCTACCACTACCACCACCCCTAATCATGGGTGCCTGGATGCCTGTCACTACTACCATCCCCACCCTTAGGGGTATGGATGCCTACCACTACCACCACCCCCACTCAGGGGGGGCTGGATGCCTGTCACTACTACCATCCCCACTCATGGGGGGATGGATGCCTACCACTACCACCACCCCTAATCATGGGTGCCTGGATGCCTGTCACTACTACCATCCCCACCCTTAGGGGTATGGATGCCTACCACTACCACCACCCCTACTCAGGGGGGCCTGGATGCCTGTCACTACTACCATACCCACCCTTAGGGGGCTGGATGCCTGCCACTACTACCACCCCTACCCAGGGGGGCCTGGATGCCTGTCACTACCACCACCCCTACTCAGGGGGGCATGGATACCTGTCACTACTACCATCCCCACCCTTAGGGGGATGGATGCCTGCCACTACCACCACCCTTTAATCATGGGTGCCTGGATGCCTGTCACTACTACCATCCCCACCCTTAGGGGTATGGATGCCTACCACTACCACCAACCCCACTCAGGGGGGCTGGATGCCTGTCACTACTACCATCCCCACTCATGGGGGGATGGATGCCTACCACTACCACCACCCCTAATCATGGGTGCCTGGATGCCTGTCACTACTACCATCCCCACCCTTAGGGGTATGGATGCCTACCACTACCACCACCCCCACTCAGGGGGGCTGAATGCCTGTCACTACTACCATCCCCACTCATGGGGGGATGGATGCCTACCACTACCACCACCCCTAATCATGGGTGCCTGGATGCCTGTCACTACTACCATCCCCACTCATGGGGGGATGGATGCCTACCACTAACACCACCCCTACTCATAGGACGGGTAATGCATGACACAACCAGCATACTCCCACATAAGGAATGACAGAAACTTACATCCCCCCCAACACCATGACAAGCGTGTGTAGTCTGTGTCAAATGCCTACAAGACTGAACATGACATTGAACATACAATATGACCCCCTATCACATGTGTCACACATAAATGTGTGTGGCCTCCACAATGCAAGCTGACCATGGACACTGTGGCAATGGGCTCGAACACCCCATCAACACAGTGACCAAAAGGTAAGTGTGGGGTCCATAGCTGATGCACTTTTTGAACAGTGTGGCAATGGGGCCTAAAGCCCCATCACCACAGTGACCAAAAGGGAAGTGTGGGGTCCATAGCTGATGCACTTTTTGAACAGTGTGGCAATGGGGCCTAAAGCCCCATCACCACAGTGACCAAAAGGTAAGTGTGGGGTCCATAGCTGATGCACTTTTTGAACAGTGCGGCAATGGGGCCTAAAGCCCCATCACCACAGTGACCAAAAGGGAAGTGTGGGGTCCATAGCTGATGCACATTTTTGAACAGTGTGGTAATGGGGCCTAAAGCCCCATCACCACAGTGACCAAAAGGTAAGTGTGGTGTCCATAGCTGATGCACTTTTTGAACAGTGTGGCAATGGGGCCTAAAGCCCCATCACCACAGTGACCAAAAGGTAAGTGTGGTGTCCATAGTTGATGCACATTTTTGAACATTGTGGCAATGGGGCCTAAAGCACCATCACCACAGTGATCATAAGGTAAGTGTAGACATGGTAAAAGCTGCCAAAGCCAAACTGTATGGATGAATCCTGGTCACACAACAACAAACACATCAGTGGCATAGTAATGCTTGTGTCCCATAGCAACATAGATTGGTCGAGGCAAACAGTGCAGTGTCACTGAAACATCGTTTTGGCCATGTGCATACAAACATCACCCATGGGGGCCCACATTGTCAACATTCACAAATAACACAATGACAGAAGTGACCATCATAATGCTGACCCACATATCTGCACCAATGGACACACAAATGTAGATATCCTGTGGAGACTGTAGATGTCAGGTGAACAATTACCATACCATGGCAGCAATGGGACATACAAACCATGATTATTGTGCTGACTGATGACCTAGGAGTCCCAGGGACAGCAGGGGAAAGCCACCAAACAACATACAGCCAATGGCACACTCAAGATATGCCAATGCAGTGGTGCAAAGGCACAAACAGGCAGACTCACACTGCATATCAAACACAACGGGTGATGGGGGTGTGTGCCAGTGTCCCCAGGCAACCACACAACACATGAGGAGGCCTGAATTCCAACCACACAGATGTGTATACAGTGCCATACAAAAGTTACTCATGGATCGGATACCCCTATGTGGGCAATCAGGCATTGTTAGATGAGAGGGAGCCCAAATTACACATGTCACACAAGCTTGTAGGAACAGCAATTAACACAGCAAGAGACAGACCCACCACAGCACTACCCCCAGGGACCCCACATTGTGCTGACACTAGCCTGCATGATAATCCCACTGTGATGACAAAGGTAGATGTCGTTCACACTGTGAACCACAGCCATGTGTCCTGAGCAACAAACTACCATCACACCTACACAAGCTCTAATCAATCAGCACGGCCTGCCAGCCAAGGCCAATATGGAGGTAGGGGTCTAGCCGTGCAACAACTCACATTTGCACACACTCAACACCACACACCCTGATCTCCACCAATGTGCAGCAGTGAAGCTCACATGGACTGGTGACATTGCACATGCACCCATGACAATACCAGGGGTGGTGGTGGGAACTAAGGTGCAGAAACCCATCACACATGGCCAGTCAACAAGACTCGTCAATGTCTGACACACAGCACAGTACGCCGTACATGGGCATGATGTGAAATCCACCATAATCAATGGGATCCTGGCCATAGTCACACACCAACGAAGAAGCCAAGGTGACACACTAAGAACACACGTACACAACTTCCAACATTGCAGCTCTGACCCTGAGGAGTGGCAGCAGTCACACACACAACGTGTCACAATCACTGAAAGCTACCACAAACTGTAAATCACATGACTTGTGTAAACAACAAGTGCCAAGGGGAATCCTGAATGTGTCCCATCTGCGTTTGACCACATCCCCAGCCCTGACAACAAAGACAACCTGGGATGACAACCTCATGAACATTAGTTTGCCATGCACCCACATCACGGAGAAACCAGGTCCAAGATGCTGGATGAACACAGAACAACTCAGCAAGCATCACAAACAGGAACATCCCTAGGGACACAGCCTGTGTAGGAAAAGGGAAGGGAACACGCACAGACATGCTTACACAACACAGGCCCACGCAATGTCACCGGATTACACACTGCCATGAGGGCACTCCACTCCTGTGGAAGGTCCGCTGTGCCAAACCTTGTCTGTGCATGACCCAAACATGTCAAAGCTGGAATGGGGGACCCCCTATAAACAGTTAATTGCAGGTCTGGGAGAAGAGGGGAAAAGAACCAACAAATCAATGTGAAAAATACTCCCTCGTGACCTATATACTTCCTCTTACACATGCATAAGTCATGAATATGAAGAGCTCATACAATGATTGCATAACATGAAAGGCAAAAACATGAGAAACTTATTTATACATCTTTTATTTGCATTTTGTTATTTTCCATTATCAAAAGCTTTCTTATCCTTATTTTTGTATTATGTATTTTATACAGTTTTTATTTAAAACTTATTTTATAACAATTATCTTAAAAACATGTAGACAAAAAAGTGTCAACACCAAATTTCATACACAAATATTTGACATTACCCCTGAATGAAGAACAAATGATTGGAAAAAATATACCAATGTCATGCATACTAAATTACATTCATACTCTTGCAACCACATGCATTCCCCATCCAAAACTCACAACTATCTGGAGACTGAAAGAATTTAGAGTCTCTATGAACCAAGGGATCTAAGCTGTAAACTGCCAGCTCTAAACAACAGTGATCAATGGTCAATGGCCAATGGTCGACGCGCGTTTCGGTGGATCAAAGAACATTCATCAGGACCTATGCCAGATAGCAACACATTGCAAACACACCCAGGGGATACCTGAATTTTTTTTTAAATACAACATGTTCAGAGCCCTAAACATGAATTATTAAACAACATTACAAATAATACTGACTTGGACCTTGGAAACAACTTAAAATATAAAAATCTATAGTGGAAAGCCAAGTCATATAATTAATATATGACTCTATACTGAGTCGTTTTATCGATAGAGCAAATAGTGTCTATCCCTCGAGAGAAAACAAATCATAATAGAATAGACCTGAATACGAAAATATGAGAAAGAAAAGTACCTATGAACCATGGCAAGAGACAAGTTTATTACAAGATAGATGTGTATCAAAAGATAGAGACGAAAGAAGATTAAGACTTCCTTTGTCAAACTGTTAAACGACGAAAACACCCAGTGACTATTTAAAAACCTCAAAAAAAAACGTGACTCCCATCACAGATAGAAGACAATCCACTTACTACTGAAGATATTCTGAGTAGTCAAATATCTTTACGTGGACCCACAGAGGAATCAAAGTAGATTGGGTGCCAGCCGCTAATGTGACTGACCAATCTAGATTTATAATGAAGAAAAAAGGGAAAGAAATGTTTTCTATTATTTACATAGTCTATCTTTATTATATGTGCCCGGAAACAGTAAGGAGGGAAGAAATAACATACCCAGGTCTGGTCAAAGTTAATGGACACTGAAGTGGTCTCAGCGGATTTTGCTGGTGAGGTACCCTGCTAAACAAAATAAAGGTCAACTCTGTACCCAACCCATTGTTCCTTTGACAACTAATTATATGTGCTTCATACACTGATACCTACCCTTTTCAAGTAGACAGAGACTGTTACCCTACAGGGCAGGTTTACTTCTGATGGATTTTACTCTGTATTTTTTCTTTGTTAAATTAGCCTGTTTCTCAGTCCAGTTCGAAATATTCTGTGAACAGACAATAAGCAAGGTATAACTCCTATGATGTATAACATACATTAGCTATAGAGTGACTAATGTGGTGTCATATGACACCCTAATCATATCTCCTACCGCTTGCCACGGGATTGTCACCATTTAACGTAAATATTACGTGGATATTTGAAGCTGCACAGATAGCCTATTTAGTGTACCAAAAGTAATGGTTCTGCAATACACTTAGTATTTCATAGTAAATTACAAGCACCAAACATGAAATCTGTGGACTTGCAATTTAGGCACTTAAGCTATGTAAAGATTGCTGGCGCTTAGAATGGAGCACGCAAAATAGCATTTTCTTTATTTTATGTTATAAATGCTATAATCTGCTCTTCGTCTCGCAACTGATATTAACTAACCCTGGGCAAAGCACTACGCTACGCTCGCGTAGTTTGCGAAGTTTACGCTACTTCGCACAACGCGAATTGCACGTAGCACAGTGCAAACACGCGTAGCGTAGCGTAGTGCAGCGGTCATTTTTTGCTTGCTCGCGGTCCTCAACGTCAAGTTGGCGACCGCGAGCAAGCAAAATGACATCCCGGCGAGATTCTCAACGCAGGGAGGTCAGGTTTCTCATTGCGAGTGGTCGTGTATGCTCGCGACCGCTCGCGATGAGAAACTACCAGTTCGCGTTGAGAAAGCTGCCGCTCGAGTAAAAATCTACTCGAGCGGCAGTAAAAGACAGCTCGCACTGTGCAAGATGCCGTCTTCAATGATTGCACAGTGCGGACAAGCATCCGGCACTGTGCAATCATTGCGAACAGTGCACTACGCAGTTCGCGTAGTGCTATGCGTAGTTCGCGTAGTGCGAACTGCACTTTGCGTAGCTTCGCGTAGCGCTACTTCGCGAACTACGCCCAGGCTTAATATTAACAGCAAATAATGACTATACAAACTAAAAATACTGGCATTTTATGTATACAAGATATATATGCGCTTGGAATGAGCAAGGAGTCTAACTATTTAGTGTTACGAAATGCTTGAAAACACGTTAAAAAAGAATCGTAGGCTGGTGCGGACTCGCAGCAACTCACCTGTGTGTGTCACGTAGTTGGTTTTGCAAAAAAGGGGGTCCCTCGCTCTAATCTGGAGCATGAAGCAACAATGCCGTTAGACGTATATATCGGCGTCCTAGAGTTAAGTGACGCATATGGTGATCCCGATCACCTGGTGTATGGTAGATGTAAAAATAGGACTTAGCCCACAAACATGGGCGCCATGATAGAATGGTCTAAAAGGGAGGCCGCAAAATGATACGTCCAAAATAGCCGCCATGTTAAGATGACGTGCAGGGGGCCCTGAAGCTGGTGTGTCCACAGTTCATAATACATGGGCCCCAAGAAAAGAGAAGAGAACAATAAAACTTGAAATACACATTATCAAAGGTGCCCCATAGTTTCATATATGGTAATATAACTAAAGGTATATTGAGTTGTCATACACATATATGAATACATACATAGGATAATACCTTCAGAGAGTCTAGGTAGAAGGGAAAGATCTACGCTAAAACACTCCAAGCTGCGTACACTTCAATCTGGGCAATAATCCAAATATCACTCCTGCAGAAAAAGAAAATGCCACTTTTCACAAATGAGTGGACTCTATATCATTATCTTTGGTAGTTGTTGTATATACAGCAGAGAAACTAATTCCTTAACTTGAGTTGTATCAATAGAGTTTGCTCATATATAGCTTGTTGTACCCAAATTCTAAAGAATTGTTTTCTAAACCTTTGGGACTTTAGTCCCTCTAATAAAGGTGCTAACATAGCACGAGAGGGAAATATTCCTAGAACAATTGTAAAGGATGGTTGGAATCGGATAAAGGGATTCTCCTACTGGCTACCTGTAACATTCCAAAGACTTTCTTCATTCAATCCCTGTTTAACACTATTTAAAGTATAGATCCAAAAGGTTTCCCTTCTTTTTACGCAGCAACTTATCCCAGACAGATAATGTGGCCTTGAACAAAATCAAACATAACCAAGACCTTGTTATAAAACCTTGTGATAAAGGTGGTGGTATCGTTATCATGAACAAATCTGACTATAACATCAAGATTTTAGACATGCTGGCTATCCCGGAACACTATAGAAAATCACACCCCAGAGAGCTTACCAAATTGAACCAGACCATTCAAGAAATCACTCAGAGAGCACTTGAAAGTGAACTCATCTGTGTAGATGAACATACTTTTTTAAATAAATCATGCCCCAAAACACCCCTTGTATGGGGTACCTAAAACCCATAAAAATGTATCAGACCCCCCACTGCGTCCCATTATTTCCACCATTGGCTCGAGCACGGAGCCTCTTTCTAAATATGTCGATTCCTTCATATGCCCTCTAGTTCAGAATTATGCTTCTTACATACGTGATACAGGGGACATTATCAATAAAATCGAAGGTATGACATTTGATCCCCTCACAGAGATCTTGGTAACGCTTGACATTGAGGCTTTATTCACCAACATTCCTCAATGTCAAGCGTTACAAGCAGTGGCGTCCCTTCTTCGAAGATCTCCAGGTGATAGACCGGACGGTTTCATTCTGGAATGTTTACAAGTAGTCCTGCGGAATAATTTTTTTGAATTTAATGGACTCATATACCAGCAAGTTAAGGGTACGAGCATGGGGGCTTCTTGTGCTCCAAGTGTGGCGAATGCATATATGGGAGAATGGGAACTTACAAATGTTTTTAATGAGGCTGCTCCCTTCTTTGAAAATGTATATATTTGGAAAAGATTTATCGATGACATTTTTTTCATTTGGAGGAGATATGCACTCATTACAAGAATACATCTGCTGGCTTAATGCAAGCGACAGCAATCTCAAGTTTTCAGCCACTTTTAGTCCCAATCGGGTTGAATTCCTAGACATTGAAATTTTTGTGACTGATAATATGCTCCATGTTAGCCTATTTAGGAAACCCACAGCTAAGAATACATTATTGCAATATCAGAGTTTCCATCCCACCTGCCAAAAGATTCAATCCCCTTTGGGGAATTTTTACGGGTACGGCGCAATTGCACTAACATGGAGGATTATCACAAACATGGAGATGCCCTCAAACACTGGCTACTAGAGAGAGGATATCCCCATAGACTTGTGAGACATGCCTTCAAAAGGGCTAAGTATTATAATCGTGATGCCCTCCTTCAAGGCACACAACGCCCTTCTTGTGATCAAGTCACTTGTATTGTTAATCATTCTCAACTTAATTACAAGATTAAAAACATCATTAATAGAAACTGGAAAGTCCTCAACACCAATGAGAATGATCCCCAACTTCCGCTGCCTTTGGTGGCCTATCGTAGAAATCGTAACTTGCGCGATATCTTAGTACATTCCAGACCCTCTGTTTCACGCATTCAACATCAAACCACCATTACGGGGCTACCTCTGATTTTAGGTAACCACAAATGTGGTTCCTGCCATGCGTGTGAATCCGCAATTGTTACGGATTTCATCACCTACAAAGGTCGCAGAATTAAACTTAGGGATCTTACTAACTGCAGGAGCCAGAATATTGTATACATGTTACTGTGCCCGTGCGGTTTTATATATATCGGTGAAACAGCACGAGAATTCCGCATAAGATACAGTGAACATAAATCTGCCACACGAACATATAAAACCACGGCCCCCTTAGTTCACCACTGCCTGGAAAAACAACATTCAGAGAAAGATCTCACATGGTGTATAATAGAAAAAATCAAATGTCAGGCAGGAATCCCGGTTGAGGTCACCCGTAAAAGAAGGGAAACCTTTTGGATCTATACTTTAAATAGTGTTAAACAGGGATTGAATGAAGAAATTCTTTGGAATGTTACAGGTAGCCAGTAGGAGAATCCCTTTATCCGATTCCAACCATCCTTTACAATTGTTCTAGGAATATTTCCCTCTGGTGCTATGTTAGCACCTTTATTAGAGTGACTAAAATCCCAATGATTTAGAAAACAGTTCTTTAGAATTTGGGTACAACAAGCTATATATGAGCAAACTCTATTGATACAACTCAAGTTAAGGAATTAGTTTCTCTGCTGTATATACAACAACTACCAAAGATAATGATATAGAGTCCACTCATTTGTGAAAAGTGGCATTTTCTTTTTCTGCAGGAGTGATATTTGGATTATTGCCCAGATTGAAGTGTACGCAGCTTGGAGTGTTTTCGCGTAGATCTTTCCCTTCTACTTAGACTCTCTGAAGGTATTATCCTATGTATGTATTCATATATGTGTATGACAACTCAATATACCTTTAGTTATATTACCATATATGAAACTATGGGGCACCTGTGATAATGTGTATTTCAAGTTTTATTGTTCTCTTCTCTTTTCTTGGGGTCCATGTATTATGAACTGTGGACACACCAGCTTCAGGGCCCCCTGCACGTCATCTTAACATGGCGCCTATTTTGGACGTATAATTTTGAGGCCTCCCTTTTAGACCATTCTATCATGGCGCCCATGTTTGTGGGCTAAGTCCTATTTTTACATCTACCATACACCAGGTGATCGGGATCACCATATGCGTCACTTAACTCTAGGACGCCGATATATACGTCTAACGGCATTGTTGCTTCATGCTCCAGATTAGAGCGTGGGACCCCCTTTTTTGCAAAACCAACTATGTGACACACACAGGTGAGTTGCTGCGAGTCCGCACCAGCCTACGGTTCTTTTTTAACGTGTTTTCAAGCATTTCGTAACACTAAATAGTTAGACTCCTTGCTCATTCCAAGCGCATATATATCTTGTATATATAAAATGCCAGTATTTTTAGTTTGTATAGTCATTATTTGCTGTTAATATCAGTTGCGAGACGAAGAGCAGATTATAGCATTTATAACATAAAATAAAGAAAATGCTATTTCGTTTGCTCCATTCTAAGCGCCAGCAATCTTTACATAGCTTAAGTGCCTAAATTGCAAGTCCACAGATTTCATGTTTGGTGCTTGTAATTTACTATGAAATACTAAGTGTATTGCAGAACCATTACTTTTGGTACACTAAATAGGCTATCTGTGCAGCTTCAAATATCCACGTAATATTTACGTTAAATGGTGACAATCCCGTGGCAAGCGGTAGGAGATATGATTAGGGTGTCATATGACACCACATTAGTCACTCTATAGCTAATGTATGTTATACATCGTAGGAGTTATACCTTGCTTATTGTCTGTTCACAGAATATTTCGAACTGGACTGAGAAACAGGCCAATTTAACAAAGAAAAAATACAGAGCAAAATCCATCAGAAGTAAACCTGCCCTGTAGGGTAACAGTCTCTGTCTACTTGAAAAGGGTAGGTATCAGTGTATGAAGCACATATAATTAGTTGTCAAAGGGACAATGGGTTGGGTACAGAGTTGACCTTTATTTTGTTTAGCAGGGTACCTCACCAGCAAAATCCGCTGAGACCACTTCAGTGTCCATTAACTTTGACCAGACCTGGGTATGTTATTTCTTCCCTCCTTACTGTTTCCGGGCACATATAATAAAGATAGACTATGTAAATAATAGAAAACATTTCTTTCCCTTTTTTCTTCATTATAAATCTAGATTGGTCAGTCACATTAGCGGCTGGCACCCAATCTACTTTGATTCCTCTGTGGGTCCACGTAAAGATATTTGACTACTCAGAATATCTTCAGTAGTAAGTGGATTGTCTTCTATCTGTGATGGGAGTCACGTTTTTTTTTGAGGTTTTTAAATAGTCACTGGGTGTTTTTGTCATTTAACAGTTTGACAAAGGAAGTCTTAATCTTCTTTCGTCTCTATCTTTTGATACACATCTATCTTGTAATAAACTTGTCTCTTGCCATGGTTCATAGGTACTTTTCTTTCTCATATTTTCGTATTCAGGTCTATTCTATTATGATTTGTTTTCTCTCGAGGGATAGACACTATTTGCTCTATCGATAAAACGACTCAGTATAGAGCCTGGTCTACATTAATTATATGACTTGGCTTTCCACTATAGATTTTTATATTTTAAGTTGTTTCCAAGGTCCAAGTCAGTATTATTTGCAATGTTGTTTAATAATTCATGTTTAGGGCTCTGAACATGTTGTATTTAAAAACAAATTCAGGTATCCCCTGGGTGTGTTTGCAATGTGTTGCTATCTGGCATAGGTCCTGATGAAGGTGGTGCCCATGTTCTTTGATCCACCGAAACGCGCGTCGACCATTGGCCATTGACCATTGATCACTGTCGTTTAGAGCTGGCAGTTTACAGCTTAGATCCCTTGGTCATAGAGACTCTAAATTCTTTCAGTCTCCAGATAGTTGTGAGTTTTGGATGGGGAATGCATGTGGTTGCAAGAGTATGAATGTAATTAAGTATGCATGACATTGGTATATTTTTTCCAATCATTTGTTCTTCATTCAGGGGTAATGTCAAATATTGGTGTATGAAATTTGGTGTTGACACTTTTTTGTCTACATGTTTTTAAGATAATTGTTATAAAATAAGTTTTAAATAAAAACTGTATAAAATACATAATACAAAAATAAGGATAAGAAAGCTTTTGATAATGGAAAATAACAAAATGCAAATAAAAGATGTATAAATAAGTTTCTCATGTTTTTGCCTTTCATGTTATGCAATCATTGTATGAGCTCTTCATATTCATGACTTATGCATGTGTAAGAGGAAGTATATAGGTCACGAGGGAGTATTTTTCACATTGACCCAAACATGTCAGCAGAACACTCCGTCAGTGAGTCAACAACTACAACACACAGAAGGCTCTGCTCACATCAGCCTGGGTACGGGAGTGTCACGTCAGTCATCTGCATACACCCAAAACACGTGTCAAGCAAGTTGCACTGTATACACAGATGAGACCTTCGACATTGATGTGCAAAACTGCATGTCCAGTGGAGCTGGGCACACAGTCAGGGAAATCGGAACATTGAACAGTGGTAAGCCCACCAGATGTGCATCAGTGTAAGACAAAGATGTTCATTTACAAATGCAAAACGTACATCCCTGTGTCAAATGCTGAACATTACACCCTCAGACTGCAGCAAAGGATGCCATAGATCCAGACTACAACAGGACACATATCCCATGGACCACATGGAGTCCATCACAGCAACACTTCATTTTCCTGATATGAACACTATTACAACTGCAAATGCAGGATGCTACTCATCCACATCATGTACATCAAAAGAAAACCCACAATTAAACAAAAAGAGGCTTTATTCAGCAAATGTCAAGGAAAACTCTGAAGTCCAAAAGAAACTAAGGCCAATGGCCAGTCCAAAATCACAGTCCCAACAGGGTGATAAGTGACAACTGGTCACCCATTGCTTGCCTGCACTGGTACGGACAGGGGACATCCCCTTGGAGGGGCATACAAGGGGCAGGCCAGGCACCTCAGGGACAGGATCAGGGGATGGCAGAGTGAGGCAGTGAAGGGGTGGTGGGTGCAGGAGTGTCACCGGCAACTGCAGTGGAGGTGTCTGACTCAGGGGGGGCCGGCACCACTGTGGTACACAAGTCAGTTGGTGTGGGTGCCGCAACCACTGCAGTGGGCTGGTCTGATGTAGTGGACTGGGTCCCCACTGCAGTGCCCGAGTCAGACGGGGTGGTTGTGGACTCCACTGCAGTGCATGACTCAAAGGGAGTGGAAGGGTGGGCAGATGAGGTGGGCAGGACAGAGGGGGGGACCCGGTCTCCACACCAGTGGCACTAACAGGCAGAGCATCTGGGTTGGGGTGGAAGAGCAAGTGGCAGGGGGGAGGGCCTAAGCAGTCTGGGGATGTGGTATCGGTGTGTGGGGGAACCTGGGGCAGGGTGTGGTGGGGAAACCTGTGGAGTGGTGGCCTGGGGGATGGAGGAGAGAGACTGGGTGGTGGAGCTGCGTGGTTGTGGTGGTGGGGTCTTGCTCTTCCTGGTCCGGGGGGACTTCTGAATGGGGTCCTGTGTCTGCCTGCGCCTGGGGGAGGATGTCCGGGGGCGAGGGCACTCCCTCTGTGTGGGTGGACTTCCTCTTCCCCGGTATGCTGGATCAGCAGGATCGGAGGGGAAGAGGCCGAGGTCACAGAGGAAGATCTGCTGTGTAGGTGGGGTAGCAGGTGAGGCAAGGGAAGGGGTCTTGGAGGGAGAGGATTTGGAGGACTGGGGAGTGACTGTGGATGCCTGTGTGTGTGTCTGTTCCCCATCCCCTGTGTGTGTGGTATCAGTCCCCTGAGGATGCTTGTGTGCACGTCTTGCCTTTCTCTTGGGTGTGTCTGTGCTGCTCGTGTCTGTGTGTTTGGGTGATTGTGCAGGTGTGCATGTGCTTTGGACAGGTAGGGTGAGAGGAAGTGTGGATGGGGCAGAGGTGGGAGGGGTGAGGGACTGTTGGAGGAGGGACACGGCTGCCATCAGGGAGGAGTCCATGGACTTATTGCTCCTCTGTAGGGCAGACATACCCATCGAGATGCCCTCCATGAACGACACCAGCTGTGTCAACAGAGTGGTGTGTGCATGGAGGACACTCAGCATTGCTGTCTGCCCTACATGGAGCTGCCGAAGGAGGTACACAGACTCCTCACTCAGGGCAGCAGGGGCCACAGCTGCAGGGGGTGCGGTGCCTGGCACGAAGGAGACACGCTCCCGAGCACGGGAGCCTCCACGGACCTCAGGAATGGGAGCCAATGGGAGGGCGGTGGTGGTGGTGGTGGTGGCGGGGCCAGACAGACTAGCTGGCCTTTGGTGGCTGCTGAGACCCGCCTCCACAAGGGAGTCATCCTCCGAGCTGCTGTGGTCCTCAGCTGAGGTGGATGGTGCTGAGGACTCCTCGGTGTGGCTCCCCTCGCCCTCTGTGCCACTGGGTCCCTCTGACCACTCGTCGCATGCTGACCCAGTCTGGCTCCGCTGCTCCTCCTGGTCCGTGGAGCTGTCCCCTCCTGTGGCCGTGGATGTATCTGCAAACAATTAGGGAAACAGACAAACATCAGTCACCTGCACTGACCGCACACACCACAGTAAGTACAGCACATCACAGAGCAAGCCCTAGCATCCTTAGTTGAACATTACCTAAAGTCCTCCCACAGATTCGGGGAAGCCAATTGTCAGTCTGATGGTCAACCATGGGACTCATACCCCTCCTGCCCTTGCACCCATCTGTCTGGTGCCTGTCTGATGGTAAGACCCCAGTGTGGACACATGCACCACCTACACAGTTGTTGGACATTGCAGGGAACACGGTGAAGTATGTGAACATGCACACATCACATCTCTTGCCACTGAGTCAGTGCAGGTGTCCGGATAAAGGGATGGCCAGAGTCTAATTAGAAATGCATGTGATGCATACCAGCACCAGACACCATGATGCACCCATGTCCGGATAGTCAATGCCACAATGGGGTGCATGTTGCACATGTCACTCCCCTGCTGGATCAGTCTCAGAAAGTTTAATGCCATGACACAGGCATGCGTGCAAAGTCATACATCACTGTCTCCAGTCACATGGCCATGGCAGCCAGTCAACAACAGTCTGCACTGTGTCACAATCCTAGGACATGGGGAATGCAAGTTATGTAACTGACAAGTGCACATGTCCATCCCCCAAAAACCACATCATCTGAACTACTATTTGTCCACGTCATACCAATTGGACATATGGGGGACATGAAACACAACTCTCTGAACATGAGCACCTCACAGTGTGCTGTGAATGAAAAACAGCTGCCTGAAAGTCACAGTCGCATACACCTGTGTGCACAGTCAAGTGATCAAACACCTATAAGTCACAGAAGTATCGTCTATCATGGTCACATCTCCGATGGCATGCTGAGCCCTAACCGATAAACATACCAGTAGTCCTGACAACGAAGACACAGCACAATGAGACAGAGGCAGACACCTGAGGGTACATTTCACTGATCACAACATGCCAGATGATACACGGGAGTGGGAGTACAGAGTGTATTGTATGCCCTGGAGTAGGCATGACTGTCCAGCTCCACCTGTAAGAGGGATGAGTCATGGACAGTAGGCAGGTGGCTAAGCATGTGTGACACACTTGATACACATACTCCTGAGGCCCAAACATTGTTCCCACCGGCAGCATGGGTGTGTGCCAAATTCCCCAGGGACATGTGGTGATTCAGATCAGCAAGTGGATCACATATCAAAGTTACACCCAGATTACATGTCAGAACTTAGGCATTGTGTAAGCAATTGACCCACCCATGAATCGCACAACATAGTCACGGGAACAAATGCTGTCCCCCACCTTGAGCGAAGCTAAATGCAATGACACAGTCCCCAAGTGACACAATTTCCTGACTGTAAGGGCCACACATATGCGTATCAGAGGAGAAGTGGGCATGTCACAAATGAGGGACATGGGTCCTGGACCACATGACTGATGTACTGTGGAAGTTTAACCAGGCCAGAGGAGGGCACATAGCATGTCAGACAAAGTGCACAGTGCAGTCATGGACTCACCCCCTCCTTGCTGCTGTCTGCCCTCCAGCTGCCCATCCAGGTCAGGGAAGACCACCGCCAGGATCCGGAGCATGTGGGGGGTCAGGGTCCGGTGTCCGCCCCTCCTGCGAGGAGGCGACAGCTTCAGCTGGACCCTTGCGATCCTCCGGGTCCAGCCCCGAAGGTCCTGCCACCTCTTCTGGCAGTTGCGGATCCTGCGCCTGTAGACCCCCACGGATCTTACTGCCCGGGCGATGGTCAGCCAGATTTCCTGCTTCTGGTGGGCATCAACCTGTGAGGATGACAAAGTGAAAAGGCCATTACTACACATGCAACATATACGTGCATCACACAGTTGGAGATACATGTCTCAATCACAGGGGCATATGATGTACATAGGCAGTGCAACAATGGCTATGAACAGTTTGCCAGCAGTCACTACATGGTATCATTGCATGGGAAGTAAACCTTGTTGGAAAGCACTGTTACTGCACTGTACCTGTTCAGTGCATGTAACTACACACTTTGGGGTGTGACAACTACTCAGTGAGCATGCTAGCCAGTGGTGTGCACACTGTCAGTCCTGCTAGTCAGACAACATGCACAATTAGTAAGGCAGTGGACAGCACACTCACCTGCTCCCCTGGTTTCCCATACAGCTTGCTGTACTGTGGAAGGAGGTTGTCCAGCAGGGCCTGGTTCTCCTCAAGGCTGAAGGCTGGGGCTCTCTCCACAGTACGTGCCATTGCAGTAGCCAGAGGATGCAGAGACAGCAGCAGTGTTGGTGGCAGATGTCGTCCTGGAGCATGTAGTGCAGGCAAGTGAGCTCTCAGGGGAACAGCCAGCATTATATGTGTGCTGCAGAGGCAGATACTGTCCCATGTGTCCAAAGTGATAGGTCCAAGTCATTTGCATCTTCTGAATCTGACCAATCCATGGAATAGCAGCACTAATACACGCCCACAGCATCCTTCAAATCTTCAACTTCATGACACCCATGATTTTGCAACATTGTTGTGGCTGGCCAACTGAATTCACTGCATCAGACTCGTTGGAGCTTCGAAAACGCGTCCATTGCCATGCCAGGCCCCAGCCAATGCGTGCGCACCGATCTGTCCATTGCTGTAAAACGCGTATTTCGGGATACAACGCGTACCCGCTCACAACAGATGCAATGGGCCGGCCGGGCACACCGATCGGTCCATTGCTGTACAACGCGTACCCGCTCACAACAGATGCAATGGGCCGGCCGGGCACACCGATCGGTCCATTGTTGTACAACGTGTACCCGCTCACAACAGATGCAATGGGCCGGCCGGGCACACCGATCGGTCCATTGCTGTACAACGCGTATTTCGGGATACAACGCGTACCCGCTCACAACAGATGCAATGGGCCGGGCGGGCACACCGATCGATCCATTGCTGTACAACGCGTACCCGCTCACAACAGATGCAATGGGCCGGCCGGGCACACCGATCGGTCCATTGCTGTACAACGCGTACCCGCTCACAACAGATGCAATGGGCCGGCCGGGCACACCGATCGGTCCATTGCTGTACAACGCGTACCCGCTCATAACAGATGCAAGGGGCCGGCCGGGCACACCGATCGGTCCATTGATGTACAACGCGTATTTCGGGATACAACGCGTACCCGCTCACAACAGATGCAATGGGCCGGCCGGGCACACCGATCGGTCCATTGCTGTACAATGCGTACCCGCTCACAACAGATGCAATGGGCCGGCCGGGCACACCGATCGGTCCATTGCTGTACAACGCGTACCTGTACAGGTCAGTCGCATATGTCACCATGCTTGTCACTGGTGAACGTATGCCAGCCACATATACCTGCCAGAGACCCAGGGGCACACCTACAACACCACACCCAGTCCACACTGTTTCCTAAGGCATGTAAGGCTGCATTACCTTTTCTGCGTATGGGGGTTAACATGTGGTTTCTGTGGTGGCACTTGTGGGCAGCCACACCCAGGCTGTGCATGTGTTCATGGGGACAGGGTCCTTTGTGTGTTGTGCACATGACCACATGACCACATTTCCAGGTTGTGTATGTGTGTGACATGTCACATTCCCCCAGGGTCCCATGGGGGAAGGCATGTACGTCACAGGATGACCCATTGCCACAATAGTGATGTCCCTCCACAGTCTGTGTGCATGTTGTGTTTCCGATGTCTCTGATTCCATGTGCACGATGGGAGACAGTCTCCACATCAATGTTGTTTGTGCATGGACTTTGATGTTGTGCGTCACTGGCGTCCATGTCTGTCCTGCGGAGGCGACAGGGGCCACTACCTGTGGGAGTTATGTTTGTTTTTCTGAGGTGTACATGATACGCCATGTCATGCCAGTGTCCATGTGGCAAGACAGGGTCACTGGGAATCTACCTGTCAATGAGCTGTGATGCCTGTGGCGCATCTGTCCAGACATGTCACTGTGGTGTGTGTGTGGAACGTGACAGCAGTAAATGGGTACTGTGACACAGCCTAATGGTTTCCCATAGCACAACCTGGTACCAGTTGTGCACACATGTTGTACTGAGAAGTTAGATGATGGGCATGTAGGTGCGAGTTATGTCCGAACAGAACGGCACACACATCAAGTACTTGTGTCTCGTAATGATGTATCATGTGAAATTGAGTATGGTGAATGGCACATATGTGGGGTGACTGACAATCTTTCTTTCTTCAACCTATGCACTGCAGGGCTCCAGCTGTCCATAGACCATTCCCTGACCTGGCAACGATGGTGGAACGTGACAGCATCCGACGGTACCGCTTCACCAGGCAGCTGATTGAGGATTTGGCAGTGCGCTTGGCACCACATTTGCAACCTGGCCGGACGTACCCTACGGTGCTGACACCCAAGGTGAAGGTAATGGCAGCCCTACACTTCTTTGCCACCGGTACCTTTCAACACACTGTGGCGACTGCCGGTGGGATGTCACAGACTATGTTCAGCCGTGTGCTACGCGATGTTTTGGAGGCAATGTTGAGATGCCTGAACCAGTACATCTATTTCCCTACACGTCAACAACTCACTGACGTCAAGAGTGACTTCTATGCCCTGGGGAGGATGCCACATGTCATTGGCTCCATTGATGGGACACATGTGGCTTTGATAGCACCACAGGCACATGAGCAGGCATACCGGAACCGTAAACATTACCATTCGATCAATGCTCTGGTGGTATGTCTTGCAGATATGAGCATCACACATGTGTGTGCCCGTTTCCCTGGTTCAGCACACGATGCCTACGTGATGAGGAGTAGTCGCATCCCGAGGATGATGGCACAGATGCAGAACCAGCGTGCCTGGCTTGTCAGTGTGTACTGACTTTGTACCATTGTGTGTGTTCTGATCTGTAGTATTCCACCCACTTTTCCAAATCAACTAATGTGCACTTGTCTGTCCGTAGGTGACTCCGGATACCCCAACATGCTGTGGTTGCTGACACCCCTCAGGAACCCTGTGACACCAGGCCAGATGCGCTACAATGAGGCACATGGTCGGACCAGGAGAGTGATTGAGCAAACATTTGGTCTCCTGAAGAGCCGCTTCCGCTGCCTGGACAAGACAGGAGGGGCCCTCCCATATACCCCAGCAAAGGTGTGCAAGATTGTCATTGTCTGCTGCATGCTACACAACCCGGCAGTGCGGAAGGAGTTGCCTCTCATCCTGGATGACGATGACCAACGTCCGCCACCTGTGGAGGATCCTGGCCTGGACCACGATGCCAGTGATGATGATGATGATGATGGTGATGTCCGCACACAGCTCATCACCAACTTCTTCAGCTGAATGTGAGTATCCAGGGAGATGTAATGTGAATGATGTGAGTTTGCATGATATGTGTTGGTGGTGCTCTGGTGCTGTTTGAGTGTGGCCATGTGCTACTTGACTGGATGCGTGCAGCAATGTGTCCTTACAGGTAGTCTGTACTCCCCAACAGTTTTGACATGCTAACTTGGTTTTGTGTAGTTGTCTTGTGACATGTATTGGGCATGAGTATTGCAGTTCTGTCCTGTTCTTCAGTGGTTTTAACTGTGTGTCATGCCTGTCCTTCACAGGGTGCTTACTGAGTACTTTGGTCAGCTTGGATCCCACGACACCATGATTCAGCTTTCAGGGTGGCAGCAGTAGTTTGCCTACAAGTGATGTGCCACACACCCCTGGACTTCATATCTTCTGCACTTCTTGACTGTGTGGCCACTGCCACGTGGGTAAACCTTGCATTTGTAGTGGAAACAACATGTTGCAAATGTGTAATGAACCTGTGCTTCACTTTGGGATGTGCGTTGTCTGTGGTCACACATCTGACTGATATTTGCTTACGGCACCTGTGGGCTAGTTGACACAGACTCTGAATAGGTGTGGTGTCTGTGCATTCCACTGTATTTCCTGGCAACATCACTGTGGGCGATGAGTCCGATGGCCCTGGTGTCTCTGTGTTGTGTAGCCCTAGTGGTGTGTCTCCCTCATATGTGTCACGTCACCATGACTCACACGACGGTGTTGTACTTGCTGTAGCAGTTAGCATACACAGTGTAATTTAGCAGATCATCATCACCATAACAGTATCCACATTTGAATATCAACAGAGGCAAGTATGGTGTACTAGTGATTTTATTTACAGAAATGTGTGTGTGTATAGTGCACAGGATGGTGGGTGCTGTACATTGGGATTGGGATCCAAAGTTCCCAGATGAGTTGGAAGTCTTGGTAGCAGAAATGTCCTGAGTGAAGTCCACAGTCATAACATACATTAGTCCAACTTGAACTCCCCATGTCAGGTGGGAGAGTAGTGTTGCATTCGACAGGGTGAAACGTTTGCACACAAAGGAGAATTTCCGGAACAGGTGTTGGCTTCCTGGGGGATGTACGTGGCCATCAACCTCTCAGTTTTCCTTCCTCGGACGACCCCTCTTCTTTGGGGGGGGACCCTCACGTGCAGGCTGCTGCGGTGCAGGGAGTCTCCGCCACAGTCCTCCTCCCTCCCTGTGGCGGTGTCAGTTGTTGCAGCACCAGATGTTGTGGGCACACAGGGAGGTGTGGCCATGTTGGTGCTAATCTGGCGGAGGCATGTCAATATGTCCCTATGCACCGCTGTGAGTTCTTGCAATGTGTCCCACTTGGACTCCATGCGAGACATGTGTGTCTCCACACGGGACATGTGGGAGTCCAAGCGGGCATGATGGGCAGCCTGCTGCTGTTATATGTCCTTGAGGATCCCCACTACCTGTCTGACCTCTCCGGTGCTATCCTGGTACGCATCAGCGATGCGTGTGAGTTGTGGGTCATCATGCAGTCCAGACCCCTCTGCAAGCAGTGACCTATGTCTACCACCCCTCCCACCACCCCTGGCGACACGTGCAGGACCTGCGATGGCACACACAGGTAACCCGAGGCCCCCTTGGGGGTTGTTAGTGGTGTTGTCATCCGTTGCTCCACGGTGGGCCTGGGGCCCTGTGCTGTTGTCATCGGTGGTCCTTGGTCTGTCCGTGTCGGCGGGGGTGGTCTGTGTGTTGGCAGTTGTGGGAGGGGTGGGTGCAGGGGGTGCAGATGTTGGTCCAGCTGGTGCTGCATGATGACTCACACCGGAGGTGCTAGGTAGGTCTTCGCCATCCGAGGAGGGCAGAGGCTGTTCCACACCAGTGAGCTCTGTGTCCCCCGGAGCCTGGGACAGGGACTCCTCCTCGCCTGCTGCTGTGTCCCCATCATCATCACCTGTATTTTGAAGAGACACACATTGTATGTTATGTTTCTACAGGCATCAATGGTTCACACACCTGACAGTTGTGATGCGGGCATGTACATTGCATTGTCCTAAGTTGTCACAGTAAGAGGTTGATATTGGTGTAGCACATTGTCATGCATACCTGGGGCATTTCAATTTGAATGTTGAGGTGTGTGCATGGCCAGCATTGGTTGTATTTGGTGGACATCCGGCCATCCTTCTCCAACTAGCCCAGTTATCCCACCATGAAGCATGCCACCCTTGCAGTGGGTTCAGGTTGACTCTCAGGATGTCATTCAGTGGTGTCTTGCTGTTGGTTGTTGCACAGTTCCTAGCAGGGCCTTGTGCACCCCACAGCAGTACCCAGTGTCAGCCATCTTGTCAGTCCTTATCCACTCCCTGTGATGTGGGCATGGTTCAGAGTGGTGTTGATGGGCCAATTGTGAGGGTGAGCAGTATCTGTGACTACAACTCCCATCATGCTATTGCCTACACCCCCCTTCCCTGCATGCCCATACTTCCTTCCTTTTGAGTGAACTTCACTGTGTGTGAGTGTGACAGCAATGGCAAGATGGCTGACAGTGGTGTCCTGCTGTTGGTTGGTGCACAGTTCCCAGCAGGGCCTTGTGCTCCCCACAGCAGTACCCAGTGTCAGCCATCTTGTCAGTCCTTATCCACTCCCTGTGATGTGAGCATGGTTCAGAGTGGTGTTGATGGGCCAATTGTGAGGGTGCGCAGTATCTGTGACTACAACTCCCATCATGCTATTGCCTACACCCCCCTTCCCAGCATGCCCATACTTCCTTCCTTTTGACTCTGCTTCCCTGTGGGGTAGTGTGCCTGTGCTGACAGGAAGGCTGACAGTGTTGTCCTTGCGTTTGTTTGGCTACAAGTCCCAAGAGTGTCCCTGTGCTTCACACAGCATTACCCAGGGTGGTGGTTCTTTGTGGGATCTTCATTTGGTATGTGAGGCATTGCATTCTCCCAGGTGGGTTATGTGGAGTTTGTGTTGAGGGGGTGTGTGAGGAGAGCTGCTTGTAATTATGGTCTGTGCTGTGAGTCCTCCTTCCCACCCAGCCAGATATCCCACCATGCAACGTGCTTGCATTGCAGGGAGTGCAAGTTGGCTTTCAGGATGTCAGGCAGTGGTGTTCTGCTGTTTGTTGGTGCACAGTTCCCAGCAGGGCCTTGTGCTCCCCACAGCAGTACCCAGTGTCAGCCATCTTGTCAGTCCTTATCCACTCCCTGTGATGTGAGCATGGTTCAGAGTGGTGTTGATGGGCCAATTGTGAGGGTGAGCAGTATCTGTGACTACAACTCCCATCATGCTATTGCCTACACCCCCCTTCCCAGCATGCCCATACTTCCTTCCATTTGACTCTGCTTCCCTGTGGGGTAGTGTGCCTGTGCTGACAGTGCTGTCCTTGCGTTTGTTTGGCTAAAAGTCCCAAGAGTGTCCCTGTGCTTCACACAGCATTACCCAGGGTGGTGGTTCTTTGTGGGATCTTCATTTGGTATGTGAGGCATTGCATTCTCCCAGGTGGGTTATGTGGAGTTTGTGTTGAGGGGGTGTGTGAGGAGAGCTGCTTGTAACTATGGTCTGTGCTGTGAGTCCTCCTTCCCACCCAGCCAGATATCCCACCATGCAACATCTTGCATTGCAGGGAGTGCAAGTTGGCTTTCAGGATGTCAGGCAGTGGTGTTCTGCTGTTTGTTGGTGCCCAGTTTCCAGCAGGGCCTTGTGCTCCCCACAGCAGTACCCAGTGTCAGCCATCTTGTCAGTCCTTATCCACTCCCAGTGATGTGAGCATGGTTCAGAGTGGTGTTGATGGGCCAATTGTGAGGGTGAGCAGTATCTGTGACTACAACTCCCATCATGCTATTGCCTACACCCCCTTCCCAGCATGCCCATACTTCCTTCCTTTTGAGTGGACTTCACTGTGTGTGAGTGTGACAGCAATGGCAAGATGGCTGACAGTGGTGTCCTGCTGTTGGTTGTTGCACAGTTCCCAGCAGGGCCTTCTGCACCCCACAGCAGTACCCAGTGTCAGCCATCTTGTCAGTCCTTATCCACTCCCTGTGATGTGAACATGGTTCAGAGTGGTGTTGATGGGCCAATTGTGAGGGTGAGCAGTATCTGTGACTACAACTCCCATCATGCTATTGCCTACACCCCCCTTCCCAGCATGCCCGTACTTCCTTCCTTTTGACTCTGCTTCCCTGTGGGGTAGTGTGCCTGTGCTGACAGGAAGGCTGACAGTGTTGTCCTTGCGTTTGTTTGGCTACAAGTCCCAAGAGTGTCCCTGTGCTTCACGCAGCATTTCCCAGGGTGGTGGTTCTTTGTGGGATCTTCATTTGGTATGTGAGGCATTGCATTCTCCCAGGTGGGTTATGTGGAGTTTGTGTTGAGGGGGTGTGTGAGGTGAGCTGCTTGTAACTATGGTCAGTGCTGTGAGTCCTCCTTCCAACCCAGCCAGATATCCCACCATGCAACGTGCTTGCATTGCAGGGAGTGCAAGTTGGCTTTCAGGATGTCAGGCAGTGGTGTTCTGCTGTTTGTTGGTGCACAGTTCCCAGCAGGGCCTTGTGCTCCCCACAGCAGTACCCAGTGTCAGCCATATTGTCAGTCCTTTTCCACTCCCTGTGTTGTGAGCATGGTTCAGAGTGGTGTTGATGGTCCAAATTAGAGGCTGCCCATTATCTGTTACTACGAGTCCCATCATGCTCTTGGTTACACTGACTTCACCAGCATACACAGGATTCCTTCCTTTCTGTGAGCTTCCCTGTGAGGTGGTGTTCTAATGGTGGCTAAATATCTGACAGTGTTTGTTGGTTAGATTTGTGCCACTGCCTAGCTCAATTTGGTATTGGATTTGTACATGTCATGACACAGTTACATATCACTATGACATGGCATGTATTGTGTTTATCTGACTGACATACACTTCTTGGGATGATTATCTTTTGGTTGCTGTTGATTTGCTAGGGGTGCATGGTTTGACTGTCCCCTTGACAGTGATGTGTGTGTATTGGCACACAATATTGTGTATATTAGTTGTGTACTCAACAGGCTCTGGGATGTTTGTTAGTCCATATACGCTCACTGGTGGTAGGATGGCCCGCACCTTCTCCTCCCAGGGCCTGAGGTATACTGGTTTGGCAGGAGGGCCACTGCCGGTGTGCTGGCTCAGGAGGTAATCCTTCTTCAGTAGGTCCCTGACCCTCCTGCGCACATCATACCACCTGTTCTGGATGTCTTCCTTTGTGCGCAAACATGGTGATTGTGCGTTCACCCTGTCGACGATCCTCGCCCACATCTTGGTTTTCTGCGACATGGGGGTCTGTTGGACCAATGTGCCAAACAACTGTGGCTCTACCCTCAGGATCTCGTCTACCATGACTTCCAATTCACTATCTAGGAACTTTGGATTCTTCTTTAGGGGCATGGTGATGGGTGGTGGTGGTGATTGATGTGTGTGTGTGTGCAAGTGAGGGTGTGTGAGTGTAGGTTTTGCTGGGTGTGTGTGAGGGTGCTATTTGTTGAGGTGCTAATGGTGTGTGGCTTTTGTGTTGGATGAGCTGTGTGTGTGTCTGTGTTTGCTGTGTGATGGTGTTCTCTGCTGGCAGGTCAGTGGAATTTGCAAAGGATCATGGTAGGGATTTGTTGCCTTTATGTAGGTGGAGTTGGGGGTGTGTCCTTGTTCCATTTTTTTCACCCTCTGTATTTATTGGCTTTGTCATTGCTTGTTTGGCCCTTTTTTTTTGTATTTTTTCATTTGTGATTATTGTGCATGTAGGCGTCGTTCTTCTGACCGAGTAGGACGTTGCAGTTGTCTCGTGCGCGCCTCTCAGAGTCGTTCCCGCTGTGTTTCAGCTCAGTTTCATATGCGGCGTACGCGTCGGTCGCGGAGTATTGTGTTTGTTCGCCTGGCTTTTGTATGCGTGTCGGTCGTACGGCTTGGGCTCCGTGCGAATCGGTCTGAATTTGTACCCATTGCATCGTACTGCGCGGGTCAGAGTTCGCGGGTACGTTTCGTTCGGGTTATTTCCTGGTGCGTGTCGGTCGGTTCGATTCACGTGGTTTCCCGACCGGATAGCTTGTTTCCGTCCGGGTCGGTCGTTCGCCTTGAGTTCCGTACGAGTCGTTCGTGATTCCCATGCATTTCATCGTACTACCCGGGTTGGACGGCGCCGGTACGTGTCGGTCGGACTAAATTCCCGTACCAAGTCGGTCGGTACGTTTTCCGGCCCGAATCGGAATCGGCCCCTAAGACTTGAACAGTCTGTAACACAGCTAGGTCCAAAACTAACTAAACTAACTAAAACAATGTTCGAGCACTTACAATACAAAGTAAGACTCTACCCAAACACTAAAGGGCTAGCATATTTAGAAACAATAGCAAAATCCCTACTTTAAAACATTAATATTTAAACCTAGAAAAATCGTAATTGTAAACTGAGTTCATAACTAAACATTTCTTTTCAAACATCTAAAATATAAATATTATGTCAATTAATTGAAACTTTAAAAAAAAAAATCATTTGACATAATAAATATATTTTATATCTTAAAAATATCAATAACATTTACACAAATTACATTTCCCTCCCATTGTAAATAATTTAAAATAACTTACCATTTTGTATCTGAAGAATGTAATCCAATCAGCCCCAAAAAATCCAAACGTAGAGGTAATCCAATACTTAGTTAAAAGTCCCCCAAAAAAATGGAAAAATACAACTGTATAAAATAAAATCCGCCGGCAATATATCCATAGTGCTGAATCCATAAAAAACCCAATAACTAAAGTTAAAAAAAGAAACGCTCCAGGAAAACCCAAACAATAAAGGAAAAGTAAAATAATTATTAGTATACTAGAAACTAATACACCTTTCTTAAAAAAAAAAAAAGAACATCCTTCTCCCAACGGCAACTTTGAAACGTTGGATACCTGTGGAAAAAACAACACAATCCCTCTCACACAAATATACAGTTAAATCATTAAAAAACACATAGAAACATACTGATAACACCGTACATTAAATATAATTAAACATGTATAGCAAATGCTAACACCGACCTATCAACGCACTAACCGCATTTTGCATATGCTAAACTACAATCTAAACCTCTCAACAAACATAAAATCCAAACATTACATACACTATAAACTACCTAACTACCTTCGCCCTACTCCTAAATTAAGCCTAAAAGCAATTAATTTAAACTTACCTTAACCGATGAGACGCTGCTTCCAACCGCGAGCTTCTCCCATCAGAAATGACCTAAAACAACATAGATAGCCTAGAAAGTAGAACTTAGTTTAAAAAATGGCGGCCTGATTGAAATAAGAAAAATACTTTTCTACATTAAACTCAATGTACATTAGACATGTTATACAAAAAAAGTTCCAAAAATACTTATTAATATTAGTAATGTGAAAAAAATATTTTCTATTTAAAATTGTAAAATTATAATAGTAAATATTAGAACAAAAATAATATTTATTATACATTAAAAAAATTCTGCTAACTTATCATTGTAAAAAAAATTGTACTGCTTGCTAAAAATGTGAAAAACTGTATTAATGTTAAAAAATATTTTTCGTTTACAAAATGCTTTCTTAGCTTTATAATATTGTTTATAGATACAATTTAAATAATAGTATACAAAAATATAATATTATTTATTAGGAATTATGAAAATAAAATAAAAAAGTTGTACAATGGAAAAAATGTTACAAAATGTATGTTATGAATAATGTACAATTTATGTAATTATGTAATGCATATTTACAATATAAATAAATATTGTATAACTGTTACCAAAAAATATGTATTTAAAAAATCTATTAAAACAAGTGGATAACTGCATCTTTTATTTGTAAAAAATGTACATATTTACCAACTTCTCCATTATATAAAACATAAAAATGTTTCATACTGACTATACTTAAAAATTATACGTGTATGTTTAAATATGTACTAAATATGTAATGTATCCAAAAATAAAAAATGTATTATTATTTCTGTTTATAATAATATATATCAAACATTATAAATAAAATAAAATGCATAATATTTCTTTTCCTGAGTCTTTGAATGAAAATAAAGACATAAATAAAATATAAATATTGTTCTGTATTTATTTCCTATATTTTTTTATTATTCTATATTTCCAATAAAATAATTGTCTTACATTGACTTACTCTTATAAATCAATTATTTTAATACACATATATAACATACTATTACCACTTAAACATACATTTTTTTCATTAACCTTGCTCCAAAATAAACAACTACTTTTTTATTACTCCCACTCCACACTATATTAACTCAGGGAAAGTGCTGGACAAAAAACATATATCATTTACTATTCCCACTCCAAAGTATATAAACTCAGGGAAGGTGCTGGACACTAAACATATATAATGTACTATTCCCACTCCAAACTATATAAACTCAGGGAAGGTGCTGGACACTAAACATATATAATTTACTATTCCCACTCCAAACTATATAAATTCAGGGAAGGTGCTGGACAGTAAACATATATAATGTAATATTCCCACTCCAACCTACAAAAAGTCATGGAAGGTGCTGGACACTAAACATATAAAATTTACTATTCCCACTCCAAACTATGGGGTCGATTACGATGGCGGTCGGAAAAACATACCGACCGCCATGGTAGCGGCAAAAAAGCGCCCGCATGGCCACCGGGAAAAACGCCGGATACATTACGATGAACCGGCACAATAATCCGTCCGCGGCGGCGAGAGACAACGAAAAACCGCCCGCACACGCCGGACCAGCTGAAAATCTGACCGCAACGGCCGGATACTCAGTGGAAAAGCCAAGAACCGCCGCCATGCACACGGAGTAACCGCCCGTGACATTATGACATCCCCGCTACCACCATGGTACCTACCTATGAATCCGACCGCATCGTGCGCGAACAGTGATGAATCCGATAGGCGGCGGAAGGGCTGCAGCATAGCCACCGCTGCCGAGGAACCGCTGCAGAGGAACCGCAAAAAAAATGGCGGACGTAGAAAAAATACGAAAAAAAAACCAAACAATGCACACACTGAAGTAGATCTGTCCCAACACAAACCAAAAGTGCCCAATGACAACAGCCCCAGAAAGTTCAAAATAACCAATCACAGGACAACACACACAACACACCTGACAGCAACATACCACCTTGCCACACCCCCCATAGCTGAGCATAAAACCAGCCCCTCCCTGACCACAATCCTTTGCTACACTCCACAACTGAAGGTCCCAACCCCAGAGAACAAAGGAGAGGCAAACCTGCACACAGCACCACCACAACACACACACCACCTACACCACCCACAACACCCACAACACCCACACAACTGCACCACAGAACATCTGCACAGCACACACCATGGCACCACACAAAATGCCAAAATTCACTGTTGCAGAGCTTGCAGTCATGGTAGATGAGATAATAAGAGTTGAACCACAACTCTATGGCAACATGGTCCAACACACCCCATTAGCCACAAGAACCCAAATGTGGGTGAGGATAGTCAATAAGGTCAATGCAGTAGGGACCACCCCCCGCAACAAGCAGGAAATACAGAAGCGGTGGCATGACCTGAAGACCGTGGTGAAGAGGAAGAGGGCCAAGAACCGTCAGCTGGCTGACGGGACTGGTGGAGGCACTCCCATCCCACCCAAACCATACAGTCCGTGGGAGGAGAAGGTCCTTGGAATCCTACATCCAGAGAGTCTTGAAGGAATCCGCGGGGGACTGGAAGCTGGTAAGTACAAACCAAAGTATATCATCACATTGCCATGTACCGTCTTGCACAAATTCAAACCTACAACCCCTAGGCCAAAGGACATTCGTCTGACCCACAATACCCAAAACAGGTCACACAGATGTAACCACCACTCAACCTAAAAAAGCACAAAGCTAAACAAAACCAACTGGGATGCATGTGTACAGACAAAAAGCACTACAACACACACCAGGCCCCCATCTCCCACCCCTCAGCAGGATGGAGCACCACACCCAGAAGCATGTGTCAGCCATTGAACGCTCCCCCACCACCTAACAGATAGGTAGCCATCTTCACAGGGATGGGGAATGTGTATCTGGAGGCAGCACTACAACTCCCACCAGGCCCCCCTCTCCCACCCCTCAGCAGGATGGAGCACCCCACCCAGAAGCATGTGTCAGCCATTGAACGCTCCCCCACCACCTAACAGGTAGTGAGCCATCTTCACAGGGATGGGGAATGTGTATCTGGAGGCAGCACTACAACTCCCAACAGGCCCCCCTCTCCCACCCCTCAGCAGGATGGAGCACCCCACCCAGAAGCATGTGTCAGCCATTGAACGCTCCCCCACCACCAAACAGGTAGGTAGCCATCTTCACAGGGATGGGGAATGTGTATCTGGAGGCAGCACTACAACTCCCAACAGGCCCCCCTCTCACACCCCTCAGCAGGATGGAGCACCCCACCCAGAAGCATGTGTCAGCCATTGAACGCTCCCCCACCACCAAACAGGTAGGTAGCCATCTTCACAGGGATGGGGAATGTGTATCTGGAGGCAGCACTACAACTCCCAACAGGCCCCCTCTCACACCCCTCAGCAGGATGGAGCACCACACCCAGAAGCATGTGTCAGCCATTGAACGCTCCCCCACCACCTAACAGGTAGGTAGCCATCTTCACAGGGATGGGGAATGTGTATCTGGAGGCAGCACTACAACTCCCACCAGGCCCCCCTCTCCCACCCCTCAGCAGGATGGAGCACCCCACCCAGAAGCATGTGTCAGCCATTGAACGCTCCCCCACCACCTAACAGGTAGGTAGCCATCTTCACAGGGATGGGGAATGTGTATCTGGAGGCAGCACTACAACTCCCAACAGGCCCCCTCTCCCACCCCTCAGCAGGATGGAGCACCCCACCCAGAAGCATGTGTCAGCCATTGAACGCTCCCCCACCACCAAACAGGTAGGTAGCCATCTTCACAGGGATGGGGAATGTGTATCTGGAGGCAGCACTACAACTCCCAACAGGCCCCCTCTCACACCCCTCAGCAGGATGGAGCACCCCACCCAGAAGCATGTGTCAGCCATTGAACGCTCCCCCACCACCTAACAGGTAGGTAGCCATCTTCACAGGGATGGGGAATGTGTATCTGGAGGCAGCACTAAAACTCCCAACAGGCTCCCCTCTCACACCCCTCAGCAGGATGGAGCACCCCACCCAGAAGCATGTGTCAGCCATTGAACGCTACCCCACCACCAAACAGGTAGGTAGCCATCTTCACAGGGATGGGGAATGTGTATCTGGAGGCAGCACTACAACTCCCAACAGGCCACCCTCTCACATCCCTCAGCAGGATGGAGCACCCCACCCAGAAGCATGTGTCAGCCATTGAACGCCCCCCACCACCAAACAGGTAGGTAGCCATCTTCACAGGGATGGGGAATGTGTATCTGGAGGCAGCACTACAACTCCCAACAGGCCCCCCTCTCACACCCCTCAGCAGGATGGAGCACCCCACCCAGAAGCATTTGTCAGTCATTGAACGCTCCCCCACCACCAAACAGGTAGGTAGCCATCTTCACAGGGATGGGGAATGTGTATCTGGAGGCAGCACTACAACTCCCAACAGGCCCCCCTCTCACACCCCTCAGCAGGATGGAGCACCCCACCCAGAAGCATGTGTCAGCCATTGAACGCTCCCCCACCACCTAACAGGTAGGTAGCCATCTTCACAGGGATGGGGAATGTGTATCTGGAGGCAGCACTACAACTCCAAAAAGGCCCCCCTCTCAGACCCCTCAGCAGGTTGGGGCACCCCACCCAGAAGCATGTGTCTGCAAGTAAAAACCAAAGTGACACTGCACAGGTAATCAGACAGTGCATGCACACCACCATCACTCAACAAAAGCATTGAGAGACATGACAACATGAGGCTCTACTTCACCCAAAAATAGAAAAGTAAAGCACAGCCATTGACAGGATGCAGACAGCTCAGCGTACGTAACTGTGACAGAAACAGAACTGTGACTCTCAACAAATATGTCCAAGCAAACGGGCCTCTGACATGCATCACCCAGACTTCCCTCTGTAGCGTACATGGGTGCTGATCATGAAGGACCATGGGAAAAACAAACTAGCATGGTCTGCTGTATAAAGAAATACAAGCACAGGACATGTCAACGGTATGCATGTGATGACAATGGCTAGTCCATGCACACAGGTAATGTCTGCCAGGCAGAGTGATCAGCAAAGATGCTGAACATCAACTTGTAGTCATGCCAGTTGTCAGATGACAACCTCACATTGAAATCACCAATACTAGATGTGTGGCATGCTATCCAATCACAGGTCACACCATTGTGAAATGATGAATGTAACTCCACTTCATGGCATGAGGCACATCACTGTGCAGACATACAATGTGTGAAAAAGGCAACTGTGTGTAGCATAACATGTAAATAAGAGACATCAAACACAGCAACCCTGAGGTGTGTAAGGCAATTACCATCTACTTCCTGTCCCACAGGTGACCAACAACTGACTGCAGAGGACGACAACCTCAACCAGCACAGCCAGCCACCAGCTCCCGAACATCTCCCCTCGGATGCAGACTCCCTGGATAATGATGATGAGGAGGACCAACCCGGACCATCTGGTGTGGCAGGGCGTAATGTGTCCCAGGACCCCACAGCCCCACCACCCTCAGCAACAACATCAACGCAGAGCCCTGCTGCAACGACCTGTGCCACCACCACCACCTCCACCACCACTACCACTACCACTGCTGCCTGCAACACTCGCCCTGCTCCACAGGCCAACCAGACCACAACAACTGCGGAGGTACGGGAGAGTAGGCCGGTGCCCACAGGAGGGAGGCAACAGGGCCGTGACAGCAGGCCAGGTGTGAGGACAAGGCTGACCAAAGGGAAGAAGACCCTGCCACAGAATCACTGGCACACATTCACAGAGTTGTGGGGGCCTATGAACACGCCCAGGGACAGTTGAGGCAGGCTCAGCAGGATGCCCGTGAGCAACAACAGATGCTGCGCTCAATTGACAACCGCATGGGCCAACTCGTGGCCTGCATGGGCCAAATCAGGGACCTCCTGGGCCAGCTAGTGGGGGTCCTCAGGGACAGGCATGCGGCACCGCCAACACCTACAGTTCCCTCCGTTGTGACGCAGGATGACAGACCCCCACCCTCCCCTGCGTCCAGCGAGCATGGGGACTCATCAGACACCACTGGCCATGCACCTGTGTCCCCCCCTGCCAAAAGAGCAAGGGGCCGCCCGAAAAAATCATTGGGAGCATCCCGTGGCACAGCACCTGGCAAAAGCCAGTCAAGTAGCCTGCCATGATGGCACCCCTCTTCACCCTGCTGTGTACCCTGCAGACTGTCCCCACCCACAATGGCGTGGGAATGGCAAATGACTGTTGGACTGTGTTGCCATACTGATCTAGTGTATACTCTATTGTCTCATCTACCATCACTGACAAATCTGTTATTCACCATTCACAAATCTGTCAATATCCACATCTACATCACATGTATCCACTGTAAATAAACACTAATAACGCACCAATATAGTTGTCACTGTTCCATGTTCATCACAGTATGTTAACTCACACCCATGATTACAATGTCACAGGAGCAGGGATACTCCGCAGGCAAGTAGAGGCTGAAGGGACCTAGGAAAACACAACAGAACATCAGTTGCTACTCAGGTGGTGGACTAACAACCATCACACAACACAGCACATCAAGGTACGACAATCTGCACATGTCACAAGGAGCAACTGTACCAACATAGACATCAAGTAGCTGTGTCAAAAGATCCCTTGCCATACACATCTGCAGCCAGCACTGACTCTGCAACATGCTGTAGTCACAAAACTCACATACACATATTCACCAAGCACAACATCATCAGACAACAGCCAGTATTGACATTGCCACTGACCATCAAGTGAAGTAGTTGTTGATGAGCTGCTGACGCTGTCCAACACCTTCCTCCTCTCCACTATCCTCGTCACTTGACGTTTGGGCGTTTGCAGGTGGGGGCTGTGGCTGGTCATCATCATCCTGGATTAAGGGGATCCCCTTCCGCACGGCCAGGTTGTGTAGCATGCAGCATGCTACCACTATCTGACACACCTTGACGGGTGAGTACTGCAGAGCCCCTCCGGTCTTGTCGAGGCATCGAAAACGCGATTTCAGGAGTCCAAATGTTCGCTCAATGACCCGATGTGTCCTCCCATGGGCATTGTTGTAGCGCACTTCAGCTGGTGTCCTGTGATTGCGAAGTGGACTCAGCAACCAAGGTCCGTTGGGATATGCAGAGTCACCTAAGTGTGAAAGACACATACAGATTGAGTGTCTGACATGTGTCCGAGGACAGCATGGCACACAAACAGCACACGACTCGACCCTTTGTACTCACCCACAATCCATGCCCGCTCCGGCGCCAGATTGGCCATCAGCTGTGGTAAAATGCTGTTGCGCATTATGTGTGAATCGTGGGCTGATCCTGGAAACTTTGCACAAACGTGTGAGATGACCATATCTGCCTGGCACACCACCTGCACATTGATGGAATGATAATGTTTCCTATTTCGGTAAATATGCTCCCGTGCTTGGGGTGGAATCAGGGAAACATGTGTGCCATCTATTGCACCAACTACATTAGGAACGTGTCCAAGTGCATAAAATTTGCCCTTCACATCCGCCAACTCATGCCCCCTGGGGAAATGTATGAATTGGTCCCTGTGTTGCATCATAGCCAACAGGACATCACGTAGCACCATGCTGAATGTTGGTTGGGACATCCCCCTGCAATGCCCACAGTTTGCTGGAAGGATCCCGTAGCCACGAAATGTAGGAATGCCATCACCTTTGCCGTTGCCGTGAGTGCTGTTGGGTATGTCCTGCGTGGAAGCAGGTGTGGCTCCAATAGTGCACAAAGTTCCAGGAGGTTCGTCCGATCCAGACGGAATCGCCTTATGATGTCGGTATCCTCCATGTTAGCCAGCAGGGTGAAGGTACGAAACACATTAGGTCGCCTCCTAGGTGAGATGAAAGGGGACACGTCATAGCAACATAAATTAGGATGTGCACAAATTCATAAAGTCTGTCCTGTCACGGCGCTAACATTGACTGTCATCCCTGAAAGCACACAGTGCAATTCAGTGTTGTCCCAACATGAGACAGATTAATTGTACAACTGTCATGGATGTGCACAGTCAGTAGACACAATACGAACACTGTCTATGTGAATGCCAAGAGTCACATATCGAGCTGAGGTGGACTCAGCCTTGGGTGTACATGACACAGGACATGTGTGAAGCAGAGACACTGCTGGCTTCCATGTTGCTGCTGTACCTGGCACACCTCCTTGGCCAATAATTGCAGGGGACACATCAACAACACAATGTGGATAGATCATTGGGATTGTCTTTGTACTCAGTGCCACTTCGAACACACTCAAATTCAATGACATTCACATCCCAAACCCATACATGTGCCAATGTCATCAGTACACAGGCCATATCTGCTGCTGACTTGAATACAAAGTCGGACAGTGACAGATGAAGTCACGCCTGTGCAGAGTATGTGTACCACTGTAACAGGCCACCATTACCCCACTGCCCAATACTCTCTACAAGCACACAGATAGCCAATGTGGCACACATTAACAGTAGATGAGGGACGTAATCAGCAGGGCCTGTATGCACCCTTAATCTTCTCCCATTTTGGACATTTACATGCAGCATCAAGGAGGGACTGCCCAAGGACACATGTGCACCACAACACATACCATGGTGATACACATCCAGCTGTTTCAAGACACAACAGTGCCACAACACATACATACAACACTACATGGACAATGCCAAGCCAGTATGCCAACAAGTCCACGCATGAACATACTGTATGCATGACATATGGACTACTGGCTCAGACACCTGACACCAGTGGATGTAATTTTACACCACATGTCCCAAAGGACATGCATCCTGACCCTCATTCCACACAGGCTGTCAGGCCCAACACAGCATACAATCAATATCCCACATCTGACAAACATGCTGGCTGTGCATGAGTAGTGGGACACTGGTACCTCACATTCACCAAATGTCGGAGTTGGATGAGTGTCACAGACACAACAGTCAGGGTACATCTCACCTGTCTTGGGTGCCCACACCATCCTGATACACCAGCAGATGTGATCCACCCACACAGTGCTGGAATAGATGGTGAGCAAGGATGGCTAGCACCCCATAGCATGCACATACACTAGTGTTGGTGGCAACACACTGCACACGTGTGCCACTTGTGCTGACCATCCAACATTGCAGACAATTCCCGCTAATCAGTGCACACACATTGCACAGGCAAAACTGGACACCCATAGCCTGTGGACAAATGTCGCATACTATATTCCATACAGTTAGCACAATCCACAACCGTGCATGCAGTCCATCTGCCAACGCAACATTCCTGATGTGAACAATAGACATGCACTGGTGGCAGGTGAGTAGCACCGGAACACAGCACAACACTCAAAAACATATTGTAGCTAAGCACCATTGTTGAAATGTACATGTCACTGATTCACATACAACTGTCCAAACAACATGAGCACAGACCTGACACTACCACATAGGTCCCTGTGGTTACAGGTGGCAGACATGTAGCAACGACATCTGCTCTGGCCGTCTACCCAAGTGACAAACAATAATAATGCAACGGATGCCAGGTGTGGTGCTGAAGTACTCGTCATCCTTTAGCAGGTCGAGCCCCCCTGTACATGTGGACATACACTGCAGGAGTTGCCAGTGTGTACAAAGACATAACATGCGGCATGTAATTGGTCTTAGCAATAACACAACAGGGTGACATCTGTTTCCAATGATGACAGTCATGCTGAATAAATGAGTTCATCTGGGTTTTCAGTGTAACACATGGGCTCAGGTGTGAGATAGTGGTCAGCATGGGTGGCAGATACGACATTGTGTGTAAATATTGCTCAACATAATGGAGTACAATGTTCCATTTGGTGTGAGACGTTACACAGTGGCTGACATTTGTGACAGGAGACCATATCAATGTTATCCAGTGCCATGTGCCACTGTACGTATCCACTGTGCGTAGTACAGTAATGACCATTGATCCACACACAACAAGAACTGTCCGTAGGTGCCTTAAACGTGCCCCATAAACACAATGACGCACAGAGTGTACGATGTGATGCTGCATATTCCCCATAGCGGACGCACATACTGTCCATGAATTGGGTGGCGGAGCATGCCAACCACCATTTGTACCTGTGTCGATGCCCACCACTGACGCAAGTGTGTCATGTGCTGCACATGACACATTGGTGTTAGTGATGGCCCTCTACATAGCTGCAGATGGCGTTTGTCATGCTCCACCAGCCACATCCTGGTCACCCATGTCACTCTATGGCAATCAAACAGCGGTAGCGCCGGCCAGGACCCCACGGTGTGTCACTGCCATGAACCATGCCCTTGCAGCCAATGGGGACCGCTATCGCGGTGGCATGACGCAGATTCAAAAATTGCGGTAGGCGTGCGCCGCCCCCAGCGGATGCGGAGATAGGATGCATTTGTAAGATGCACCACCGCGGTAGCGCCGGACAGGACCCCGTGGTGTGTCGCCGCCATGAACCATGCCCTTGCAGCCAATGGGGACCGCTATCGCGGTGGCATGATGCAGATTCAAAAATCGCGGTAGGCGTGCTCCGCCCCCAGCGGATGCGGAGATAGGATGCATTTGTAAGATGCACCACTGCGGTAGCGCCGGACAGGACCCCGCGGTGTGTCACCGCCATGAACCATGCCCTTGCAGCCAATGGGGACCGCTATCGCGGTGGCATGATGCAGATTCAAAAATCGCGGTAGGCGTGCTCCGCCCCCAGCGGATGCGGAGATAGGATGCATTTGTAAGATGCACCACCGCAGTAGCGCCGGACAGGAGCCCGCGGTGTGTCACCGCCATGAACCATGCCCTTGCAGCCAATGGGGACCGCTATCGCGGTGGCATGATGCAGATTCAAAAATTGCGGTAGGCGTGCTCCGCCCCCGCGGAGGCGGTCATTGGATGCTTTTGAAGAAGGCTGACCTGGAACACCAATGGCAGAAGACTATGACCACTGAAACGAGTCCAGGGCCCTATATATGTGTGGAAGGGAGCACCACATTCCCACTGCTCACAGAGCCTGCTGCCTGGGACCCCTCACCTGCTGCTGCTTCCAGGGACTGCTGCCTGAGACCCCTCACCTGCTGCTGCCTCCAGGGACTGCTGCCTGGGACCCCTCACCTGCTGCTGCCTCCAGGGACTGCTGCCTGGGACCCCTCACCTGCTGCTGCCTCCAGGGACTGCTGCCTGGGACCCCTCACCTGCTGCTGCCTCCAGGGACTGCTGCCTGGGACCCCTCACCTGCTGCTGCCTCCAGGGACTGCTGCCTGGGACCCCTCACCTGCTGCTGCCTCCAGGGACTGCTGCCTGGGACCCCTCACCTGCTGCTGCCTCCAGGGACTGCTGCCTGGGACCCCTCACCGCCCACTGCCGCCGCTGACGTCTCATGTCCACAGTGATGGCTAGGACGGAGAAGATCCGTGCCAGTCCATTTACAAGCGAGGAGCTGGATGTCCTGGTGGACGAGGTGCTGACACAGTACCCACGGCTATATGGTGGCCCAAATGTTGTGGTAAGTCTCCAACAGTGGGGGTGTGAGTGCAAGGGGGCACACATGTAGTCGATCAGATGGTGTATGTGCCTGAGAGTGTGGGGTTGTGTAATGCACTGGCTGACATGCTGTTTCCTAGTTGTTAAGGGGTGTATGCAACCCACACATTAAATGCATGGACATGAAGGGTGGATGGACATGTGTTGTGTACACATCCATATGGTGTGACAGCTATCTGGTGATGCATGTTTCGGGACAGTTATTGTTCATGTGACTGTTTGTGTGGCTCCTCGTTGTCCATCTCTGTGTGATTCTACCTGGCATGGACTGTCCACGCCCAATGTGACAAGGACACATCACTGACTGCACAGAGTGTGATACATGTGTGGTTGGCATGAGTGTACATCAATGACCCATATCTGCCGTGTGGAGATGAGTCTGTGTCATGCCACTGTTCAGAGAGAGAGCTTTTACCATGAGAGTGTGTCACTGATGTTTTCCCCCTCTTGTCTCCCACACCTGCAGCTCAAGGTACACCAGCGTAAGGCCGTGTGGAGGTCCATTGCAACCAAGGTGCAGGCTCTGGGAGTGTCAAACCGCCGGCGCACCCACTGCCACAAGAGGTGGGACAACATATCATGACTGGCAAAGAACGTTGCCGAGATGACACTGGGGATACTCCCTCGCAGTGGCAGGTTGTCACGACGCAGCTTGACACCACTGATGTGCCGCATCTTGGCTGTGACACAGCCTGAGCTGGATGCACGTTTGAAGGAGCATCAACAGCAAGCTAGGGGTGAGTATTCTGTGAAGGTTGATTTTGTCTGTGAGTGGCTGCATGTGTACCAAGCCTGTACCTGCGCTGGTGTACGTGATGTGGTTACTGTGATGCAGTGGGTTGTAAGTGGCCCCTGTGCTGGGTGTGGCAGTCACGGATATTACATACATGCACTTACTGATGATTTTCCAATCCTGGAAATTTCAATGGCATTGTGGGTGGTGTGCTGCAGGCCTGGTCCATTGGTGTTAGTGTTTGTACGCCCCAACATGCATGATGTTGTGCTGACTGCCCATCACATGGCTCAGCTATGCCGTGTTTAGATGTTTGTACGCACTGTTTGAGGTAGTGATGTGTGTCTGCATGGTGAGATTGCACGGGGTGGCCTTGAATATGTTTGTCCTGTTGCTGTCACTTTGCTGACCCTACATGTCTCTCTGTTATGCAGCATCTCCCGTGGGCACGGAGGGACAGGGGACGGACACCAGTGGTGGTGAAACAAGCACAACAGCTGCACAGGATCCCAGTGACACAGATGTGACCAGCGCCTCGGAGGGGGATAGGAGTATGCTGGAGGAATCACAGCCCGAGACGCAAAGTTCAACATCATCTGATGACGGCGGTGGTGCAGACATCTTGGAGGACACAGGGAACGGAGAGTCTGCTACATCTTCCAGCACACAGCGTGCAGTGCCCACTTCCTCTGTTGCTGCCCGTGTTCGCACCACAAAGAGGGGAAGAGTGTCCTTCATTCCAGGCACCGCTGCCCCTGCCCCTGTGCCCCCTGCTGCCATCAGTGCAGAGTGTGTAGACCTTATGCGCCAGCTGTGTGTGGGGCAGACAGGGCTCCTCAATGCATTGTCAGATCACGACCGCAAATTGGTACAGGTGTTAGCTTTCATGGAGGGCATCCATTCAGACGTGGGTGGGCTGCACCGCACTGTCCAGACAATGTCCTCCACAATGGCGGCTGCACTTCAACTGGCTCAATCTCGTAGTCCAATTCCAGTCCCTTTGTCCACCCCCATGCCAGTGGCGACGTCTGACGTCGGTGACCACGCTTCACACACCTCAACGTCACGATACTGCACACGTAGCACACAGCAGCAGCAGCCCAAGCGGTCAAGGTCACAGACACCTTCCCCTACGAAGAAGAAAACAACCCCAGAGTGCAAAGGGAAGAGCCCATCAGGCGTTGCAAAGGCACATGATTCAAGGAGGAAGTACTCAGGGTCACAAGCCTCAGAGCAATCCCCGGCCACAGACTCTGTGGTCCCAAAAACGTCTCGCAAAGGCATGCAGACACTCTCCATGCCCACTGTGAAGGTGGGGCCTGGCAAGGCTACACATAGTAAGGTATCCAAGGCTGTTTCACCAACTACCTCTACTCCCATTCCAAGTCCAGTGAAGCAGGGACAGGAGGGCACTGTAGGGGGCACACAGGGTAAAGAGGGGATGGAGGGGCAGAGGCAATGCCAGGCTAAGCGTCCTTCTGGATCCAGCACATCCCCAAAGGGAGGTCCAGCGTGTGCACCTGCGGCAGCCTTGGTGATGAGTGTGCCGTTTGTGTCCACACCACTTCCCATTGATACCAAGACAGGCAAGCCATTTAGAATCCCCAAGAAATGGAAAGGCACCCCTCCACTGTCTCCCTCCCACACTGTGTCCCACGTCGGCCTGAGTCCACCTCCACGTGCCACTACACCACCTGGTCCAAGCAGCCCTCCAGCGTCCAAGGCCACTGATAGCTCTTCCTCAGCTGGGCGTCTCACTCCCCAGTCAAGTGGTCCAACTGTGCCCGACACACAGTCAGCTCCCAGTCAGACTGACAGCCAAGTCTGAATGTTGATCAATGTCACAGACCTGTCTCTCCCACACCGGTACCTGTGCTGCCCATCGTGACACACCAGACTGTGTTGCTGACCATGGCGGAGTTTGGTGACACACATTCCCTGTGCAGCTTCTCATTGTCTCTGTCAGCACCTTGGACTGGCCACTGGCCTTGCAGTTTGCCCCCTGCCTGTGCAGCTTCTCATTGACTCTGTCAGCACCTTGGACTGGCCACTGGCCTTGCAGTTTGCCCCCTGCCTGTGCAGCTTCTCATTGTCTCTGTCAGCACCTTGGACTGGCCACTGGCCTTGCAGTTTGCCCCCTGCCTGTGCAGCTTCTCATTGTCTCTGTCAGCACCTTGGACTGGCCACTGGCCTTGCAGTTTGCCCCCTGCCTGTGCAGCTTCTCATTGTCTCTGTCAGCACCTTGGACTGGCCACTGGCCTTGCAGTTTGCCCCCTGCCTGTGCAGCTTCTCATGTTCAGGCTCTGCATCTTGTGCCTTGGTCCTGTCTGATATTGTTGCCTATCAGTGCTATTTGTGAATAAAAACAGTTGCTCATGTTGTCAGTTGTGTCATTGTCCTTACTGAATAAGGCTTTTCCTGTATGTCTCACATTTACTGGGCCACATGCTCTGTGTGCCACTTCAACTGTGCCACTGGCTTGTTTGACTTATCATTTATTTTACAGGGGTGACGGGGACTTCAGTTCTTCATGACTCGGATACTTGTGGGGTCAGTGATGTTGTTTTCGGTGACATACCAGACTCATGTTCCTTCCTTGTTGCTGTTGGCTATGTTTTATTGCATCCTGGTATGTGGGCACTGCAAACACATAGAGGGGTCATATACACGGGATTGCAGGCAGGCTGACCAGGCTCAACATGTATGTGCGTTCTTGCTTTCATGTATGCCTAGCAGTGTAGATGTGTAGTCATGTTGTGATGGGCAGTCATCCTAGTCACATCGGTTACTTACATGTTGTGCATTTGGGTGGTCAAGGGTTGTTCGGTGTGTTGGTTGTGGCTTTGTCGTGTGTGTTGATGTGTGTGTTAATGGCGTGTGACTCATGGCTGTGTGGGACTGTTGTGTGTTTGTGTGCACACACTGCTTGTTGTGCATTCAGTGCTGTGGGTGTATGTTGCCTTGTGCTGTCCTAGTGTACATCCCCTGATGTACTGCTGTGTTTGCTATGTGCTTTGTGGTGTTGTGCATCTGTTGTGTGTTTGATGTGTCTGTGTTGTTCTGTGATGGTGCACTTCTTGTCTGTGTTGTGGTATGTAGCCTATGGATTTTTCCTGACTGATGAGGTGGTGCACTCCTGTTGTGTGTGTGCTCCCATTGCCTTCCCCTAGTTTGTCTGCACAGGTGATGTGTGTTATTTTTGTGGTTCTGTATGTGTTTCTGTTTTGGATTGTGTTTGCCATTTTTGTTTTGGTGCAGACGTTGGTACTGAAATCCCTGTGTGTGTGTGATGTTTGTGGATGCCCCCAGGGGGTTTGATTGTTTGTCTTTATCTTGTCTGGACATTATGTAGGCCCTTCTGTGTGTCTGGCATTGGGGTTGTGTGCTGCAGATATGAGGGGGGTATGTTTGGGGACTCCTACTTGTGTTTGACAGTCATTGAGTGTGCCAATGTGCCCTCTGTGATACTCATGTGTACTTGCTGTTCACTGTTTGACTTGAGGTCCTTCCTTTCATCCCTGTCCCTATACATGGGTTACCTTGCTGTCTCCCTGAGTTGTTGCACTGAGGTGACTGTTGTTTGACTTCACTCACTGTGCCAGCCATGTGCTTGGATGGGGTGTGGATGTTGTTCTGGGTTCCTTGTCCTGCATGTGTCTGTTTACCTGGTTGTTGGTTGTCTCCTTGCCCTCCCATTTGTGTGCACATAATTTTTGCTTTCCTCTATGTTGTGCTCCATTGCTGGTGGCATGTAGTCTGTGTATGTGGCTGTGTGTCGGTGTGGGGTATGTCTGTGTGAGTTGGCAGGGTGTGTGTCCAGTAGTCTGTATGTTCCTTGTGTGTGTGTATGTTAATTTTGTGCTTGTATTCTGCTTTCTTGCCATGTATGTGGTGTTGTGGTGTGTGTGTGTGTTGCCCTGGGCCTGTGCCTCTGTGCTGTGTGTTAATCTACACCCAATGCTGCTGTGTCTGTCTCCCTAGGTGTTAGTTGTGTGCTGCTGGGTGTGGATTTAGCTCGCTTGGTGTTGGACATGGGGGTGCACAGGGGGGGGGGATTGGCATGTTTCTTGCTGGGTGCGGCGGAGCTGTGGGTGGTGGGTGGTGGTGGTGGCCTATGGTCTTTCTGGCCTGTCCGTTGCTGTACATGCATTCTGCCTTGTGCGATGGATTTCCCGCATACTCACCGCTGCGGTGTCGTCAGCAACACATTACCTTATGTTCGCGGTAATTTGGTGGGCTTGATGCAGGGTGTGAATTGGTGCCAGCTGAGACATGTGTGGGTACACTGATGGATGTGTTCCTGTCCACACCAGTGTGTCTGGTGTGGCCAGGTGCCCTGTTTCAGCCCGTGGAATTTGTGTTCTGTTTTGTGTTGTATTGTGTTTTTTACGTACCTGCGGCGGCGTCCGCGGCGGGCGATGTTGGCCTGGTGATGTATCACGTACAGCACCGGGAGGACGTGTAGTGCTGGATCCATGGCGTTCGGCTCCGGATGGAGGGCTCCGGAAGTCTTGTTTCACGCTCCGCTGTCGAGATTCCGCCGTGTCTGGAAGGCCGGTTTTTCCCCTGTGGTTCGACGGGTTGTTTGGCGCATCCTAATTTGTTGAGCGGACGGGACGTCATTCCGCACGGCGGTGAGTCTTCATTGGCTCCCACCGGTGCGGTGGCGGGCGCAATTTCATGGCGGTCGGCGTTGCACCGCGGAGGTCGGGAAATGGGGCATATTTGCCCTTCATAATATGGCGGCCGTGAGGACCGCTGCTGGCGGGTGGTAAAAGGCATTTTTCCGCACCGCCGGCACCGCGGTACTGACACCGACCGCCATCGTAATCGGCCCCTATATTAACTCAGGAAAGATGCTTGACACTACACATATATAATTTACTATTCCCTCTCCAAAGTACAAATAGTCAGCGAAGGCACTGGACACTAAACATATATAATTTACTGTTCCCACTCCAAACTATGGGGCTGATTACGATCCATCTGACAGAAATTATCCCACCGCCAAATTACGATGGCGGTGGGAATCGTTTTCGGACCGCGGCGGTCGCAAAGACCGTCTGCCATGGAACCGCTGGCGGAGCGGTCAGCATGCCTAAAATGGTGGCGGTGCCTAGCAGGCACCATCTGCCAAATTACGATGCTGGCGGTAGCCAGCCTTTCCGTGGCGGGTAAACCGCCATTGAAAGGCTGGTGAAGATTGGTTTTGTGGGCCCGTTGCGGGCCCCCCTTGTGTTGGGGGAGGTGTGGGTGCACGGGGGGTACCTATGATACCCCCCAACATTTCACTGCACCAAGTGGCAGGCACTGTGTGGTGCCTGCCACGTAGTGCAGTGAAATGCTCAACATGCCATTTTAACTTCACGGCGGGTGCTGCTGTCAGCAGCACCCGCTGCAATGTTAAAATGCAAGATGCGACCGCCATGGTGGTGGTCGCATCCTGATTTGGTTTGCGGGACCGCCGAATGTATTGCGGACGGTCCCGGTCTCCACCACGATGGAGGACGGACTCCAGACCGTCCACCATCGTAATCAGCCCCTTAATAAACTCAGGGAAGGTGCTGGACACTAAACATATATAATTTACTATTCCCACTCCAAACTATATAAATTCAGGGAAGGTGCTGGACACTAAACATATATAATTTACTATTCCCACTCCAAACTATATAAACTCAGGGAAGGTGCTGGACAGTAAACATATATAATTTACTATTCCCACTCCAACATACAAAAATTCATTGAAGGTGCTGGACACTAAACATATATAATTTACTATTCCCACTCCAAATTATATTAACTCAGGGAAGATGCTGGTTACTAAACATACATAATTTACTATTCCCAATCCAAACTATGGGGTCGATTCCGATCTTGGTCGGAAGGCCTCCGAATCGGATTCGGCCTTACCGGATCCGAGTCGGAGACTTTGTTTCCGACCGAGTCGTACAGTGGTGCGAACGCCCAAGTACGATGCGAATGAACGCGAAATCGCCGACCGACTCGTTTCCGGGTCACGAACTGCTCCGTACGACTCGGTCGCAGACGAACCGTACCGCGCAATGGAGTCAATTTCCGACCGAGCCAGTACAATGCACGATTCAGACAGCCGGATCGAGTCGGAGTCTCCGGGTCGAAAAAGCTCCGGGAAGCGGACTTCGGGGGTCCGTGCCGGACCCCCTTCACCCATAGCCTAACGAGTCGAACACAGGGGGGGACCCAAGGGTTCCCCCCTTCACATGCATGTACGGTGCAGATGGCACCAACGCGTACCCACTGCAGGGTGCACCCTTTTGCGAGATGTACCTATTCAGCTGATGCGAGGCCATGCACGCGTCGTACGACCGGCTCCCATTGACTTCAATGGGAATCCGACCGAGACAAGTCCGTCAGCATGCAGCAGCATCGTACTCGCTCAGTCGGACTCCAGGGGTACGGCTCGGTCGGAAAACACTCCGGATCCGGCTCGGTCGGAGGGCTGTCCGACCCAGATCGGAATCGACCCCTATATTAACTGAGGGAAAGTGATGGACAATAAACATATAAAATATACTATTCCCACTCCAAACTAGAAAAAGTCAAGGAAGGTGCTGGAAACTAAACATATATAATTTACTATTCCCACTACCAACTTTATTAACTTAGGGAAGGTGCTGGACAATAAACATATAAAATATACTATTCCCACTCCAAACTAGAAAAAGTCAGGGAAGATGCTGGACACTACACAAATATTATTTTAATATTCCCACTCCAAAGTACAAAAAGTCAAGGAAGGTGCTGGACACTAAACATATATAATTTACTATTCCCACTACAAAATATATTAACTCAGGGAAGGTGCTGGACACTAAACATATATAATTTACTATTACCACTCCAAACTTTATTAACTCAGGGAAGGTGCTGGACAATAAACATATAAAATATACTATTCCCACTCCAAACTAGAAAAAGTCAGGGAAGGGGCTGGACACTAAACATGTGTAATTTACTATTCCCACTCCAACATACAAAAAGTCAGTGAAGGTGCTGGACACTAAACATATATAATTTACTATTCCCACTCCAAACTATATTAACTCAGGGAAAGTGCTGGACAATAAACATATAAAATATACTATTCCCACTGCCAACTGCAAAAATTAGGGGAAGGTGCTGGACACTAAGCATATATAATTTACTATTCCCACTCCAAACCATATTAACTCAGGGAAAGTGCTGGACAATAAACACATAAAATATACTCTTCCCACTCCAAACTACCAAAAGTCAGGGAAGGTGCTGGATGCTAAACATATATAATTTACTATTCCCACTCCAAACTATATTAACTCAGGCAAAGTGCTGAACAATAAACATATGTATTATACTATTCCCACTCCAAACTACAAAAACTCAGTGAAGGTGATGGAGAATAAACATTTAAATTATAGTATTCCAACTATAAAATACAATAACACAGGGAAAGTGCTAGCCACTAAACATATATAATGTTATATTCCAACTCCAAACAACATTAACACATGGAAGGTGCAGAACAATGAACTCATAAAATATAAAATTCCCATCAAAAGTACATAAACACATAGAAAATAATACACACTGCTCATATATATTAACCTATTCACACTTCTAAAAACATATCCAGAACAAACTTTTAAGATTTTTTATAATTTAAAAAAAAATTATTTTGTTATTTATAAATTATATTATAATAAAAAAATGTAAAAAGAAATTAAAAAAATAAATCTTAATTACAATTTAAAAAAAACAAAAAAGTTAGTTTTTATTTTTATAACATTAATAATCACAAACCCATACATTCAACATCTTCAAAATGTAAAAAAAAATGTAATTAAAATTTTGAAATTTTTAAACTATTATTACACATTTTTTTAAAATAATTGCACACTAATCCCATCTCAAAATAACAGACCTCTACTTAAAATATTATATTTGTTTATATTAATTATTTTTTTCACTACTGTTATCTCATATAAAAGCAACAAATAATAATAATTTTTTTTTTAAATTTTAATTCAACTTTTTACTTTTTCCAATTTTTATTACATTTTAAACATTACTCCACAAAAATATCTGCAATACCCAAAAAATCACACTATTAATATAATTTTTTTATTAATATGTGTACAAAACATTTAATTTTTTTTTTTTAAAACACTCCCACCTCACCCCTTATAAACCCAACATCCCACTCCTAAAAAACATATTTTACTTTTTATGATTTAAATTCTTTTTAAAAATTATATATTTTTTTAAACACTACCTAGCCTTATCCCCAATAAACCCTATATCCCGCTCCTAAAAACATTAAAAAAATTGTTTATTAATTAATATTTTTTTTATTTTAATTTTTGTATAAACACTCCCCACCCTGATCCCCTATAAACCCAACATCCCACTCCTAAAAAACATTTTTTAATTTATTTTTTATTTAATTTTTTTTTTTTTAAATACTCCCCACCCTTACCCCCTATAAACCCAACTCCTAACAAACATTGTTACATTTTTTTATTATTACTAAAAAATGGTACAAAAATGTAATAATTTTTTTAAAACACTCCCCACCCTTATCCCTTATAAACCCAACATCCCGCTCCAAAAATAATTTTTCAATAAAACGTATCCAATTTATTAAAAATTATTATTATATTTACAATTTTATAACTATAAAAAAATACACATTTGCAAAATCAATATTTTTTATAACGATATTTTCAAAATCGATATTTTTAACAACTATATTTTATACAAAACACTAAATTGATATTCTTGACATCGATATAATACACCACAATATTTTTGACTATCGACATTAAAAACTCGATATTATGATACAACGATATTTTAAACTCGAGATTATGTCTACTTACTGCTGGATTCCTATGATTTTTATTTGGGCAACTTACACCACAAAACTGGTGATCTATGACATTGGTTACATATGTCAATGTGGCTTGATACCTATGTGTATGTGTATACTGAGACTGTCAGTATGGCTGAGAAATATGTTTGTTTTGTACTGTTGATGTCACATTGTTAGCCAATATTGACATTTACACATGCCTGGGGCCTACACTTACATTGCATGCCACACATGGTCTTTCCAACTACTTTTTCGAGTGTTGCTCCTGAAACTTTGGTCAACATACATGTATACTGCTGTGTGTTACACACGTACTCATTTCCACAGTATTTGTTATCACACCATTGAATTTGTGGACCTTTGACTGACACCAAGAGTAGGTAAGCCGTCGAGGAGACACTCATCTCACACTTATCAATTGTGTAGCCTTTGTACTCATATTTACTTGTCTGGCATACCACATGGTTGTGATTCATTGACCTGTATAGATGATGTGGTTCCATCCATTCAAACAGAGTAGAATGACACATTACTACTCACAGATGTTGTGTAGCTACTGCCATTGACAGATTAGTGAGGGAAAGTCAATATGGGAAATCATTAGCTACATATTACAGTACATTGTTCCCACTATGTGCACATGACACAAGGGGCCAGATATTTGGCAAAGTGGCACAGTGCAGCACAGCTAGTCACCTATCTACGCTGCACTGCGTCACTGGGAAAGGGCAGTGGTGCACACTATTTTGGCCATACAGCACATTCCTGTCCTTTCACCCTGCACTAGCACACAATGGGCTGCCTAGCACTAACACAGGCACACTTGCACCATTGTGCAATGGTGCTTGCGTTGCATGCAGGATTGTCTTTGTGCAGGAAGGGGCATCTTCCTGCACATAATGAACACTTAGGGCCCGATTCCGATCTCGGTCGGAAAGCCCTCCGTACGACTCGGATCCAGAGGGCTTTCCGAGCGAGACGTGCTCCGGGAGTCCGAACGAGCGAGTACGATGCAGCCGTAAGCTTATGGACTCGGTTCGCTCGGACTCCCATTGAACTCTATGGGAGCCTGTGTACAGACGCGTACACAGGCTCCCATAGCAGAAAAGGGGTGGGTGGGGAAAAGCGTACACCCAAGTGGCGGACACCCTATGGTGCCCGCCACACTGTGCATGCTTGGATCGGGGGGACCCATGTTCACCCCCCTGTGATAGATTCGGAGGGCCCCGGATGAAGGGGGGCCTGTTACGGCCCCCCTGAAGTACGCTTCCGACAGCCGTTTCGTCTCGCTGAGACCGAGGCGAAGCGGCTGTCCGAATCGTGCATCGTACTCGCTCGGTCGGGAATCTGCTCCATTGCATGGCACGATTTGTCTACAAACGAGAAGTATGGAGCGGTTCGGGTCCGGAAACAATTCGGTCGGCGCTTACGCGAACTTCGCATCGTACTTGGTCGTTCGGACTTGTGTGAGATTCGGTCGTGAACAAGGGCTATGAATCGCATCCGGTAAAGCCAAATCCGATTCGGAGGCCTTCCGAGCGAGATCAGAATCGGGCCCTTAGAGACATAGTTAACAATGTATTTGTGCCACGGAATGCAGCGCACATAGTAAGCAGGAGTGACTTAGATTACTTGAGTTATTTATCCTTGTTACAAATCACCTGGGGAGCCCTATTAATTTGATGCATTCCCAGGTTTACCTGTTGTGGTATACATGACATGCGCCAAAAACCAAGGGAGTTGCTTGGAAACACCCATACAACGGCAATGGAACCCCTCCCTTTCACACAGTGATGTGACACAGCATTTTGAGCAGTGTTGTATTAATCCCAATTCTTACCTTCTTTAAAGCCACACAAAGTAGCTTTGCATGACTTAACCTATCTGACTTATGGGTTTGCATTATACATGTACCATGGTGCAAGTATGAGGTCCACTTCTCAAACAGATGCCCTTAGCTCTGTCATAAGGTTTCTGCACATACACAGAGCTATGCACAGGATAATAGGACCCCGGAATACAGTGGTTTGCCTACCATATCCCGTAGCACCCAAAACCCCAACCCAACTAGCTTAGCATCCCATTAGTACCAAAGCACCAATGATTGGACAACCCAGAACACGGTATCTTTATCTCAGGACTCGCAGAAGCAAGAACACTCTTTCGTCACTCACTCGTACTTGTCCACAATGCGCGTATGAAGAGACACAGGGTAGATTAAAATATTTATTTCAACTTACGTGCTCTAAGGTACAGTACACGTGTCAGCACTAATAGCATAATGCATATGAATAATATAAGCAGCATGGTTACAATTCCATAGAATACAAACGGGAAAGCATTTCATAACTCAGTGGATAAATGTCTAAATAACATTACCACCCTCCCCGTGCAGTAAGATAGTTTATTATAAAAATAGAAGACCTCTGGGCTTTGACTAGCGAACCCTCATACCTCGGTCTCTAGATGCAGAACTACATCAGCAGACAATCACAGCTCTTCTCCCTGGAAAGGATTCCTCCAAGTGTAGTAAGCGCCAGTAAAACCGCAGTATTAAAGACACACAAAGGTTCATGTCATTTGCGCCTAATGTTATGTCTGGGTGCGCGAGACTGGCCATATCAGGAAGAACCGAAATACATTGTTATGCGACCTTGTACATGTTGTGCAGTCTGAGCCCAAATCGAACAAGAGAAAAGGTGAAAGACAGAAAGTGCAGACAGCGCAAAAGAACTTGGCAAGAGCAAAGGGCGAGGGAGCCCTGGCTCAGTGTAACGCGCGCAAAGAAAAGCAACATGGCAGCTAGGCCTAGGCCAACATAACAAGGCAGGCAACAAACCACAAGACACCCTCCCCTGGTCAGTCCGGCGGCCAAGACAGAGGTCCAATAGAGAAAAACACATCCAGTTGAGCACAGGGAGCGCCCACACGGCGAAGGACAGGTCAATCCATGAAAGTGTAAGTGCAGAAAAAGCCATACCCTCCAAGAGGACATCATTGGAATCGTCAAAAAACATAGATGCCATCCAATCCATGAGATCAAAGAGCAGGAATGCTCCTCAGCAGAGGGAGCATCCAAAAGCAATGCGGGACAACTTGCGTGATAAACGAAACAGCTTTGTTGTAGGAGATCCTGGGCAGCCGCCCAGATATCCCATTGCGCCAAAATCCCCAGTGCAGCCGCACGCGCCATACAGCCGGCAACGGAACAGTCCTGCTCATGGGCCTCTAAGGGACCCATCAACTGAACAAAATCCGGAACAGACAATGACGAATTGGAGAGGCAATAATCCAAAGTCCAGGTGAAAGGACAGCGGACACAAGTCATTACAGGTTGCACGCAAGTGAAATACGCAAAGCGAAAAGAAAGAGTATATGACACACTCAGTGTCGCCAATGGCAAGACACCAAAACCAGCCAAAAGGCGCTCACGGAGCAGCTGGAAGTGGTCCGGATCGAGCAGGTCCCATCGGGGAGCAGCCATTGCGCAGAAAACAAATTAATAGCAGGACACCAGCCGCCAAAGCGATGATCAACGGGAAACCGCCAAAGACGCTAGAAAAAATAGAATGAATAAATGCCGGGATGACACCAAAAATAGTTTGGAAGGAGGACACCAAACCAGACCCCACGACCTTAAAAAAGTGTACCAGACCCTCAGTGTTAGATGCGTTAAAAATGCGATGAATTAACTCCCCAAAATGTTGGGGGAGATTTGTGTTCAAAAGGGCCTGTATTTCACTGTGGGTACTCGCCACCTGGAGAATGAATGTCTCCCGGGCGGACGTGAGCATAACTTCCTCGTTCAATAATAGTGCCTTTATTCTGCTCAGTCTATTGAAATCTGCCTCCATGGTAGGGATGGAAGGCCAAATAGAGATATCAACCTTGCCATGAGGGGGAGGAAAAAGCACATTTTTGCAGCAGACAACCCTGTGCGAAACTGTTACAATGTAAGGAATGCCAGCCTGCAGGCCACAACAGTTTTCGTTATTTAAAAGTAAATAGCTACCATTGGAAAGGAGAGTGAAAGTAGGAGGAATAACAGGAGCAGGAATACCTTTCAGCACACAAGCAAGATTAGGAGCGGAAACGCTACATGAGCCATGCAATTTAATGTGTTTACAAATAAGCGAATGACCCATAGTTGAGTCGCAGGTCTCCCCGTGAGAAAAACCTCCTTGCCGTCCCGAAGGCATTTATACATGAAAGGCAAGGACCAGAGTTCATGCAGGAAAGCACTGCCCAAGGGCTGGTAACGGCCCACAGGATAATGTTTCATGCACGAGTCAAATTCAAACAAGGAAAAAGGTAAAGCGATAACCCCATGAACTAGCCACACAGCAGAATCGAGTTCTGCAACAGAGAACGGCAAAGGATCCATCTTTTCGATATGTAATAAAGTGTAAGTTGCATCTTTCATGGACATGAATTGCTGCTTGTCAGTTAAATTAAAAGGTAGAAACAAGGCAGAGGTGTTCAAAAAATGCCAAGGAACTTTACCTAACTTGAGCGTTTGCAAAGTCCATGCAAACTGCATAACTGAGCGCAATTGATTCTGACCATGATATAACACAGAAACATCATCTTGTACAATATCAACAACAGAGGACACAATATTCTCTAAAGTGTAAATGCGAGAAGACAGGGTATTAATACTATTGTCAACAACAGCAAGCACCTTTTCCAAATTTGCTTGATCTATTTCCCGAAGACGGGAAGCAGCTTCAATTTGTGACAGCTTCCAGAGTTCATTATACGTTTCATAAATGAATCTCTTAGGTCGGGGACCACGAGGTCCCAAAACAAAGTCGGACAGATCAATAGTGCCTGAAAGGAGGGACAAATGTTGTTTAACAGAATCAAGGGACGAATGTTGTAGCCATTGTTTGCATAATTTACCAACAGAATATGTAGTGACAGTACGGGAAGCAGTAAATCTCGGATCAGGCCTATCCTGTGTGTAGCCAGTACCTGAGTCGTGAAAACGCATTTGGCATGCATTAGATGATATAGGCCATACCAACCAGGGTGACAGATCGATTTCGGAAACATTAAACGAATTATTCTGTAACAGAGCCTGTAGGGTCGCCAGGGACAGGTTAAGACGTGAGCTATCATTGGGAAAACTCGACAGGGATGGAATTGAGGGCGTGTTAATTGTTTAGTGGTAGCTAAGCCCCAACACGTAGTCTGATAAATAGAATCATTTAGGAACATAATTTGGGTAGGGATAAGGCAAGCACGGTGCAATGCCTCGGTTCCTTGTACCTGCCATGGCTTGGAACCCCAAATAGATTTCAAATCTACTGTATCCTCCCAGTACTCATAACCACCCACTGCTAGGGCACTTAAAAAGGAACCCGAATAAAGCAATTTGGTGTGTGTTAACATAACTTTCTGAGTTGACGTGGTATTTAGTCTAAAATAATAGGATGCGGGGTTTGACCGATTAAAATCAGTAAAATATGTAAACTTATTTCGAAGAGTTTGTGAGCTACCTGGCAAGGGGTTTGGACAATGTTCCCATTGGGTGTAGTTAACAGAACTACGCAGGGCACTTGGCTTATGGAGAAAATGATTACCCCAATGTTGGTAACAATACAAATCGGCATAATTCGCAGAATTCATATATAAATCTTCAGCATTAAAAGATGCATAATATTTTAAATCGGCAAACAATGCTTCAACGGCATGCACATCCCAATCATCAGAATGAATGTTATTTTTTACTACATCACCCATTGAAACACGAAGGACATTAGGTACATTAATAATTTCCGTCGGACCATGGATTTGATAGTTCACTGCATCCCATACGATGCCATCAGCAACTGGAAAAGCTGAAATGTTCACAAATGTGTGGTCACGCTTCATGATGTGAGACGAGGAATGAGGAGCTAAAGTTCCAGAAACATAGTCTACAGCAGAGCGTTCAGGTAAATAGTGACCATTGATTAGTAGAAAAAACACTGTGACAAAGCCAATGGACATGAACAAAAAAATCAAGAAAAGTACCAACCAGATGTATGTCCAGGGTGGAATCAAAAAATTGTCTCTAAACCAGGATACAAAAATACTGAACTTGGATGGGACTTTTGAAGAGGTGGAATCCGAATCAAAGGAATAACGAGTCGGGCCAAGTGGCGTTGTTGGTTGATGCGCCACCGATTCAGATGCAGGATAGGTATACTCGTCCTCGTCGATGTTGGTGGAGAGTTGGGGATCAATTATAGTTTCAGGCAAATCAACCACCTCAATTACAGCATCAGCGACCGTTCGTGTAGATGGGCCACGAACATATGTCCGATAAATGGCAGGACAAGAGACCGCTGGTGTGACACTATTCAGGATCGGCCAGGCGCTGTAGCTTGACATTTTCCACTGAGATGTATCTGTTCTCCTTGCGACCAGGAAGCGGTGGTAAAATGACTGTACGTGTTCCCTTCAAGCCCAGAACTGGAACCGGTGCACGAAAAGAGGGGCCGAATTCTTTTTTGTTTTCAACCTTCTCTCGAACCAGTTCTCCAACCTTTGGAAGCCAGCCGGCTACCGGAATCTGCAACGCAGGATCTGTGGCTGAAGGCACATGTGTAGTTGCAAGTTTGTCTCGGGCTTCTTGTAAGTCCTGTAACATAGCAGAATGATTATCTACATCAAACTTGGCGGATTGCGCCGCGATGTCTGGACCCTCAAGGTCAGGCACAAACATTCTTATGCCAAAGAGCATTTCGTATGGGGTCCGCCCACCCAGAGGTCTTCTAGGGAGATTATTAAGTGCACGCTGAACGGTATACAAGTGGGCCAGCCAGTTCCTGCCAGTACCTATAACTCTAGCTGTTAAGGATTGCTTTAAGTCACGGTTCATTCGTTCAACGATAGAGTTGCCCTCAGGCCTATACGGAGACGAAAATTTCACCCGCACCCCAAGCGAAGCCATTGCATCCTTGTAAGCCCTAGAGGCAAACGCCGGACCTTGGTCCGAATGGAAGGTGCCGCATGCGAAAATTCCCACAAAGACACGCAAATCCCTGATTACATTTCGAGCGTCAGCACTACGTTGTGGCCAGACCCAGAGGAACCTTGTGCACGAGTCCACTGCTACTAAGATGTATTTATAGGCAGTGTCTGATGAGAATGGACCGCAGTGATCCAAGTAAACACACCCAAAGGGTCTGTTAGCAATGCAGAGCGGGGTCTGTGGAGGGCGTGTTACCGTGGAAGGCTTAATCTGTTGACAAACGTCGCAGGAAAGCACAAAAGCACGGGTGTCTTTATACAATCCACGCCACCAATAACGCTGCTGCAAGATGGAAACTGTAGCTGACACACCTGCATGAGCAGAAGCCATGCCTTCGTGTGCAGCTGATATCAAGGCACTCCTGCGGTCCGCGTTGGGGATCAGCCGATCTCCAACGTCAGGTATTGTTACATAAGGAACCTGTTCGGGACTTAACTTGTAAGAATACTTGGAAGGAAAACCTGTAGGGTAATTAACACCTTCCTTTGTTGCAGCAATAGCTGCTAGAATAACAGAGTCAATTTTAGACATGGACCTGGTAACCGCTGCTACTGAACACGTGACTACTGCCGAACGGGCAGCTTCATCTGCCAGATCGTTACCAATAGCGTGTGCGCCCACCCGCTGATGGCCTAAGGTGTGAACCACCTGTGTGAGGGGCAGACGTTGTTGCAATTCTGCCACTCGAACCCAAAGCATTTTATGCTTAATTGTGCTCCCTTTTGCGTCCTTGTAGTCATTTTTCGACCAGAAAAATAGATTGTCATTGTAAGGCTGTACACAGTAGAATGAATCACATACAATAAGAGTTGTCTCATCCTGAGAAGCGAACTCAAGTGCAAGTAGCAATGCATGCAGCTCGGCCAATTGTGCGGTACTATCTCCAAGTGTGCGAGTGTGCACTACAGAGGATTTGAACGTTCCATTTACAAAGGAACCCGCAACAATAGCACATGCAGCTGAATAAGCGTGCTTGGACCCAGTGGCCGGTTGCGCCGAACCATCTGTGTAGATCACACATTTGTAATCCTCAAGCGGCAATATAAACAAAGGAGGAGGATGAACGAATTCATACTGTAAGAACTCCTGAGTCTGAAGAGAAGAATCGAAAATAAAGGTGACGTCTGATGACGTCAAGGATGTAGCCCATTGTATCCAACAGGGATGCATTGCTTTTGAGTTCGGTACACTTGCCTTTGTTACTGCCTCTAGGGCAGGACAGGGTGTTACCACCAGAATTCGCTTTCCCTGTGCCAGTGCGCGTTCTTTTAGAATCGCCATTTGCACTGCAGTTAGAACTTTTTCAACAGATGTAAAGCGCAATTCAGCGGAAGTGTACAGATGCGACTTGTATGCGATGGGCACTGTATCACCTTCATTAAAGGTTAAGTACGTGAATCCCACCGCCCCCGGAATTATTCTAATCACCAGGTTTGTGTGGTTATCACGAGTCAAAAGATATTTAGACTCCAATAGGTCTGTCTGCAAAGACTGCAGAATCAAGGTATGCTCAGGCAGCCAGCAAGACCTTGAATAAGTAGGTTGTATCAAAGCATACAAAGGTTTGATACGCTGGGCATATTCGGGAATGTAAGTACGCCCGAAATTCAGAAAACCCAGCAAAGACTGAAGTTTCTTCAGAGTATTTGGGGGGCACAAATGTGCACATTTTTCCAAGAAATGGGGGGCTAAGCCCTTACCTTCGTTGTTGAGCTCATAGCCCAAGAACAGAACGGTAAATTCAGCAATGTGTGACTTAGCAAAGTTAAATTTGTAACCCTGCTCCGCAAATTCAAGAATAATGCGGTCCACACGGGACAGATGCGGAAATAATTTGTCGTCCGTCAGATAAATGTCATCAACGTACGAACATGCATCTTGGTCTATGCTGTCTAGCAAAGAGACAACACGGGCGGCGAATAAACCCGGACTATTTTTGTAGCCCATGGGTAAACGCCGGAACTGGAATAATTTACCACCGGATGTGAATGCGGTCCATTGACCACTCTCCGGGGCTAGGTTGTGCGTGTAGAAACCGTTTGAAAGGTCAAGTGTTGTTTTATATTTCTTACGAACAAGACTGTCTACAAGCGCAGAACTGTGTGTATTCTGCACCGCAAAGTTCCGACAATGAGAATTTAAATGCCGGTAATCCAAAACTAAGCGGTACGATCCATCGGGTTTAGAAACCACGAATAGGGGATTGTTCATAGGTGATACGCATGGTTCGATTACTCCCTGATATTCCAACTGTGTCAGAATTTCGGAGACGGGGCCTTTTGCCTGCCGTTTGATGGGATATTGGGGTTGTGGCTGCGGTAGTGACCGCAAAGGTATTGCATGGGGAGGTGATTCTACATCCCATTCCACATGGTTGCGGTATAACGCTGGAGCCAGGTACACAGCCCACTCAGCTGCAAGTGCTTCAGCTTTGTCTTTTGGGACATGCCTTGAAAAGCTTGGAAGGATTACCTCCTCTCCTTTATGTGCAACAAGAACGAATGGGGGTGGCCAATCCACCTCTGCTAACAAAATGTCATATGAAGAGGTTAGATTTTCCCAAAAAATCCCTGTTATTTCACGCGGTATATCACCTTCAATTTGGATGACTATGTTGTAAAGTCTGTCAGGGGGTGCCACTCTGGTGTCAGCTGTCTCTACAGTAACGAATGTTTCAGTTGCTGTCGCCTCCATATGAGGACGTAGCGCCTCCCGCACTATGGTAACTTCCGCGGCGCTGTCTAGGAGGGTCACTGCCCACGTCCAATTCAGGAGTCTCGTTCTCACGGTCTGTGGCATATTTCGCTGTTACAGCGGCAACTTTTTCTTCTGAAATTGCGGTCGAGAAAGGTGAAAGTCTTCTGCTTTCCCTCTGACTTGTTGTCGAGGTTGGTCTCGCTCCTGGGGAGCCTCTCGGCCCCTTCCTCTATCTTGCCGTCCTCCTCCACCAGCCTGTGACGACGTCTGGGCCTGTGAAGAACGAGGAGAACGCGTATCAGAGCTCTGAAACCTTTCTGGTGATTTAATTCTCGACCTATCACGTAAATCATAAGTACGTTCAGAAGAAACCGAAACTGGGGAAGCGCCTCTCGACCCCGGCTTCTTTTGTTGCTTACCCTGTTTTTTCTGTCTCCAACTCTTTTTAGTGAAGACTGGTCTATCATCTTTCTCAGATGTACTTTTTGTTTGTGTAATTTGTGGTTGCGATTGAGTTTGCATTTTTACAAAAGGCTTGTTGCCTAGGCTATTTCTTCCAATTGTTTTATAAGCCCGGGCAATAATTTTCGGTAATTCGCGAGGCCTGTCCAACTCTGGGACCAAAGCCAAAGCATTCGCTACTTGAAAGTTCATAGCATCGCCCTTGACATTTCCAAGGATCAGTTCAGCTACTACATCAAACACTCCCACTAGTCTCATCCCTAATTCCACAGCCGCTTCAGGGCCATGCTCGTCCTGTACTTTTTAATTACAGAGGGTAGAACCGTCATGGAAGGAGTACCAAAACATTTTGAATAAACTGCTGCGAATACCTTACCCCAGTTTTCACATGATGTCAAATCGGGGATTAAGTCTTTTGGCAAACTTATCGTAAGGATGCGGTGTTTATCCACCGGGGATGTATGTGGAAACACCGCTTCTATCTGATCGAACTTTTCTGCAAGCCAGTAAGGATAATCGTCCTTATTTTGTGGACGTTTGCCCATCACAGAATTTACCATGACAGGACTTATGGTCACTCCAGCTGCAACAGCTGGTTGGCCAGCGACTACAGGAGCAGCTCCATGGAGACTACCTGTAACGTATGTCACTAAGGCTCTATGCACTCGCACCAGTTCGGTATGCATAGTGCGCAGATCCGCAATCGATAATGCCAGATAATTTGGATGCGGGGTATACCCGGCCAATACAGGCCAAGTGGCCCCCTCAATGGATAAGGGGCCTAAACGAACTGCGGTAGTTGGTTGTGGGAGGGCGCCATTAAACCAAACACGGTGCTGCCAAGCCGTGAGAGGCACTTCAAGATTAGTATAGGGTCGATAGGCAGCAGGAATAGCGGTGGGTTTATATTCATGAAACAGCTTATCACCTGCATCCACCGCCTCAAAAGTGATCCAAGTATAAAACACTTCAAAGTGATAAGCCGGATCGGCTTGAACCACAAAGACCAACTCGACCCCAGCATCGGGCACTCCGTATACACCTAGGTGTTCTCGGAGTGGTCCTCGGCTATGTGCAGCTATCGCCACACCAGCCATAACTAAACAATTGTATTCGACAACCTAACAGGGAGCACAAAATGGGTTATTTATGTAACCTTTTTTAATAACTTCAAGCTTGAAAGAACCTATAAAACGTTCAATATAGGAGGTATCACCGTCACTTACGCCTCCGGAAGCGTACGTGAGGGTTTTGTGGACAAGCACAAGTACTACTCAAGCATCTCGCAGATAAGCTGCCCCACGTTGGCCGCGCCATGTCATAAGGTTTCTGCACATACATAGAGCTATGCACAGGATAATAGGACCCCGGAATACAGTGGTTTGCCTACCATATCCCGTAGCACCCAAAACCCCAACCCAACTAGCTTAGCATCCCATTAGTACCAAAGCACCAATGATTGGACAACCCAGAACACGGTATCTTTATCTCAGGACTCGCAGAAGCAAGAACACTCTTTCGTCACTCACTCGTACTTGTCCACAATGCGCGTATGAAGAGACACAGGGTAGATTAAAATATTTATTTCAACTTACGTGCTCTAAGGTACAGTACACGTGTCAGCACTAATAGCATAATGCATATGAATAATATAAGCAGCATGGTTACAATTCCATAGAATACAAACGGGGAAAGCATTTCATAACTCAGTGGATAAATGTCTAAATAACATTACCACCCTCCCCGTGCAGTAAGATAGTTTATTATAAAAATAGAAGACCTCTGGGCTTTGACTAGCGAACCCTCATACCTCGGTCTCTAGATGCAGAACTACATCAGCAGACAATCACAGCTCTTCTCCCTGGAAAGGATTCCTCCAAGTGTAGTAAGCACCAGTAAAACCGCAGTATTAAAGACACACAAAGGTTCATGTCATTTGCGCCTAATGTTATGTCTGGGTGCGCGAGACTGGCCATATCAGGAAGAACCGAAATACATTGTTATGCGACCTTGTACATGTTGTGCAGTCTGAGCCCAAATCGAACAAGAGAAAAGGTGAAAGACAGAAAGTGCAGACAGCGCAAAAGAACTTGGCAAGAGCAAAGGGCGAGGGAGCCCTGGCTCAGTGTAACGCGCGCAAAGAAAAGCAACATGGCAGCTAGGCCTAGGCCAACATAACAAGGCAGGCAACAAACCACAAGACAGCTCCGTCGACAGACACAAAGAGGGCTGTTATGGCATACATTTCTAAATTCTTGTTGGTCTGTTGTGCACTTCAGATTTCCTTACCAACAAGTAGACCATTCCCATATCGCCCATTCTGGGAGCGCTCATTAATGATGCTGTGGTTGAAGATGTAGGCATCATGCGTGCTTCCAGGGTATTTTGCTAGCACATTGGTGAACAACCCCAGATGGTCCATGATGGCCTGGACTTTGATTGAGAAAGTGTGCTTCCGGTTCCTATATAGGTGTGATGTTTCTGCAGGGGAACCAGTTGCATATGTGTGCAATCCATGACACCTAGCACAGGGGGAAATCCTGCAATGGCATTGAAACCTTGCTTGTTCCCCAGCTGCTGTTGTTGGGTCTTGTCGAAGACGAGGTACTGGGGTACGAAGGGGATGATGGCATCCAGGACAGAGGTTAGGAAGGCAGAAAATGATGGCTGTGATATTCCTGCCACTCTCACTGCTCTGATCTGGAAGGAGCCAGATGCCAGCATTTGGAGGACTGCCATCGGCTTGACCTGCAGAGGGATATTATTGGGCCTGGCAGGTGGTGGCTGGAGCCTTCGTGCAATCTTGTTTAGCAATTCTATGATGGAGTTCTTCCTGAGTCTATAATATCTGATGACCTCATCCTCCCTGAGGTCAATAAGGGAAATCCACTGCTGAAAAACACGCTCTCTTCTCCTGCTTTGGGGCAGCTATTTTCCGATGTAGGTGTTAAAAAACAGACGTATTTGGCCACATGTGCCAGCCTGTAAATATGTAATACTGCTTGCGCCGCCGTCGCATCAATATTAGTTGCACAACGACGGTGGAAGCCTCTCATAAATATGCCCCTAAATTTGAGCAGGTCCTCCGATAAAGTGGGGCTGGGACCCGGAGGATCATAGATAACTGTTTCCATGAAGGAACAATTTCGATATAAAATGACTTCAAGATTTCTGTGCAGGTCAAATCATGAAATATGTTAGTGCTACTCCTTTGTTGTTCATGCTTGCTCTGTTTTTATGAATGTATCGGAAGACAGGCAGTTAGCATGTCAGGCCGCCGTCAAGATGCTTATGTTCTGCTGAGACTATTGTCGAGCAAGAAATACATGAGTGACAGGATTTAGCTAATTCTTGCACCTGTGTAAATGGTCTTGATGGTGGAATCATTAAACCCATAAGGAACACTCCACAAAGTTCCATAATGAGACATTTATCAGTGGTTAAGAAATTGCCCTCAAATTGCCTGTTGTGCACACTGAATAAAAACATGACGGCCAGAAGCTGTGAGCACAAATGCTCTAATGTGAACAACGTCAAGCTTCACATAATTGCAGGTGTTTTAGATAATTTCGTTGTAGATCAGGTGTTTGCCAACTACATTACATCGCAAGAACTGTGGGTCTGCCTGGAATGCGAAGAAATAACCCTGGGCGAGTGCTGTGAAATTGTTCACCACCATGTTTAAAACACTGGTTAAAAGCGAAGTTAAGAGATTTGCATGCGTATTCAGAATAGATAAAATGTTACAGCCATTGTTCGACTGCAGCAATTCAGCCCCTGCACATCTTGATGCATGCAATTCATAATTTTTGTGGATCAATTCTGATTATTAAAGCCATATGTATTCAATGACATACAGATCTAGTCGCCTACAACCAAGGGAGCTGGCAGCAGTGCTTAGGCATTTCAAAATTTAAACATGAAGGGGCAGATTTACAATTCCTGGCGCATCCCTGCAAATCAGCAGGGATGCGCCAGGAAACTTACGACACGCATCACCATCCTTGCGCCACCACTGATGCGCCGCATTTACAATGCGGCGCATCATGGCGCAAGGAAATGCAGATGCGTGTCGCATCTGCCGTCGTAACGTTGGCGCAGTGCTGGAGTTGTGTCGCGGGCGCGACGCAACTCCAGCACTGTGCCGACCCGGCCTATCTTGCACATGGTGCGTCACACCTTACGCCTGCTTCATGCAGGCGCAAGGTTTAGACGCACCGGGGTCGGAAAAGTGACTGAGTGAAATCTAGTAGATTTCACTCAGCCACTTTGCGAGGCGTTCCTGCGCCGGAACGCCCCCCTGCTCCGGAACGCCCACATGAAACCTGACGCAGGTTTCATGTGGCGCAGAGCTTACAACGTGACGCATCTCCCTAGATGCGTCACGTTGTAAATACCCCGCAGCATGGCGCTGGCTTTACGCCGCTGTTGCGTCACAGAAGTGACGCAACGGCGGCGCTAAAGTGGCGCAAGGGGCTTGTAAATCTGCCCCGAAATAATCAAGCAAACAACTCCATTCTCCTTCCATAGAAGTAGCTAAGTGGTCAGTCACATTGGTATCTCAAATCAGAAATGTTTTGCACATATATATAGTGGTGTGTAACATCAGGTTAGTGCCTAACTATTCGTAGTGGCAATTTCAGGGATCAGGTGTAGCAGCCTCAGGTAGGCCAGGCATGAAGGCTCACCGAATTCAGAGGAGAGAATGTGAATGAAAGGCGCCCACAGATCAGAATAGGAGTTGTGTCTCGGGTCAGTCGATAGGGACAGTTTCCCCATACCTAGGATAAACCACAGCTTGTGGAGCCAAGAGGTAGAATCGGGAGTCTTGTCAGCACCCCATAGGGAAAGACTCACCTGATCGGCTGCCCCCAGGGCCAAAGCCATCTGCCTCCCTCTCATAGAGCAGAGCGGGTAGGTCAGAGGATTAGGAAGTCCGAGTATAGTGTATGCAGGGAACCTTGAGATCGAGGTACTGAAGGCAAGATCAATGTCAGTCAGGATTTGATCCCAGTATAGCGAGTTAATTTCAGGTCGTGCCATAGAAGGTGGAGTAATGTTCCCATGTCCCCGCACCCCTGCCAACATTCCTTCGAATGCCCTGTGAGCCATGCCTGGAGCCTCGCTGGTGTCAAATACCAATATGGCACTATTTTGTATGCAGTCTCGGTGCTTGCCATATTATGTGCTGTGTGTCAGATTCTGTAGCACATATCTTCCCATTCATTGGAAGAAAGAGTTCTACAAAGCTCAGCCTCTCATCTCAAGTGTCTTTCAGATTTAGTCGGTGGAAACCCTTCACCCAGTAGTGTATAAAGTTCTGTGATTAGGTGGTTATCGTCTGTCTTAAGGAGTACCCACTTTTCAAAGGGAGTCAAAGACCTTCCTACATGCACCCTAATTTCAGGTTGCATCGTCCATTTTCGTATCTGGAGGTACTGCATGCGGTCTTTTTCTTCCAGGGAGCAATCAGATTTCAGCTGTTCAAAGGGGATGATCCCTTGGGTGTCAAAGAGGCATCCTATTCATTTTCAGCCAACGTCCCGGCAGCGCCGAAACCCTGCCTGCTGCGTTGCTGGGGTAAAGTCTGGATTAGCCAAAATTGGAGTCATAGGGGAGGGGAAGGCCATCAAGCCTGTCCTAGCCGCTATAGAGTCCCATACTTTGAATGTGGAGTTAGTCACCGGCGAGGAGTAGAGGCCTCAAACTCTACGCTTGCGGGTGAAGTCAGGCTTCCTTCCATATGTTGAAGCCTGCTACAGCTTGGTCCAAAGAGGACCAGTGCTTTTCAGAAAGCACCCGATTCCATTCTAATAGGAATTTGAGTTAGGAGGCTTGGTAGTTGCGCAGTAGCATGGTTACTGCCATCCCTCCCTCTTGCATCGGGTGATAGAGTAAGTCTTTATGAAGGCTGGGTTTTTCTCATCCCATAAAAATTAGTTGTTTTCCAATTCCAGAGTGTGGTGGGGCGGGGTCAGAGGGAAAGTCTGTAATAGATAGAAAATGCGTGGCAGTGTTGTCATTTTAACCACTGCTATTCTGCCCATCCAGGAGAGGCGGAGGCAACCCCTTGTGGACAAATCTCCACATATTTGTGAGGTGAGAGTGACATAATTGATAGCTATGGTCTTAGGGAGAGTCCGGGCCAGTTTGATAACAAGGTAGGGTATGGAGTCAGTTATCCAATCAAAAGGCAACCCTGAAGCGTAGCTGTGCCTCATGAGGTGGGTAACCAAGAGATTCAGGATCTGGGACTTCTGCATATTTACTTTAAATCCAGAGACCTCCCCAAAAACTTGGAGCTCCTTTATGAGTGTGGGGAGCGAAGTCATCTGATCAGTCATGCACAAAATTACATCATCTGCATAAAGGCTGATAAGTTGGTGATCTCTGCAAAAGGGAATCGCAGAGACAGCTGGATTGTCCCTCAGCCTTTGTGCCAGAGGCTCCATGTGCAAGGCAAAAAGAAGTGGGGACAGGGGACACCGTTGTCGTGTACCCCATTGGATAGGGAAGGGCAGGGACGTTACACCATTGACTCTCACTGAAGCCCACATCTGCAAAATCTGTCGCAGAAGCCAAATACTCGTAATGCTTCAAATAGGTAGGTCCAGTGGACTCCATCAAATGCCTTTTCGGCGTACATGGAGGAAGTAAGGCTTCTCTCCGTGATCTTTGAGTCTTATGCAAAAGATGCAGGACGCGTTTGATATTGTCGCCATACTGGTAGGTGGAAATGAAGCCTGCTTGACCTGGCTCAATCAGGCTAGGCGTTAGTGGGTTGAGGCGATGGGTCAAAATGCTTGTGAAAAATTATGCATCTATGTCCAGGAGGGAGATAGGCAGTGCTAAATTTGAGCCAGGAGTTTCCAGTGCTCGGCATTGGCACTTAATTGGAGTGTCCGTGACATGGAGGTGCTGTCTGTCTAATTTAAAGATGAGCACAACAGCAGTTGTTTATTAATTCACGATACATTAAAAATTACTATTGACTGCCACCCAAAGTATTCTAATAGCTTTGGGGGCCTGGAATAGACTGAACTGTCACATTTATAGGAGTGTGATGATTAGTAATTGTATTGGTACGGCCAATGGCAGCACTGGGAGGGCCAATGTGTGGTGTAAGCTGCCAATGGCCACCTGATGAGGACCTGCAAATGAAGCAATGGTGAGAGGTTTATAGGACCCGCAGAGTCTAGATTACGGAGATTACGGAGATTGCGGCGTCGAGCATGGAGTCAGTAAGGGAGGCCAAGTCAGCAAATGAACTGTGAAGGCGTGTGAGCAAGGGAGCCACATCCTTGCAGAGGACTTTAGAAAATTGTGGGGAAATGTTATCGGGCCCAGGGGACTTCATCAGTTTTAAGCAAGTGATGGTTGAGATTACCTCTTCTATTTAGATGGGATGCTCTAGTTCCGCGGAGTCCCGGTCCTGGAGGGAAGTGAGTGTGACATTGTGTATGTAGCTTGAGGGATCTCCACCGGGACCAACAGAGGCTGCATATAGAGAACCGTAGAAAGTCTGGACCGTGGACGCTGTTTGTGAATCAGCGTGCACCTCCGTTGATGGGCCAGTTTGTATCACCTTAACTGACCCAGAGTGGAATTTGGCCCGAAGGTGATGCGCTAACATGCGTCTGTAGCGATTACTCCTCAAGTAAAATGTATGTTCCAAGCGCAGAAGTGCATATTCCACTCTATCAAGATCTAAGCATTTGAGGAGTAGCAATACTTTTTCATGTTCCCTCTGTACCCTGGAAGCCCCAGTCCTTTTGTGTATAGTCTCAAGTTACAAGACTGTTTCAGGCTCTGCCTCTTTCTTGTCGGCTGTGGTTATCTGCCGCAGAGATAGCTATGAGTTCCCCCCTCACTACTAACTTGAAAGCTTTCCACAGGTAGGCCAGAGATGTCGAGCCTGTATCATTATGGTGAGGATAGTCTGCAATCACCTGGCAGAGAGAATCTACTGCTCCAGTTTGGTCAGAGCGTTGGCCTGAGCGGTCCATGTCAGCATCCATAACTAAATTTATTTCGCCACCAATCAGAATGGCAGCATCCGGGGAGCAGAGCAGAGGTGTTAGGGCGCTGGTAGTAAATGACTACTGGTGTTAATTGGGTGCATAGATATTGACAAGGGTGAAATGGAAGGTACCTACCCCAAGCCTATACACTAAAAAATGTCCTTGACTTCAGCTACTTTAGATAGTATTTCCCCTTTGAAACCTGCTGAAAAAGAATCACTACCCCACCCTTTTATGTGGGGTCCAAAGCCCAGAGCTGGCGTGAGAACCGTGGGCAATGGATTCCAGGGACATCTTTGTAAATTAGGTGGGTTTCCTGTAAGAGGCATATGTCACTGCTCGATTGCTCTAGAAGGGAAAGGACAGCTCCTCATTTAATGGGATTGTTGAGGCCTGGAACATTGAGGCTGGTCACCTTAAGTTCCATGAAAGCAAGGGTGAAGGGCAGAGCATGGGGGATACTTCCAAACCCGGGTGAAGGGACATAGAATATCAGAGTGGCTCAACAGCGTGCAGACCAGTGAGTTGTGTCTTAGAATGCCAGAAGTAGACCAGGAAAGCAGAAGAAGTGAAACCCAACAAGGAACAGCCCCTAAGAACCAAAAGAGCAAAATTATAAACTGTAGAAGCCCAATGTTCACGGCAGGTAGCATATGGAGCATGGACCGATGTGGTCAGGGCAGGTAGTCATGGCTCATGTTGACATGTGGCTCCCCACCTCCAGAGGCCGTTTGAGATAGAAGGTGGCCCAGTCTAGTGGGAGACGATTATGCACTTACCGCTGGCAGGGAGAGTCTCAAGAAGTGCCACCTCTGTTGCCCAAGGCTAAGCTGTCTAGCACAGGTTGTTTTTCCTGAGCCCACTTCTCAGGCCCAGGGTGGGAGTGTTTCCTGTGTCTGCTTACACTCTGCCATGATGATGCACAGGGCGGCAACCCCAGGGAGAGCCAATAGTAGAGTGAAGATAGAGATCCTTTGGACGGCCAAGTACACAGCAGGCAACTGTGAGCGATTTGAGTTGGTGGAGTTGACCCTCTTATCAAAAGACCTGTCTAGAGGGATGTCCCTAGCTGTATGACACTTCCTTGGAGAGCAATAGTCAGTTACAGTTTTGAAATCCCTGCGGCGTTGAAGTATGAGAAGGGAGATCTTGAAAAAGTCCAATGGTGTGGCCACGAAACTGGATAGGCTGTTTGGTTCTCACTTTCCAAAGAATATCCTCTTTGGTCTGAAAGTCATGTACACAGGTGACATTTGCTCCTCCTAGGTCGGCCGACTATGTGTACTGCATACAGTTGCAGGTCAGCGTTGTCTTTAGAGTCCAGGACATATCGGAACAGCGCCTCAGTGTATTCTTGGACATTTGAGCCCTCTCCTCGTGTGGGGACACCGAGTAGGCGAATGTTGTTGTGGCGGCACCAGTTTTCAAAATCCTCTACCTGGGTCTTGAGGTTGTCATGTTGCTCATGAAGGCGGATGATCTTCAGGCACAACTGCTTCACTGATTCAGGGAAGCTACTCGTCCACCTACTGAGGTCAAGTCGTGTGGCAGTTCTTTCAAATCCTGTGCAAGGTCTTTCTTGAGGTCTTTGATGTATGATTTCAGGGAGTCAAAAAGGAGGCCAAAAAGGCCTGGGTCACTGGGGCCAGGTTCAATTCGGATGAGTCTGCGATAGGGGCAGTAGGTTGGAGGCAGAGTCCTTTGCAGGAGCTGGAGTGGAGTGGATGAACATCTCTTGGACCGACTGGTCATGTTTACTTTTAGCCGCAGCCAAATTTGGAGGTCTTCCTGCGTGTTGGGGTCTTGAGTGTCACAGGGATCGACCAGGGTCTCCCTTACAGATCCCCAATCAGCCAAGATATTTGATATTGCCGGTGTGGAGCTGAACAGCAAGCTTATGTGCAGCAGTTAAGGGTGCTGCAATGCAAGAAGCTGACAGGAGAGGCCTGGAGGCTATGGAGCGGTGCAGCGTAGTGCCTGCGGAGGCTACATATAATGGTGGCCTGGGTGGACGGGGTTCACAGGCTCAGGGCCTGCCCACAGTTCAGACAAGAAGGGTCTGTCTAGGGCACAGGGTCTAACCCTGAGGGCCCCCAGTGTCGTACTCTCTGTGCTTGACATGAACCCACTCCTTCTGGTCAAAGTTGTTTGGTGGTCCCGGTCAGTACTCATGGATCCGGGGGTCAAAGTAGCTGGGGAGAAGCATGGGGCCTCCCAAGGTCTCTGTGATCGTTGTAGAGGGTTGTGGGGTCTTGTGCAGGAGTTGCAGATCCTCCGGAGCTTTAAGTTCAAAGGGCCCGATTCACAGAACTAACTTAAGACAAAATCCTAAACTTACTACCATTTTGGTATTCACAGAAGGCACTTACTCATTTTGTTATTCACAGAAGGCACTTACTTACTCATTTTGAGTAACTTACTCATTTTGAGTAACTTACTCATTTTGGTATTCACAGAAGGCACTTACTCATCAATGAGTAAGTGCCTTCTGTGAATACCAAAATGAGTAAGTTACTCAAAATGAGTAAGTTACTCAAAATGAGTAAGTAAGTGCCTTCTGTGAATAACAAAATGAGTAAGTGCCTTCTGTGAATACCAAAATGGTAGTAAGTTTAGGATTTTGTCTTAAGTTAGTTCTGTGAATCGGGCCCAAAGAGAGGCCTAAGTCCCTGACGTGGTCTCTGAAGTCCAGGGCCCTGCACCACTGAGGAAGGGCTGCTGTGTCACTGTTCACCCCACTGTGGGTAGCTGCACTACCTCCTTTAATGATGCCAGGTGATGCGGTGGAGGAGCATCCAAGGAAGGGCTCCCAGCACAGGGCAAGTGGTGATAGGCATCGCTGCTGGCACCTCATGTGCCTGGCTTGCCACATGAATGCCGTGTAGCCAGGGCCGTGACTACAGGTGATTATCCTCAGAGCAGCTTGACATGCCTCCAGGCAGCTGCAGGTATTTATGGGGCAAGTTAGTGAGGTATATAGAACCCCAGGCCCCGCAGGTTTAGGGGGCAAGTCAGTGTGGTATATAGAGTCCTGGGATGCCAGACACCACCACAAAAGCTCGGGACCCTGCTGTGACACCAGGATCCTCACTCTCTGGCGCGCGCACTGAAAGATTGCACCCCAGCATCAGGAAATCCCTCTATGACTGCAAGGGACTGTGTTGCCGTAAGGATCCGGCCCTTGGACTGGCAGCCACTATAACCGGAAAAGTACCTATGGTGTTCTGCCGCTTTGCACAGTCCCTGCAGCAGCCGCACCAGTCGTCCAAGAAATAGAACTCAGGCAGCCACCATTTTGCGGGAAGCGGTACTCCCTGATCCGGAGAGTCGAAAGTGCCCTGGAGGCCATTTTCCACCCATGACTGGTCTCTCTGTCTGCCAGGTATCTCAGCTACGTAGGCATTAGAGCGTATCTGTAGAATTATTGGCAGGGCCACCGCTAATGACTGCTTTCTACGACCTGGGCTGCGGAGGAGCACAAAGTGCAACTTACACCGCCGCCATCTTGGCCATGCCTCTAATTCATAATGTTAAGACAAAATTTTATTCCACAGCACCACTGTTTCATTTCCTTTTCAGGGGCCATCTGGTGAATGATGCCATTACCAGATGGCCTTCGGAGCTGGGCCCCCCTCCTATCCCTGCCACTAAGGCAAAGAATCTGTGAGTCATTTTTGACACCACCCTGTCCTTCTCCCATCATGTGAAAGCGATCACTTCATCCACCTGCTATACATTGAAGATTCTGAGGAAGATATTTCCATACATACTGTCAGACCTATAGAAAACGGTGGTTTCTGCATTAGTCTTGTCAAGGCTTGACTACTGTAACGGCCTTCTGATCGGTATAAATAAAGCACTTCTTGTGAAATTGCAGGTTTTACAGAACTCTGCTGCCCGTTTGCTCTTTGGTAACCCAAAATATTCCTCGGCCAAGTTGGCCCTCAAAGCTCTATACTGGCTTCCAGTGGAAAAGCAGATTCATTTTAAAGCCCTCTGCATCGCCTTTAAGGCACTGCATAATCAGGGACCTGCTTATTTGATTGACCACTTCCGCTGGTATACCCCGATCAGAAATTTGAGATCCTCCTCACACATGTTAGTGGAGGTCCCCAAACCACGTTTATCAAGCTGGGGTGGTAAAAGCTTCTTAAACATCACAACTAGACTTTGGAATCGTCTGCCTTACAAACTTAAAAACTCATCTGATTTGATGCCTTTTAGGAAGGGCTTGAAGACCTGGTTATTTACTTCATAATTTCGGAATTTTCAGGCTCTAGCCTTTAATTTAACCTCAGTGATGGCCTGATGTTGGTTGACAAGCACCTAGACGCCCCAGGTATTAGCCGCGCTATACAAATAAATAAATAACAGGTATAATAACTAAAGTAGGTACCATGAAACAAAGGAACAATCTGGAATGCCTGTTGTTGGTCATTGTTAGAGATTACTTAATTGGTAATGAGAACTTTTTTTTTCTTCACTGATGGCCCATATTAAAAATTGCATGCACAGCATTGGTTGAAAACAGAAATTATTCTTGTATTTGTCTACTATAGTACCATGGCTGGCAGCGCATCTATTGATCAACGGCTATGTTTTCAATTTTCTGCCCACTTTCTACTGACTTGCCAACATGCCTGCCTATTGTCAAGTGGAAGAGCTCGCAAAACCACAGCACAAAATTGTGGCTTTAGGTAAGAAAGAAAGAAAGACTGCTTGATGGGTGGATCGTTCAATATTTCTCATGTTCAAGAAGAGGCTTTTTAAAAATATAAAACTTTGTCAAACACATATGCTTCTCTCCCAAGCCCTTGAGTGCTAGTCTGCACTTTTTAAACCTGTGCACATAAATACATACGTTAAGCATGGATGGGGCAGTAGATAATGTACAATGGAAGTGTCGCAAAAGCATATTCATTACGTTACTCACACCCACTCCACTGCCGTGCATATTATGTGCCACCTATCACAACTAATGTGAATGCCCCTTTGTAGCACTAGTTATACAGTCAATCACATGTTACAGAGACATCCCGACAAAAGAAGAAATGAACATGTCAGTATAATGCTCACATCACTGTCCAACAACTTTGGCAACCTCCAAAAGATCTGAGAAATGAGATAAATCAGGTCTGGTGCTATCATCAAGAGGTATATATGATGGAGATGGTAAGAGAAGAGAAGTAGAAGGCTACCAGACAGGAGGCTTGGCAAAACTATACAGCAACTGTTGAAAACAAAATGACTTTGCATAATACCAGACGGGCATTTTGGTGTTCATATGCAAGGCATGGAATAGGAAACCTTTTAACCTTTGAGTGATGAAGGATACTATATGTTCCCGCATACTGTTGAATACCTAATTATTATTGGCACCTACTTGACTTTGATTCTCCTTCGATCTATTTCATAGCACTAGGAGTCTCTGTTTCTGGGTAGCCTTAGGTATTATAAAGGCACAAATCATAATAAGTGAGTCCAGTAAAGAGTAAAGAACAATGATAGATTTAGGGGCAGGTCATTCCAGAGTTCGAGCACATACCGGTAAGAGTTGGTTTCAAAGTAATTTCCTTTGGTGCACTTTAGATATCAAACTGGATGATTTTGAGACAGAAGGCTGTTGACTAGCTACCAGAGATTGCTAGCTTGTTCACATGATAATCCAGAATGGCACATCAGAGGGATTTCTATAAGATTATGCAAGATTTCAAGTTGATGAGTATTTGGCCTAAGCAATCGGTGCAATACGCAGAGGACTGGAGTGATATGCTCATTTTGTGAGTGAGACAGGTGGTAGTGTAATGCCATTATAGGGATGAGTGTGGATTCAGATATACATTACATGAACAGTATGCTGTTCCCCAGGGCGGACAACATATTAAGGAGGTAGGGGGAGGGAATCCTCCTTGTCGGAACTAGAGTCCTCACACACCCAGCAAGCTAGGTGTCATGCTTCATCATCTGGACTTGCTCCTCGTCGGGTCGGCGCTGCAATACCCGACGGGCACCCGTAAAGGTGCTCTTTAGCAGAGATCTTTAGTTCCTGCCGTATGGTGCGTGGGTGTGAGGGCCCTAAAAAACAGTGTAGATGTGATGTGGGTGGGTGACGTTAAAAAGGTTGGATAATCCAAATAAACTATTTATTAAGGTGGTTATCCACCTTCTTAAAAGCAAACAGAGTGGCCGCTCTCTGGCTGTATGGTCCAGTGGGCTTAGCTCATCTCTCACAGTGTGGATTCAGATTTGCCATGTGGGACAGCAAGAGAACTCAAAGGGAAGTTGAAAAGAGCAGGTTTTCAATTGAATTCTCCACTACTATTGTGCCCTGAAGAAGTCCATTTGTATGTGGACGAAATGCTTTGGCTGCTTTTTCGCTGCATATATATGAAGTGTTTTAAAGAAAAAAGAGAATAAAGAGGACATTTATATCAATTATTGAATATTGTGGAAATATTTCTTGAATTTTGTTATTGTTGAGTGGTGCACCTCTGCAAATTTATTTTTACCGATTCACCCTAAGGTCAGAGTGGCAGTTTGGCGGCGGGCGTCTGCAGGGAGTGCACACAATCAAATACTCAATTGAATGACCTTGGGAGATATCTGGTTAGGTGCAGTAACCTTGGTCCGCTCGCACCTTTTTGTTATATAGCATTTTGCACCTTGTCTGACCTTGATAATGTGTAGAAGATAGGGAGTAGAATGAAGGTCATTAATATACTTGAAATGATGAGCTTTGAACCTTTAGACATTTAGGAGACTCTGCCGAAGCAAATTAGTATACCGTATGCCGTCCAAGGTTATCTCTACCACTTATCTGCCCCAGGCTGAAAGGAATCAGCCCTCTGCCCAACCTCAGCTCAAGAAAGCATTTTGTAGGCCAGGCTGATATTCCCCTTAAGAGAACCTTTCATCAGGTAGTCCAGGAAGATACTCTGAGAGCAGTAGACGTCTTCCGGTATTATACTTCCTAAGATATGTTGGAGCTGTAAATACCTAAAGAATCCAGCATGGGGGAGGGAAAACCATTGCTGCAAGATCTCATAGGAGAGAAGAATGCCACCCTCAAATAATTGCTCTAATGTAAGAAGTTTGGAGCCTTCCCAACATTCCAGAAAGCTCTCATGAACCTGCAGAGGCAGATTGGGATTATAACGCAGGTATGTATATGTGTTGTATAGTGATAACCGGTAGAAAATTTGTAAGATAGGACCCAATAGAATGATACACCCACAGAGTCTTAATCTTGGTCCTTGGGAAGTAGATCGTATCAATGATACCGATGCAGGGCATGATGGACTCACCCCACGGTATGTACTCTGGAAACATACAACCCAGGGGCCAAGACTCCCTACTGAGAACCCTGATTATTCTGGACAAGAATGCCACCAGGTAGTAAAAATGCAAGTAGGGTAAGGAGAGAACCCTGCTCTGGCGCAGCAATTGAAGAGACCATATATTGGATCTAGGTTTCCGATAACTCCAGATAAATTTCTGCCAAGACACCTCAGTCTTATGAAAGAAAGCTTTAGGAAGATAGAGAGGTATATACACTTTAAAAGGTAATGATAGTGAGGTGAAATGATCATTTTAATAAGGTTACACCTCACGATTATTCCCAAGTGTAATCTATTCCACTTATCAAAGGTCTCTATCGTCCTCATGAAGATTTGACCATAATTAAGCTTGATTGTCTCTTCCATTTTTAACGAAGGTTCAGCATCAAGATATGTTGCTGAGCTTACCTAAAGCCTGTCTTGTCCCAGAGCAGAGACATTAGTGAAGACCTGAGTCTTGTCAATGTTAAGCTTATACACCGAGACAGAGCCATATTTAGTCGCAATTGCATCTATTGCCATTAAAATGATAGCCGGGGTAGAGGTCAGAATGGCCACGTCATCCGCATAAGCTAGAACCGTCAGCTCTAGCCAATGTATTTGCAGTGGGCAAATATCCTTGGTCATTCTCAAAGCTTGGATGTAGGTCTCGATATAAAGTGCAAAAAGCTGGGATGAAAGAGGATACCCCTGCTGAGTGCCCCGGGTGATCATTATAGGATCTGAAAGAGCACCCAAACAAAGAACCCTAGCCTTCAAGCCTTCATACAATTGCTGAACCTGAATAATAAACCAGGGACCAAATCCTGAGGCACCCATAATTGCCCAAAGAAACACCCAGAAGACCTAGTCAAATACCTTTTCTGCGTCAAGCAATATCATTCCCCGATCGGCAGATCCAACTTCCAGAGCAGTGCTAAGCATTTTAGTGTGTCTCGTTCCAGTATGAACCCATGCTGGTTCTCATCAACCAAGCCCGACATCACAGAAGATAATCTGTTGGCCAGAATTCAAGTATAGTTTTTTGAGTTGACATTAATCAAGAAAATCGGTTGATATGACCCACACATTATGGAGTCTTTCCCTTTCTTGGGAAAGATGACAATGCTAGTCTCTGACCAAGACTCAGGCACCTGTCTGGGAGATTCAAAAGATTTAAAGAGATTGCGGTTGAGAGGTGCAGGAACATATAGAAAGGCTGCGTAAAATTCAAAAGGGATTTGGTCCGTATGCTTTCCCCCAAGCTAGTTGACTTACTGCATTCTCATCTTCAAGCAGAGTAATTGGGTCCTCCTGATTGGACCGCTGTATCCCAGTCAGCTCGTGGTATCCTAATACATACTGATAAATCGATCAATGGTGTCTATAGAGGCAACCCCATCCTCCCAATAAAGCCTTTGATAAAAACTACGGAATTCTCTTGGATGAGCGCTTGGTCATTGATCTGTTCTCCCTTATCATTGAGAATTTTCTGAATAATAGACACACTAGCTTTATCCTTGACCCGGAAAGAGAGTATTTGCCCGAACTCTTCATTATTTTCAGAAGTAGTTAATTGCTCAGCTCAGATCTTCTTAACCAACTTGTCCCAAAGTCTCTCCCTAGGAGTGGCCTGAGTGATTGTGAGTTGATCTTGGAATGATTAAAACATTCCCCAGTCCTGATTAATTGCACTCTGCGCTAAGCGATATTCCATGGGGCCAAAGGAGGACTGTATATGAGCCTCTTCCTTGACCTGCTCCTTTCTTTGATAGAACAAATATTTTAGAGTGCTCCCTCTATAACTAGCTTTGAGCGCACCCAAAACTGCTAGAGTAGAGGCAGAGCTGACACTGAAGTCCCGATAATCCCTCAGTTCTTTATTCAGAAAATGGATGTACTCATCATCAAGTAGGAGCTTCCTGTCAAATGTCCAGGTGCGAGCCCAATAAAGCTGAGAGGATCGTTCCACTGAGACAGACAGAGAAAATTAGTTATGATCAGAGATCCCCCTTGGATTCAGCTGGATACCCAGGAGGGATGACAAAGAATGGATGACAAGAAACATGTCAATCTACAAAAGTGAATTATGAGGGGCTGAAAAAAAGGTAAACCCGGACTCCTTAGGGCGACATCTCCGCCAAATGTCTATAAGTGTGTAGGAAGCCATTAGTTGTCTCAGAGCGTCCCAAAGGAACGCTTCTTCAGCCATGCTCTGTCCCCAAGATGTGAAGAATCAAAACCAGGATGAAGAATGACATTAAAATCACCACTGAGTAACATCGGCTCATGCCATTGATGCAACTCGTCCAGTAAACAGTTGGATCTTCACCACTAGGAAAATAAAATATGCACATAGTAAATTCAACCATTCGAATCCAATCTATGCATTGCAATAGCTCAACTCTAATCCTAGACCAAGAGAGCTACTCCGCTCTGAGTGAAAGTGAAACAGGCGATACAAAGAATGTGATAACCCAAACAGACAATATGCAGGTGTAGATAAAGCAATTCCTCCTTAATTAATTTACATTTGTGGGGAGCGTTGATGCCATTTACATTCCTAGAAAGAATGTGCAAGTGCTGGTCATGACTATTAGCAATATTAGTCAATATCAAAGTCCATCCTCACCCACAATGCACCTTGTAAAGAACCAGGAAAACAACCCAAACTCGGCCAATAACCTTCGTATGTGATCACAAGACTGATGATTATCTCCAAATTTTCTTGTTTTCCCAGAAACTGCTGCCAACACATACTTCTCATTTTAATGAAAAGACAGAGAAAGGCATTTCTGACGCCACACTGTGAATATGTGGTCATTTAACCTGTTTGGCCCTGAACTTGTGCGATTCTGCATCCATTATATTTTGTTTATGTCTGGGAAAAACTTAATTTCAGTTCATATCACTACCTTAATGAAAATTGTTGTCATTTGCCTGTCCTGCATCCTAGTCTACAATCTCAACCTACAGTACTGCTCTCTACTCCACTGTGGCTCGGTTTATGGATGCTGTGCCATCACATCCTCATTCTCATTGCCTATGCTAGAGTACAACTGGCCAAGATCTGTAGCCCTCTGCAAACAATGATGCCAGTTTAAAACATACTTAGATTTTCAATGGATGATGGTGATGGCTATGTTGGTGATGCAGCAGATAGACAACAAACTTCAGATGGTCAATCAATCAATCAAATAGTACTTGTAAGCACGCTAATCACCCTGAGGGGTATCCAGGCACTGTATTAGGTGGAGCTACTTGAACAGCCAGGTCTTGAGTCCATTCCTGAATTCTGCGATGGAGTTAGAGGTTCAAAGGTGGAATGGGAGGTCATTTCAGACTTTGGTTGTGAGGTGGGAGAAGGAGCGTTCTCCGGCTTGGGTACGATGGATGTGGGGGATGGAGGTGAAGGCCAGGAAGACAGACCGTTGGTGTCTGGTGGACTGGTGGAAGGTCAGGCGGTTGTTCAGGTATTCTGGTCTGTGTTGTGGAGAGCATTGTAGCCAGGCATGAGCAGCTTGAAGTGGCATCTCTTCTTGATGGGGAGCCAGTGCAGGCTACGGAATTGGGGGGTGATGTGGGATCATCTGGGCAGATCCAGGGTGATTCTTGCTGCTGCGTTCTGGATTATTTGGAGGCACTTGAGGAGGAGGGTGGTGGTTTCAGCGTTTAGGGCGTTCCCATAGTCAAGCCGATTGGTGATTAGGGTTTGAGTGACGGTTCTTCTGGTGTCAGTTGGAATCCATCTGAAGGCAACCAAGATGGTGAAAATCTCTTCTGAGCTCGATCAGCCCTTCACAGTAGAAGATGTGTAGAATATTACCATCTTTCACATGATTTCCTTCTAATTTTTTACTGTCTGTTTTTGGGGATTAGAACTCTGTGCACTTTACCTCTGCTAAACATGAGTAAAGTGCTTATCACCCCCCCTTCAAAAATGGTACATTGGCTTAGAAAATGCACCCATGGCCTGAAAGTAAAATGCCGCCAGTGGACTGAAGCACCTATTGGGTCTATAAAACATGGCTTCAAGCCTACCATGCGTCTCCTAACTGCAGGAGCTTAAAATCCTGCTATAAACCAGTCACAATAACCCTTTTTTACTAGTGGGAACCACTGCATTAAATGTTAAGAAGTCACATCCGAGCATACTTTTGTTACCTGCAGGGTAGGGTGCCTGATATTTAAAATTGGAACATGTGTGATTAGCTCTAAAGGTTAGTCTTACTGGAAGATATATAGCTGACTCTTAGAAAATATCAAAATACAGATTAGAAACTTTATTCTCTAACTATTGACAGGAAGTGGCTAAAATGACTATTCAGAGTCTATTATTTAAATGTATTGAAACCCAATTAATTTATGGAATTCCATTTTTAATAAATATTTAGGAAAGTTACTTTTAGAAAGTTTGCATTAACCTGCAAGCAGCTGTCTAACAAGTGCTTGACCTTAATGAAAAGTAAGCGGTGATGTGGTGGGTCGAAAAGATCATTGGAGTAATACCATCGCCAGCTCAGAAGACAGTGGTTCAAGCCTTAATTCTCTCAAGAATTGGTTAAGGGATCATCTTATATTTGGGAGCAGACAAGGCAGCTATTCGATCCCTATAGATTGTCTGGAATGCCACGGCCAGGCTACCCTATTGCCTACCTAAGTGTGTTTTGGTGTCAAACCTACTCCACAAGTTTCAATGGTTGTCCATGGATAAGCGAATACGGTTGAAAGCTTTGTTGTATATGCACACTTCCACATCCAGGACAGGCCCACAATATATTCAAGATCTGGAGGTGCCTTACCACCCTTTGTGCACGCTTTTTTCAGACAACCAGTTTCTCTGTAAAGAGTCTAGAATCCATCGGTTGCACATTGGAAGCCATTCCTTTGCATACCTGGGGCCGAAGTTATGGAACGACCTCGTGATAGCTTTACAAAGTTGTACCTCTTTCACTGTGATCTTCAAAAATCTGAAGACCTGGTTGTTTTAACCTGGGGGCCGACCTATCCTACCAGATTCAGTGCCAAAAACCCTGTGGGGTAGCTGTGCACTTTACAAGATTCAATAATAATAAAATTAGTAAGGGAGTAAAGGTGTAAACACTGCAGGACAATGGGTTAGGCCGGGTAACAGGATGGGCTGCGTGTGGGACTTATGATCCCTATTATCTTAGGAAGAACATCTTGGGAAGTTCCAAGAAATGTATTAACTTGAAAGGGCAGAGGAGAGGCCTGCCCATCCATACCTTAGTGTAAGAAGAGATCTGGGAGGTGAAAAGCCTTTTATTCAGAAGGCCCATGATCCAGCGCGACTAATAAAAATGTTTCTCCTTTGGACATGACATCCAGGTAATGGTCATTTCACAACAGCAACAATATATAACGGTGGGGCCCATAACACCGCATATCATACACACACTCAATGATTTCCCTGGATCTTATCCACTTTCTCTAAGAAGAAGATTGATTTTGCTGGAAGAAACGGAATACCTTATTAGCAGAATATTTATCTTAAACTCTCATGCTTGTTCAGATTTAACCCTGTCAGTTCTAAACATCAAGGTATTCCGCTTTTTGGTCGATGGACCAACTAGTGAGAATAAGTTGATGGTGATTAAGACCAGCTCAACCACATACAAAGATATTGTATTTTTACACTTATTATTTAGCTAAAAGAACCACAGACTCATTGGTTTTAATTATAATAAAGTTTATCTACTTTTTTAAAGTGCATGTATTATTTCAGTTTTATTAATCGTTTTAATACAATTCAATATTCATTAGGCAAAATAGGTTTTTAGAAAGAAAGTTTTATGCATACCCATTCAAATGAAGAATAAAAGTTCACCAAAGCAGATCACAGCATGGAATTCCCAAACTGACTGTCTGTCCCGCTAAACAGGCCTCCTCGACGGACCTCCCTTACAGGTGTTCCCGCATCGGTCTCGTTTCTTCACAGTCAAGTTTAAAGTTTAAAAATGAAAATTTCTATTTAGAAAATGGCCTATTGAAGATAGCAGCAGTTCTTCAGCGTCAGCGTTCAGTGCTCAAAAATATGCAGGAATAGCGCTCCTCCTACTTAAGAGTAGGTCCTCTTACACCCTATTACTAGCTTACTAAACATAAAGTTTCAATCTTTGGGGCGAGCATCACGCTAATTGGTCCATTTGAGGGGTGGCAAGAATCATCCCATTGCCCTCCTTGTTCAAACCAGTTCCAAATTTGTTTATAATTTTGTCCTTTCTTACAGCTTATGTTAATAGCAATCTGATTGACCATCCACTAAATGTTTCTACTGGTTGTAACTTATTTTAAACAGTCCATTGTTAATTGGATGTCGCTTGTCTCCTGTTTCTCACGAAGTCTTTCTTGGCATCCACTTGATATCCAAGTGACCTGTCCTTGATTCTTCTCACTCTGGGCTCGACTCATAGTCACGTGATATGCTCTTTCAGCTTTCTTCCGCTTGGAAGCCATCTTTGTGCCTGCGCATTAAGCCCGCCTGCCTCGGCAGCCATTTTTACAGCACGGCCTAACAGGCCCGAAAGAACTATCATGAAAACAAACACAATCATAATTAAAATAGAGAAAATAAGCTCTTGTGTTTCCCACCCGACATTCTACGTACCCATGTTAGAATGTTACCTAGCAGAAGCAACATTTAAAGCCACGTTTTACTTACCAACTGCATTCTTTGCCACAATACAATTTACTACATAGCACATATCATGCGTTTTTACTCCAATTAGTACGCAAACCACTACGTTAATGCTTAGTATACTTCACAATTGTAAATAAGTTAGTTTGCATGGATATTGCTTTTACCTCCCATTTGTGTAAAAGTGTTTATAAAATGCAAATTGTTGGTTAAGTTCACAATCAATTAATTTCGTTAATTTTATTATCACTATTATGGGGTGTTACAAATTTATTTTATTTAACTTGCTCCATCAACTCCCCCCTTTGGTGATTTTTAATATCACCACAAAACCCATTGTTACACAATTTTTCAGAAAAAATGTTTCTTGTCCACTTATTTTGTTAGTCTACACATCAGTTTCTTCCTCATCTTGTCTTTTTGTTCTTTTATACATGTTTTCTTTCAATTCTTCCAGTTCTATTTCTCCCATTTCTCGTTCTCGTTCTTTATTTATCTTATTTTCTCTTTTTATTTTATTTGGCCTTTTTCTCCTTTTAACACACACATAGACTAATTTTACTATTAACACCATGATTATTACTACTGTTGCTGATATTAAAGTTTTCCCTAGAATAGAACCACCTATTTCAGTGAACCATTTCTGTATTGAGGAAAAACTCTTACCAAACTTCTCCCAGGCACCTTCAACCTCCAGTAGGACAATTTCTTTGTGCAAATTAGTAATATTCTTTATATACTTCTGTATATTCTCACTTTTATCTGGAATGTAAGTGCAACAATGTTGGACTTTCAACATTCCACAGACTCCACCCTCTTTTGCCAAAAGAATGTCAAGGGCAAGTCGATTTTGCATCACCATAGCTCTCATGGCAACCATCTCAGTGTTTACCATCAAGAACCCTCCAGCAGTATCTGTAGATAAACGATCTACTACTGTGGACAATTTCCGAATCTTAAATGCATTCAAAGATATTCCCACTGCTGGTATCAATGCTCCAAAAATGTCACCAACTATTTCAGAAAAACTTTCCCTCTTACTACGTGTTAGTTTTTCACCCATTTCGTGTATTCCTTTTGCTCCTCTCTCCACATGAAAGATTTTTGGAAAGACCAGGCCTAAATAACAAGAACCATACCAATGGTCCGGCAACCTGTAATAAGCTTTGTTTCCGCAAATAAAATAGATCCCAGGAAATATTGGATCTTTTCCTCCTTTGAATCCCCATCCTCCTAAAATTTTGTAAGTGTCTCGGCATTCACTGAAACCCACGAAATAGTTATCATAATTAGTTCTATTTCTACTGATACACAGCTTTCCTTGTTGGGGCCAATCCAAAGTCATAGCTGCATTTATTTCCTTCTTACCTTTACTTATCTCTTCAAACTCCCAAAAGGGTGTTTTTGTCTCTTCTTCTATTACCTTCCTTTGAAACTTAACTCTCCTGTCTTCTACCATCTTCAAAAATACCTTTTCTTCTTTCTTTAATTCACAGGTAAGATTATGTCTAACTATGTATTCTAATGTCAATACTTTATTCTCTAAAAAATATTCACCAAACAGTTTTGCTTCTTTCTTCTTATTTAGTTCTGGAATAATAGGAACTTCTGCAAATACCTTATTAATATCAGTATAATAATATTCTAGTCTACCTGTTTTATAAAATAAACTAGCTATAACACTACAAGTTATCCCATACGTCAAAGGAAGGTGATGATAAGTCACACCCTCTGTAACAGACGCAGAGCAACTGCATGCAGACATAACAATCTCTTACATCCATTGTTTCTACATATTCATATAGCAATTTTGTGAAAACATTCTTTGAAAAATCTGTTATAGACCTATCGCTATGTAAATCAGTACTATCTATTAATGTCGCAGCTTTCTGTGTTTTAGCTTCTGTGCTCTTTTTCATGTTATTTTCCAAAATGGATGCTTCTTCTACAGCTAGCTTAATTGGAATTGTTATTGCTAAAATAAGCCATACAAACATAAGTAAACCTGTACAAAATAGGCACATTTTACACCATCTACGTAAAAACTCACACCTAGATCTTTTCTCCATGTCTACCATTCTATTCTATTACCTTGCTATTTATCTATATATATATACAAAATTGTGTCACCACACCTCAGAATGACGTAGTATTCACTCTACCCTTTTATCTTGTCTCGTTTGGTACTTTCTTCAGTTCTTTCAGAACTCTTTCTTGTCTCATCCAGGTTTTGATGTCCAGTCCGACTTTCAAATATATTTCAAATTAGGTCTCTTTAGTCTTTTCGTTTTCTGTAATTGTTTTCCACCAAGTTTTTCTTGTTCCTTTTGACTTGTTACCTCGTTTACTTGTTCTGCATTATTTCTATTCAAGTTTATTATCTTATATCTTAGTCTTTTCACCTCGTGGGTCCAATTATCTCCTTTTCTTGGCCTTTTGAGTTCACTCTCTTCCTCTTCTCTTTCAGTTCTCCAAGTTCTTTTCCTTGGTCCTAGTCTTTAGTTTCTTTCACCTTCACTTTCTTCTGATTCTGTCTCAGATCTTACTTCACTTCCTCTTATCTTGAACTTTATGATTTCGTTCTCCTCGTCCAAATCTGAACTTTCTTGTCTCTTTTCTGCTGGAACACTTGTTTCTATACCTCCTTGAGTTTCTTCCGGATCTGTGTTAATCTCTCTGTCTGTTTCTAAATTTCCCTGATCTTTTATTTGTTGATCTGTCCCTATTGCTCCTCGGGGTTCTTCCGATTCTTCTTCTATCTCTCTATCAGAATCTAACCCTCCCTCAGTTAATTTGACAGTTTTCGTAGGAAATCTACCATAACTTGTGCTTGGTTGTTCGTTATCACTGTCTCTTGGCTCAGTTTCTTCGTTTATAATATCAATTTTCCATTTAACATTTTGCTTTTCATCACAATCCGATTGATCCGTTTCAGATGCTGAACTAGTGTCTGAAATTTCCAGATGTCGACTTACAGGTCGATCTTCAAGTTCTGGAACTTTTGTTACTTCTGGTTCTTCTTCTGTTGTTATACTTGTACCTGGGTTTTCCAGATGTCGACTTACAGGTCGAGCTTCAGGATCTGGACCCCTACTTGTTCCTTCTTCCTCATCGGATGCTGAACTGGTATCAGATATCTCCAGATGTCGACTTACAGGTCGAGTTTCAGGAACTGGAACTCTGATAGTGTGGCTGGCATGAACCCAGTTTTTCAATCCAGCACATTTGACAGCAGTTGTTGTCACCAGGATCACTTGGCGTGGCTTATCCCAGTGAGGAACCAAACAATTTCTTCTTCTGTGGACTTTTATGCGAACCCAATCTCCTGGGCTCAGATCATGAGCTGGTTTTCTTACAAGAGTGGTTGCATCTGGTCCAACCTGATGAAACACAGAATGTACCACATCAGCCAATCCTTTGCAATAATTCAATACGAGATCATCAGTTATAGTCAGCAATTTGTTGACAGGTACTTGTGCTTGTCTCATTGCTCGTCCCATGATTATTTCATGCAGACTTAAACCTGTTCTTCTGTCAGGTATGCTTCTGATTGTCATTAACACCAATGGTAGGGCATCAGGCCATTTGAGTCCTGTGGCTTGACACATTTTCCCTAACCTATTCTTTATTGTTCCATTCACCTGTTCTACTACTCCAGAAGCCTCTGGTCTGTATGCACCGTGCAATTTCTGTTTAATGTCAAGAGCTTCACATATCAGTTGAATTAGTTCATTTTGGAAATGTGTTCCTCTATCTGTTTCAATCGTTACTGGAAAACCAAACCTAGGAATGAATTCTCTCAATAGGAGTTTAGCTACAGTAACTCCATCACTCCTCCTTGTCGGATAGGCTTCCACCCAACGAGAAAACAAACAAACGACCACCAAAACATACTTCAGTCTATTGCTTGGGGGCATTTCTATAAAATCTAGTTGCATTCTAGTAAAAGGACCTCCTTCTCGCCCTATTGTTCCTAGACTTACTACTGTTTTTCTTCCTGGATTTATCTGTTGGCAGATAAGACATCTTTGACAAAGACTTTCAGCTATGGCTCTGAATTTTGGATTATACCAGGTTTGTCTGAAAAGTCGGATCATGGCGTCCCTTCCAATATGGGCTTGTCCATGGTACATCCGTGCCATGTTAGAGATCATGCTATCAGGCATGGCTGGTCTTTCATCTCTATAAACCCAAACGTCATCTTCCTCCCTTTTCCTGCATCCTGCTTTTATCCACCCATCTTTCTCCTCATCATTTGCTTCTTCCTGCAATTGTCTTACTTCATCCCAAGTCTCAACAATGTTAGTAAACAACATAGGACATGAAACATTTTCTCTTTCCTTTCTTCGGTTAAGGGATACCATATTCCTGGCACAATATTGGGCTATTTCATCCGCAAATCGATTAACCCACTGTGATATAATCCGCTTCATTTTTGTGCGCAGTGCACTTCACCACTGCAATCTGTTTTGGCAGCTGTATCGCCTCAAGTAATTTCTTCACAAACTCACCATTTCTAATTGGAGTCCCTGCTGACGTCAAGAAACCTCTCTGGGACCAGATCTGTCCAAAATCATGGACCCCTCCAAAGCCATACTGTCTATCAGTGATCACCGTAATTCGGACATTCTTTCCCAGTTTGCATGCTTGAATCAGAGCAACCAGCTCAGCTACTTGGGCTGAACGTATCCCTCTCAGACAAGACGCTTCCAATACTGCAGCTACCGTACATACAGCATATGCCGCACTCAAGATTCCTTCACTTGTCCTCAGACACGAACCATCCACAAACATCACATAATCAGACTCCCTCAAAGGCTCGTCCCTTATGTCGGGTCTCGGTTTCGTACAAAACTCCAGTACATCCAAGCATTTGTGATCGACTTCATCTTTGTCTCCTACACTCCCTTCATCTGGCAATGATGTTGAAGGATTCACACTTGTGCATCTGTCAATGGTTACATTGTCTGCACTCAAAATTACCTTTTCATACCTAGTCAACCGACTATGTGTCATGAATTGGGTTTTGGTTCTTGTCAACAGAATTTCCACAGAATGTGGAACATATACTCTCAATGGATAACCCATCACAATGCCCTCACTCTGTTACAGGCTTACACAAGTAGCAGCTACTGCCTTCAGACAGCCAGGCAACGCTTTAGCTATTGGGTCTAAAACAGCTGAAAAATATGCAATAGGTCTTTTCATCTTTCCATGCCTTTGCACCAAAACTGAAAGTGCACATCCATCTCTCTCACTGCAATACAGTTCAAATTCCTTTTCATAATCAGGCATTCCTAATGCCGGGGCTTCACACAATCTTGTTTTCAGTTCTTTGAAAGCTTTCATTTCTTCGTCATTCAATTCAAATGGATCTTTAACATCCTTTTTTGTCAATCGCTGTAAAGGCTTTGCAATTAATGAAAATCCACTTATCCATTGTTGACAATAACCAACCATTCCCAGGAACATTCTCACCTCTCTCTGTGTCATTGGGGCTCTCATTCCTTGGATAATCTTTATTCTCTCTGTTGTTACTTTTCGCATTCCTTTCTCAATCTTGTGACCTAAATATTGAACTTCTTGCTGACAAAATTGTAATTTAGATGGTGACACTTTGTGTCCTCCTTCAGCTAAATGGTTCAGTAAAGCAATAGTGTTGGTAACACATGCTTCTTTTGTCTTTGATGCCACTAACAGGTCATCAATGTATTGACCCATCACAGATTTTTCAGGCATTCTTAAATCTTCTAATGATTTCTTTAAGATCTGATTAAAGATTGAGGGGCTTTCTATATACCCTTGAGGAATTCGGCACCATGCCAAAATATGCTCTCCGAACCGGAACGCAAATAATGGCTGGCTATCTGGATGTAATGGGATAGAGAAAAATGCATGGCATAAATCAATGGCTGTATACCATTCTGCGTCATGTGGAATCTGATACAGTACTACAGCGGGGTTTGGCACAATTGGACAACAAGGAACAACAATTTTATTTACCTTTCTCAGGTCTTGGACTATTCTATATGTTCCATTTGGCTTTTTCAGTCCCATTACAGGCGAATTACATGGACTGCTCATTATTTCTTTCAAGATTCCTTGTTCAATCATTTTATTAATTACGGGTGTTATTCCTTCAATAATTTCTGGCGTCAGTTTATACTGTGGGGTATTTGGATAATTTGTTCCTTCTCTTACAGATATTTTTACAGGGTCTACTTCTCTCATTAAGCCAATGTCTTTGCCTGTAAAATCCCATACATCAGATCTGACTGTCTCTTTTAACTCTGCTGGGATTTTCTTTACATCAAACACAGGAAACATGTCATTTACTCCTGGTTCTAGTTCTGCCATTGTCATTTTATATAAGACATCTTCATCTGGTGTCTGAAATGCAATACCATCCGGAGTACAATAAATGGTGCAGTTCATTTTACAAAGCAGATCGCGTCCTAACAAGTTTACCGGACTGCAATCACACACCACAAACTTATGCATTTCTCTGAATGGTCCAACTTTCACCTCTACGGGTTTGGTAAGAGGCGCTTTAATTTGTTGATTAGAAACACCTACGACTTGGATATATTCACCTGAGAGAGGAAGGTTCAGAATTTCTACTGACCTGACAGTAGAACGGGTAGCTCCAGTGTCCACAAGGAATGTAACATTTGCACCATTCACTTCTCCATCCACAAATGGACCTGACTGATCTACCTCTAGAGTTGCACCAAGTACGCACTCTTCCTCCTCTCCTAGGCACCGCCATAAACTTTCATCCGACTCATTTCCATCCTGTCGCAACCAGTACTGTGATATTGCAGCTGCACGTGGCAATTTTGTTACCTGCTCTCCTCCGTAGAATCCTGTCTCTGCACTGTATCTCTGGGAGTTTACACTCTTGGGAAGAGGTGGTTGTGGCACCTGACTCTCTTGAACAACTACCTGTGGTTGTTGCAGCTGTTGGTAACTCACCTCATTCTGCACCTGTGGATTTAATAATTGATACTCCGTATTAGCTTTTGGAGGAAATTTACACTCGTTTCTCCAATGCCCTAATTTTCCGCAGTTGTGGCAAGGCCACTTCTTTTTAGCCTCCTCTATACTCATTTGACCTTTTCCTTTACCTATATTCGGTTTAGATTTTGTATGTCCTGTCTCACCAAACTGATTATTCATTTGAGCTTCCTGTTTTTCTGCAACCTTTACCTGTGCCCACATCGCTTTTTCTTTTAATTTGCGCTGTCTACATTCAATATCATCACTACAATATTTGGCATATCTCAACACTTCGTCTACAGTGCTGCTATGCCAGCATAACATGTGTTGTTTAATCATCTCACTTATTTCTGGTCTCAGTCCATAAACAAATCTATATACAAAATGACTCATGTCCTTTTCACTCAAAGTCTCATAACCGCTATACTGTTTGAAAACCAAAAGTAGTCTCTCATAATAGGCATGTACTGACTCTTTACTCTCCTGCGTAGTCCTGTCAATTTTTACCCAATCCGTTTCTTTAGGTGGGATTTTGTTTTTCAAAAATGTAATAACCTGGTCATACTTTCTCATAACTTCTGGACCTGGCGCTACAGTCTTTGTATCTCTTGGGTATTCTAATGTTGGCCAATCAATGGTAATTTTACATTCTGTCCATAAATCGGCTGGTACTACAATGTCAAACAATACATCCAAATCTACCCACAACACTTTTGAAACTTTTACAAATTTTTCAACTTGTCTATACCATTCTACAGGCTTTTCTTTCAATTTCGGAAAATCATTTGTAAATGATAATATATCTTGTCTGGACCAGGGAACATGTACATAACTACCTCCTGGAGTTTCTCTCATTGGATACCCCCATACAACTGATTCTTTTTCTGTTACTGCAAAAGCCAGAGACGCTTTGTCAGTGTTTTTTTCATTTCTGTTAGACCATCTACTTCTCCATCTGTCCACATCACCCCATTTTCTCAACAAAACGATCAATTCTTTTATCTGAGTTAAACGTCCTGATGTGTTCAGATTTTCTATATCTTTTTCACAAAAATCTACCCTTTATGGTTTCTGCAGACTCTTAACCTTTGCAAATTCTACTCCTAATTCATTCGCTGTCTCTTCCAGTTTTTCATGTAAATTTCTAGCTCTCCAGGTGATATTCTTACAGAGAAACATCACCTCTTCGTCCTGATATGTCTTCAATCTTTCTGTACCAATAGTCCCTAAAATCAACTCTTCCATATCTATTTTTAACTTTATTACATCTAATGGTTGTGGTTCTGTATCTTTCTTCTGCAAATTTCTCATCCATTCATTTAATTCCTCCGGAGTTGGACCTACAGGGGTACTATTTATTTCTATCCAATTTTTATTTCTCTTAGGTGTTTCAGATGTGGACTCTGTTCCCATAGGAATCCTCCTTATCTCACTTTCATTTACTGTCAAATTTGTAGGCGGACTTGGTCTGTATGAACTAACCAAATCTTGTGTCTCCCTTCTTTCTACAGTTACCCCTTCTCTCATTCTTTGCACATTCGAGTTCATTGGAATGGTTAAGGAATGCTCATCTATTCTTTGGTTTTCGAAAACTGGTATTACTGGTCCTATTGTCATTGGTACAGTCACAGCTTCCATGTTCATGGTTAACTCCCTTATTTTCTCAGTTAATCCTCTTGTGGTTTTTGCTAACTCAGCTGCATTGCCACTCAGATTTCTCACTTGGTGGAGTCTTTAACTGTTCATTTGACCTATTTATATTGCATCCTTGTTCAGGACTTTTATTCCTCCCAGTTTCCATTGGCGGTGCATTGGGTGTCACCGCCGCAGAATTCTGTTGATATGGAGGTGGGTTTCTGTTTAAAATATCTTCCAACAATTCATCCTCTGTTTCACTACCTCCATACCCGTACCTCTCTGTAATGGCATGTTTCTTTTTCTCTGTACGCTTCTTTCCCGCAACTTCCTCAGCTGTTAAAGCCAGAAATAAACCATCTGTCATATTAGCATACCTCCAACGTCTCATTCTGTCTTCATGATTCACTCCCCATACTCTTCCATGAATTAAACTATAATTCTTTGCACCTCTGTGTCTCTCTCTTTCAGATATCTCGTCTTCCCATTCACCTAACGCTTCAAACTGAGTCAGTCTAGGTCTTGGCTCAAGCTTCATAATTTTTTCTCTCAAATTCCGAAGTACAGCTGTACTAAATGAACCATTTTCTGGAAAATCCAATACTCCATCATTTTGTGTATATTTCGTCCAATTTTCCAACCAAATACAAGTATGATAACCATATCTCAGCATCATATGAGAAGCTGGTGTTTGCGGCGGAGGTATTACCTGCCCTTCTCTGGTCACTACCTTCTTGTCTTCCTTGAAAAAGTTCTTAATTTTCACCATCCATGACGGTTTTTCTTTACAATATTCATAATAAGCCATATTTCACGATTTTTCCTTTCTGACAAAACTCACACTCGATTCTATGTACTATACGCTATTCGGACCTATCCCAGCGCGTCTCACACTAACGCACCAATCCGAAGACTGTACGTCACTTTCTATAGACCTATCCCAGCGAGTCTCACACCAACGCACCAATCAGGTCGTTCTTCGTGTTTCTAAGCACTGGCCAATCCCAGCGCGGCTTTTTGTCAATGTCAGTTCTACTCCTGACCCCTCCTTTACAAAAATTATCGGCAGTTCTTTTCTTGACTAAATTGTATTAGTTACAACTTAAAACACATTTCCATTGCCTGTTTTCGCTAAACAAAAGAGATAGCTCTGTTCATTTACACAAGAATTCTGTATTTCCAGTAGGCAACGCTTACCTCTACCCTACCACAGAGGGGCCGATTCCGATCTTGGTCGGAGGCGCACCCAATACCATTCGGTCGGGAAAAAAGCCATGTGAATGCCTGTTTCCCGACCGATCCGTACATCATACCGAACGAGTAAGTATAATGCGCACAACAGCACAGAATCCGGCCGAGTCGTACTCACCCAATCCAGGTCCTGTTCTCCGACCGAGGCGAATCCGGAAACGCAGAATCGAGTCGCACGGAAGGGAAAATGCAGCCCCGTCCGGCCGAACAAGTACGATGCACTTTCCGTACGCGCCGAACCCGTCCGGCACGTCAAAGCTTCCGGGAGAGGCGCACATAAGCTCCGATTCGCGCCACAACACGATCCACGGCTACGAGGCGAACACGCCAGAGACGAGGACGACGCGAAGCAACGAGAAAGACGAACGACACGAACCAACCATGAATCCCTTCGTCCCGATCCTACCAATATTCTAAATTTACCACCGGAACAGGCACGGACCCGTACGGCGCAGAAGGTAAGTCAGACACTAACCACAAAAACATACAACACGTACACGACACATCACACACAAACAGAGGGATGCAGAATTTACTTACACCAGCAACAGCAGCACCATAGGGGCGGGATGCCCATCACCAATGCCACATATGCACACAGGGGCCTGGATGCGCACCACCACTACCACCCCTACCCAGGGGGGCTGGATGCCTACCACTACTACCACCCTTAGCCAGGGGGTGCCAGATGCCCACCACTACTACCACCCTTACCCAGGGGGCTGGATGCCTACCACTACTATCACCCTAAGCCAGGGGGTGCCAGATGCCTACCACTACTACCACCCTTAGCCAGGGGGTGCCAGATGCCCACCACTACTACCACCCTTACCCAGGGGGCTGGATAACTACCACTACTACCACCCTTAGCCAGGGGGTGCCAGATGCCCACCACTACTACCACCCTTACCCAGGGGGCTGGATGCCTACCACAACTACCACCCTTACCCAGGGGGGCTGGATGCCTACCACTACTACCACCCTTAGCCAGGGGGGTGCCAGATGCCCAGCACCAATACCACCCTTACCTAGGGGGGCTGGATGCCTACCACTACTATCACCCTAAGCCAGGGGGGTGCCAGATGCCTACCACTACTACCACCCTTAGCCAGGGGGGTGCCAGATGCCCACCACTACTACCACCCTTACCCAGGGGGGGCTGGATGCCTACCACTACTATCACCCTTAGCTAGGGGGGCTGGATGCCTACCACAACTACCACCCTTACCCAGGGGGGGCTGGATGCCTACCACTACTATCACCCTAAGCCAGGGGGGTGCCAGATGCCTACCACTACTACCACCCTTAGCCAGGGGGGGCTGGATGCCTACCACTACTATCACCCTAAGCCAGGGGGGTGCCAGATGCCTACCACTACTATCACCCTTAGCCAGGGGGGCTGGATGCCTACCACTACTATCACCCTAAGCCAGGGGGGTGCCAGATGCCCACCACTACTACCACCCTTACCCAGGGGGGCTGGATAACTACCACTACTACCACCCTTAGCCAGGGGTGTGCCAGATGCCCACCACTACCACCCTTACCCAGGGGGCTGGATGCCTACCACAACTACCACCCTTACCCAGGGGGCTGGATGCCTACCACTACTACCACCCTTAGCCAGGGGGTGCCAGATGCCCACCACCACTACCACCCTTACCCAGGGGGGCTGGATGCCTACCACTACTATCACCCTAAGCCAGGGGGCTGGATGCCTACCACTACTACCACCCTTAGCCAGGGGGTGCCAGATGCCCACCACTACTACCACCCTTGCCCAGGGGGCTGGATGCCTACCACTACTATCACCCTTAGCCAGGGGGCTGGATGCCTACCACAACTACCACCCTTACCCAGGGGGCTGGATGCCTACCACTACTATCACCCTAAGCCAGGGGGCTGGATGCCTACCACTACTACCACCCTTAGCCAGGGGGCTGGATGCCTACCACTACTATCACCCTAAGCCAGGGGGGCTGGATGCCTACCACTACTATCACCCTTAGCCAGGGGGGCTGGATGCCTACCACTACTATCACCCTAAGCCAGGAGGGTGCCAGATGCCTACCACTACTACCAGCCTTAGCCAGGGGGGTGCCAGATGCCCACCACCACTACCATCCTTACCCAGGGGGGGCTGGATGCCTACCACTACTACCACCCTTAGCCATGGGGGCTGGATGCCTACCACTACTACCACCCTTACCCAGGGGGGGCTGGATGCCTACCACTACTATCACCCTAAGCCAGGGGTGCCAGATGCCTACCACTACTACCACCCTTAGCCAGGGGGTGCCAGATGCCCACCACTACTACCACCCTTACCCAGGGGGCTGGATAACTACCACTACTACCACCCTTACCCAGGGGGGCTGGATGCCTACCACTACTATCACCCTAAGCCAGGGGGGTGCCAGATGCCTACCACTACTACCACCCTTAGCCAGGGGGGTGCCAGATGCCAACCACTACTACCACCCTTACCCAGGGGGGGCTGGATAACTACCACTACTACCACCCTTACCCAGGGTGCCTGGATGCCTACCACTACTATCACCCTAAGCCAGGGGGGTGCCAGATGCTTACCACTACTACCACCCTTAGCCAGGGGGGTGCCAGATGCCCACCACCACTACCGCCCTTACCCAGGGGGGGCTGGATGCCTACCACTACTACCACCCTTACCCAGGGGGGGCTGGATGCCTACCACTACTATCACCCTAAGCCAGGGGGGTGCCAGATGCCTACCACTACTACCACCCTTAGCCAGGGGGGGCTGGATAACTAACACTACTACCACCCTTACCCAGGGGGGGCTGGATGCCTACCACTACTATCACCCTAAGCCAGGGGGGTGCCAGATGCCTACCACTACTACCACCCTTAGCCAGGGGGGTGCCAGATGCCCACCACCACTACCACCCTTACCCAGGTGGGGCTGGATGCCTACCACTACTATCACCCTTAGCCAGGGGGCTGGATGCCTACCACAACTACCACCCTTACCCAGGGGGGGCTGGATGCCTACCACTACTATCACCCTAAGCCAGGGGGTGCCAGATGCCTACCACTACTACCACCCTTAGCCAGGGTGGGGCTGGATGCCTACCACTACTATCACCCTAAGCCAGGGGGTGCCAGATGCCTACCACTACTATCACCCTTAGCCAGGGGGCTGGATGCCTACCACTACTATCACCCTAAGCCAGGGGGTGCCAGATGCCTACCACTACTACCACCCTTAGCCAGGGGGTGCCAGATGCCCACCACCACTACCACCCTTGCCCAGGGGGGCTGGATGCCTACCACTACTACCACCTTTAGCCAGGGGGCTGGATGCCTACCACTACTACGACCCTTACCCAGGGGGGGCTGGATGCCTACAACTACTATCACCCTAAGCCAGGGGGTGCCAGATGCCTACCACTACTACCACCCTTAGCCAGGGGGTGCCAGATGCCCACCACTACTACCACCCTTACCCAGGGGGGCTGGATAACTACCACTACTACCACCCTTACCCAGGGGGCTGGATGCCTACCACTACTATCACCCTAAGCCAGGGGGTGCCAGATGCTTACCACTACTACCACCCTTAGCCAGGGGGTGCCAGATGCCCACCACCACTACCACCCTTACCCAGGGGGCTGGATGCCTACCACTACTACCACCCTTACCCAGGGGGCTGGATGCCTACCACTACTATCACCCTAAGCCAGGGGGCTGGATGCCTACCACTACTACCACCCTTAGCCAGGGGGTGCCAGATGCCCACGACCACTACCACCCTTACCCAGGGGGCTGGATGCCTACCACTACTATCACCCTAAGCCAGGGGGCTGGATGCCTACCACTACTACCACCCTTAGCCAGGGGGTGCCAGATGCCCACCACTACTACCACCCTTACCCAGGGGGCTGGATGCCTACCACTACTATCACCCTTAGCCAGGGGGCTGGATGCCTACCACAACTACCACCCTTACCCAGGGGGCTGGATGCCTACCACTACTATCACCCTAAGCCAGGGGGCTGGATGCCTACCACTACTACCACCCTTAGCCAGGGGGGCTGGATGCCTACCACTACTATCACCCTAAGCCAGGGGGCTGGATGCCTACCACTACTATCACCCTTAGCCAGGGGGCTGGATGCCTACCACTACTATCACCCTAAGCCAGGGGGTGCCAGATGCCTACCACTACTACCACACTTAGCCAGGGGGGTGCCAGATGCCCACCACCACTACCACCCTTACCCAGGGGGGGCTGGATGCCTACCACTACTACCACCCTTAGCCATGGGGGCTGGATGCCTACCACTACTACCACCCTTACCCAGGGGGGGCTGGATGCCTACCACTACTATCACCCTAAGCCAGGGGGGTGCCAGATCCCTACCACTACTACCACCCTTAGCCAGGGGTGCCAGATGCCCACCACTACTACCACTCTTACCCAGGGGGGCTGGATAACTACCACTACTACCACCCTTACCCAGGGGGGCTGGTTGCCTACCACTACTATCACCCTAAGCCAGGGGGTGCCAGATGCCTACCACTACTACCACCCTTAGCCACGGGGGGGCCAGATGCCAACCACTACTACCACCCTTACCCAGGGGGGGCTGGATAACTACCACTACTACCACCCTTACCCAGGGGGGGCTGGATGCCTACCACTACTATCACCCTAAGCCAGGGGGGTGCCAGATGCTTACCACTACTACCACCCTTAGCCAGGGGGGTGCCAGATGCCCACCACCACTACCACCCTTACACAGGGGGCTGGATGCCTACCACTACTACCACCCTTACCCAGGGGGCTGGATGCCTACCACTACTATCACCCTAAGCCAGGGGGTGCCAGATGCCTACCACTACTACCACCCTTAGCCAGGGGGTGCCAAATGCCCACCACTACTACCACCCTTACCCAGGGGGCTGGATAACTACCACTACTACCACCCTTACCCAGGGGGCTGGATGCCTACCACTACTATCACCCTAAGCCAGGGGGTGCCAGATGCCTACCACTACTACCACCCTTAGCCAGGGGGGTGCCTGATGCCCACCACCACTACCACCCTTACCCAGGGGGGGCTGGATGCCTACCACTACTATCACCCTTAGCCAGGGGGGCTGGATGCCTACCACAACTACCACCCTTACCCAGGGGGGGCTGGATGCCTACCACTACTATCACCCTAAGCCAGGGGGGTGCCAGATGCCTACCACTACTACCACCCTTAGCCAGGGGGGCTGGATGCCTACCACTACTATCACCCTAAGCCAGGGGGTGCCAGATGCCTACCACTACTATCACCCTTAGCCAGGGGGCTGGATGCCTACCACTACTATCACCCTAAGCCAGGGGGTGCCAGATGCCTACCACTACTACCACCCTTAGCCAGGGGGTGCCAGATGCCCACCACCACTACCACCCTTACCCAGGGGGCTGGATGCCTACCACTACTACCACCCTTAGCCAGGGGGCTGGATGCCTACCACTACTACGACCCTTACCCAGGGGGGCTGGATGCCTACCACTACTATCACCCTAAGCCAGGGGGTGCCAGATGCCTACCACTACTACCACCCTTAGCCAGGGGGTGCCAGATGCCCACCACTACTACCACCCTTACCCAGGGGGCTGGATAACTACCACTACTACCACCCTTACCCAGGGGGCTGGATGCCTACCACTACTATCACCCTAAGCCAGGGGGTGCCAGATGCTTACCACTACTACCACCCTTAGCCAGGGGGTGCCAGATGCCCACCACCACTACCACCCTTACCCAGGGGGGCTGGATGCCTACCACTACTACCACCCTTACCCAGGGGGCTGGATGCCTACCACTACTATCACCCTAAGCCAGGGGGTGCCAGATGCCTACCACTACTACCACCCTTAGCCAGGGGGTGCCAGATGCCCACCACTACTACCACCCTTACCCAGGGGGGCTGAATAACTACCACTACTACCACCCTTACCCAGGGGGGCTGGATGCCTACCACTACTATCACCCTAAGCCAGGGGGGTGCCAGATGCCTACCACTACTACCACCCTTAGCCAGGGGGGTGACAGATGCCCACCACTACTACCACCCTTACCCAGGGGGGGCTGGATAACTACCACTACTACCACCCTTACCCACGGGGGGCTGGATGCCTACCACTACTATCACCCTAAGCCAGGGGGGTGCCAGATGCTTACCACTACTACCACCCTTAGCCAGGGGGGTGCCAGATGCCCACCACCACTACCACCCTTACCCAGGGGGGCTGGATGCCTACCACTACTACCACCCTTACCCATGGGGGCTGGATGCCCTTCACTACTATCACCCTAAGCCAGGGGGCTGGATGCCTACCACTACTACCACCCTTAGCCAGGGGGTGCCAGATGCCCACCACCACTACCACCCTTACTCAGGGGGGCTGGATGCCTACCACTACTATCACCCTAAGCCAGGGGGCTGGATGCCTACCACTACTACCACCCTTAGCCAGGGGTGCCAGATGCCCACCACTACTACCACCCTTACCCAGGGGGCTGGATGCCTACCACTACTATCACCCTTAGCCAGGGGGCTGGATGCCTACCACAACTACCACCCTTACCCAGGGGGGGCTGGATGCCTACCACTACTATCACCCTAAGCCAGGGGGGCTGGATGCCTACCACTACTACCACCTTTAGCCAGGGGGGGCTGGATGCCTACCACTACTATCACCATAAGCCAGGGGGCTGGATGCCTACCACTACTATCACCCTTAGCCAGGGGGCTGGATGCCTACCACTACTATCACCCTAAGCCAGGGGGTGCCAGATGCCTACCACTACTACCACCCTTAGCCAGGGGGTGCCAGATGCCCACCACCACTACCACCCTTACCCAGGGGGGCTGGATGCCTACCACTACTACCACCCTTAGCCAGGGGGGCTGGATGCCTACCACTACTACGGCCCTTACCCAGGGGGCTGGATGCCTACCACTACTATCACCCTAAGCCAGGGGGTGCCAGATGCCTACCACTACTACCACCCTTAGCCAGGGGGTGCCAGATGCCCACCACTACTACCACCCTTACCCAGGGGGCTGGATAACTACCACTACTACCACCCTTACCCAGGGGGCTGGATGCCTACCACTACTATCACCCTAAGCCAGGGGGTGCCAGATGCTTACCACTACTACCACCCTTAGCCAGGGGGTGCCAGATGCCCACCACCACTACCACCCTTACCCAGGGGGCTGGATGCCTACCACTACTATCACCCTAAGCCAGGGGGTGCCAGATGCCTACCACTACTACCACCCTTAGCCAGGGGGGTGCCAGATGCCCACCACTACTACCACCCTTACCCAGGGGGGGCTGAATAACTACCACTACTACCACCCTTACCCAGGGGGGGCTGGATGCCTACTACTACTATCACCCTAAGCCAGGGGGGTGCCAGATGCCTACCACTACTACCACCCTTAGCCAGGGGGGTGCCAGATGCCCACCACCACTACCACCCTTACCCATGGGGGGCTTGATGCCTACCACTACTATCACCCTTAGCCAGGGGGGCTGGATGCCTACCACAACTACCACCCTTACCCAGGGGGGGGCTGGATGTCTACCACTACTATCACCCTAAGCCAGGGGGGTGCCAGATGCCTACCACTACTATCACCCTTAGCCAGGGGGGCTGGATGCCTACCACTACTATCACCCTAAGCCAGGGGGGTGCCAGATGCCTACCACTACAACCACCCTTAGCCAGGGGGGTGCCAGATGCCCACCACCACTACCACCCTTACCCAGGGGGGCTGGATGCCTACCACTAATACGACCCTTACCCAGGGGGGGCTGGATGCCTACCACTACTATCACCCTAAGCCAGGGGGGTGCCAGATGCTTACCACTACTACCACCCTTAGCCAGGGGGGTGCCAGATGCCCACCACTATTACCACCCTTACCCAGGGGGGGCTGGATAACTACCACTACTACCACACTTACCCAGGGGGCTGGATGCCTACCACTACTATCACCCTAAGCCAGGGGGTGCCAGATGCCTACCACAACTACCACCCTTAGCCAGGGGGTGCCAGATGCCCACCACCACTACCACCCTTACCCAGGGGGCTGGATGCCTACCACTACTATCACCCTTAGCCAGGGGGCTGGATGCCTACCACAACTACCACCCTTACCCAGGGGGCTGGATGCCTACCACTACTATCACCCTAAGCCAGGGGGTGCCAAATGCCTACCACTACTACCACCCTTAGCCAGGGGGCTGGATGCCTACCACTACTATCACCCTAAGCCAGGGGGTGCCAGATGCCTACCACTACTATCACCCTTAGCCAGGGGGCTGGATGCCTACCACTACTATCACCCTAAGCCAGGGGGTGCCAGATGCCTACCACTACTACCACCCTTAGCCAGGGGGTGCCAGATGCCCACCACCACTACCACCCTTACCCAGGGGGCTGGATGCCTACCACTACTACCACCCTTAGCCAGGGGGGCTGGATGCCTACCACTACTACCACCCTTACCCAGGGGGGCTGGATGCCTACCACTACTATCACCATAAGCCAGGGGGGTGCCAAATGCCCACCACTACTACCACCCTTACCCAGGGGGGGCTGGATAACTACCACTACTACCACCCTTACCCAGGGGGCTGGATGCCTACCATTACTATCACCCTAAGCCAGGGGGTGCCAGATGCTTACCACTACTACCACCCTTAGCCAGGGGGTGCCAGATGCCCACCACCACTACCACCCTTACCCAGGGGGCTGGATGCCTACCACTACTACCACCCTTACCCAGGGGGGGCTGGATGCCTACCACTACTATCACCCTAAGCCAGGGGGGTGCCAGATGCCTACCACTACTACCACCCTTACCCAGGGGGCTGGATAACTACCACTACTACCACCCTTACCCAGGGGGACTGGATGCCTACCACTACTACCACCCTTGCCAGGGGGCTGGATGCCTACCACTACTACCACCCTTAGCCATGGGGGTGCCAGATGCCCACCACCACTACCACCCTTACCCAGGGGGCTGGATGCCTACCACTACTATCACCTCTACCCATGGGGGGCTGGATGCCTACCACCAACACCACCCCCACTCATAGGATGGACAATGCATGACACAACCAGCACACCACAACCTAGGGAATGCAAGAAAAGACATCCCCCAACACCATGACAAGCGTGTGTAGACTGTGTCAAATGCCTACAACACTGAACATTACTTTGAACATACAATGTGACCCCCTATCACATGTGCCACACATATATGTGTGTGTCCCCCACAATGCAAGCAGGCCATGACCAATGTGGCAATGGGGTCCAAACCCCCATCATCACAGTGACCAAAAGCTAAGTGTGGGGTCCATAGCTGAAGCACATTTTGAACATTGTGGCAATGGGGTCCAAACCCCCATCATCACAGTGACCAAAAGGAAAGTGTGGGGTCCATAGCTGAATCACATTTCGAACATTGTGGCAATGGGGTCCAAACCCCCATCATCACAGTGACCAAAAGGTAAGTGTGGGGTCCATATCTGAAGCACATCTTGAACATTGTGGCAATGGGGACCAAACCCCCATCATCACAGTGACCAAAAGGTAAGTGTGGGGTCCATAGCTGAAGCACATTTTGAACATTGTGGCAATGGGGTCCAAACCCCCATCATCACAGTGACCAAAATGTAAGTGTTGACAAAGAAAAAGCTGCAACTGCCAAACTGCATGGATGATTCCTGGTCACAGAACATAAAACACATCAGTGGCAAAGTAGTGCATGTGTCCCATTGCAACATAGATTGGGGAGGCAAATACTGCAGTGCAAATAAGACATACCTTTGGCCATGTGCAGACAAACAACACCCATGGGGGCTGACACAGTCAACATTCATCAATGACACAATGACAGAAGTGACCATCAGAATGCAGACCCACATATTTGCACCAATGGGCACACAAATGCAGATACCCTGTGGAGACTGTAGATGTGAGGTGAACAGATACCATACCATGGCAGCAATGGGACACACAAACCATGATCATTGTGCTGACTGATGACCTAGGAGTCCCAGGGACAGCAGGGGAAACCCACCAAACTACATACAGCCAATGGCACACCTAAGATATGCCAATGCAGTGGTGCAGATGCACAAACACAAACAGGCAGACCCACACTGCACATCAAACACAACAGGTGAGGGAGGGGGTGCCAGTGTCCCCAGGCAACCACACAACACATGAGGAGGCCTGAATACCAATCATACAGATGTGCATACAGTGCCACACAAAGGTAACTCATGCATCCAAATCCCCTATGTGGGCAATCAGGCATTGTCAGATGAGAGGGAGCACAAATCACACATGTCACACAGGCACGTAGGAACAGCAACTGACACAGCAAGACACAGACACACCACAGCACTACCCCCAGGGCCCCCACAATGTGGTGACCCTGGGCTGCATTACAATCCCACTGTGATGACAAAGCTAAATGTCGTTCACACTGTGAACCACAGTCATGTGTCCTGAGCAACAAACTACCATCACACCTACACAAGCACAAATCAATCAGCACGGCCAGTAAGCCAAGGCCAACATGGAGGCAGGGGTCTAGCCGGACAACAACTCTCATCTGCACACACTCAACACCACACACCTCGACCTCCAACAATGTGCAGCAGTGAAGTACACATGCACTGGTGACATTGCACATGCACCCATGACAATTCCAGGGTGGTGGATGGGAACCAGGGTGCAGAAACACATCACACATGGCCACTCAACAAGACTCCTGAATGTCTGACACACTGCACACTACGCTGTACATGGACATGACGGCAATACCACACCAACAAATGGGATCCCAGCCACAGTCACACACCAATGAAGAAGCCAAGGTCACCCACAAAGAACACACATAGACAACAACCAACATTGCAGCCCGGACCCTGAGGAGTGCCAGCAGTCACACACACAACGTGTCACAATCACTGAAAGATAACACAAACTGGAAATCACATGACAGGTGCAAACAACAAGTGCCAAGGGGAAACCTGACTGTGACCCATCTGCGTCTGCACACAAACTCAGCCCTGACAGCAAACACACCTATGGGTGACACCCTGATGACCAGTAATGTGCCATGCACCCTCATCACAGAGAAGCCAGGGAGAAGACTTTGGGGGAACATAGGTCAACTCAGCAAGCATCACAAACAGGTACAACACTAGGGATCACAGCATGCACAGCAAAACGGAAGTGAACACACAGACATGCTCATACAATACACACCTTGGGCGCAGGCAATGTAACAGGAGTACACACTGCCATGAGGGGACTCCACTCCTGTGTGAGGAAAGCTGTGCCATATGTTGCCTCAGTAGGGCCCCATCATGTCAGCTGAGCACTTGGTCACACAATCAACAATTAGCACCAAATGAAGACTCCTGTCACATCAGCCTGGTCATGGAAGTGCCAACGAAATCATCAGCACAGATCCAACACACTTGTATAGCAATGTTGCACTGACAACACAGATGAGTCCTTCCCCATTGATGCCCAAACCTGCATGTCCAGTGGAGATGGCCACACGGTCAGGGAAGTAGACAAATTGAACAATGGCAGGCACAACAGATGTGCAGGGGTGGAAGCCACAGATGTGAAATTGCTAATTTAAGTAGGAAATCCCATTGCCAAATACTGAACACATGACACCCTCAGATGCTGCTATGGATGACATGGATACACCACAGGATAGGACACATTCCCCCTGGACCACATGTGTTCCTGCACAGTAACACTTCATTATCATGAGACCAAATATCACCATCACTGCAGCAAGGGCATGGTTAGCATCATCAACAACATGTACATCAGAAGCATAAGCACTAGAGAACAGAAAATTGCTTTATTCCGCATATGTGTGTTTAAAAGTGAAAGTCCAGAATAAACACAAAGGCCAATGGCCAGTCCATTGTCAAAGTCCAAACAGGGTGACAGTGGCAGATGTCACCCTACGCATGCCTGCACTGCACAAAACCAGGGACAATCCACTAGGAGGGGCAACCGGTGGGGCAGGCCAGGCACCCAGGGACAGGATCAGGGCTCACCAGGAGGAAGCAGGGAAGGGGTGGTGGGTGCTGGAGAGCCACTGACAACTGCAGTGGAGGTGTCTGACATGGTGTGTGCCGGCACAACTGGGGGCATGACTCAGATGTTGTGGGTGCCGGCACGACTGCAGTGGACCCTGCAGATGGAGTGGACAGGTCCGCCACTGCAGTGCCCAAGTCAGACAGGGTGGTAGTGGACTCCACTGCAGTGCCTACCACCAGGGGAGGAGAATGGGGAACAGGCAAGGTGGGCTGGACAGAGGGGATGACACCCTCACCACATCAGTGGCACAGACAAGCGCAGCAGGGGTGTGGTGCCGGGAGAGCAAGTGGCAGGGGGAGAAGGCCGGATCCTCTTGGGGATGGTATATCTGTGGGTGGGGGAACCTGGGGCAGGGTGTGGTGGGGGCACCTGTGGAGTGGGGGCCTGAGGGATGGAGGAAGGAGACCTGGTGCCTGAGCTGCAGGGCGGCAGCGGGGTCTTGCTCTTACAACTCCAGGGGGACTTGCGGGTGGGGGCCTCAGTCTGTCTGCACCTGGGGGAGGGTGTCCGGGGGCGAGGGCACTCTGCTCCATGTGGGTGGGCTTCCTCTTCCCCCTGAATGCTGTATCAGCTGGATCGGAGGGGAAGAGGCCGAGGTCACTGAGGAAGAGCCGCTGGGTCTTTGGGGTTGCAGGTGAGGCAAGGGAGGGTGCTTTGGAGGGAGAGGCAACTGAGGACTGCGCAGTGCTCGTGGATGCGTGTGTGTGTTCCAGGGCCCCATCCCCTGTGAGTCTGGTTTCAGTCCCCTGACTGTGCGTGCGTGCGTGTGCGTTTTGTTTGTGGCGTGTGTGTCTGTGTGCTGGACGTGTGTGTGCTGGTGTGTGCCTGTGCCGGTGTGTGTGTGCTTGGGATGGGTAAGGTGCTGGGGAGTGTGGATGGAGCAGAGGCAGGAGGGGTGAGGGACTGTCTGAGGAGGGACACTGCTGCCATCAGGGAGGAGTCCATGGACCTATTGCCCCTCTGTAGGTCAGACATGCCCGATGAGATGCCCTCCATGAACGACACCAGCTGAGTCAACAGAGCGGTGTGCGCATGGAGGACACTCAGCATGGCTGTCTGCCCTACATGGAGCTGGCGAAGGAGGTACACAGACTCCTCACTCAGGGCAGCAGGGGACACAGGGGCAGGGGGTGCGGTGCCTGGCCCAAAGGAGACACGCTCCCGAACATGGGAGCCTCCACGGACCTGGGGAATGGGAGCCGATGGGAGGGCGGTGGTGGTGCTGGTGGTGGCGGGGACAGCAGCACTAGCTGGGGTGTGGTGGCTGCTGACACCCGCCTCCATAAGGGAGTCATCCTCCGAGCCGCTGTGGTCCTCAGCTGAGGTGGATGCTGCTGAGGACTCCTCGGTGTGGCTCCCCTCGCCCTCCGTGCCACTGGGTCCCTCCGACCACTCCTCGGCTGTTGACCCAGTCTGGCTCTCCGGCTCCTCCTGGTCCGTGGAGCTGTCCCCTTCCGTGGCCGTGGATGTATCTGCAAACAATGGGGAAACAGACAGACATCAGTCACCTGCACCAAACACACACCACTGTGAGCACAGCACATTACAGAGCAAGCCCTGGCATCATTAGTTGAACATTGCTAAAAGTGCCCTAACTGAACAGGAGAAGCCAATTGTCAGTCTGATGTCAACCATGGCACTCACATCCCACATGGCCTTGCACCCATCTGTCTGGTGTCTGTTGGATAGCAACACCCCAGTGTGGACACATGCACCAACTACACAGTAGTTGGACAGTGCAGAGGACACGGTGTAGCATGTGGACATGCACACATCACACCTCTTGCCACTGAGTCAGTACAGGTTTCCGGATGAAAGGGATGCCCAGAGTCAAATAGGAAATGCATGTGATGCATACCAGCGACAGACACCATGATGCACCCATGTCCTGATAGCCATCGCCACAATGGTGTGCATGTAGCACATGTCACTCCCCTGCAGGATCACCAATAAGTAGACACATGCCATGGCGGAGGCATGACTGCTAAGTCATACATCACTGTCTCAGTGATGTATGACTTGGCAGCCAGACAACAACACTCTGCACTGTGTCACAATAGTAGGTCATGGGGAATGCAAGTCCTGGAGCTGCACAAGTGCACATGTACATCCCCCACACAACACATCATCTTAACCCTCATCTGTCCAGGTCATACCGATTGGACATATGGGAGACCTGTGACACTACCCTCTGAACCTGAGCCCCTCACAATCTGCTGTGAATGGGAAACAGCTGCCTGAACTTCACATTCGCATACCCCAGTCTGCACGGGCAGCTGATCAAACACCTATGTGACACACAAGTATCGTCTCCTATGGTCACATCTCCAGTGGCATGCTGAGCCCCTACCGAGAAACACCCCAGCAGTCCTGGCAACAAATCCACAGCACACTGACACAGAGGCAGACACCTGAGGGGTCAAATCACTGCGCACAACGTGTCAGCTGATACCCGGGAGTGGGAGTACAGGTGTATTGGATGGGCTGGAGTAGGTATGACTGTCCTGCCCCACATGAATGAGGGATGAGCCCTGGACAGTGGATAGCTGGCTATGTATGTGTGACACACGTAATCTGCACACTCCTGGGGCCCAAACATTGTTCCCACCCGCTGCATGGGTGTGTGCCAGATACCCCAGGCACATGTGGTGGCTCAGCTCAGCAAGTGGACTGCATATGAAAGCAACACGCAGATTACATGTCCAAACACAGGCATTGTGTGAACAATGGACCCACCCATGATGCCCACAACAGAGTTAGGGAAACAGATGCTGTCCCCCACCTTGAGTGAAGCAAACTGCAAGGACACAGTCCCAAGTGACACAATTCCCTGAATGTAAGGGCCACACCTGGGTATCAGATGAGGAGTGGGCAGTGCACAATAGAGGGACATGGCTCCTGGACAACATGACTGCTGTACTGTGGCAGTTTACCCAGGCCAGAGGAGGGCACATAGCATGTAATACAGAGTTCACAGTGCAGTCTTTGACTCACCCCCTCCTTGCTGCTGTCTGGCCTTCAGCTGCCCATCCAGGTCTGGAAACACCACCTCCAGGATCTGGAGCATGTGGGGGGTCAGGGTCCGTGTTCCGCCCCTCCTGCGAGGAGGCGACAGCTTCAGCTGGACCCGTGCAATCCTCCGGGTCCAGCCCCGAAGGTCCTGCCACCTCTTCTGGCAGTTGCGGATCCAGCGCTTGTAGACCCCCACGGACCGGACAGCCCGGACAATGTCCTTCCAGATCTCCTGCTTCCGATGGGCATTAACCTGTGAGGATGACAAAGTGAAAAGGCCATTACTACACATGCAACATATCCGTGCATGACACAGTTGTATATACATGTCTCAATCACAGGGGCACATGATGTACACAGGCAGTGCAACGCTGCCCATGGACAGTTTGCCAGAAGTCACTACATGGTATCATTGCATGGGAAGTAAAACCTTGTTCAAATGCACTGTCACTGCACCATACCTGTCCAGTGCATGTCACTACACACTATGGGGGTGACAACTACTCAGTGAGCCTGCTAGCCAGTGGCGTGCAGACTTTCAGCCTTGCTAGTCAGACAAAATGCACATTCAGAAAGGCAGTGCACAGAACACTCAGCTGCTCCCCTGGTGTCCCATACAGCTTGCTGTACTGTGGAAGTAGGCTGTCCAGCAGGGCCTGGTTCTCCTCAAGGCTGAAGGCTGGGGCTCTCTCCACAGTACGTGCCATTGCAGGGTCCAGAGGGGGCAGAGACAGCAGCAGTGCAGTGGCAGATGTCGTCCTGGAGCATGTAGTGCAGGCAAGTGAGCTCTCAGGGGAACAGCCAGCAATATATATGTGCTGCAGAGGCAGATACTGTCCCATGTGTCCAAAGTGATAGGTCCAAGTCGTTTGCATCTTCTGAATCTGGCCAATCCATGGAATAGCAGCACCAATACACGCCCACGGCATCCTTCAAATCTTCAACTTCATGACATACATGATTTTGCAACATTGTTGTGGGTGACCAACTGAATTTCCAGCAACCGACTCGTTCGAATTTTGAAAACGCGTCCGTTGCCAGGCTAGGCCATTGACAATGGGTGCGCACCGATCGGTCCATTGCTGTTCAACGCGTACAGGGGTACAACGCGTACCCGCACGCATTGAATGCAATGGGCCGGCCGGGCGCACCGATCGGTCCATTGCTGTTCAACGCATACAGGGGTACAACGCGTACCCGCACACATTGAATGCAATGGGCCGGCCGGGCGCACCGATCGGTCCATTGCTGTTCAACGCATACAGGGGTACAACGCGTGCCCGCACACATTGAATGCAATGGGCCGGCCGGGCGCACCGATCGGTCCATTGCTGTACAACGCGTACAGGGTACAACGCGTACCCGCACACATTGAATGCAATGGGCCGGCCGGGCGCACCGATCGGTCCATTGCTGTTCAACGCGTACAGGGGTACAACGCGTACCCGCACACATTGAATGCAATGGGCCGGCCGGGTGCACCGATCGGTCCATTGCTGTTCAACGCGTACAGGGGTACAACGCGTACCGCGCACATTGAATGCAATGGGCCGGCCGGGCGCACCGATCGGTCCATTGCGGTACAACGCGTACAGGGGTACAACGCGTACCCGCACACATTGAATGCAATGGGCCGGCCGGGTGCACCGATCGGTCCATTGCTGTTCAACGCGTACAGGGGTACAACGCGTACCCGCACACATTGAATGCAATGGGCTGGCCGAGCGCACCGATCGGTCCATTGCTGTTCAACGCGTACAGGGGTACAACGCGTACCCGCACACATTGAATGCAATGGGCCGGCCGGGCGCACCGATCGGTCCATTGCGGTACAACGCGTACAGGGGTACAACGCGTACCCGCACACATTGAATGCAATGGGCCGGCCGGGTGCACCGATTGGTCCATTGCTGTTCAACGCGTACAGGGTTACAACGCGTACCCGCACACATTGAATGCAATGGGCCGGCCGGGTGCACCGATCGGTCCATTGCGGTACAACGCGTACAGGGGTACAACGCGTACCCGCACACATTGAATGCAATGGGCCGGCCGGGTGCACCGATCGGTCCATTGCTGTACAACGCATCCCTGTACAAGTGACTGGCATATGTCACCATGCCTGTCTCAGATGAACATATGCCAGCCACAGATAGCTCCCAGGGAGTGAGGGGCACACCTACAACACCACAGCCTGTCCAAACTGTATCATAAGGCATGTAAGGCTGCATTTCCTATTGTGTGTATGTTGGTGTACATGTTGTCCTGTGGGTGTCACCTGGGGGCAGCCACGCCCAGGCTGTGCACGTGTTCATGGGGACAGGATCCTGGGTGTTACGTGTACATGACCACTGTGATGTGCAACTGTTCATATCTGTGCATGTGCCATGGTCACATTTCACGGTGGTGTATGTGTATGTCATGTCACATACCCCGTGAGTCCCATGTGGGACGGTATGTTTGAGCCAGGGTGTCCCAGTGGCACAATAGTGATGGTCCTCCACAGTCTGTGTGCATGTAGTGTTTACAATGTCTCTGATTTCATGTGCACAATGGGAGACAGTCTCCACATCCACGTTGTGTGTGCATGGACTTTGATGTTGTGCGTGTGTGTGTCACAGACGTCCATGTCTGTCCTGCAGTGGCAAGTGGGACCACTACCTGTGGGGGTCATGGTTGTTTTGCTGTGGTGTATACATGATACTCCATGTAATGCCAGTGTCCATGTGGCAATACAGGGTCCCTGGGAATGTACCTGTCGTTGAGCTGTGATGCCTGGGGCACATCTGTCCTCACATGTCACTGTGGGGGTGATTGTGACATGGCAGCAGGAGATGGGAACTGTGACACGGCCTCATGATATCCAATGGGCCAACCTGGGACTTATTGATGCCACTTGTTGAACCGTGATGACAGATGTTGGCCATGTATGTACCATACATGTCCTTACGGAACTGCACACTTCATGTAGTTGTGCCTCATAATGATGTATGATGTGATATTGAGTGTGTTCAATGCCGCATATGTGGGGTGACTGACAATCTTGCTTTCTTCTCCTCTGCACTGCAGGGCTCCTGCTGTCCATAGACCATTCCCAGACCTGGCAACGATGGTGGAACGGGACAGCATCCGACGGTACCGCTTCACCAGGCAGCTGATTGAGGATTTGGCAGTGCAGTTGGCCCCACATTTGCAGCCTGGCCGGCCGTATCCTACAGCGCTGACCCCCAAGGTGAAGGTGATGGCAGCCCTACACTTCTTTGCCACCGGTACCTTCCAACATACTGTGGCGACTGCTGGTGGGATGTCACAGACCATGTTGAGCCGTGTGCTCCGCGATGTTTTGGAGGCAATGTTGCTAAACCTGAACCGGTACATCTATTTCCCTAGACTGCAACGACTCACTGACGTGAAGAGTGACTTCTATGCCCTGGGGAGGATGCCGCATGTCATTGGCTCCATTGATGGGACACATGTGGCTTTGGTACCACCACAGGCCCAGGAGCAGGCCTACCGTAACCGCAAGCACTACCACTCGGTCAATGCACTGGTGGTGTGTCTTGCAGATATGACCATCACACACGTGTGTGCCCGTTTCCCTGGTTCAGCACAAGATGCCTTTGTGATGAGGAGTAGTCGCATCCCCAGGATGATGGCACAGATGCAGAACCAGCGTGCCTGGCTTGTCGGTGTGTACTGACTTTGTGCCATTGTGTGTGATCTGATCTGTAGTATTCCGCCCACTTTTCCAAGTCAGCTAATGTGCACTTGTCTGTCCGAAGGTGACTCGGGATACCCCAACATGCCGTGGTTGCTGACACCCCTCAGGAACCCTGTGACACCAGCCCAGATGCGCTACAATGAGGCACATGGTCGGACCAGGAGAGTGATTGAGCGGACATTTGGTCTCCTGAAGAGCCACTTCCGCTGCCTCGACAAGACAGGAGGGTCCCTCCCATATGCCCCAGCGAAGGTGTGCAAGATTATCATCGTCTGCTGCATGCTCCACAACCTGGCAGTGCGGAAGGAGTTGCCTCTCATCCAGGATGACAATGACCAACATCCGCCACCTGTGGAGGATCCTGGCCTGGACCACGATGCCAGTGATGATGATGATGATGAGGGTGATGTCCGCACACAGCTCATCACCAACTTCTTTAGCTGAATGTGAGTATCCTGAGGTGTCATGTCAATGATGTGAGTTGGCATGATATGTGTAGGTGGTGCTCTGGTGCTGTTGGAGTGTGTCCATGGGCTACTTGACTGGATGTGTGTAGCGATGTGTGCTTACAGGTGGTCTGTACTCCCAACAGTGTTGACATGCTAACTTGGTTCTGGGTGGGTATCTTGTAACATGTATTGTGCATGAGTTTTGCTGTTCTGTCCTGTTCTCCATTGCTTTTGACTTTGTGTCATTTCTGTCCTTCACAGGGTACTTTCAGATTCGTTTGGTCAACTGTGTCCACCGACGACGTGATTGTACTTCCAGGGTGGTAGCTGTTGTGTCCCTACAGGTGATGTGCGCCACACCCATGGACTTCCTTCCTTCTACAGTTGTTGACTGTGTGCACGCTGCCAGGTGGGATTACCTTGCATCTGTAGTGGTTATGACATGTTGCAACTGTGTAATAAACCTGTGCTTCACTTTGTGATGTGCGTTGTTTGTGGTCACACATTTGACTGCCATTTGCTTACTGCACCTGTGGGCTACTTGACTACAACTGGGAATAGGTGTGGTGTCTGTGCATTGCACCGTCTTCCCTGGAAACATCAGTGTAGGCAATGAGTCAGATGGCCTAGGTGTGTATGTGTTGTGTAGCCCTGGTGGTGTGTCTCCCTCATATGTGTCACGTTGCCTTTACTCACATGCCTGTGTTGTACTTGCTGTTGCAGTTCGCATACACAGTGTAATTTTGCAGTTCATCATCCCCATGACAGCACCCACGTTGGAATCACAACAGAGGCAAGTATGGTGTATTAGTGTGTTTATTGTGATACATTTGTGTGAATAGTGCATAGGATGGTTAGTGCTGTACATATATATTGCAATCAGAAGTTCCTAGGTGAATTGAAAGTCCTGGTAGACAAAATCCCCAGTATCGGGGCCACAGTTGTCTGAGACATTGGTCCAACTTGTACTCCCCATGTCATGTGTGGGAGTTGTGTTGCCGTCAACAGGGTGAACAGTTTGTGCACAAATGTGAACATCCAGAACAGGTTCAGGCTTCCTGGGGGTTGCACTTGGCCATCGGCCTCTCACTTGCCCCTCCTCGGACGACCCCTCTTCTTTGGGGGGGCCCCTCAAGTACAGGCTGCTGCGGTGCAGGGGACTCTCCGCCAGAGTCATCCTCCCTCCCTGTGGCAGTTGCAGTTTGTTCAGCACCAGATGTTGTTGGCACACAGGGAGGTGTGGACTGGTTGCTGTTCATCTGGCGGAGGCATTGTAATATGTCCCTGTGCACCGCCGTCATCTCTTGCAGTGCGTCCCACTTGGACTCCACGCGGGACATGTGTGAGTCCAAGCGGGCATGATGGGCAGCCTGCTGCTGTTTCATGTCTCTGAGGAGCCCCACTACCTGGCTGAGATCTCCGGTGCTGGACTGGTACGCATCGGCTATGCGTACCAGTTGTGGGTCATCATGCACACCAGCAAACTCTGCAAGCAGCGACCTCTGTCTCCCACCCCTCCCACCACTCCTGCCGACATGTGCAGTGCGTGCAGTGGCACGCACAGATGACCCTGGTCCCCCTTGGGGGTTGGTGGTGGTGGTGGTGTCCATGGCCCCACGTTGGTCCAGGGTCCCTGTGCTGGTGGTGCTCCTTGTTCTGTCCATGTCGGCAGGGATGGTATTTGTGGTGACAGTCGTTGGAGGGGTGGGTGCAGGGGGTGCAGCTGGTGGTCCTGCTGGTGCTGCAGCTGGTGGTCCTGCTGGTGCTGCATGTTGACTTGCACCGGAGGTGCCAGGTTGGTCTTCTTCGTCCGAGGAGGGCAGAGGCTGTACGACACCAGTGAGCTCCGTATCCTCTTGAGCCTGGGACTGGGACTCCTCAGCGTCTGCTGCTGTGTCCCCATCATCACCTGTTTTTGGGAGACACACACAATGTATGTAATGTTTCTGCAGGCATCAATGGTTGACACACCTGACAGTTGTGACTGTGCCTCTGGGTGCGGGCCTGTACATTGCATTGTCCTAAGTTGTCACAGTCAGGGGTTGATATTGGTGTAGCACATTGTCCTGCATTATTTGGGCATTTCTATGTGAATATTGGGGTGTGTACATGATCTGCATTGGTTGTATTTGGTTGACATCCGGCCCTCCTTCACACCCAGCCAGTCAGTTATCCCACCATGGACTGTGCTTGCATTGCAGGGAGTGAAAGTTTTCTTTCAGGATGTCAGTCAGTGGTGTCCTGCTGTTGGTTGTTGCACAGTTGCCAGCAGGGCCTTGTGCTCCCCACAGCAGTAGCCACTGTCAGCCATCTTGTCAGTTGTTTTCCACTCCCTGTGATGTGAGCATGGTTCAGGGTGGTGTTGATGGGACAGTTGTGGGGGTGAGCTATGTCTGTGACTATGACTCCCATCATGCTATTGCTTCCACCCCACTTCCCAGCATTCCCATACTTACTTGCTTTTGTGGGGAGTTCAGTGTGTGAATATGGTCAGTGCTGCAAGTCCTCCTTCCCACCCAGCCAGATATCCCACCATGGAACGTGCTTGCATTGCAGAGAGTGCAAGTTGGCTTTCAGGATGTCAGGCAGTGGTGTTGTGCTGTTTGTTGGTGCACAGTTCCCAGCAGGGCCTTGTGCTCCCCACAGCAGTAGCCAGTGTCAGCCATCTTGTCAGTCCTTATCCACTCCCTGTGATGTGAGCATGGTTCAGGGTGGTGTTGATGGGCCAGTTGTGAGGCTGAGCAATATCTGTGCCTACTACTCCCATCATGCTATTGCCTCCACCCCCTTCCCAGCATGCCCATGCTTCCTTCCTTTTGACTCTGCTTCCCTGTGGGGTGGGCTGCCTCTGCTGACAGGATGGCTGGGAGTGTTGTCCTGGCAGTTGTTTGGCTAAAAGTCCAAAGAGTGTCCCTGTGCTTCACACAACATAACCCAGGGTGGAGGTTCTTTGTGGGATCTTGAGTTAGGATGTGAGGCATTGCATTCTCCCAGGTGGGTTATGTGGAGTATGTGTTGAGGGGGTGTGTGAGGGGAGGTGCTTGTGACTATGGTCAGTGCTGCAAGTCCTCCTTCCCACCCAGCCAGATATCCCACCATGGAACGTGCTTGCATTGCAGGGAGTGGAAGTTGTCTTTCAGGATGTCAGTCAGTGGTGTCCTGCTGTTGGTTGGTGCACAGTTGCCAGCAGGGCCTTGTGCTCCCCACAGCAGTAGCCAGTGTCAGCCATCTTGTCAGTTGTTTTCCACTCCCTGTGATGTGAGCATGGTTCAGGGTGGTGTTGATGGGACAGTTGTGGGGGTGAGCTATGTCTGTGACTATGACTCCCATGATGCTATTGCCTCCACCCCACTTCCCAGCATTCCCATACTTACTTGCTTTTGTGGGGAGTTCAGTGTGTGTGGGTGTGAGAGCAATGGCAAGATGGCTGACAGTGGTGTCCTGCTGTTGGTTGGTGTGCAGTTCCCAGCATGCCCTTGTGCTCCCCACGACACAGCAACAGTGTCAGACATCTTTGATGGGCCTTTCCACTCTCTGTGGGATGTGCATGCGTGAGTGTGAGCTTGCTGGGCCATGTGGTGGGGGATGTAGAGCTGTGCCTACGACTCCCATCATGCTATTGCCTCCACCCCCCTTCCCAGCATGCCCATGCTTCCTTCCTTTTGACTCTGCTTCCCTGTGGGGTGGGCTGCCTGTGCTGACAGGATGGCTGGGAGTGTTATCTGGCAGTTGTTTGGCTAAAAGTCCAAAGAGTGTCCCTGTGCTTCACACAACATAACCCAGGGTGGAGGTTCTTTGTGGGATCTTGAGTTAGGATGTGAGGCATTGCATTCTCCCAGGTGGGTTATGTGGAGTATGTGTTGAGGGGGTGTGTGAGGGGAGGTGCTTGTGAATATGGTCAGTGCTGCAAGTCCTCCTTCCCACCCAGCCAGATATCCCACCATGGAACGTGCTTGCATTGCAGAGAGTGCAAGTTGGCTTTCAGGATGTCAGGCAGTGGTGTTGTGCTGTTGGTTGGTGCACAGTTCCCAGCAGGGCCTTGTGCTCCCCACAGCAGTAGCCAGTGTCAGCCATCTTGTCAGTCCTTATCCACTCCCTGTGATGTGAGCATGGTTCAGGGTGGTGTTGATGGGCCAGTTGTGAGGCTGAGCAATATCTGTGCCTACTACTCCCATCATGCTATTGCCTCCACCCCCTTCCCAGCATGCCCATGCTTCCTTCCTTTTGACTCTGCTTCCCTGTGGGGTGGGCTGCCTGTGCTGACAGGATGGCTGGGAGTGTTGTCCTGGCAGTTGTTTGGCTAAAAGTCCCAAGAGTGTCCCTGTGCTTCACACAACATAACCCAGGGTGGTGGTTCTTTGTGGAATCTTGAGTTAGGATGTGAGGCATTGCATTCTCCCAGGTGGGTTATGTGGAGTATGTGTTGAGGGGGTGTGTGAGGGGAGGTGCTTGTGACTATGGTCAGTGCTGCAAGTCCTCCTTCCCACCCAGCCAGATATCCCACCATGGAACGTGCTTGCATTGCAGAGAGTGCAAGTTGGCTTTCAGGATGTCAGGCAGTGGTGTTGTGCTGTTTGTTGGTGCACAGTTCCCAGCAGGGCCTTGTGCTCCCCACAGCAGTAGCCAGTGTCAGCCATCTTGTCAGTCCTTATCCACTCCCTGTGATGTGAGCATGGTTCAGGGTGGTGTTGATGGGCCAGTTGTGAGGCTGAGCAATATCTGTGCCTACTACTCCCATCATGCTATTGCCTCCACCCCCTTCCCAGCATGCCCATGCTTCCTTCCTTTTGACTCTGCTTCCCTGTTGGGTGGGCTGCCTGTGCTGACAGGATGGCTGGGAGTGTTGTCCTGGCAGTTGTTTGGCTAAAAGTCCCAAGAGTGTCCCTGTGCTTCACACAACATAACCCAGGGTGGAGGTTCTTTGTGGGATCTTGAGTTAGGATGTGAGGCATTGCATTCTCCCAGGTGGGTTCTGTGGAGTTTGTGTTGAGGGGCTGTGTGAGGGGAGGTGCTTGTGACTATGGTCAGTGCTGCAAGTCCTCCTTCCCACCCAGCCAGATATCCCACCATGGAACGTGCTTCCATTGCAGGGAGTGGAAGTTGTCTCTCAGGATGTCAGTCAGTGGTGTCCTGCTGTTGGTTGTTGCACAGTTGCCAGCAGGGCCTTGTGCTCCCCACAGCAATAGCCAGTGTCAGCCATCTTGTGAGTCCTTTTCCACTCCCTGTGATGTGCGCATGGTTCATGGTGGTGTTGATGGGACAGTTGTGGGGGTGAGCAATATCTGTGACTACGACTCCCATGATGCTATTGGCTACACTGACTTGCCCAGCATACACAGAATTCCTTTCTTTCAGTGGTCTTCACTGTGTGTTGGTGTTGTAGTGGTGGCTACATGTCTGGATGTGTTTGTTAGTTATATTTGTGCCACTGCCTAGCTGTAGATGTAGTTGTGTTTGTACATGTGATGACACGGTTAAATGTAACTTTGAGATGGCATGTGTTGTGTTTATCTGACTGACATACACATTTTGGGATGATTCTGTTCTGGTTGCTGTGTAATTGCTATGAGTGCATGGTTTGACTCTCCCCTTGACAGTGATGTGTGTGTGTGTATTGTGGCAGAATATTGTGTACATTTGTTGTGTACTCACCAGGCTCTGGGATGTTCTCTAGTCCATAGACGCTCACTGGCGGAAGGATGGCCCGCACCTTCTCCTCCCAGGGCCTGAGGTATACTGGCTTGGCAGGAGGGCCACTGTCGGTGTATTGGCTCAGGAGGTAGTCCTTCTTGAGCAGCTCCCGTACCCTCCTGCGCACGTCATACCACCTGTTCTGGATGTCAGACTTTGTGCGCAGACATGGTGATTGTGCGTTCACCCTGTTGATGATCCTCTCCCACATCTTGGTTTTCTGGGAGATGGGTGTCTGTTGGACCAGTGTGCCAAACAGCTGTGGCTCTACCCTGAGGATCTCGTCTACCAGGACTTCCAATTCACAATCTAGGAACTTGTGATTCTTCTTGGGGGGCATGGTGATGGTGAGTGATGTGTGTGTTGGTGTGCAGGTGAGGGTGTGTGAGTGTGTGTTTTGCTGGGTGTATGTGAGGTAGCTATTTGTTGGTGTGCTGATGGTGTGTGGCTTGTGTGAGGGATGAACTGTGGGTGTGTGGTTGCTGTCTGTTGAGTGCTGGCAGTAGAATAGCATTTGCAAAGGATCATGGTTGGGATTTGTGTCCTTTATATGGGTGGAGTTGTGGGTGTGTCTTTGTTCTCTGTCCCCACCCCCCCCCAGTATTTATTGGCTTTGTGATTGCTTGTTTGGCCTTTTTTTGTGTATTTTTCCTTAGTACTTTCTGTGCATGTTGGAAACGTTCTTGTGACCGAGTCGGACCCTGCAGTTGTCTCGTACGGTCTTCTCCGTTTCATTCACGCTGTGTTTGTGCAGTTTTCTATGCTGCGTACGCGTCGGTCGCGGTGTTTTGTGTTACTTCGGCTCGGTTTTGTATGCGTGTCGGTCGTACGGCTTGTCCTCCGTACGACTCGGTCGTGGTTTTCGCGCCTTGCATCGTACTTTGCGGTTTGGAGTTCGCGTGTACGTTTCGGTTGGATTTGTTCCGGGTGCGTGTCGGTCGGTTCAATTCGCGTGTTTTTCCGGCCGGATTGCTGTTTTCCGTGCGGCTCGGTCGTTCGGCTTGGGTTCAGTACGTGTCGGTCGGATTTTGCACGCCTTGCATCGTACTTGGCATGTCGGGCGCCACAGGTACGTGTCGGTCGGAATTAATTCCGGCTCCGAGTCGGTCGGTGCTTTTTCCGGCCCGAATCGGAATCGACCCCAGAATGTTTCCATTATGCCGATAAAGTAGCACTTCCCTCTACCTTACCCTTCTAACAAACAAGGGGTAAACCCGTTTCTCTGGGGATAAAACACATGTGGAGACTACACTGCTCCTGAGAATTAAGGCCAGAGTTTCACAAGAAAACCGGTTGCTATTTCATTCATGCACGTTTTACACATGAAATGTCCCTATCATAACACAACCTGTGTTATCACCAATTTGAAAACCAGACAATGCACTATTCCGTGTGACTTCTTTTGCCACACGTGTCCACTTCCCACTTTCCGGAAGCTTCAAATTTTTCGACTTACATATAACATGATACAATTCGACATGAAGTGTTGGACATAAAATAATCAATAATCAATAATCACCAAATAATAGCCATAACTCTGCTACCAAGAAATCTGATCCAGCGCGACTAATAAAAATGTTTCTCCTTTGGACATGACATCCAGGTAATGGTCATTTCACAACAGCAACACTATATAACGGTGGGGCCCATAACACCGCATATCATACACACACTCAATGATTTCCCTGGATCTCATCCACTTTCTCTAAGAAGAAGATTGATTTTGCTGGAAGAAACGGAATACCTTATTAGCAGAATATTTATCTTAAACTCTCATGTTTGTTCAGATTTAACCCTGTCAGTTCTAAACATCAAGGTATTCCGCTTTTTGGTCGATGGACCAACTAGTGAGAATAAGTTGATGGTGATTAAGACCAGCTCAACCACATACAAACATATTGTATTTTTACACTTATTATTGAGCTAAAAGAACCACAGACTCATTGGTTTTAATTATAATAAAGTTTATCTACTTTTTTAAAGTGCATGTATTATTTCAGTTTTATTAATCATTTTAATATATTTCAATATTCATTAGGCAAAATAGGTTTTTAGAAAGAAAATGTTATGCATACCCATTCAAATGAAGAATAAAAGTTCACCAAAGCAGATCACAGCATGGAATTCCCAAACTGACTGTCCCGCTAAACAGGCCTCCTCGACGGACCTCCCTTACAGGTGTTCCCGCATCGGTCTCGTTCCTTCCCAGTCAAGTTTAAAGTTTAAAAATGAAAATTTCTATTTAGAAAATGGCCTATTGAAGATAGCAGCAGTTCTTCAGCATCAGCGTTCAGTGCTCAAAAATATGCAGGAATAGCGCTCCTCCTACTTAAGAGTAGGTCCTCTTATACCCTATTACTAGCTTACTAAACATAAAGTTTCAATCTTTGGGGCGAGCATCACGCTAATTGGTCCATTTGAGGGGTGGCAAGAATCATCCCATTGCCCTCCTTGTTCAAACCAGTTTCAAATTTGTTTATAATTTTGTCCTTTCTCACAGCTTATGTTAATAGCAATCTGATTGACCATCCACTAAATGTTTCTACTGGTTGTAACTTATTTTAAACAGTCCATTGTTAATTCGATGTCGCTTGTCCCCTGTTTCTCACGGAGTCTTTCTCGGCATCCACTTGATATCCAAGTGACCTGTCCTTGATTCTTCTCACTCTGGGCTCGACTCATAGTCACGTGATATGCTCTTTCAGCTTTCTTCCGCTTGGAAGCCATCTTTGCGCCTGCGCATTAAGCCCGCCTGCCTCGGCAGCCATTTTTACAGCACGGCCTAATAGGCCCGAAAGAACTATCATGAAAACAAACACAGTCATAAATAAAATAGAGAAAATAAGCTCTTGTGTTTCCCACCCGACATTCTACGTACCCATGTTAGAATGTTACCTAGCAGAAGCAACATTTAAAGCCACTTTTTACTTACCAACTGCATTCTTTGCCACAATACAATTTACTACATAGCACATATCATGCGTTTTTACTCCAATTAGTACGCAAACCACTACGTTAATGCTTAGTATACTTCACAATTGTAAATAAGTTAGTTTGCACGGATATTGCTATTACCTCTCATTTGTGTAAAAGTGTTTATAAAATGCAAATTGTTGGTTAAGTTCACAATCAATTAATATCGTTAATTTTATTATCACTATAATGGGGTGTTACAAATTTATTTTATTTACGTTGCTCCATCACCCACAATAGCATGGCTGACTCCAAACCCAGTAGGATGGAAGCTACTCCCAGAACCAGTTTGGAGTAAACACAGTGCACTTTACCTCCGCTAAATAGGAGTACAGTGCTTATGCCCCCCTGTAAACATGGTACATTGGCTTAGAAAATACACCCATGGCCTGGAGGTTAAATGGCAACAGTTGACTGAAGCACCTATTGTGCCATACTCAGAGTGGGTCTATAAAATATGGCTTCAAGACTACCATGTTTCAGCTAACACAGGGAAGGGACTGCTCATTATTCTAGCAACAACTCTGTGTGGACCAATGCACTATGCACAAGGGAGGGAGGGTTCCAGCGCTTTGGATTTTACGAGTAAGGTACCCTGTGGGGTTGTTTAAGGCAGGGTGGGAGAGCAAACAGGAACTGCTGAAAAAGTGGATAGTTTCCTATTGGGAATGTTTACCCTATTCGTTAGGGAGAGGCCATGAGTCAACCTACCAACTGGCAAGTGCAAACCATGAAGCGGGTGCCCCAATAACCATCCTTATAACACTTACTCAACCTGCGGTAGACCTTAAGAGGACTGGACCCTGCTTGGTGTAACTTGAGAGTGGCTCTGAAGGAATGGACCTCCACTCTCCTCTACCAAGGACAAAGAAGTGGACTCCAAAGATCTGTTGGCTAATCTCTTGTGTGTCTACAGAGACACAACAAGCTGCAAAAGGCCTTTTTCCTGAAGTGACCATAGACTTATACTTGTGCTTAGTACTTTTTTGTGCAATTTTTACTTAAAACTGTAATAAATCGTATCTGGTTCCCTTTTTGGATTTTTGTTGTTTTTACTCTATTTTTGTAATTCAGTTTGGGTTTTTTTTGTTTGGTGTTGAGGTTCAGTACAGGTTAGTGTGTTTTACGGTCACTTGACCACCCAGCCCAAATAATAATCTAGGGCCATATGTAGCAAGCTGTTTTGCGATCGCAAACACTGCGAATTGCAAAAAAACTGTGTTTGTGATCGCAAAACAGAGCTGTCCGATGTATGACAGTGTACCGCCGTGCAAAATAGCTAATCGCAAAATTAGCGATTACCAATTTTGCGAGTTCCTGAAATTGCGAATAAATCTGCGAAAACGCAAACTGCGACACGCTATTTGCGAGAATCGCTAATAGCGTTATCGCAAATAGCGAATTCGCAAATAGATGTAGGAAAAAATCGCAATTTGCGATTTTAAGCAATTCGCAAATTTGCACATGGATATTACCACCAATTCAAAGCAGGTGGTAACCAGGTGCAACCTATTTAAACAGGCCCACAATGCTTCAGGGAGTTTCACAATGGCTGCGCTGTATGTGATAGCCAGGAGGCTGCGAATCCGAGCTGCTGCACATAGAAGGAGATGACAGGAACAGATCTTCAGAGTGCGCCTCACCCTGTTCCAGCAGACTTAGGAGGAGATCCATGATAAGTATAGGCTGGACTCCGCCAGCATCATGGACCTGATGGATGAATTGAAACCAATGCTGGAACACCCCACACACAGGATACACCCCATCCCGACCCATGTACAGGTCCTGTGCTCACTGCACCTACTGGCATCAGGGAGTTTCCAGGGGGTGATAGCAGCAGTAGGAGGGGTCTCCCAGAGTTGCCTGTCGTGCTTCTTTCACGCTTTCCTGGATGCAATGATACAGAGGCTGCATCACCACATACAATTCCCCAGCACACAACAGGCATTACAGCAGACAAAACAGGAGTTCTATCAGATAGCCCAATTCCCCCACGTTATTGGCTGCGTAGATGGGACCCATGTTGCCCTCTCACCCCATCACACAATGAGTATGTGTTTAGGAATCGCAAATCCTATCATTCCCCGAACATACAGGTCATCTGTAATGCCAAACATGTCATCACTGATATAGTAGCGAAAATGCCCAGGTAGTACACATGACTTCTTAATATTTCGCCACAGTGGGATGTACAGACGACTCACAGCTGGCGAGTTTGGTGAGGGCTACCTGCTAGGTAAATGCATGGCTTACTTTCACACATACAGTAAAGGTCTGAAGTGGGAGGACAGTGAATGATCAAATGTTTTTCACCCTGCAGGCGACAGTGCATATGCTGTACGTGACTTCATCCTGACCCCTTACCACAATCCAGCAAATGCAAGGGAGCGGAGGTATAACAGCGCTCACAAGTCTACACGCTGTACCATTGAGCAAACCTTTGGTATTCTCAAGAGCCGTTACCGCTGCCTGCACAAGAGTGGAGGTGCGCTCCAATACAGCCCAGAAACGTGCTGCAAGATTGTGGCCACATGTGCCATCCTACACAAAATTGCCACCAAAAAAGGCACCCCAGTCGAGCTTACGGATACTGAGGAATCTGATGATGAGGGCCTAGGTCCGCGGTGCAGACAAGCAGGTGGTGCAGGGGCAGCTGTCGGACGCCAAAGACAGGATGAGATCACACAGAACTATTTCTAGGTGAGTAATGATGACACAATGCTACAAATTGGTGCACAACTGTGTTTTTTATTCCTTTGTGTGCAGGAAAATATCTGTCACACAGCCTCACGCTCAAATCATGTGTGTCACAAGATATTGCACATGTTAGTCCTACAGTGCAAGGATGACGCACAAACAGAAGTCCACATGCAATGGTTTGCCTCAATCATTGCCATGCTACACTGATACCTCCTCATTTCTTGCGGGTACGGCCTGTTGCCGCTCGCTCAGGGTGCTCACTGCTCTCCCTTGAGTCATCGGGTGTTCTCGCCTGCCTCACACTCAGCCGTCTGTTCTCGGGTATTGGTGGGGTGATGCTGCTCCGACTAGACTGCTCCTCACTCTCCCCTGAGCCCAGGAGTCCTGTGCCACCTGTGGTAGCTGTCTGCAGCGGTTCCACCGCATGCGTCACTTGCACCAGGCCCTTGGCCACATCCTGGCTGCAGTGTGCCATTTCCACCTGCATGCTAACAGAGCAGCGTGACAGCAGGGACATGGCAGTACACAGGCAGTTGACCGCCTTGCTGTGTGTGTCCAGCCGGCTGTGGAGACGTTGTCTCTCCCTACGTCTGGCTGCCTGGTCTCTCCTCATTGTGGCACACAGTTCCTGTATTGCACCTGTCATTTTCCTGATGCCCTCCCTCATGTCGCTCAGGTTGTGGTTGACAGAGACCAACTGCTGCTGTATTGACTGCATTTATCTTGCTTGCAGGCGCTGAACCTTGACCAAGGTGCCTTCCAGCCCGGCAAACACAGTGTGTTCATCGATGACAGCAGCGCTGGTGGACGGCCTTGCCCTGCGCCTCACCCCACTTCCTTCCCTATGGTGGTCAGGGGACTGGTCTTGGAGCTGCGCTGCACGCTGGCCCTGGACTGGCTGGGCTTCTTCACCTGTGTCCTGTGGTCCTGCCTCCAACAGTGGGAGTGGGGGCACAGTTGTGCGCTGTCTCCGGGGGACAGATATTGATGGTGTGTTTTCCTCCTGCTCCTCTTGCCCTGCCTGGTCCTCATTATCAGCTGGCTCCTCAGCTCCTGCACTGTCTTCCTGTCTTTCAGGTGGTGCTGTCAATGGAAATGCACAAATTAATGGTGTGTCCTGCCTCACATTGTCCACTTAATAAAGTTTTCAGAATTAGATTTGGCTAAGTGCCCTATGTCTGTTTCTTGGACTATACTGATGTACATGTCATGTTTCTTCCTTGGTGTGTCTCATTGCTCCACTGTTTGGTGCATGTGACTACATCTCCCATGATGCATTGCTGGGTGTGCTTGTGAACGTGTACTGGATTTGCATGATTGTGTTGTATTTGGGGCATTCCTGTGTGTGGGGATGTAATGGTGGGGTGTCAGAGATGATGAGGCATGCATCTTACCTTGTCTGGTGTTGGGAGGGTCGGAACTGTCAAGGTCAGCCACGCCACTGACTCTCTCGGGCTGAAGGGTGGACTCCACCAACTCCTCAAGGGGCATCGACTCTGTTGCAGTGGATGTTCCCCCACCAGTCTTCTTAGCCTCTGCCAACCTGGTTGCCACCTTTTCCTTGGATCTGAGGCGCATGTCGTACCACCTCTTGCGCAGGTCCTCCACTGTGCGGTGTGTCATGCCAATGGCGTTTACCTTCTCCTGGATGTCCAGCCAGATTTTTCTTTTACGTGCCTCTGGCACGCGTAATGATTTTTTTCCAAACAGGAGCTCATGGCTGTGCACCATTTCCTCAATCAGAACCTCCTGCTCCCTCTCGCTGAACTTGTGCTTCCTTTTTCTCCCTGCCTCCTCCTGCTCCTTCTCTTTTTCCTGGGGATCCATTTGCACTTGTCAGACTTGCAGCTCACTGTTCTTTCCCTCTCCTCCCAGCCTCTCACTCAGCTTCAGGCAATCAGGTGCAGCATGGGCAGTCACACTTCCTGGTTGTGATGTCATCAAGCTGCACCTGCTTTGCAGATTCTCTGAATTGCGATTCCTTATTTGCAAATTCGCAATTATGGAATCGCAATTTGGGGGTTCGCAGAACTTTTCTGTGAATTTTAGGGAATTGCTAAATTTTTGCGATTTTTTATTTACATCGGGATTAGCGATTCTCAAAATGCGGTTCGCTAAAATTCTCTGTTTGAGAATCGCTAATTTCGATTTTGCTACATATGGCCCCTGCTTTCTTAAAGGAGGTAATTGCTAATATTAAAAGGCTACTATGGGGAGGTGTTTTCCATCTATGTTTTAGAACGTTTTTATTGATGTGATGGCCACAATCATCGCTTAGAAGAGCAATAGATATGTTGATGAGATGCAGTCAACTCCTGATGAAAAGAGATAAGTACAGCAATCTTTCTGAAGAAAAATAAAGACCGAAAAAGATGTGGCTTACACCCCACATATTTTTGTTCACTTCAGATGCCAAAAATAAAAGGTAGAAAACTTTGACAAATTGCATAACTGAGACAATTCCACGTGGACATTATCATTGAGAATTCAATATTAATTCCACAACATTGAGGATACACAGAATAATGCTGTTGTGTGCTGTGAAAGCATTCAATCGGGTATTTAGGGCTTTTCTCTGGTTGGCACTGATGGTGTTTGAAGCCCATTACTTGGAGTAATTCTAGTTCTGCTTAAGATGCCCACAGAAAAGATTGTGATTATGGGGCTGAGCTCTCCATAATTTGTAATATCTCATGACAAAATACATAGATTCCTCTTATCACCACTAATTTTTGCTTTACATTGTTTTGATATCTGGAGAAACCCAAGCATATCTCTCCAGAGTTTCTAAATATCGGGGTGAAGAACATCGCTGTGTGGACGACATTGTAATCTTCATCAGCATTCCTCCTAAACAGTAGGGCCAACTGAACATGAGGCAAAACTGTTTGGGCACTTCTTTAATACTTCTAGTGATAGTTGCTAAATGCCAACAAGACTCAAGTCTTTGTTTAAGATCAGGTCCAGGGTTAAGTCTAATAGAACTGAATTATGAACCACAACAATCTGTTTCTATCATGCATAAATATATTAGTCTTCCTAGAGGAATGATAGGGTACTGTACTGTTATTAGCATATTGTTTCTCCCGAGAGTCCTTTATCTTTTTAGGGCCATAACATGCTGTAATTTTTGGTTGGATTCATTACATTATGAGTAGATTTATAAGGTGCTATAGGAAGCTTTGCTGTTTATTTCTTACAAGCTTCTCTAAGTCGTGGGGGATGGGCTCTTTGAGATGTTACATTTTATTACTTTTTTATTGAGGTTTTTGAATCTCGGGATGGTGAGTGGTCATTATGGGGATTGTATTACATTTGCCACGCCGAAAGAGGATATTGGTGTCGTTTATAACCATACCATTTGCTTGGGAGTACCTTGATATCCTATTTATCAGGCTTTGTAGCCCAACCTTTGTTTGGCTTAACAGGATAACATTGCCTGCATATAACAGATTTGATATCTGAGTACTAGCTAATTTTGGTGGGTAGGCATTCATCTCATCCATCGCTTGTGTTAGGTCCGATAGAAACAGATTAAAAAGCAATGGGGCCAAAACGCACCCTTGCTTTAGGCCCATGGAAGTTGGAATTTCCGTCGCAACACACAAGCCATCACTTAACCAAATTCTAACCCATGTCTTTGAATAGAGTAGTTGGATCGGTATTAAGAGGGAAGATGGAATTCCTTGCTCTTTCAACTTTTGCCAAAGTAGTTGCCTTTGTACACAATCGAAGGCCGATTTAAAGTCCACAAAACACAAATACAATGGTTGCTTTTTGCAATACATTTGTCCATTAGTACTGATAAAACTAATATATTTGTTATAGTTCCCAATCCTTGTATGAACCCCATTTGATTCGGTGGAATTATCTGTTTCTACTTTGCCTTTGCAGATAATTTTGATAGTAGGACTCATGCAAATAATTTAGCATCAGTGTCTTGTAATTAATTAAGCTTGTATTAATCGATAATCTTGTATTAATGGATAATTGCGAGGCTGTGCCCAGTAACCTTTTTATATATTGGTGATATTAACGAGCCCATCCATGTTACCGGTATTGTTGATGTCTCGACAGTTTCCTTAAACACCTTCATGAGATATTCTGCCCAAAGAGCAGGATTTTCTTTATATAATGCGAATGGAATCCGATTGGGACCAGGAGCACCATCTTTTTGTTTTTTAATTAGTTTGCATACTTGATTTTTTGTTATGTCAATTTCATAATCCAAATCCTTTGTTAGCATATCTGTCACCTTCACACTGTCATCCCGTGATTTCACAGTTGGTGTTTATGTGTGTTGTTAAGAATCTGATCCAATCTGCTTTGCTTAATGTGGATGATACAGCTGTTTCAGTAGGTCGTGATAAGCCATTTATCATTTTCCAGAAATCTCTTGAGTTTGATTGTTTACTTGTATACAGCATCTTAACCCAGAGATCTTGCTTGCTTGTATTTTTTCATCCCAGATTAGCCTCTGTAGGTTATGGTTAATACTTTTTAAATTGGAACGTAAGACCATATCATTTGGACTTCTTTTTATCTGTCTCCAAAGCCTATTACGAGATCTTCTCAGGTTCTGCGTAGTGTGTGATAACTTGATGTTATTTCTCGCTTCACCTTGACTCCTTATAGTCTTCTATAATTCATTATTCCCGTCTGTCAGGGTACAGTTGCATATTTTTTATGTTGTGTACAATGCAGCTTTATAACTAGTATTTGCTTGCTATGGTCACTATCATTCACTTTCTCCATATGGAAAGATGATATCTTGTTAAAAACATTCAAAGATGCTATTGTATAGTCGATTCTTGGTTTGATACTGTGGGAATGATATGTCCATGCTGGTGGTGTATCTTATGGAAAACTCCAATTTAAAATTCTGCATCCCAATGATTTTATATCTTTAAGGAAAGTTAGTCCAACTTTACCTCATGGGGTACTAATTACCGAACGTGATGTTTGCTGAGGTATTGCCCATAAATAATCCTGTTGTAGGATTGTATCACCTCTTACAGAGGGCAATAACAGGTTTAGGTTAAAGTCCCCTGAGATAATATATTCATTGAATGGGTCCTCAATCATTTGCTGTAATAAAAAACTAGTAAGAATAGTACTCATGTTCTTCCTTGAGCTTAATTTAGGATGTATATATAAATTTATAAGTAATAATAATTTTAATTTATTATTTTCCATGTACCGTAGCTTTACTATTAATAGATTATTATAATTTAGAACCATTTGTTCATGCTCCACTTTCAAGTCTATGGCTATGAATGTTTCTAGGGTCCCACTAGGGCGTCCATATTTATTTACTTTAATTGCCGGCTCAAAGTATCCTTTGTAACCTTGCAGCAATACTAAATTTGTAGCCCAAGTTTCTTGTAAAAATATAATCTGGTAGTTGTTTGACATCGAGGATAGGTATGCATTTTTTATATTTAAACCTACCCCATTTATATTCCAGGAGCAAAGTTTTATGGGTTCACTTAAATTATATGTTTCCTCCTTGGGCCTCTTAGGATTATTCTGTCAAGGTTGACCTCTCCCATGAAGGGCTGCTGTAATCCATCCTTCATTTAGTCTAATTGGCATTTCTGTTTTAGATTGAGTCATTATCGATGTTGCTAAATTATCCGTTTTGCCTATAGGTTTTTTCAATATGGAAAAAACCTTGGGGTTTGTATTTTTATGTTGATATTTTGGACTCTCATATAAGGTAAATGGACTTGGATATACCGTTTGATGGGGCCTACTAATTTTTATTCCCTAGCTTAAAAAGGTTTCATTTTCGTTAATGATTAATTCTAAGGCATAGGCAGAGTTCAGAGTTATCAATGTCATTTCTTAACTGTTTTCTTTATTTGGGAGGAACTCAATAGCTTCAATGTTTTCACTTTTGATTTTTTTGAAAGACGGAACAGCTTTAAAAAGATGTAAGATATTTCTTCGGTTTAATATGTCATGTCTACCCCTGGAGCAGTATTCAGGTTTAAATAAGAGTTGGATACTGGGGTGTGGACTGGCGTCGGCCAAGATGGCGGCGTAACCTCTTCGCTCCATCCGAGCCCCCGTCATAGCCCGCAATATCTGCCTTCGATCCAGCAGCTGGACAGCGGAGACGACCAGCGCTGTGCTCCCGGTGACGTTCCGAGGCGGCAGAGGTGTCCCCGACCTCGGACGGTGCTGCGGCCCGTGTGCTGTGGCGAGGGTCCTGCCCTGCCATTACTGCGGAGCTCCGGACGGTGAGGGGCCGGAGTCACGTCTGAACGCTGCCTGCACCTGGCATGTGAGGCCCGGGATCTCTGCCACGCAAGATCCGTTGCTTGGGGCCTGTGGCTGACACTGCATTGTGTGCCGGTGAGGAGCACACTGGGGGCCGCGTTGCCTGTGGACCACCGGCGCTGAGCTCCCCAGGGTCTGACATCGATCTGGGTGAGCCCGCTGGTGGTCCCTACATTGTGCTGGTGTGCCCGCATCAAGGAGCTGAGTTGCGGTGGCCGGGGGTGGGGCCCACGGGTGGGGCCAACATTGCGTGACTAGTGGGAGACGTGGCTGCCTCTACGGGCCCCCCCTGCACTATCCACTGATGACAATGGGCCTGGGATCAGGACTCGGCTGGCTGATTGCCCCCCTTGTGAATTGCGGCTGGGACTGGCACCATACGGGCCTGCTGTGTGGGGCCTATGATCGTCGCTGCATCTGGGGGCGCGTCTCCCTGGGCCACACAGAACGAGTGCTGTTGGTGGCTGGGACCCTGCGAAGTGACATCCCCGTGGCAGGCCTGGCAGTGCCCTCAAGACTACACCGTGCAGTTTACAGAGGTGAGGCCGGGCTGCATGGAGGCTCCTGCCGGCCTCCTCACTCGCCGGTGACGCAGAGAGATCAGCGACTGGGTGGAACGGCTGGGCTGCAGGGACTGGTGGGCGGCCCAGTCCTGTGTTGTGAAAGTCCCTAAGGCATAGGGAGCGGCGCCTTCCCCTGCATGTCCTTTTGCTCAGTCCCATTGTGGATCGTCTTGGAGGGGCCCACGTGTGCTGCGAGCAAGCTGTGTGACACGTATTGGAGCGGGCGACAAAGGGAGAGCTCGCGCCTGAAATGTGCGCCCACGGATCTTGGCGCCCAGAGATAAGTCCTTGGGGTGGCCCGCAGTTGGCGTGTGTGGGGGCGAGGGGGCTCTGTGTCCCCATACAGCGGCAACTTGGTCATGACGAACCAAAAGAGACCCCGCTGCTGTGTAGGCGAATAAACTGGACAAGTATGCTGTACCGCGCCAACTGATGCCTGAGGAGGGGGCGACTGTGGAGAAATCGGCCAGAGAGGAGCCGTCCCTTGGCTCAATCATGTTGGCGATCCAAGCCTTGGGGACGACCTTGGAGACCAAAATCGATAAAGTTACTATTGAAATGAACTTGATGAGGGCGGGCATGAGGAAAACCTCGGAGAGGGTCACGGCGACTGAGGAGAATATAGGGGAGCTCCAATCTGCTAGAGGAGCGCGTACAGAAACTGGCACATAAACACAAGCGGATGGCTTTGAGGCTGGACGACCAGGAAGGGAGGGCCCGCCACAACAACATTAGGGTGGTGGGAGTGCCTGAGGGGGCGGAAGGCCCCAGTATGGATATCTTCATCGAGGACCTTATCTTGAACCACCTTAAGCCTAAGAGACTGTCTACTCTCTTTACCATGGAGAGAGCACACAGGGCCCCTATCCTGAAGCAGAAGCCTGGGGCTCCTCCTCGGATGATTATTGTGCGTGTCCTCAACTTCAGAGACCGGGATGCCATCTTGCAGGCAGCTAGAATGAGTGGAAACCTCCCCTTCGAGAATTCGACAGTGAGGTTCTTCCCGGATTTCACATTGAGAGTACAGCAGGAGAGGCGCACGTTCGATGGGGTGAAACGAGCCCTGCGAGAGAAGGGGATAAAATACATGATGCTCTTCCCGGCCAAGATCAAAGTCCTGGACAATGATAAGACCCTGTCCTTTACATCGCCTGCTGAGGTTCAACAGTGGGTGGATGGGGGCTCCCATCGGTCGCTCAACCGTCGCACTGAAGGGGACTGGCGTGGGAGTCGCTTTCGTACTCTCGAGTCTCCGTCCCGACGCTGAGATGGGGAAAGGTCAGCATCCAGATCCAGGAGTTCCCTGTCTGGAAGCCCTGGGAGTGAAGCACAATCTCCAGGGAAGTGAGGGAAAGGACTCATTGTTGTGAACTGTTGTATAACTTTGTGGGACTTAAGGTACAGTCTTGATTGTCTGATATCAGAGCTCCTATTTCAGCGAAGTAGACGTTTGGGGCACGTCCGGACGGGACACTGTTTGCATGCTCCAGCTCTACGATGTGTTGAGGGGTGGGGTTGGGGGCCCGGGAGGGGGTGCTATTGTGTGGTGGTGCCAGACAGCCCTACTTTAGTTTCTTGTTTATTAGGGCGACAGGCGCTCTGCTATTTGGGATGTGGGCAGTTTTAGACCTACAAGGCAGGGTTGCAGGGTGGGGGGGTCACTGTTATGGGTTGTTGTGCTCTTTGCGTGGTTTTTTGTTTGGTTCTTGCTTCAGATATAATGCTTCATTTTGTGTGTCAGATGACATCCTTGGACGAGCTTGGTCTTGTCGCGCGTAAGGGGGGGTCTCTACTTGTTGGAGTTAAAGGGGGGTTGGAGTAGGCTGAACACATGGCCACCCGACCTAACAAAAAGCTGACTTCCTCTCCTGGAATGTGAATGGCATGGGGGAGAAAATCCAACGCACTATGGTCTTACAGTATTTGCACAGACACTCCCCAGACATTGTCCTACTTCAGGAGACGCACCTCACGGGGAACAACTACTTGGCCCTCAATAGGTACGGATACACACTGCAGATCCACGCTGGTTTCACATCGGGATCCAGGGGCACAGCCATACTCCCAAAAAATGCGATCCCTCTGGTGATACAGCGCACATGGTGCGACCAACTGGGTCGTTATGCGGCTTTGTCAGAAACTTGGGAGGGGCAGGTGGTAAATATATGTTCAGTGTACATTCCCCCGCGATTGCACGAAATTATGCTTCCGGATCTCAGTCAGCTTCTACTGGATTTCCCGCCTGGTCTGTTACTACTGGGGGGTGACATTAACGATACACTCACACCGGAAATAGATAGGGAAACTCTCCCATCGGGAGCAAAGGGGCCTCGTCCACTGTTCTCATTCGCGAGGGCTCTGGGTCTGTCGGATCTCTGGAGATGCCACAATCCCAGGTCTAGACAATATACTCATATATCTGCGGCACACGGCAGCGGGGCTCGGCTTGACTATATCTTTACACACATGACCTCGGCGGGCCTCTTTCAGGGTGGGCGCCATAAGGCGCGAGGAATATCCAACCACTCACCGGTGGAGGTGCAGCTTCACGGGCCAGCTCGCGACTGGTCTCTCCCTCCAAGATTGGATCCCTTTATGTTTCGGGACCAGGAATTTCGGGAGAGCTTTGAGGACCGCACAGAACTTTACTTTGTTGAAAATGTCGGCTCTGTTAGCTCCGCTAGTATCCTCTGGGAAGCGTACAAGGTGGTGGCGTGGGATTTTGTGCAGGCGGCGTGCGGTGCTAAATGTAAAGAAAACCGACTCTGGTGTGAGGAACTCGAACAGGAGATACTCGCCTTGGAGCGCACTGTATCAGCGGACTCTGGGGATGTCGAGGGGCTAAAGCATTCCCTCAAACTTAAAGAGCAATCCCTTCGAGACCTTGCCGACAACGCGGCTCGGGCTCACCCGCTCGCCACACAACATAGAGTATATGATTTAGGTGACAAAACCAACAAACTGATTGCTTGGCTGGAACGGAGGGACAGGAGTCGCAACTGGGTGTCCGAGATTCGGTCCACAGAGGGGACACAGGGTGGTGCAGGGGCGGCCCTAACGGAAATTTTTGCCAAATATTACGAAAACGTTTACCAGTCTCAATCCACATGGGGGGAACCAGAATGCACTGAATTCCTGTGCGACATTTCTCTGCCGACTCTCGAGTCGGAGGACAGGGAGATGCTCGAGTCTGATTTCCATTTGGAAGAAGTAGAAAATGCCATGAGAGACTTGCAATCTGGGAAAGCGGCGGGTCCGAATGGGCTCCCCACTGAGCTGTTTAAATGTGTGGCGAGCAAGCTGGCCCCTTACATGCTGTACATGTTTAAGGAAGCGCCCGAAGTGGGGCAACTTCCAGAAGACACAAGAATGGCAACTATCGTTGTACTCCTTAAAAAAGGAAAACCGCATGACCTCTGCTGCTCCTACAGGCCCATCCCCCTTTTAAATTTCGAGGCTAAGGTTCTAGCTAAGATTATTGCGAATCGGTTGGGCCCGGTTCTGCAGTCTCTGATTCACCCGGATCAATCAGGCTTTATGCCCCATAGGAGCACGAGGCTCAGTTTGAGACGATTATATGGAGTCATGTACATGACTCAGAGGCAGTCTGATGTTCCAGCCACTCTCCTCTCGTTAGACGCGAGGATGGCGTTCGACAGCATCGGATGGCCATACCTTTTCGCTGTTCTGGAGAAAGTGGGCATTGGCCCGCAGCTGCAAAAGTGGATCCGGTTGTTATACACTGGCCCGATGGCCCGCGTTTGGGTTAACGGGTTTGTTTCAAGAGCCTTTGCACTGCATAGAGGGACGCGTCAGGGGTGTCCCCTGTCCCCGATGCTATTTGCGCTGGTGCTGGAGCCCTTGGCGGCGTGGATTAGGAGGGACCCGGTGGTGAGGGGGGTTGATCTGGGAGGGGCTGGGAAGAGTGAATTTCGTTGTATGTGGATGATATCCTTCTTTACACGCATCGGACCCGACAAACGTTCCATAGGCTCATTCACATAATAAGATCTTTCGGTTCTTATTCTGGATACCGTATTAATTGGGACAAGTCGTTGGTTTTTTCTCTAGCTGGGGACCCTCCGGTTCTGACGTCGACATGCTCGGAGATGGTGCTGCAGGATAAATTTAAGTACTTGGGCATATGGATAACAAGACTGAGGCGGAGTTTACACAATTGAACTTGCAGGTGCAGCTCTCCAGGTTGCGAGAGGACGCAACACATTGGAGGGGTCTCCCGATCTCCCTCATGGGGCGGGCAGTCCTCTTCAAGATGATGGCCCTTCCGCGCTTACTGTACGCCGTCCAAAACACGCATTATCGCATCCAGGACTCTTTCTTTCGCACGATCAAATCCGAACTACGCCAGTTATTGTGTGGGGGGCGGGGCAGTCCCAGGATCGCGCTCAAGAAACTACAGAAGGGGATGTATGAAGGGGGTCTGGCAGTCCCGGACCTTAAGAAATACTACTGGGCTGCTCATCTTATAAATGTCAATGGGTGGGTCTTTTCCCCAATGGACGAACCAGCCTACAGGGTGGACAGATTGGTCTTGAGTGAGCATAGATACTTGGGGGAATTGTACTGCAGGGGTAGGGCCTCCGGACATCTGCCACCACACACTAAAACGGTCATAGATATCTGGCATGCAGCAACTAGAATGATGGGGTGGGAGCTGAAACTCACATGACAGACCCGTGCTCGGGGACGTCTGGAAAGGTGGCAAAATGGTGACATTTGATAGCTTGAGGGAGGGCTTCCAAATGGGGAAGGAGAATTTCTTAGATACAGACAGTTGCGATCGGCACTTCATTGCCAGCTGAAAGAAGGGACGGTGCTTCCAGAATACTCACCATTGGAGGATAGGCTTCTTTTGGACCCCATGATTCAGAAGGCGGTGTCACTGACATACAAGAAACTGGTAAACAATACTCCAGACTGCCTGGGTCCCCTGCGGGAGGCCTAGGAAACGGATGTGGGTTTGTTGGAAGATGATGATTGGGCGGAGGCTCTCCAGTGTCCCAAGGAAATAGCCATCAGGGCGCGCTTTCGACTTGTTCAGCTCCGCATCCTCCACAGGTCGTATGCCTCGAGAATGGTGCAGGCCTGTATAAAGGGCGGGGGCTCCGAGTTATGTGCCGGGACTGTGGCGAGTGGGGATCATTCTTTCATATTTTGTGTTCCTGCCCCAGGATTCAGAAGTATTGGAAGGGCATCGTCCGTGTGATGGAGGCTGTGGTGGGGGCACAAGTCCCGTTGGAGTCCAGGTGGCATATCCTCGGCGTCACGGGAGAGATCACGTGGCCGAAGTGGGCAAAGTTGTGGCTAGTCTTGGCAGGGGGGGTTGCTAAGAGGAACATAGCACGTGCATGGGGGGGGATGCGGAACCCCCGACTGTGGCTGCATGGCTCTGCGATATGGACTGGTGTCATGGTGTGGAGCAGGTGATGTATCAAAGCCGTGGATGCCCCCGCAAATGGGAGAAAATATGGGGGCCATGGACATTATACAGGGGTCTGTGATGGGTCTCATGAAGGGTACTGAATGGGTTTTCCGGGAGGGCTTAGAGACGTATTCCAGTGGGTTGCCTGCGGAATTGCCTAAAATGTACTTGTATATTGCGTTTATAGGTCCTGGTATAGCCATGTCTTGTATATGCTCTGTATATATATCTTGAGATATGCTTGTATCTGAAGCTTGTTTTGCCTTAATAAAAAGAAATATAAAAAAAAAAAAATATGCGTTGGATATTACCATTGATGATTGATTTCTCACTTCCATCCTTTGCAATGATTGACTGTTCCTTCTTTGATAGGCTCCGTTGTACATGTGTTGACTCCATCAAGCCCTTTAGAGTCGGGTACATACTCTTATTTGATCGATTTTGGAGCTGTTTTGGACTTTGATTTGAACTTTGATGTACCTTAATTGTTCTTTGTATTGGTAGTATAGGGTAACTTTCTGTGTCATCATTCCACGGTACCTCAGTTTTTACCTGAATCAATTAACTTTTTTGTGTTTCAGCTTTTTCCAGCAATACATCTGTTTTAAAAACTGACATCTTGTCTAATAGTTTATGATCTTCTAACAACGCAGCTTCTTTCACCATTGTGTTCATATGTATCCTTTCTATGTCTGTTTCGTAAGTATGTAACCCACTTTTTTTTTTTTCTTCAAAGACGAATTCTGTCGGTCACATGGCTCACTATCTACATTACTTGGTTCCACTTTTGCCTTTATCGAATAGAGAGAAACACTTTTTGCTTTTTTCGTTAGATTGAGTAGACTGTTTTCCATGTATTTCTTTATCCTGATTTCCCAGTAATTCATTATATTGTTTTGGACTATCTGCACTAGTCTCCTTTTGTCCTATTTCTTGGTTTTGTGTAGTAATTACTGAGTTACGTTTCGACTTATTTCTTGCTTTTCGTAGTTTTTTCTTATGTTTTTTTGTTAAACTGAAGAATGTAGAAGTTACTTGCTTGAACCCCTGATCTTCTACTTTTTCTTCTGTAAACTGTCCTATAGGTTTTTGTGCAGTATTTGATATCAACCTTTCTTGCTGAGGATCTTGACCTGTTACCATTATTGACTTATGCGTGCTTGCCATTTCGCTCAGTGGGTTCAATTGAACAAAAATCACTTTGTAGTTTGTACTTCTTATTAGTTCAATATCCTTTGTTTTTCTGTTTTCCCTTTGTTCTTTGGACCTTCCAATTTGAAGACTCAAATTTAAGCCTTCAAGCATAGTATTCATCACATCCGGTATTGATGCCAATTTATTAATTATTGGGGCACACGTACAGTCTAAATATGAGGCAGCTGCTTGCATTTGAGCTCTTATTATCAGGCTGTTTAGTGTTGCCAATTTCTGATCTATTCCGTCCACTGCATTTGACATTAAGTAAGTCAATTTGTACCTCCATTTTATTTAATTGAAGCGTAAGAGCTTCTTTTGTCAGGTGTCTGGTGACTGTTGATTTATCTGGTTTACTTCAGGAACTGAGGGCGTTAACTCGGTCTCAATTGTGTTTTTTCAAATTTCTACTTTAACTTCCAGAGGGAGGGGGGCCCCCCGATATCAGAACTTTCTGAGGTATTTCCAGTAAGTCTGAACCATCTTGTGTCATTTGCATTGTTGATGCTATTGTTAGCATTTCCAGGTCTGTGATATGCCCCTCCAGCATGCCTTTATTTTCTTTTTTCCCAAGATAATTAAGGTTAATCATGTTTTTGGGGTTTTGACCCTGAAATGCAGCTTGTATCTTACAATCTGGCTTGATTGGAGGTTGAAGGTTAGTTATTTCTGTCTCCGTTTGTATTGACAACATGGCTCCAATGGGATCTTTCATAAAATTAAATTTGTGAGGAATTTTCATAGATTTTTAAAACATGCGTGCAATCGGCAAAATTAAAGATTGATTTCCTCCTGAACGTTTTGCTTTTACTTTTTTTTATTTTATTGAATCATGCAGTTTCTTTGTTCTTCTTGTACAAAGAGCTCTTTCTTCACCGGAGGGCATGCTTCCTACTACTATTAAATTGAACAACTGCCAGAAGTGATGATATTGGTGCAATAATCCGTCTCTAATACTAGCTTGATTCTTGCTTCATGATTTTTAGAGTCTCTTAAGGTTAGATGAAAAACCAACAGGTGGTCTGCATTATGGTGTCTGATGTAAGACTACTGCAGGCTGTACTTGACCCTCCTCAGCTCACCAGTGCATGCACTTCCCAAGCACCAAGAACTGATAGCTCCACTCACAACACTTGTCTGGCAGTCAGAGGTAGCAAAAGGAAATGAAGACTCTATGGCAATATTGAAAAGCAGTTATCAAAACTAGCAGGCTGCACCCGGAACTAACAGGGCCGCCTCCGCTGCACTCGTTGGGCCTCTCTTCGTGGCCGCCGTCTAATGGCAGCCGCACTCGCACTCGCAAGCTGAATCGAACAGCCTTCGTGGCAATTGGTCTGGCAGGGGCGCAGGAGTGCAGGGGCCACGGGAAGTAAGCGGAGAGGGGTAAGGGCCATAGACCCTACCCACTGACTCACCAGCTTAGACGCTTCTTGAACCTCCTCAGTTCTCAGTCCTTTATCCTTGAGCCTTTGAGCCTGAACCGGACTAGAACCGGTACAGGGACCAGAACCATGCAGAGTTACTTGCTGCTTGCTGCTAGGTTTCTGCACCCTGCTTACCTCCCCTTTTCGACCTGCTCCTGGCTCCGATTCTCCACAAAAACGCCAACGTGGCCGACATGGTTGATGCAGCCGGCACAAGCTATAGGAAGTGGAGCAGCGTAGCAGCGGGCAGTGAGAGGGCAGTGGCAGCGAGTGGGCCGCGGCTGTGCGTATGATTCTCGTTGAGTCGGCCGCAGCGAGGGAGCCCTGGCTGTGCGTTGAATTGAGTCACGGTGAGTCGGTGCACTGCCGGATTGCCCGGGTTGTTTATACTGAGTTTGTAAGAGCCAGATTATACATTGTTAACTGTTGTCTTCAGAAAACACCACCGTCGTTTTACTTTTGTGGGTTTTCCTATTGATTTTGGTGGGATGCAGATTGCAATTTTAGAAAATCTGGCAGAGAACAAAACGAATTCTATGGCAGGACCGGAGGCGAGGATTATGCTCTGCTTTCTTTATTTTCCAACACCAGCAGATTCAACATTTACAGAAAAAAACTCTCTTTCCCAACAACCACAGGGAAAGGACAGTCCGAGAGGTCAGCCAATCAGCATCCACGCATGTCCTGAAGGTCCGGGGATTGCTGGGATACCTCCTCTTTCTTTTCCTGCTCACCAGCAGATAAGTCGCTTTCCATTATTCTCTATGGTTTCACTGTTTTACTCTTGGGCTTAGCTTTGTTTTGTGCCTTTGTTGTAATTGGTTTTCTCCACTGTTGTAGCGCGAGCGCTGCTGTGCTTTCATTTCATGTCATGTTTATATGGGCATTTTGGTGACCGCGGGAGCGTTCCTCATCGCTCCATTTGCGGTTCTTAGTGCGGGCTCACGGTAACGCAGGTGGCCGCCAGAGGGCGCTAGTGCCGCGCGTTTCTCAACTCGTTGCTCGGCGGGAACGCTTTTTTCCTGTCAGGAAGTTCCTGTCACTGCGTCCCCGCCGAGCAAGAAGCCCGCAAGCCTGGATCCTTGACACCCGACTCCGGGTCTGTGTTTTTCTGCAGCCTGACGTCCTCGTGTGGATTGGTAGCTTCCCAGTGAGCCAGTCATTGTTTGTAAGGCTGTCATTACCGTCAGGGGCCCGGCCCAGGCTTTAGTTACTCTTTGTCACCATTGGCAGTGTCAGTGCCCCCTTTACTCAGTGGGTGTAGGCCCCAGGGTTGGTTACCCATAATTTCCTTGCATAGCAAGCCCAAAAGCATTACAGGGTTAGTCATGCAAAAATTGTGAGAACCTTTAGGTTTGCCCCAAAAAATTGTGACCTGACAGTCTATTCTGAAATTACTATCCTTTCACTAACTATGGAAGGGGAATTTGTGGAGGAAGAGACCTTTCACGTTCTTCCCGTGGATGACGATTTTTGCGACGCGGTGGACGCTTCCATCCAGCACGCCGTCGCTGCAGCTATGGGACCCTTTAAAAGGCGCATTATGAAAGTCGACTGCGCCTATGCCTCGGGGGAGCGCCAACCCCCCCACACGCCCCAAACGGAAAGCAGAGGCGGCTGTGGATGTAGGGGTTTTTGAGCGCCTTAAAAAGGCCTTCTTGCCGCGTCCTCCTGTATCCCAGGGAGACCCCTTAGATGAGGGAATCCCTTTATCTCCTGAGGGCGATGATGATGAGGGCGATGATTCCCCTGTGGAGTCCCTTGATGAACTGGACCCTTCCAGGCCCTGGCACCCAACCCAGAATGTGGCAGAGACCCCGACGGACATGCTTGTCCCAGAAGATTTGCTCCATCCCTGTTCATCAATGTGGACGCCGAGCGAGAAGGTGACGCAATTTGTCGCCAGCCGGATGAGGAAGCCCCTAGAGAAGGAAGTTAGGGCCTGCTTGCGGGCGGAGTGCCCTCGGCCTGCCCTACCGGGCAAGGTAGCTGTCACCCCCGAGATAGATGCCAGAATGGCCACTTTCCTTCAAAAGTATATTTGAGACCCCAAAAAGGGGATCGATAGGTCCTGGAAAGCTTGCCAGGACAAGCTCCTGGACGCCTGCAGCCCTCTCACTAAGATACTAGACCTTGCGGAGGAGGCGAAGGCCTCTGGTACCACGCTTTTCCCGGAGTCGATCTCAGGCTGGGCCCAGCGGGCTATCGTATTCCTGGGGAATGCAAACTGTGCCCTCGCGGCAGAGAGAAGACGCTCCTTGTTACTTAAAGTGGACCCAAAACTAGGCGACTTGGCCTCCTCGGAGGTAGGAGCGGTTGCGGATGGGGGACTTTTTGGTGAGCCTTTTGTGAAAGAGCTCACGAAGTTTGTCTCCACCTTCACCACCCTTGATAAAGCGCAAGCCTCCATTAAGAGAGTGTTCCACCCAAAGGTTTTTGTCGGGGTCGGTCGTGGCCGGGGGCGCTCAACCGGCCGCTTCTACACTCAAGCCCCTAACAAAGGCTTCAAGAAGGCGGGTGACCAGCCCAAGCAGGAATTCTTCCAGTCTCGAAGAAACGGAAGAGGCAGAGGCGCCAGGGGAGGAGGCAGAGGCCAGTCCCAAAATCAATCAGGTGAGTCTCTCCCCTTACCCCCATTTGCTGGTGGGGGGCAGGTTGGCTTTGTTCGCTCACAATTGGGAGGCCATTACTTCAAATTTATGGGTCCTTCAGACCATCAAGGGATTTCACATAGAGTTCTACGGAACCGCGAAGCAGGAATCTCGGCCACGGCCCCTGGTATTCACGTCCGCCCAGACTGCTCTGGTGGACAAAGAGGTTCACGATCTCCTCCACAAAGGGGCGATAGTGTGCTCCTCCCTCCACCCAAGCGGTTTCTTAAGCAACATCTTTTTAGTGGACAAAACAGATGGGGGTCAGCGCCCGGTTAGCAATCTGAAGGAGTTCAACAGCTGGTTGGTGTACCGCCATTTCAAAATGGAGGGAATCCACCTGCGCCCAAACGACTGGATGGTGCGCCTCGATCTGGAGGATGCTTATCTTTCCGTCCCAATTTTTTCCCCACATCGCAGGTTCCTTCAGTTTCTGTGGAAAGGGCAGGTTTACGAGTTCACCACGCTGCCCTTCGGTCTTTCCTCAGCTCCTTGGTGCTTCACCAAGGTGCTCAAGCCGGTGGTGGAATACCTCAGAGCCTGAGGCTTCCGCCTCCTGATTTATCTCGACGACATCCTCCTCTTGGCTCAATCTCCAGCCTTGCTTACGGAGCAGCTCAGGACAACGGTACATCTTTTACAGGGCCTGGGCTTTGTCATTAACGGGAAGAAATCCCTCTTGGTCCCAGCCCAGCAAACTACATTCCTGGGTTTCATCATAGACTCTGTCTAGAAGACGTTGAGTCTCCCCTCCAGGGAGGTTTCCAAGATTCGTCGAGAACTCAGACGCACTCTGGCCCGGCCCACCACCTCTCTCCGGCAGGTTGCCAGGGTGGTGGGCCTTCTTTCCTCTTCCAAACAGGCCATCTTCCCGGGGCCTCTGCATTACAGAGCCCTTCAACGGCTGAAGGCCACTCACCTCAGGAAGGGTTTGCAGTACTCAGAGCTCGTTCCCCTCACAGACAAGGTGAGGTTGGAAATGCAGTGGTGGCTCGACCACATGGAGGCCTGGAACGGGAGGGACATTTTCAGCTCGGCTCCGGACATAGTTATAGATCCGGACGCCAGCAGGTCGGGCTGTGGGGCGCGTTGCGGGGGCTCCTTTACTGGAGGAAAATGGTCCGCAGACAAACAGCGCCTTCATATCAATTGCTTGGAGCTTCTGGCCGGTTCCTTCGCCATCAAATGCTGGACGAAGGACAGGATCAGCTGTCATGTCCTTCTCAAAATAGACAACGGGTCAGCTGTCCGCTACATCAACCACCTGGGAGGCACAAAATCCAAGGTGCTAGCGGACATGGCCAAGGAATTTTGGTCCTTTTGCCTGGAGAACAGCGTCTCGGTGACAGCGGAGTATCTTCCGGGAGCGTCCAATGTAGTAGCGGACTGGTGCTCCCGAGAGTGGTCGGATGTGAGCCTCTGGCAATTGGATACCAGAGTCTTCCGGAGGCTCCACGCACTTTGGGGCCCCTTCTCAGTGGACCTCTTTGCCTCTCGTCTGGACCATCAGCTTCCCAAGTTCTTCAGTTGGAAACCGGATCCTCTGGCGGCGGCAACGGACGCCTTCCTTCAGGACTGGTCCCTGGAGACAGGGTATGCCTTTCCACCGTTTGCCATGATCATGCGCCTTTCAGCGCAGGTTCGCAGGCAACAGGCGAAGGTAGTGTTGATCACGCCTTATTGGAGGTCGCAAGTATGGTTTCCAGTTCTTCTGGAACTTTCTTGGGATTCTCCAATCCTTCTACCCCCCGATCAGACGATCCTTCAGGATCCCCAGGGAGGATCTCATCCGTTGGTCCTTCAGAATCGGATGCCCCTCATGGCTTGGCGGATTTCCGGCAACGTTGGAGACTCCGAGGCTTATCAGGAGAAGCTCAGAACATCTTGGCGGCGGCGTGGGCCGACGGCACCAACAAACGATACCGGTCGGCTTGGTCCAGATGGGTGGGTTGGTGCCTTAGCCGGGGTCAGGATCCCGTGGGGTGCGAAGTGGTCCACGTCTTGAATTTTCTGGCTTCCCTAGCCACAGAGGGCTTGGCTTACCGCACCATTAATTCCTACCGATCTGCGATCTCGGCGGGCCATGACCCAGTGCAGGGTAACACGGTAGGGGAACACCCTTTTGTGTGTAAGTTAATGAGAGGAATTCGCTTATCCCTGCCTCCTTTACCTAAGTATTCACAATTGTGGGACGTTAACAAGGTCTTACATCTCTTTAAGTCCTGGCCTTCGAATAGATACCTGTCTCGCAAGGAACTTTCGGCGAAGTTGGCCATGCTCTTTTGCTTGATCTCCTGCCAGAGTGTATCTGATGTGAGAGCTTTAGACCTCTTCGGTCGGGTTTTTACCCCCCATGGGGTCACTTTTCATATTTCACGCGGCACCAAGTTGGATTCTAGGGTAATCTCGTACCCCGCTTTTGATAAGCACCCAAAGTTGTGTGTGGTACGCTGCCTCAAGGCTTATGAGAGCATGACGGAAGAGTATTGCCCTCATGGCGTAAACCAACTGCTGATATCCCTCCGGAAACCCTTCAAGGCTGTGTCTCCCCCCACCATTTCAAGATGGGTCAGATGGGTGATGCGGGAAGCAGGCATTGACATTTCGCACTTCGGTGCTCACTCCGTGAGAGGAGCGATGGCTTCCAAAGCCTTTTCCCTCGGGGCATGTCTCAAGGATATTATTAATGCCTCCGACTGGTCTTCGGACTCGATGTTTAAATGATTCGCTTTTAAACCGGTCGTTGACATGGCTTCCCTGGTGGTGGACAAGCATTGAACGAGCATAATCCTCGCCTCCGGTCCTGCCATAGAATGAAAAATTTCCTAGTAGACACGAAGGAAAGTTTCAATTCTATTAAGGACTCGGAGGCGAGGATTATTTCCACCCAGAGTTCCTGAGGATTCAGTCGCTCTTTCCCACCCTGGTCGATGGATCATCACTCTGTAAGGTATAAGTATTGTTCTCCATTGTTTGTACTCAAGGGTGTTACTGTACTTGAATTGACAAATGGATTGGGCTTCTATTTCTTCATGATATTAATTCTCATCTGGACGGTAACTTTGTGATCCCTATGGTAGTTAAGTTCTGATTCATTCGATATTCTTTCACTTCTTTCAGGACCAGAAATACCTAAAACGGACTAATGGAATTCGTTAACAACCGTATGGTTCGCAGTCAAAGAAAGAGGAGGTATCCCAGCAATCCCAGGACCTTCAGGACATGCGTGGATGCTGATTTGCTGACCTCTCGGATTGTCCTTTCCCTGTGGTTGTTGGGAAAGAGAGCTTTTTTCTGTAAATGTTGAATCTGCTGGTGTTGGAAAATAAAGAAAGCAGAGCATAATCCTCGCCTCCGAGTCCTTAATAGAATTGAAACTTTCCTTCGTGTTTACTAGGAAATTTTTCATTGTGCACTTTTCAAATGCTGCCTTGAGAGAGTATGTACTTTGTGTGGAGGGAGCTAAGTCATTTTTTTTATTTGTTTTGTTTTCTCTCCATTTGTCTCCACTAAAGCGTGCATATTGCATTGTACTTAATTTAAAAATCTATACTTATTAATTATTGTGGTGTTATGCTGACGCCTCGCTTCTCTTTTATTTTTGATACTATTTAAAACTTTTGAACCGCTTTTCCACTAGAAATATCAACAAAAAGTCACCCCATTTACCCTCTGAACTTTAATCCCCAATACACATACTTGCACATCTAAATATTCTGCATTATTTTCGCATCTGTGGAAAATTAAGAGACATACTTATGCATCTATTTTTAATATACCCTTTTATGCTGCATAGGTAAACTCTCCCCTCTACAATAGAAAGGAAAGTGAATTATATTTTGTAACCGTACAGAGAATTTCACTGGTGTTTAGGGCTGTGCAGCATGGTTAAAAGCAACGAGGGAGGCAGGATACTGGATGGGGGAGGAAAAAAGTATTTGGTGCTACGGCAGCGCTACCGTCCAAGGAACCGCGGAACTAGGTTCCAGGCTCGGCGTAAGTTCACCATCCTGTGATTCTGGGCAAATCACTTAATCTCCCTTTCCTTCAAAAAATAAGGAATGCGAAATTATGGAATGCAATTGTTCTCCTTTTAAGTGCAAAAAAAATAAAGAATGTGAAGCTGTAGAATGTAACTGGTGCTCATGTAAAGCGGTAATCGCAGCGGGTTGAGTTGGTGCTGTAAAAAAATGCCAACAAAAGAAGACATAGTACCTCAATCCCAGTACGAGCAGTGGATGGACACTAATTAACATTAATTAATCTGTACTTTGTAAATGTACTCCCAAACTAAAGGAAGTGATGCCTCACATATTAAAAGGCAGCAAAGAAGATGGTAAGTAATGGGTGGGCTAAAAACCCTTTTTAGAGTTTTTTTTTTATTGGACACAAGAGATCATTGCCATAGTGACTGTGCATGCGCTGCCTGCAGGCGAAACCTAAAAACATGTTGGTAATGTTTGATAGAGAGCTTTACTTTTCCCCACAAGTAAATGCTGTTGATAGGCATAAACTATCAACTGAGCTTGCTAAGAAAGTTTCCACCACTAATAGAAACCAGCCATTAAGTGAAAATGACAAGGGCCCTAGTTATGGACTTTCCAGACTGCTCAAATGCTCAAATCAATCTTTCACGAAGCCCAACGCAGGCAGCCACCTTGCTGCGCTGTGCTGCGTGAAAGGGAAAGGGCAGGAATGTGCCGTATTTAACATCATACTCTGCATGCCTGACCTTTCTAGCACTGACGCACTTCTTGCTGACTAGCGCCAATGCAGACACCCTTGTGTCGGTTGCAAGGGTACTTGCATTGTAGGCAGGATTGTTTTTGTGTAGGAAGGGGCACCTTCCTGCACAAAAACAATCATGAGAGGCTTTTTCGCAGGACACTTAGAAAGAGGAAAAAGGAAGAGAAATAAAGATTGTTCTCCTTGTTACGCCTCACCTGCAGAGGCGTAGCATCTTGACACATTCTCAGGTCTACCACTAATGGTAAATATGGGAATGCACCAAAATACATGGGTGGATGCATGTGAACAACAATGCTCCACCCATGGAACGCCTCCCAGCCGCAGAGTAATGCAAGTCAGCGATCTTCTCTGCCTTGCATTGCTCTAGATTTAGCAAGCCATGCAGAGCCATGCAAGGTCGCCTTTCATGGCTTGATAAATCTCACATAGGTTTTGCGTCACCCTTGCACCCCCTTGCATGGCAAAAGGGCGAAGCAAATCTTGATAAATATGCCCCGTGGGCTATACAAGGCTACCAGTTACAGTGATTGCAAAGGTATGTAGCCAAATGTTGCCTTAAACCTGGAAACCTAATCGTGCAGCTTTGAAAAGCCCTCTACTGGCTCCCACACTGGATGAAGCCACATTTATAGGCTAGTTATCCACACCTTACAAGCAAGCTAAGATACTCTGGGGCTTATTTACAAGAGCTGACACTTCGGCATTAATGCGTCAGATTTCTTGCACCTGCCTCAAATGCCCTGATGCCATGGATGCGCTGAATTTACAATACAGTGCTCCATAGCTCAAGGATTCATGGATGATCCAGAAATTCTGATGCATCTTTTGGCGCGAAAGTGGCGCATTGCTGGAGTTGGTCGTAAGAATGACGCAACTCTAGTGTTGAAAAATGGGTTATTGGCAGGGTTAAGTCTGCACCTACCACTAGTAATAAGGCCACCAACACTGGTTAGCAGAGCCCAGAGTACAGTCATTTACCACCAGTATCATTCAGCAAAAAAAATATGGGGGTCAACAGGGCAAAAGGATGACTTTCTAACACCCAGCAATGCGTCAGAACACAGAGGCGAGTCCCATGTTAAAAGCCCTGAGTAAATCCTTACTCTTTGTTTGAGAGGGTGTAGGGATTTTGACACAGTGTTGTCATAGAGTGACGCAGTGAAAAGTTATAAATTTCACTGCATCAGTTCTGCGTGGCTTTTAACGTGGGAACACCTACCCTGCATACGTTATACCGCAGGTATAATGTTATTCAGGCCTCCACAAACTGATGCATTGGGCCCAATTAGTAAGGTTGTAAATATGGAGCAGTATAGAGCAAGGTTTGCATCACCGCTGTGTCAAAAATTACGCTGCAGTGGTGCTAGGTCCTTGTAAATATTCCTCTCTGATTGATGATTCTGCAATTCCTAAAAAAAGTCCAAATAGTGAAAACATGGCGACAGATCATTGGGCGGCTAGAGCCGGGAACTGTGCTGTGCATTAGATCAGTCCCAGAACGGTGCCTAGTCAGTCCCTTTTCAGAAATCTGCTAAAGACTGAACCCTCTCACGAGGCATCCGTCCGATCATTGGCATTCATACGAGCACCAGTAGAATAATGTCTTTTAGCGATGCTTCACCTCACATTTGGTTGTACTTTTACCCCCTGCATTGACCAGTCCTGCATTGGACCCCTGGGCACTCTTTAGTAGCCACAAGCCTACATATCAAGCACTTTAGAAAAGTCCCAACTACATAAGTAATTGTTCACCAACACCTGATTGCACGGCTTTTTGCCTAGTTGCACCTCTTCAAATAAATATCACTACAATAATTATTCACCTGCACATGTGCAGTGCTGAATGACACCTGCCATGCAAGGCTCTTTAATCCTAATCAGTGTTACTAATCAGTGCACACCTTTCTGAAGAGGTTGCACCCCACATTCACAAGAAATGCAGTGGTGGCTCGACCACATTGAGGCCTGGAACGGGAGGGACATTTTCAGCTCGGCTCCGGACATAGTTATAGATCCGGACGCCAGCAGGTCGGGCTGTGGGGCGCGTTGCGGGAACTCCTTTACTGGAGGAAAATGGTCCGCAGACGAACAGCGCCTTCATATCAATTGCTTGGAGCTTCTGGCCGGTTCCTTCGCCATCAAATGCTGGACGAAGGACAGGATCAGCTGTCATGTCCTTCTCAAAATGGACAACGGGTCAGCTGTCTGCTACATCAACCACCTGGGAGGCACAAAATCCAAGGTGCTAGCGGACATGGCCAAGGAATTTTGGTCCTTTTGCCTGGAGAATAGCGTCTCAGTGACAGCGGAGTATCTTCCGGGAGCGTCCAATGTAGTAGCGGACTGATGCTCCCGAGAGTGGTCGGATGTGAGCCTCTGGCAATTGGATACCAGAGTCTTCCGGAGGCTCCACGCCCTTTGGGGCCCCTTCTCAGTGTACCTCTTTGCCTCTCGTCTGGACCATCAGCTTCCCAAGTTCTTCAGTTGGAAACCGGATCCTCTGGCGGCGGCAACGGACTCCTTCCTTCAGGACTGGTCCCTGGAGACAGGGTACGCCTTTCCACCGTTTGCCATGATCCTGCGCCTTTCAGCGCAGGTTCGCCGGCAACAGGCGAAGGTAGTGTTGATCACGCCTTATTGGAGGTCGCAAGTATGGTTTCCAGTTCTTCTGGAACTTTCTTGGGATTCTCCAATCCTTCTACCCCCGATCAGACGATCCTTCGGGATCCCCAGGGAGGATCTCATCCGTTGGTCCTTCAGAATCGGATGCCCCTCATGGCTTGGCGGATTTCCGGCAACGTTGGAGACTCCGAGGCTTATCAGGAGAAGCTCAGAACATCTTGGCGGCGGCGTGGCCGGCGGCACCAACAAACGATACCGGTCGGCTTGGTCCAGATGGGTGGGTTGGTGCCTTAGCCGGGGTCAGGATCCCGTGGGGTGCGTAGTGGTCCACGTCTTGAATTTTCTGGCTTCCCTAGCCACAGAGGGCTTGGCTTACCGCACCATTAATTCCTACAGATCGGCGATCTCGGCGGGCCATAACCCGGTGCAGGGTAACACGGTAGGGGAACACCATTTTGTGTGTAAGTTAATGAGAGGAATTCGCTTATCCCTGCCTCCTTTACCTAAGTATTCACAATTGTGCGACGTTAACAAGGTCTTACATCTCTTTAAGTCCTGGCCTTCGAATAGATACCTGTCTCGCAAGGAACTTTCGGCGAAGTTGGCCATGCTCCTTTGCTTGATCTCCTGCCAGAGAGTATCTGATGTGAGAGCTTTAGACCTCTTCGGTCGGGTTTTTACCCCCCAAGGGGTCACTTTTCATATTTCACGCGGCACCAAGTTGGATTCTAGGGTAATCTCGTACCCCGCTTTTGATAAGCACCCAAAGTTGTGTGTGGTACGCTGCCTCAAGGCTTATGAGAGCATGACGGAAGAGTATTGCCCTCATGGCGTAAACCAACTGCTGATATCCCTCAGGAAACCCTTCAAGGCTGTGTCTCCCCCCACCATTGCAAGATGGGTCAGATGGGTGATGCGGGAAGCAGGCATTGACATTTCGCACTTCGGTGCTCACTCCGTGAGAGGAGCGATGGCTTCCAAAGCCTTTTCCCCCGGGGCACGTCTTGAGGATATTATTAATGCCTTCGACTGGTCTTCGGACTCGATTTTTAAAAGATTCTATTTTAAACCGGTCGTTGACATGGCTTCCCTGGTGGTGGACAAGCTTTGACCGAGCATAATCCTCGCCTCCGGTCCTGCCATAGAATGAAAAATTTCCTAGTAGACACGAAGGAAAGTTTCAATTCTATTAAGGACTCGGAGGCGAGGATTATTTCCACCCAGAATTCCTGAGGATTCAGTCGCTCTTTCCCACCCTGGTCGATGGATCATCACTCTGTAAGGTATAAGTATTGTTCTCCATTGTTTGTGTTCAAGGGTGTTACTGTACTTGAATTGACAAATGGATTTGTCTTCTATTTCTTCATGATATTAATTCTCATCTGGACGGTAACTTTGTGATCCCTATGGTAGTTAAATTCTGATTCATTCGATATTCTTTCACTTCTTTCAGGACCAGAAATACCTAAAATGGACTAATGGAATTTGTTAACAAGCGGATGGTTTGCATTCAAAGAAAGAGGAAGTATCCCAGCAATCCCAGGACCTTCAGGACATGTGTGAATGCTGATTGGCTGACCTCTCGGACTGTCCTTTCCCTGTGGTTGTTGGGAAAGAGAGTTTTTTCTGTAAATGTTGAATCTGCTGGTGTTGGAAAATAAAGAAAGCAGAGCATAATCCTCGCCTCCGAGTCCTTAATAGAATTGAAACTTTCCTTCGTGTTTACTAGGAAATTTTTCATTGTGCACTTTTCAAATGCTGCCTTGAGAGAGTATGTACTTTGTGTGGAGGGAGCTAAGTCATTTTTTAAATTTGTTTTGTTTTCTCTCCATTTGTCTCCACTAAAGCGTGCGTATTGTATTGTACTTAATTTAAAAATCTATATTTATTAATTATTGTGGTGTTATGCTGACGCCTGGCTTCTCTTTTATTTTTGATACTATTTAAAACATTTGAACCGCTTTTCCACTAGAAATATCAACAAAAAGTCACCCCATTTACCCTCTGAACTTTAATCCCCAATACACATACTTGCACATCTAAATATTCTGCATTATTTTCGCATCTGTGGAAAATAAAGAGACATATTTATGCATCTATTTTTAATATACCCTTTTATGCTGCATAGGTAAACTCTCCCCTCTACAATAGAAAGGAAAGTGAATTATATTTTGTAACCGTACAGAGAATTTCACTGGTGCTTAGGGCTGTGCAGCATGGTTAAAAGCAACAAGGGAGGCAGGATACTGGATGGGGGAGGAAAAAAGGATTTGGTGCTACGGCAGAGCTACTGTCCAAGGAACCGCGGATCTAGGTTCCAGGCTCGGCGTAAGCTCACCATCCTGTGATTCTGGGCAAATCACTTAATCTCCCTTTCCTTTAAAAAATAAGGAATGCGAAATTATGGAATGCAATTGTTCTCCTTTTAAGTGCAAAAAAAATAAAGAATGTGAAGCTGTAGAATGTAACTGGTGCTCATGTAAAGCGGTAATCGCAGCTGGTTGAGTTGGTGCTGTAAAAAAATGCCAACAAAAGAAGAAATAGTACCTCAATCACGGCACGAGCAGTGGATGGACACTAATTAACATTAATTAATCTGTACTTTGTAAATGTACTCCCATACTAAAGGAAGTGATGTCTCACATATTAAAAGGCAGCAAAGAAGATGGTAAGTAATGGGTGGGCTAAAAGCCCCTTTTTAGAGTTTTTTTTTTATTGGACACAAGAGATCATTGCCATAGTGACTGTGCATGCGCTGCCTGCAGGCGAAACCTAAAAACATATTGGTAATGTTTGATAGAGAGCTTTACTTTTCCCCACAAGTAAATGCTGTTGATAGGCATAAACTATCAACTGAGCTTGCCAAGAAAGTTTCCACCACTAATAGAAACCAGCCATTACGTGAAAATGACAATGGCCCTAGTTATGTACTTTCCAGACTGCTCAAATGCTCAAATCAATCTTTCACGAAGCCCAACGCAGGCAGCCACCTTGCTGCGCTGTGCTGCGTGAAAGGGAAAGGGCAGGAATGTGCCTTATTTAACATCATACTCTGCATGCCTGTCCTTTCTAGCACTGACGCACTTCTTGCTGACTAGCGCCAATGCAGACACCCTTGTGTCGGTTGCAAGGGTACTTGTATTGTAGGCAGGATTGTTTTTGTGTAGGACGGGGCACCTTCCTGCCCAAAAACAATCATGAGAGGCTTTTTCGCAGGACACTTAGAAAGAGGAAAAAGGAAGAGAAATAAAGATTGTTCTCCTTGTTACGCCTCACCTGCAGAGGCGTAGCATCTTGACACATTCTCAGGTCTACAACTAATGGTAAATATGGGAATGCGCCAAAATACATGGGTGGATGCATGTGAACAACAATGCTCCACCCATGGAATGCCTCCCAGCAGCAGAGTAATGCAAGTCAGCGTTCTTCTCTGCCTTGCATTGCTCTAGATTTATCAAGCCATGCAGAGCCATGCAAGGTCGCCTTTCATGGCTTGATAAATCTCACATAGGTTTTGCGTCACCCTTGCACCCCCTTGCATGGCTAAAGGGCGAAGCAAATCTTGATAAATATGCCCCGTGGGCTATACAAGGCTACCAGTTACAGTGATTGCAAAGGTATGTAGCCAAATGTTGCCTTAAACCTGGAAACATAATCGTGCAGCTTTGAAAAGCCCTCTACTGGCTCCCACACTGGATGAAGCCACATTTATAGGCTAGTTATCCACACCTTACAAGCAAGCTAAGATACTCTGGGGCGTATTTACAAGAGCTGACACTTCAGCATTAATGCTTCAGATTTCTTGCACCTGCCTCAAATGCCCTGATGCCATGGATGCGCTGAATTTACAATACAGTGCTCCATAGCTCAAGGATTCATGGATGCCCCAGAAATTCTGATGCATCTTTTGGCGCTAAAGTGGCGCATTGCTGGAGTTGGTCGTAAGAATGACGGAACTCTAGTGTTGAAAAATGGGTTATTGGCAGGTTTAAGTCTGCACCTACCACTAGTAATAAGGCCACCAACACTGGTTAGCAGAGCCCAGAGTACAGTCATTTACCACCAGTATCATTCAGCAAAAAAAATATGGGGGTCAACAGGGCAAAAGGATGACTTTCTAACACCCAGCAATGCGTCAGAACACAGAGGCGAGTCCCATGTTAAAAGCCCTGAGTCAATCCTTACTCTTTGTTTGAGAGGGTGTAGGGATTTTGAAACAGTGTTGTCATAGAGTGACGCAGTGAAAAGTTATAAATTTCACTGCATCAGTTCTGCGTGGCTTTTAACGTGGGAACACCTACCCTGCATACGTTATACCGCAGGTATAATGTTATTCAGGCCTCCACAAACTGATGCATTGGGCCCAATTAGTAAGGTTGTAAATATGGAGCAGTATAGAGCAAGGTTTGCATCACCGCTGTGTCAAAAATTACGCTGCAGTGGTGCTAGGTCCTTGTAAATATTCCTCTCTGATTGATGATTCTGCAATTCCTAAAAAAGTCCAAATAGTGAAAACATGGCGACAGATCATTGGGCGGCTAGAGCCGGAACTGTGCTGTGCATTAGATCAGTCCCAGAACGGTGCCTAGTCAGTCCCTTTTCAGAAATCTGCTAAAGACTGAACCCTCTCACGAGGCATCCGTCCGATCATTGGCATTCATACGAGCACTAGTAGAATAATGTCTTTTAGCGATGCTTCACCTCACATTTGGTTGTACTTTTACCCCCTGCATTGACCAGTCCTGCATTGGATCCCTGAGCACTCTTTAGTAGCCACAAGCCTACATATTAAGCACTTTAGAAAAGTCCCAACTACATAAGTAATTGTTCACCAACACCTGATTGCACGGCTTTTTGCCTAGTTGCACCTCTTCAAATAACTATCACTACAATAATTATTCACCTGCACATGTGCAGTGCTGAATGACACCTGCCATGCAAGGCTCTTTAATCCTAATCAGTGTTACTAATCAGTGCACACCTTTCTGAAGAGGTTGCACCCCACATTCACAAGAATGCCAGCAGGGGGCTGCGACTAGAAAGAGGTCATGCCAGGTATGGAACAAGACACCAGACCTGAAAGCAGCCACCCTCGAATTAAGGGTGAGAGACTGCCATATCTGTCGTGCAGTGGGGCTCTCTGGGCGCTGGTGCCACTGCACCCGCTGCACTAAAGGCAGCAACCCATTTCAGGTGGAAGCAAACTGTTTTTGAGAATTTACACAGCATCTCAACAAGAAAAAAAACGAACAAGCGGATAGATAACTAGTTAAGACAATTTACGATTAGACCAACATAATACAAAAGGAAAGCACGAAACAGCTAAATATTTAAATGAAAAGCATTCTTTGCCGCAGGCTTTCAGCAGACGCATGGTATTTTTGCAGTTACCCTTGCTCCATTGACGTTGGCAGCCGCTATTTTATGCAGCTCTGTTTTCTCAAGCAATTATTTTAGTTCCACAGCAATTGTCGTCTCCAGTGACAGCAGGAATATCAGAGTCATTCCACCTTCTATAATCTTACAGAGCAGGCTTTTTAGTGATGGGCGCAATTTGGAATGCGCATTTCTGTGCCGGTTTTCAGTCTATTTGAAGCTCCATGTCTGAACTGCCAGCAAAACCGAACCTGGCGCTGAATGCTGAGCCATTTTACATTTTAATAGACATTATTACTAGACTTCAAATTAAAAGCTGTCAGGAGAGATAAAAGCTTTGGGATTTGAATCCAAAAGAATTTTAATTAGACTTAAAGGTCAACAATAGTAGCAAAAAGTCGATGTGTCTAAATTAAGCATATACTCGTGGAAAGAATACGTAAATCTTTTATGCAAAGTACTTTTTAAGAAATCCTAGGCACATATTTCCTCTTAAACTGTGTTCTACGGAGATATTGTAATACACTTTGATGCATGATTTATGCATGTAGAGAAAATGGAATATTTTTCTCTACAAGGTCTTATTTAAGTTATTAAATAGAATTAGCGCGTCTACTAATACTCTGAACTGCACTGTTGTCCTTAGTAGTATTTGGGTACCTTTGCTTCAATTAACAGTCTGTCTTTTACTTCCTAACACAAATTTTGCACGCTGTGTGCATGTGTGTAAAAACGGCAAATGAATGGTGCTTTAATTACACCATTCCTGCAGATGAGCACAGATACCATATCTGCTAATATTTCTCAAAGTCATATTAAGATTCTGCTCTGTTAGTGGGAAAACTCATTACAGACACAAAAGGCTGCCAGGATAAAAGAGGATTTACATTTGTAGAAGTCCCTGTAAAATCATTGGAAGTGACAGGTTCCATTTTTTGATAGCAGAATCAAGGCTGCATGTCTAAACCACAGTGACACCTTGGGTGAATTCTGCAAAGCCGAGAACTAATATGAAATTAATAGAGTGTAATGTAAGCCCATTGAATCGAGCATCACCCTGCTTCTTTGATGTGTAAGAACAGAAGGCCTAATTTCAGTCTTTGTTTGGTGTTCAGGACAGCCTGCTTCTCTGGCAACTGCTGTAAGTATGGCCAGGACTGGAAATGTGATGGATAGCGCCGCTGGTCCTTTCTGACAGCTGTTCTGTTCAAATACACTTTTCTGTCAGAGCCGGAAAATATCTCAAGGAGCATTCCGGAATCGAATATCTTAGCCACAATAGGCCTGGACGGGGCTATTAAGTTTTGAAAGAAAAATAATCACAAATAGGACGTCTCCCAAGCACATATACGCATTAATAATGTTCAGGAAATGTGCACTAGGATAAAAGAACGAATGCTACGGAGCAAGAAGGCCCAAGCTCAGTTTGGAAAAAAATCTGTGAAACTGAATGATAATGAAAGCACTCAGGGGCCTATTAGCAATAACCGGCGATAATTATCGCTAAGCGCAGTTAGCGCTAGGATAATTATCGCCGGCTATCGCAGGTTTCTATCGCGGAGATAGCGTGCTATCAGCAACGCTTATCTCCAAAGCGATAGAAACCCTGAAGAACAGTGTGAATATCGCTTGAAAACAAGCGATATTCACACTGTGACCAGTGTTAGCTTGGCGATAGGGCGAGGGGGATTTAGCCATGTAATCCACCTCCCATTGGATTACATGGCTAAGTCAGGGTGAGACCAGGCGTTAACAAACCAGCGCTAAACGTGTTTAGCGCTGGTTCGTTAATCACCTCCCCAGCCTCGCTAATAGGCGATAGCGACCTTAGCGACTGTTTCCAGTCGCTTTTAGGTTGGGAACGCCTACTTTGCATGCCATTAGCGATAAATATCGCTGGCATGCAAAGCGGCACCCAACCCGGTCGCTATCGCCTAGAAGCTGTCGCTAACAGCAGTTAGCGACAGCTTGCTAATAGGGAGTCTGTATTATCGCCGCTTTAGCGGGAAAAAGTCCTGCTAAAGCGGCGATCGAGCCCTTGATAATATGCCCCTTAGTTTCATATTTCTGGCAGAGACTTTAGTAAAAAAATACAGATAATTACTGACAGGTAATGTCGACCTTCACCCAAGGTGACTTGAAACGTTACATAGAGCAAATGTTGTTAAAAAAATCCACATCTTTTATTAGAGGTTTAAAATGTACAAAACATACATAGATATCTATATATTAACAGACACATACAGATATGACGTGGTATTCAGTGTGACGGTGTGCACGATGTAGCAAGCAATTTAAGAAGAGGACTGAGCATTATAAAATTACCACTATTTGCAAAAGAATCGATTGTGCATTTGTGATTTTCCCATCATTGAGAACTCGAAAAAAATAAGCATTCAGCTTCTCGCTTTCTCATTGGTAGACAGAGGTGGTGGTGAGGCCTGTCATCATTTTGGAGAAAATCAAATTATCTCCTCATTGACCCAAGAATCAGCAACTATCCAGAGTCTTGGCACAATTCGAAACCTACTTGATGCAGGTGATATCTTTCTCCTAGTGCTGCTGGACCTTTTAGCAGCATTCATCACCATCCCCATCATCCATGAGACCTTACTTAATATTCTTTCATCCTGAGTGTGCTTTGAGGGTTCAGTGCTTCAATGGTTAGTCTCCATTATCACATGCAGAACTCAATCTGTAACAAGCAAAGGCAAAGCCGATAGGACTTCCCTTTGCTACCATCCGCCAACCTATTGCCTTTGTCAATATTTTTTGGTGTGGCTAGACAGTGGAGCTGTCACCTCACTTTATGTGATCACCAGAAAAGAGCTTCAAGAAGCACTATTGAGAGGGGTCCATGTTCCTTCAAAGCACACACTAGGCTCTGAATTATTCATTAGCAATCTCGCTGGGCTTTGAAACAACTTTCAGTACGTTAAATTTGATCCTTAACTGGTGGTATTGAACAGGATGATGTTTGGAGGTGACATACTCCTCTGGAATTCACTATTACACACCAGGGTTCCAACTGGTGGTGTGACCTCTGTCCCGCCCAGGTTGCGTAGTTGACCATGCCGGGGGAGACCCTTGTTTCTAATGCTATTCGCATTGGTGATAGAAAGCTCTGTCGTGTAGCTCTGTTTTATGAAATGCATGTCACCTCACTGTGTGCCACCGATCTTCTATTCCTGCAAAGTGGGCCCATGGGCTTAGTAAGTCAATGGAGCCCCTTGAAGCGTTTGGACGAATATCAGGCTATAAAGAAAACTTGTTCTAGACCTGTGCATGCCAATTACATTTGGAGATAGTGATGTACCATTCGGGATCAGTATCTCGGCATCACCTGGGAATCACAGACATTAAGATGCTTAGGAGGTCCAGATTTATTGCTGTGACTTATTAGAGGAAAACATAGGCAAGATTTTAACAATTTTGAAAGGCTGCGTAACATTTTGAAAATGTTGAATTTTCAAAATAGTAATGCTTCCCTTTTACACTACTTTGTTAATCTTCAAGTTTTGAAATCAAGATACGTTTCCAGGGATCTGGATAACTTATTGACTGATTTGTTATGAGGAACAGAGAGGCATTGTGTGGCAGTAAGTAACATAACATTGATGGGGGATGAGGGTCTTCTATGGGTGCCTGATTCAACCTGTACTTCTAAGCCTCACAGCTATAATGGGTGGTGATGTGGATAGAATAGACACATGTGACTAAGGCAGTACTCGCTACCCAAGAACTTGATAAGGGTCTCCTAAACAATTTGAGAATGGAGAGGATCCAATCCACAGGGGACAAGGCAGATTACTATGAACGACAATGAGGGTCTGTAACGAAGACTCCGGGGTCCACGAGGTACCGGCATATGCCGTGGCAATCACACTAGTGGGGCTGCTTGATGCAATGGGATATTACACAGCAGGGTTGATGACTGCTTGGATAGCAACAGGAGTAGAGGCAGTGGAAAAAGGCACTATAAAACCTATCTATGATCCTCATTAGCAGTATGGCCTCCTGCTGGAGCAATTTCCTCAGTTCAGGGTAGCAAAGGGCACATTTCACAAGTTATGGGGCACGGCGGAGACTAAATCAAATGCACACATATGTACTGTACATGATTAGAGAGAGCAAATATTTAGTAACATGGTTCCATTGGGCACTGCTTAATGCCACTAAGAATGACTTGAACGAGGTTTAGAATAACTGTGAAGCGGATCTGGGGAGGAAAATGGAAATCAACGAATGTCATAGAATGCTTGCATGCATAACTCCCAATTTAAGTAAAATCAATTCAGCTACTCACACTAGACATATTTAACTCACAGGGAAATGAGGAAATTCTTCAAGACAGCTGCTTACTTCTTGCCCAGAAGTTGTAGGAATGAAGGAGGCTTTTACCATGTTGTATGGGAGTTCACAAGCACTAGGGATTTCTGGGGAGAGATCACAGATGAAATGATGACATCTACAGTAAGACAGGGATTATACACCCCAAACTAACATTTGCTTGCTTGGCCTATTTCCACATCCAAAACCCAAGAAGGTGGGTACTAAATTTATCAGCTTGGTCTTGTTAGTAGCTAAAAAGGAAATCACAGTTCCTGAAAATCCACTACTGCTCCTTCACCTGGAAGATGGTCGCATTGGGTCATAGATGTGAGGAGGCTGAATGCATGGATCTGCGTTGGGAAGGAAGTAGATCTATATGTATGAATCTGAGAGTGGCTCTGTGGAATGAAGTGTTGAGCCACATCCAATGCCCCCTGATCCTTGACCTTTACGCGCACATGATAAAGGACAAGGCTGGATCCAATTGGGAACTACATTGAAATGCGGAAAGGAAACACTATACTATTGTAATAAAAAAAAACTCAGACACATTCACAGAGGACCGTCTCCCTCATTCCTTTGTCCTTGGGGCTTCCATTGCTCTACCTGGAAAAACATACTCCAATCCATGGTTGAGCCTCCTTAACTTACAGTGTCCATGTGACCCTGAGGTTAAATTGTATAAGTTTGAGTTCTATTTGGTTGCTACCTCAATATCTTAGCCTGGTAAATATTAAGTCAGCATTTTCTAAATTGATTGTGAACCATCAACAACTGAATATATAGCTAGAGAACAACAGATAGCACATATCTGCAACCTGATTGATGTTGAAATACTGTAAACCGGTAGCAATTCAGAATAATGCGTTCTCACACATTATGAAATTGAAAAAACATTATTCTTATGATCTGTAAACCACCACTTCATATCATGCATATCATGCCAGTGAAAATGGTACTGATGTTAAACATACACACTTTAAAGTGCCAATTAAGTTAAATTAAAAAAAAGTTTTTAAAAAAGCACTAGAAAGAGAGGAGCTATGCCTCTGCCCATGTGTTGGATACCTTGAATGCAGCATTTGTTTGAGCACATGTTGAGCTGCTCCATGGAAAGAGTGCGTATATTTCACTCCTATTGTCTCCAGATGGTTTTCCCTCTCCTGATATGACTTTAGTATCAAAGTGTAACGAAGCAGAGCTATGCAAGGGTCAACTCTCCAGGATGCTTTAATCCCAAACATTGACACTTTTTTCTCTTCCCTGTGTTGTATGCACCAGCAACATTTGGCAGGCTGAATGCAGCAATGTCTTCTTCCCTGTTACTGTTGGAATTGGCCATGTGTGCAGTGTCATCCCAGAACTTTTGGCCTTCGTCCTGTATTTTTTCTGACCTGTTGTTCGTGGTTTTAGGACTCTGGACACTTTATCACTGCTGATCAGTGCTAAAGTACATGTGCTCTCTATGGTAAACTTGTTAAGATTGGTCTACACCTGTTTATTTAATTTACATCCGTGGATATATACCACGGAATTGGACCGAGAACACTTTTGTGACCATCCTGGTCCCAGGAGCGGTGTGCGGGCAGCCCTCCTGAGCCTGTAAATCACGGCCGGAGACCTGAAGGCGCTTCGTAACTGAAAGATGGCGGCTGGCATATTCAATGAAGCTGCTAAGGACCTGTGAGGGCACGAGCGGTCCCCGGCCGGGGGCAGACCGCGACCCACCCCACCCCCCTGCCGGTACCGGGAGCGATCGGTGCCGGAATAGTGAAAGCACCTGGCGAGAGCACCGTAGCTGCAGCCAGGAGTACTGAAGCCTCCGTCCGCTAGTGGGGCCCGGTCGCAAAAAGGAGCCACGGCTGCGTCGGAGCTGCCGGACCTGTTCATGAAAGCGGAGGTGAGCGTCGAGCCCCCCCCTCTCCTCCTAACCGGAGTTGTGTGTGATCCTGGCTGTGGGCGTAGCGACCGATGCGGGCACTTGAGGAGCTGTGGCTGAGGCAGGCGGACTCTGCGAGGAGCTCGGACTGCCTGGGGGCCTTCGCCTGCTGTGCGGCGTAGTGTGGTGACCTCGTCGGAGCTGCCGGGCAGGTGAGGAGGGACCTAGCAGTATTTGTGGCCCGCTGGACGTGCTGGCGATACATTGCTGCATGGGCTGCTATCTGACGTGCAGCAGCTGACTGGGCCTGTGGGCGCTGAAAACTGCCTCCCCCCCCGTCGGTGATAGCTGGGTGTGCGACCTGATGGGGAGAGGGCATCGACGCTGTTCCTAGGGGCCACGTGAACGTAGTGGTGAAAATGGTGCACATAATAGACTACACAGTATGCGCATGGTTGTGAGGGAGTTTGGAGCTGTTCTTTGGCTTGCTTTTTCTGTTGATCTGGGGACCGCCATTTTGTGTCGAGGTTGTTGTGACTGTTACTCTGGGCCCACCATCTTGTTGGCCTCGACTGATTCCTGGATCACTGCTTGCCGCCGGTCCACGCCTTTGGTCGCCTTCCTGTCCTTTGCCCCTGGATGGCCCCCTCTGGGATGCACTTCCCCCCCATACATTAATGGCCACTAATTAGGCTCCCTTATTTTCACCCCCACCTCGAAGTCCCCCAAATCACCGAGATGACCCAACGTGGTGATTGATTTTGGCATTGGACTTAATGACTGTGTCCCCACCTGGGTTTGGGCCTGCTTACTCTAATCTTTTTGGGCTCCCATGAGGTACTTGTCTTCCACTGCCGATCTGCCTGAACTGATCTGCTTCCCATCCCCCTGTTTCTACTCCCTCCCCATTTCCTTCTATCCTCCATTGGGGACTTGTCCTTATATGTTTGTCTATGCAACTGTAACTAAATGTAACTATGCATAACTGTTATTCGTGTTATCCCTGACCTTGGAGACCTGAGTAACATGGCTGCTAGACAGCTATAGAGGAGATTGACCCTGGTTTTCCCCCTTGGCCGTCACCTACCCAGCCGGTCATTGGGCACTGTTCTCCTTGTCTCCCTGCTGTGTGTCCTTCCTCCCCCTCCCTCCGACGAACTACTGTAACCTTGTTTTTTTTTTTTTTTGCCTGTGTTTTTACTATGCTCTTGTAACGGATGTAATTTGTATTTGTAACTCAATGTTCCTCATGTAAAGCACTCTGATACCCCCGGGTCTAGCCAGCGCTATATAAAACTCTTCAAATAAATAAATACCTGTCAGTCCCTTGTACATTGGTATCCCATATACCCAGGGCTGGTAATTAAATGCTACTGGTGGGCTAGCAGCGCTGCTTGCGCCACCCACCAAAGTAGCATTTCAAACCTGTCTCAAGCCTCTGTCACTGTAGGGCCTGCATGTGCAGTTTACTGCCACTGTGACGTGGCACATGAAGTGGTTGCCATGTCTGTGACTCCCCTTTTATTACATATCAGTCACCCCAAAGATAGGCCCTAGCTAGCCCTATGGGCAGGGTGCGTGTAGGTGAAAGGTAGGGCATGTGCCTTAACTATGTGGCATGTCCTGGTAGTGAGAAACATCCTATTTGGTTTCTCACTGCTGTGAGGCTGCCCTCTCATAGGAATGCATTGGGGATTCCCTGATAAGTGCTTCAGTGGTAATTCCTGACATGAGAGGGGTAGTGTGATCAAGTTTGGTATGTTTGGAATAGCGGTGATAAATGCTGCATATTGGTGTTCGTGAATTTATTATTACTATTTCAAAAATGCCACTTTCAGAAGTAGGCATTTCGGTATGCTATATGTTTTTTGTCCTCTGCTAGGATGTGTATTGACTGTCTGGCTTTGGAGTGACAGGGGCTGAGGAGGTGCAGTGGCTCCAGAGAGTCTGGATGAGTCAGCGCTAGGCTGAATAGGCCTGGGCTGCATTTGGAGTGGTGGGAGGAGTAGCACCTGCATGTGAATAGGGCTTGCCTGCCTTCCACAATGATGGCTCCGCCCCCCTGTGGTGTGTCTGGAGCCAAGCCTTACACTTTCAATAGCGAGTGTTGTGCACTGTAAGGATATTTTTAAGTGTCCCCCAGAACTGGTTTGGACTGGGCTCAGACCCCTGTGCCAGCAGAGAACAAAGACTTTATGCACTATAAGTACTGGGGTTGTGACCCCATGTGAACTGAACTTGTGGAACTGAAGAGAAGATACAGCGTGGACTGCTGTTGGCCAGGAGGAACCGCCATTGGGGGTCTAAACTTCTGCCTCCTAGGTGGCTGAAGTGAATGCCCTCTACTAAGGGGCCCTATGTGCTGGCCTGCCTGTTCCCTGTTCTCTGGCCCAGGGATTTACCACGGCTGTGTGGCTGGTTCTGAGGAATTGGACAAATGTACCCCGAGGTGAGCGCTGTACCAGTTACTTTCCTTACTGCTGAGCAAAACGTGTTGGGAGCTTCACTTTGGCCGGTGGGAGGAGTGGTTGTTTGCTCTGCTTCCTGATCTGTGCTTGTAGAGCGCTTCAGAGGTGCCGGGCTCAAGAAGCACTGTGGTGGGTGCTGGCGGTTATCTGAGCCCGAGACGTTGGCTCACTCTCACCCCAGTGCGGCAGGCGCAGAGGAGTGCTGACCCGCCGTAAGAGGCGCTGCGAAGTTGCGTGTGTGCCATGCCTCATGTTGCTGGGGCATTAGGTGGTACCTAGCAACCGGCCAGGACAGCGAGGAGAGAGACACAGCCCACCACAGCCCCACCCAGCAGGACACCCCGACGAGCCTCGGTGCAGTGAGGACGCGTTCAAGACAGGAGGAAGCTGCCCAGCTTCCATTGCCGGGCCACACCCGAAGGGAGTTCCCTTCAAGCACCAAATCCCGGGAGGAGCCTGCACGACCTGAGGCTGGTGGGTGAGTGACCCGCCCTACCTGGCATCCCGGCCAGAGGAGACCGGCTCGGAACTTTTTCTTTTTTCCGCATCTTCGTTGGCAACTGTACCACAAGCTCGTGGGCAGCTACCTTGGGGGCGATTCTTGGTTCCATTGGCACCACGGGGCGGATCCCAGACGGAGGCCCTGGTGCTAGGAATCACTGCAGTTGCCTAGGTAGGCGCGCCTGACATTCGGGAGTCTACGAAGTGCGCCCAAACGCGGTACATAACCCACTATCAGAAGGGCAGGAGTGCCGGGGGTTCAAGGCACCTGAGGGGGTGGAGGTGCCTAAGAGAAGTACCAAGAGGTGTTAGATATACATGCCTAGGGGCACCATGACCTCTGCCTTCTTCTTTGTGACAAGTGCTTAATGGCCCCCAGGGATATATGTGAGGGTGGCCTAAAATATGCGCACATATTATAAGGGCATGTCCTCACCACGGGTTGGTGATGTGTGCAATCTAGGAGTATATATGCCATTGCCCTGCTTATGATTTATGTGTCATACTGTGCCGTTTATGCCTAGGAGGGGCATGATGTGTTAAGGAATGTGCGCTGCTGCAAGTGTCTACTGTGGTGCACTGTTGCTGATGTTTAGGCATAATGTGTTGGGCTAAGTGCAGTCCTAGCCAGTAGTTACTGGCTATCCTTACTGTAATGTGTTTTTACAGTGGCCCGATTGGCCAAGTGATTTGTGTAATTTGTGACGTCATGACAAGTGCCCGTGGCACAGTGATATATATGTGATTGTGTTCTATGGATAATACAAAGGCTATTATTATATAACCTTGTGTGGAGTTTCTTTTGTGGTGTGCCTAGTGTGTCACTGCTGTGTGAGTGCGTTGCGCAAACGCTTTACACATTGCCTCTGGGAAAAGCCTGACTGCTCATGCCAAGCTACCAAGGGGCTGAGCAGGGGCTATCTTCAGCGTGTAACTCCCTTGCCCTGACTAGGATGGTGGTTTCTGCCTGGCTTAGGCGCATGCCCTAGCCAACCAGAAATCCCATTTCTAACAGCTACTTTTTAATGGGTTGTGAAATTGAGATATATTGAATGCTGCCTGCTGGAAAATGCAGTTTTTTTGCCCTGAAAATGTGCTTCATTGCTTCCAGCAGAAGTATTGTAGGGGAATGCCCATCAGGAGCGGCCTGTACAGGTAAGAGCGGTGGGCAGTGGGGCGGAGTGGGGGGGACTCGACAGATGACGACGAGTGAAAATTAATTATTTCTTTAATTTTCCCTCGTTTTCGTCTGTCGAGTCCCCCCCACCCGCCACTTCATTTTCCCTCGTCGTCATCTGATGAGCCCCCCCGACCCGCCCCACCGCTCTTAACTGCATGGGCCGCTCCTGATGCCCATCCTGCCAAGCGGTACCTGGCTGCTGTGCTGGCATCACCCCCAGCCAAGCTGTTTGTGCCAGCATTTCAAATGAGCAGAGCACAGGTGTTTTACTAGATCCTATGCAGTTGCTGCCACTGAGCACCACAGTGGTGGTACCCAGGAGCTGGACAAGCAACACAAAGTGGCAGAGCAGCTGGGCCTGGAGATCACCTGATTCTCACATACCCCCAACAGAAGCACTGTCCCAGCTCACAGGGGCAGAATAGAGCCACAGAGCCCCCCTAACACATCCCCACCCACTTGCAACAGGCAACAATTGGCATGTGGATGGCCCCCCGTGCGACTCTTAAGCGGACTCTGACCTGTGGCACAGCCAGGGGTTCCTGAAATATAGATACTCAAGTACCAAGTACAAGGCACCAAGTATCTCATGTTACACCAATGCTTTTCAATCAATCAATCAAATAGGATTTGTAGAGGCTGCTTATCACACCTGAGCGCATCCAGCACTGCAGACTGTTGCCAACATCTCCAGGAAAGCCCACATTCGTTTTCAGCACTCAGGCCTTCCATCAAATCCTGCATGGTCTCTAGATTTTCATCCTGTAGCTCAACACTTTTCACTTGTGCTTTCACAGGGTATTTTTATTTTTATTTCTTCCACATTGTACTTTATTTTTGAGAAATGTGCGCATTTCAGAAGGTATTGTTTAATTTGTGGGGAAATACTTGCAGGGTTCTCCTTGGGGGGAGAAAGTAATTTCATATCCTGTCTGTGAGAAAAGGTGAGAAAAGGTGTGAAGAAAAAGTAAACCAATCAGGAGTCACTGTTCACAGTTGACAGGGACTTAGGGGCAATTTCAGGCTGACCACAAAGCAGGTTCATCTCGATCAAAGATTTACCTTCAGACTTGTTTATTTTAAACAAAATTGTATTATTTTCATATAACAAAAAACAAAGGACATTAGCTGCCAGGACTTAGTACTTCAGAAACAGAGAATGATCAATCCACCGTGGTAATACAGGACATCAGAAACAGACAATGATCTATGCATAGTAGTACGGAGTAAAACAGGTTAAAAATGTGCTCATCTTTCAAACTCGTACAGCTTGAGTGCATACATATTAAAACATGCTATTTCTCCTCTTCAGCTAGCAACTAACAAACAACAACACCCATCACCCCCACCTTTAGTTACCCCTAACCAAGCTGTCATATATTCAGTTATTATTATTATTATTAAGTTCTTGTATAGCGGATAGCTACCCATAGGGTTTCCCAATGCTTAGGAACAGGTTTAGAGGCCACAAAGTGTGACCTAGAATAACCAGGGGGCATATTATCAAGAAACGGCGTTAAAATTATCGCCGGTTTAGCGGCAGAAAACTGCCGCTAAAGCGGCGATAATGGGCTTGATAATATGCCCTAGAGAATTCCAATAGAAGCCCATGTTCTGGTGTCAACATGGGCTTCTATTGGAATTCTCCAGGGCATATTATCAAGCCCATTATCGCCGCTTTAGCGGCAGTTTTCTGCCGCTAAACCGGCGGTAATTTTAACGCCGTGCTTGATAATATGCCCCCAGGTTTTTAGTTCCTTGCGGAAGGTAGACAGGGAGATGCAGCATTTGAGACATTCAGGGAGAGCATTCCACAGTTTAGGGCCCAGAAAAGAAAAAGAGCGGCCACCCATCCGGCGCGCCTAACTCTGGTCACTGTGAAAAAGAATCAGTTGCTGGAGCACAGAGAGAGTGTGGGGTGGTAGGGAACAACTAGTTTTTGCAGGAATCGAGGTACCAAGTTTGAGTTTATTTTCTACATAAAACAAAGTGCATTAAAGTTTATACACTTGTCCACTGAGAGCCAGTGGAGATCGCAGAGAAGACCAGATGCAGAAGAGTAATTTGTAAGCTGGAATAGGAGCTTGGCGGCAGAGTTCTGAACTGCTGGGGACCCCAAAGCTGGGGGTTCCCTGCCCAGCACCATGACCTTGTCATAAATTCAATTTTAGAAATGTGGAGTTCATCCAGGTGGAGACAAGATTGAGGCAAAAGTTAAAATCTTCTGCACTGGCTTCTTGCTCGGACGACAAAGAAAAAAGAAGACAAAGAGTCCCCCTCCCAGCTGAAGCTTCTCCTCTAAAATCAATTCATTTCACCTTCTGAATCCTCCAGCAAAAGCTCAGAGCTGCCAGATGTATTTAAGCCAAGGTCCAGAGCTCGTAGGTTATCTACTAAATGTTCCAATGCTCTAGCCCTATTAATTTTCCCCGCCCTCTCTTCAGTTTACGAAACAATACAGCACTCCCAAGTTCTGCCCATTTATTATTATTATTATTATTATTATTATTAATAAATTAAATTTATATGGCGCACAGCTACCCGGAGGTTTCCCGGCGCCTACGGACCCGCACTAAAAGAAGAGAACATGCTCTAGTGGTTAAATAACCACATTTTTAAATCCTTACGAAATTTATGATAGATGGTTTCCTGGCGTAGTTGAAATGGAAGAGAGTTCCATAAAGATGGAGCTAAGTAGGCAAAAGACCGTCCACCCATGCGTGCTCGTTTGATCTTGGGAACTTGAAATTTTAATTGGTTAGAAGATCGCAGAAGTCGAGAGGGAAGGTAAGGATGTACCAAGGCACTAAGATAATGTGGTGCTAAATTTATTTTGATCCTATGCATATAGCAGAGGGCCTTGAATTTTGAACGATTTTCTATCTTAAGCCAGTGAAGATCACGGAGAGGACCTGAAATAGAGGCCATTCTGGGTAGCTGACATAGTAGTCTGGCCGCAGAATTTTGGACCACTTGCAGCTTACGGGTCACTTCCTTACTCACACCCAAATACAGGACATTGCTGTAGTCCAATCTGGACACGATCAAGGCCTGAATAACAGTTTTTTGCGTGGGTAAAGGAAGCATCCAAAGAATTTTTTTTAGCCATTTTAAAATTGTAAAACAGGTTGAAACAACCTTAACTACTTGCTGTTTCATAGACAATTGGTCGTCAATAATTATACCAAGGTTGCAAACAGATTGTGTAGGGTTGGGGAGATCACCCATCTGAGGTGGCCAATGCTGGGGACCCCAAAGAGTTTTATTTCCGAAGATAAGGAGTTCCGTTTTCCCTCCGTTTAGTTTCAACCTATTTGTATGCATCCATCCAGCTATCTTTTGTAGCCCAACCTGGAGAGAGGATATGTTGGAAGTCTCCTTGGAAGACAAGGAGAAAATAAGCTGGGTGTCATCCGCATATGAATATATGGTCAGCCCAGCCTCCTCCGCAATAGAAGCCAGGGGGCTAACATAGATGTTGAAAAGTAATGGGCTAAGTATAGAGCCCTGAGGTACGCCATACGGGAAGAATGAATCTTAGAGTTAGCCGTAGGGGAAAAGACCTGGAAAGTCCTACTGGACAAAAACTAGACAACCACTTGAGAGCTGATCCGACAATGCCCCTTGAATGTAAAGTTTGTAAAAGAGTCTTGTGTGATACAATGTCGAACGCGGCACTCAAGTCTAATAAAATAAGTGCCACGGTCTCTCCCTTATCCACACATTGGCGAATAACTTCAGTGACTCCCAAGAGCGTGGATGCAGTAGAGAAGCCAGCTCTAAATCCCGATTGAGATGGGTGTAGAATGTTCTGGGAGTCCACAAATTGCGTCAACTGAAAATTAATATGTTTTTCCAGAATCTTAGAGAAAGCTGGAAGTAGGGAGAACGGGCGGAAGTTAGATGAAACTTCTGGATCAGAATTAGTTTTTTTTAGTAAGGGAAGGACCATAGCATGTTTCCAGGCCGCTGGAACCCTTGCTTCGCATAGCAATGCATTGAGGAGGTTCATGATAGTATTAAGTATTGATAAGTCCAGGTTTTGCAAAATAGAAATAGGAAGGGGATCCTTGGGAGAGCCAGATTTTATGCTAGTTAAAATACGATAAAAAGAAGAGATATCAAAGGGTATCCAAATTTCGAGCAAATTGCCCGATCTGTCATTAGTGTCAAGCGGCAGGGACATGTTAGTACAATCACAAAAACCAGCTCATCTCACCATTTAAGCAGTCATGGTCCCCCAGCAGATATCCAATGCATTTTTTATTCTCATTTTGCAAGTATCAATGCCAAATCAATAAATCTAGCACTGGTTTTTCACATTTAGGGCATGGGTAGCCCCCAAGGAGACAGGCCAGGGGGTGTACAAGGGATCTCCCGTTGTGTGATATCATTAACACAGTCCACCACTGCTACCCGCTAAAGAGGGGCAGGATCATACCATATGAAACAATTCTGCTCCAAATTCCCCACATCTTGGACATGTGTTGTAGGCAGGATTGTTTTTGTGCAGGAAGGGTCTCCTTCATGCACAAAAAAATAATTTCAAGGGTCTTGTTCCTCTAGCACACACAGGAAGAGGAATAAACATATTTCTCCTCGTTACACCTCTCCTGGGGAGGCATATATTTTTGGTGCATTCCAAGGTTTACCAGGTTTGATAAATCTTAGAATGTTTCAAAAACTATTGGAGTTTTCTGGGAACACCCACCCCAGCGCCCATGGAACACCTCCCTTGTGCAGAGTAATCCAACGCAGTTATTTGTGCCGCATTGCATTACTTCATATATTTGAAGCCTTTCAAAGCCACACAAAGTGGCTTTGCGTGGCTTCAAAAATATGACTTAGAGGTTTGCGTCACGCATGTACCATGTTGTGTGGTGCAAGCATGATGCAAAGCTCTCAAAAATATGCCCCTTAGTCTCTGCTGCATCATAGGAAGTCCTCTTCAAGCCGGATAGCCATTGGATGATGCTACATTGAAGCCATTGGTTTAGGTGGGAAAATCCTGGATAGGAAAAATCCAAAATCCATGCCCAAGAAGACTTCTTGATGGACAGATACTTTTTGCACCTTCTCCCAGTCAAGATTTTCGAGTTCTGACTTAGTTTCTTTTTCATAGCTCAGGACAAGGCTGCAAGCTGTATCCAACTATAAGATACACAGGGCCAGGAGAAATGATAGGTCTCAGCAGCAATATGGCAGCTGGCATGCTGAATGCCGCATCAGGAGCACTGTAACTCCTGTGAGAGCTCACCTCCCACTGCTGTCTGTACCTCCTTCATGATGTCGACATCGCGCTGGCCCCTGCCCCTGCATGGATGGTTAGTTTTACTCTGAAAAGTAACTGCAGCTGCTGGGACCGTTACTCCCCTTCCCGGTTGGTTGCCCTCTTCTGCGGTCTCACGCTGCGGAGTTCTGCAGGGCATCTGGGGCAGTGGTGGTAATTCTTCAGACACCAAAAAAACTACAGTGGATATCGGAGCACACATGTAGTCTGATTCTGGAAGTGTTACCACAGTGGATTTTGGAAGCGAATACTGGGAGGTACTGTGACCCCTGCCTGGTTCTTTGATGGTAGCATGTGGTGGAGCTTCTGGAGAAGCAGGCGGAGTGCTGTGGGGGCATTTCAGCAGGGCTCAGAACCTTGACAAATTCTCTGGCTTGCTGTGTGGTCTTTGGAGGACAAGCTAGAGTTGATATGGTGATTGGAATGTGTCTCTAATACCCGTCTCAATGGTTCGGCATAATCTTGGATGGAGACATGAATCGCTAAATAAGAGACTGAATGCCAGGAACCTGGTTGGTTCTTCTCTTAATTTGACTCAGTAATGATATGTCTGAATAGCTATGTGTCCTGAGCTTGAAGCAGTAGAGCAGCAGTACTTGGTCTTTTGGTAAAATAAACTCTCCAATACCAGGACAGCATTTTCAAAGCTGTATAATGGCCGGTTTTAGATCCAGGACTGGCAGCAACAGAAACCCCTTCATTGTTAAAATCGATCTGCATTAATCTAATAAACCTAACACACTTAGGGGGATATTCTCAAGAATGTGTGATAATCATTGCAAAATTAGCTTAACGCAAATTTGCACATCTCAGCCCATCGTGGGAAAATAACACTGTGTCAACGTTGCATTCTCAACCCGGCGGCACCATGAAATAGTCTCACGATAACGCGCCAAATGACCACGTTAAAATGAACGCAATGCCGAAACAATGCGAAACACGAACGCGAAAAACGGTGCGATGCCCCAAATCGCGATACAAAAATCAGCGATAACCAGCGACAGGCCTGCAATTCCCACTCGTCATGCGGGAAAATGCACTATAAAAGCACAGAAAAACACAAACAAAACAATTCAAACTGCGTAGGACCATGGATGCACCCGGACCGAGTTCAGAGGACAATGCGAACCCCACAAGCCCCACAGACGACCATCAAGGAACCCCGGGGTCGGGGAAGGGCCAGGAGAAGAGGAAGAGGAAGATGGGGTTCAGTCCGCAGGAAAACAGGATCATCGTCACGGAGGTGATAGAACACTACCAACAACTGTTCGTCACCTCCACTGTGTCATTGGCAACACAAACGGAAATATGGCAGTCGATCATGAACAACGTGAATGCAGTCGGAGTGTTGAGGAGGTCAATGGAGGAGGTCAAGAGGCGCTGGCATGATGTGAATAGCCAAACCAAGCAGAAACTCGCTGCCAACCGGAAGGCAGCAATGGCGACTGGAGGTGGGAGTCCTGCGCCACAGGAGGAGCTGGATGAGCTGGAGGAAATGGTGGCCACAGTCATCAGTGTGGAGACGGTGCAAGGAGTTGGGGGTCCGGACACAGCTCGATATGACCTGACCCAACAGCAACAGGGTGAGTAACTACCAGGGACTGGGGGGACGGGGGGAGATGGGCACAATGGCACACATGCACAATTATGTGTAGCACACTCACAATGATCGTGGAACATGTCCCAGATACCCCTGGCACACTTCAGCACACATAGAAACACCAAGTAGGCCCTTGTGTACTATGTGCACAAAGGGGCCCCCCTCCCTATCACCAATCCTACAACCTACCCATGCACATGTGCTGAATCCAGCAAAGCAGTGGCTCTGTGAGCCACACCGACAATGCAAGTGACACTGCATGACCAATAGCATGGCTGCAGTCAAAATACATGACATGGTGCACAACACGACACTGAGGTGGCCCAGTGTGGATCACATCCTCAAAGGAGCAGGTCACACTCTGACACATCCACGTGCACATACAACCCCTGACGTCAACAACACATCTGCAGACAAACAATGCACAAGAGTACAAAAACCGTCCAAGAGCACAAATGACCCAAGTCGCCCACATCTCAGCACCTTAAAAGCACACAAGTCAAAGGCACACCACCTCAAAGGGATAAGGGGCCGCTAAAGCAGAGCTGCAGTGGCCACTCTCCCACAATGCAGCACACACACATAGCAATCACAGCACATCAACATTGACGACAATGTGGTACAAAGTGCAACACTTTCACTACAGAACAGAGGACACAACTGGTGCCGCTTGTGCATAGAAACTGGCCAATCACATCTGGCATAGCAGGAAACTGTGAGATGATAATGTACGAGTACAACCTCACATCCGTCATGTAGTCGAAATGTCCACAGTCTCCCATCAAATAGCCAGCTCATCCAAAGCAGTCACAATGTACATTGTCATGCAGTCTGTATGCAAACATGTACAATGCGTCAACATACATGGAACACAATGTTAACCTGCATCTCCCCTTTACATTGCAGAGGGACAATCAACATCTCCTGCAGAGCAGACCAGACATCTCTTCAGTGATGATGATGAGGACCCCCTGGCTATCTGCTCTGACACCCTCCAACGGCTCGTGGACAGCCTCCGCACCCCACCTCCAGGAGCAGGGCAGCCCAGCTGCATCGAGGTGACCCCACAGCAGGAAGCACCCACCACCATGGCTGGCTCCCAGCACCTCACGGAAAGACACATGGCATTCCAACGCCGTGTGTTAGACTGCCAGAGGGGGCTGGCTGAACAGGTACGGGTGGGTTTCGACCTCATGGCAGCCAAACTTGATGCCATATGTGGGTGTGTGAGTCCCATCAGGGACCACTTACAGTCCCTAACGGACACCCACAGTCCGTTCCATGCTCTACAACAATCCTTGGCTGAACTCGCTGGAGCCATTACTCGGATACAAGAACTGTCCAGTCAGACAGGCTCCAGCGATAACAGCACAGAGATGGCACAGATGCGGAGGACAATGGAGGACATGGAGCGGATGCAGGCTGGAAGGATGGCTGCCGCGGCTGTACACCAGCGAGATGTAGCTGGGATCTTCCATGCCCTGCAGAACCTCATCTTGCCAATGCTGCCACAGAGCCTGTCCCAGATGACTGCTGCAGGAACGTCGACACACACATCTCCGCCCCTGATGTGTCAGTGGCACACAGTGATGCAGCCATACCACCTCCACCCCCTGATGTGTCAGTGGCACACAGTGATCCAGCCTTAAAACCACCACACACACCTGACACACCTGACACAGAAGACATATCAGAGGACTAAGATGTGGATGGCAATGACTCTGTGTGAGAAAGGAGGTTGTAGCATACATCCCCCCCATATGGCCTGTTCCTGCTTGGTTCAGCCCTCTGCATCCTGCCCAGGAACAACACCTTCCACTGTCCCCCGAAACACTCTGCGACATTCACCTGGACCCCAACATGGACTGCCATATCTGCTCTGGTTACCAATGACACAGCAATCAGGCTGCGGACTGAACTCTTCCTCTTCCGATTAAATTGTCATTCCCCAAAGGACTCTGGTTGGCCCTCCACTGGGCAACCATGTAATGTGGGGTTTGCATGGCCATGTACTGCTCCAGCTCCGACACTCCACAGAATGTGAATAAAACATTCCAAATCACACAGATGTGTCATGTCTATGTCCAATCAAGTATAAAAGTATGGATGAATGTAGGGACAATGATTGCACAAAAAGGTACACCCTGGGAAATGACATCAATGCGCATGTTTGACCATGACCCACATGGCCAATTAGATGACTGTGAAGGCGTGAACTAGCTGTGGCCTCATGGCTCATGAACAACAATCTCGCAACCCCCCAACGTAGCCCCACATCCATGTATTAAGTGGACGTGTGTAAAAATGTCTAATCCGGTAGCAGGCCTAAAGTAGTGTCCCCATCACATGTGACAACAGGACATCTCTTCGCATACCTACTCACACTCAACTGTGTGGACACAGCCTGTCTTGATGGATCACATTGATCCACATGGCAAGAAGTTGGACACCATAGTAACATTGCTGAAGACACGTAAGAGCACAGGTCTACTAGCAACTATCCCAACCACAATGTCTGGCTCACAGAGGTGGAGCTGGCAAAAGCGACTCTAAGTGAAATGCGTCAGTCAGTACCTTCCTGTGTACGGCAATGCTCATTGAGGCACACGATTTGTCATTCTAATCAACACTCATCACAGTTGAACACTAGTGAAGTGGCATAGACTTCATTAGCATGTGCGTGTCAGTACAGGCAAGACAAGGGCCACAATATGCAGACCAATGCTTCAGACACTAACAGGCAGAATGGGAACATGTAGAGGTGCAAGAAATGGGGAGGCACAAATGAACACCAATCATTACGGATGGCAACGGTCTCAACCGACCTTGCCTTGCTGGACGAATTATGTGATGTTTGGCGTTTGCTCATTGCCCCGTGTCAGGGGACACGACTCACAGCCCATGGGATCTGCATAGTGCTGTACCACCGGACTGCGCAGCCTGTCTGCTCTGCTGACAGTGAGCAGGTGAAAGGGTCCAACAAGGTCACATGTAGTACAACATTGCCATGTGTGTACTCTCCCTCCAGCAGTATGTCAGATTTAGGTACCTTGCCAAGCGACGCTGTGCAGCTCCGCCCATGGGACTGCCTCACCTTGCACAGGTGTGTGTCAACACGCGTAGGTGCACGCACATGCATTCTGAGTCCAGGCGAATGCAGCCATGTCCACTGTTGTGGTGGGATATGTGACCATTTCTCCAAGATGCAACAAGGTGTTGGGACCTGTACTCTGGGTTACAAGCAGTTGTGGCTGCAGGAACGTAGTTACTCGTCCATGAATGCGAGCGCAGCTTCCTGGCCCATCAGTTCCAAGAGTACGTCGTTGTCGGCTTCAACGAACATGAGGGCGAGCCAATCCATTAACTGGTCTGGACAGATGTGCTCCGTCCACGCAGTTTCACCAATCCGCAACACAGCCCAATAGGGCAGTGCTTCGATGTGGTCACTGCACACGAGGACTTGTGCAATCTCCCATGCCCAACTGCCAGCACATACGCCAAATATCAAGGCATCCCATGAACGAGTATCACGGTTACACTCCTGGTCATGGGCCAACAGGGGCGCACACACAAGTCATAATCCAGTTCAGCTACCGTTGTGTTGGATAGGCAGACATCCATGGGCCACTCGAATATGCATGATCGACAGTGGAACCAGGGCTGGACGCAGGTGATGTACGCAAGACGGAAGCTCAGACGGTAACTGATGCACAACACTGCCAGTGGCAGTGCCCCCAACAAATGCAGCATACGTGCACGGTACAGTTCCACGTGACAGGGGTTGCGCATGTGCCCGGGATGTTCTGCCATTCCGTTGGTGGCTCTCGTAGAACCGGCACTCTTCTGACCTGCGGCAGTTATGTGGATGAAATGCCACAGCTCAGAGCAGTGAGCAGTATGTGTGTGCAACGTTTTGACGTATGGGTTGTTGTGTACGTAAGTGTCAAGGGCATTCCATGCAAGAGTCCCTCGAGCAAGGACTTCTGTGTGTGGGGTGTGGATACGTTGGTCTTTCATAGCGCTGTGCGTAGTGTGGGAGTCGTCATCATCTGCTATGGTATGTCTCTCAGGGGGTGCCTGCCGCATGCAAGATCAAGGTCGGAGGTGCAGGTGTCCTTCTGCCTCATGTATTGAGACAAAGGAGCTTTCATCCCTAATGTTAGTCTGACTACTGCTTGCATTCTGGAATTGTGATGTGGCTTTCGCGCTGCAATTGAGGCTAGGCCCTAGGCTTATGGTGCACCAATAGCAAAACACACACAACAGTTGGCATGCATGAGCCAAGAGCCCGAGCGGCCTTGCTCCCCTTGTACAATACCTTCGTGCGCGGCCGCCCTCCGGGTGCATGCAACATTGCAACATTGTCGATTGCGGGCCGTGTGGCGCAGACACTGCAACAGAGACACACGCATCAGTTGGTTTCCTGTCCAGCCCAGAAATTAACCACGCCCAGAGCCCAGGGATAATTGTTCACACCCCTATGCTGGCCTGGCGTACGCTGAGCCAGCCCACTCGGGTTACGTATAAAGGGGACGACGACGACGCTACGTGTCCGGAGGTGACATGGCTGCGTCTGCCTGGCATGTCACGAGACTCAATCAGAAAGGGTCCATGACTTATGTTGCACAGAGTTGGTGGCACCGGAAACACTGCAGGTGGCACGGGCCTACCGCCACGGTATGGTGACTTTCGGTGCACTGAGGTAGGGGCACCTTAGGTGCTGAGCAGGTGTGCAGCCTGCGATGATGCGCCATCCTGGCAGTCCGGACTGGAAGGATTTGTGTGAGCCCTGCTGGACCGCAGTGTAGGCCTGAGCCAGCGGGCAGCGCAGGCCTACCGCCACGTGGCGTTGCCTCGTGGTTCACAGAGTTAGTGGCACCTATAGTGCTGAGCAGGTGTGCAGCCTGCGATGATGCTGTGTGCACTGATATGATCTCTGCCATTGTGAAATCAAGACCCAGAATCACGTGTGTGACCTAGTGGCCCGCGGGGCTGCATGATGTGGAAGCTGCAAAGGTCGCGGACCCCGGGCTTGGAGCTTGCACCGGCACGTGGTGGGCCCTCTTGGAGACACGCTGGTGCCGGATGGTGAGCAGTGAGGCCTGGGTGCGCAGGGGCGGGCAAACACCACTGGACGGCGGGAGGGGCTGGGGGTGCAGCAGCCTGTGTGCGCAGGGGCTGCCAAGCGATGATGGCGTGTGCAATGATTTGTACTCTGCCATTCATGAATCTGGACTCTGTTTCAGATAAGGGACCTGGTGGACTGCGGTGTATACCGGCACGTGGTTGGAGACACACCAGTGGCAGCAGGTGAGCAGTGAGGCCTGGGTCCGCAGTGTCGGCACTCTCTCTCCCTCTCCCTCTCTTCCTTTGACTGTCTCTCTCTCTTCCTCTGTTACTCTCTCTCTCCTTCTCCCTCTCTTCCTTTGACTGTCTCTCTCTCTCTTCCTCTGTTACTCTCTCTCTCCTTCTCCCTCTCTTCCTTTGACTGTCTCTCTCTCTTCCTCTGTTACTCTCTCTCTCCTTCTCCCTCTCTTCCTTTCACTCTCTCTCTCTCTCCCTTTCTTTCTCTCTCTCTCTGTCCTTTGATGTGCGCATGACACACCTTCTTCTCTTGTATTTTGTCATGCAGGCTGTGTCTTACAGATTGTCCAGTGAAGACCCGCCCTGACTATTCCGAATAGTTGTTTTGAGTTACATTTGAATTAAATAACTTGTTTTGAAATTCAAAGATGAATGTATGATTCTCCTTTTTCTGACCACACATGAATGTTGATTGTTGTACTTGTGTGACATCAGGCGAATTGTTATGTTCATGATTTCGTAAAGTTGATGTAAAATATCTTTGTCTGGGGTAGGGCCCGGGGGTGGAGGGAAAGGTCCTGGGGGGGGGGTGGCGGGTGTTATGGCCTCTTGGGTGTCCGGCTGCGTGATCAGTGGCTCCATGGCATCTGTTGTTCTTCTGGTGTGGCTGTGGGCTGGGCTCCCATTTCTGGTGCAGGTTATCATCCGACTTAATACCAGGAAAGAGCAGGTGTTAATTCCCTGCTGCTAATGCGCCTTATCGCATGTTTTGTGATCTTATCGCCGAACTGGCTGGTCGTTGAGAATGTTGCGAAGTTGTGTTTTTGCAGCTTTTTGCACGGGAGCGCCTACTCTGCATCTCATTAGCGTTAGTTGCCGGTGTCATCCGTGGCGATGTTTTTTGCAGCTGCTATCGCGGGAAAACTGCCGGTATCGGCTGCTAGCACCAGCTTGTGAATAGGGCGATAAATCTATCGCCACTTTGGCTGTGATAAAGTGCTGCTAACTCGGCGATGAGTCCTTGAGAATATGCTCCTTAGTTGCGGCAGGGGCAGGGGACGACACGAAAGGCACAGAGTTTCCCCGGTGGTCTGCTACATTCCCAGATGGAGGCAGAGGCGCACAGCTGCCTATAATCACCTTCACAAATTAAGATTGGTGTTTTCCTGAGGTCAGGCTGCAGGACTGTAACCTAACAGATAACATTCGACCTTGTCTCTCAGAAGTAACAAATATTATAAATACTGCAGATAGTGTAGCACACGGAAAGCAGGGGGGTCACTTAGTGCCGATTCATCGGAGGAGGTAAGTGCTCAATTTTACAGTCCAGAAAGATAACCTTTAAGGCCCTTTGATAACCTTTCCTTTAAAAACAACCTTTCTTCCGCTCCTTATTAATCTTTCACTTCAGATTCCAACCGGAGGGTGGAATCGTCCAATCCTTGGGATGTCTCAGCCACCCATTTAAATACTACCATTTGAAAAGCAAGACTGTTACTTGTCGTAAGTTACCACTTGTTAACCTTTATTTATAATTATTTTATTTTGATGAGAATGTATCAATTTTGATTGATTACACCTCCACCTTATTCCTCATTTTAGATTCTTACGTTGCTGGACAATGTTTCCGGCCTTTTTGGAATAAATTGAAACTCCTGATAATTTTGTACCATTCGACTCTTTGAGAGACGACATCTCCTTCGGATACATATATTACATCCAGGATTGGAGGAGTTTTTACAATTGGTGAGTTTTGCCCCTTTTCCTAGTCCTAATCTTATCATGAATCCTCAACGCACATCACTCATGGCTTTAATTTCTCTACCAGAGGCTGATCATACCTCCTCCTTTTTCTTTCCTCATTTTAGATTCACACTTTGCTGGACAATGCTTCCAGCCTTTTGAATAAATTGAAAGTCCCTGAAAATTTTGCACCATTGGATTATTTGAGAGACGACGTCTCCTTCTGATACATATATTCCATCCAGGATTAGAGGAGTTTTAAGAATTGGTGAGTTTTTGCCCCTTTTCCTAGTCTTAATCTAATTATGAGTCCTCCACGCATATCACTCATGGCATTAATTTCCTTACTAGAGGCTGTCCATAGTCCGCATACCAGTCCTGAGGAAAACCCCCTGTGACGCCAACTAACCACGCATACCTTTGGGTCGAAACGTCGATGCTTCATTTAGTTGTCCAATTCCCAAGTCTCTCCATCCCTGTATTAATAGGAAGGCAGTCCAAGGTTTGGTTTGGCCGTTTTGAATTTCAAACGAAATGGACCCATAAAGTGTTATATTGTTGTGCATCCAACTTGTGTTCGTCCCTGATGATAATTTTCTTGAACACTTTATGTAACAATTCTTCACTAAAGTCACTTTATTATTATTCTCTTTATTTGTCATTTGTATCTGCGACAGCCTTTCATATATTTAAGTATTATAAAATGCTATATAAGCTTAAAAACTGATTCATCGTGTTTTAGTGCGTTCTGACTCTTTTTCCTCGTCCTAAGTAATTACGAGATCTTTCATTGATATCATGTGCTATCTGGGATAGATACGTTGTGCTACTTTGGTTAGACACATTTAACTGCCAACTAGGCCTGACCTAAGCAATTGCTTCACAGAACCTACTTTAGCTTATACCATTAATGCCCTGGCTCTGAGGAACACAAGGTTTACCCCATTGTCTTCAATGGTTCGCTGTTCAATGGAAGCTGCTGATACTGTTCATATGTTTCTCACCTGTTCTAAATTGTCATCATGTTGGTCATCCATTGGCAGGGTTTCCCAGACGTGGGTATCTTGCTCACTTTGCCACTGGAATCAAGCCAACGTTATCCCAAAACTGGTCCCAGGATGCTTGTTTCCGGTCCAGGGAGGACCTGGCCTGGCAGTTCGTGCTGGACTGTTCCCATGAGGCATAGGTTCAAGACTGATTTGCATTTGGCTGGGTCCAAACTGAGGTGGCGAAGTGAGCTAACGAATGATGATGGATTCAACCCAGATCTGTGACTGGGGCTAAGTGTCTGAAAAGTTTCAGCGCTCCGCCCATCATCTCTTTGTATTTGCTTTATCCGCCCTAAGTTGGCAGGGTATGCCCAGACATGGCTCCCTTCCTCACTTTGCCACTGGAACCAAGCTAGCCTTGAAGATGAGGAGTGTTACCCCGGTACCGGTCCAAGGATGTTTGTTTCTGGTCCAGGGAGGACCTGGCCTGGCAGTTCGGGTTGGACTGTTCCCAAGAGGCACAGGGTCAAGACTGATTTGCATATGGCTGGGTCCAAACTGGGGTGGTGAAGTAAGCTAAAGAATGATGATGGACTCAACCCAGATTTGCGAATGGGGGTGGGTGTCTGATAATTTTCAGCACTCTGTCCATCATCTCCTTGTGTTTGTTTTGTTCGCACCAAGTTGGCAGGGTATGCCCAGATGTGGGTCCCTTGCTCACTTTGCCACTGGAATCAAGTTAGCCTGGCTGATGAGGGGTGTAACCCTGAAACCGGTCCCAGGATGCTAGTTTCCGGTCCAGGGAGGACCTGGCCTGGCAGTTCAGGCTGGACTGTTCCCATGAGGCACAGGGTCAAGACTGATTTGCATATGGCTGGGTCCAAACTGGAGTGGCGAAGTGAGCTAAAGAATGATGATGGATTCAACCCAGATCTGTGACTGGAGGTGAGTGTCTGAAAAGTTTCAGCGCTCTGTCCATCATCTCCTAGTGTTTGCTTTGTTCACAATCCTTTGGCAGGATATGCCCAGACGTGCGTCCCTTGCTCACTTTGCCACTGGAATTAAGCTAGCGTGACTGATGAGGGATGTTACCTCGAAACCGGTCCCAGGATGCTTGTTTCCAGTCCAGGAAGGACCTGGCCTGGCAGTTCGGACTAGACTGTTCCCATGAGGCACAGGGTCAAGACTGATTTGCATATGGCTGGGTCCAAACTGGAGTGGCAAAGTGAGCTAAAGAATGATGACGGATTCAACCCAGATCTGTGACTGGGGGTGAGTGTCTGAACAGTTTCAGTGCTCCGTCTATCATCTCCTTGTGTTTGCTTTGTTCACCCTCAGTTAGCAGGGTATGCCCAGATGTGGGTCCCTGGCTCACTTTGCAACTGGAATCAAGCTAGCCTGGCTGATGAGGGGTGTTACCTCGAAACCAGGCCCAGGATGCTTGTTTCCAGTCCAGGGAGGACCTGGCATGACAGTTCGGACAGGAATGTTCCCATGAGGCACAGGGTCAAGACTGATTTGCATATGGCTGGGTCCAAACTGGGGTGGCGAAGTGAGCTAAAGAATAATGATGGATTCAACCTAGATCTGTGACTGGAGGCGAGTGTCTGAAAAGTTTCAGCGCTCCGTCCATCATCTCATTGTGTTTGCTTTGTTCACCCTCTGTTGGCAGGATATGCCCAGACGTGGGTCCCTTTCTCACTTTGCAACTAGAATAAAGCTAGCCTGGCTGATGAGGGGTGATACCTCGAAACCAATCCCAGGATGCTTGTTTCCAGTCCAGGGAGGACAAGGTGTGGCAGTTCGGACAGTAATGTTCCCATGAGGCACAGGTTCAAGACTGATTTGCATATGGCTGCGTCCAATATGGGGTGGCAAAGTGAGCTAAACAATGATGATGGATTCAACCCAGATCTGTGACTGGAGGTGAGTGTCTGAAAAGTTTCAGTGCTCCGTCCATCATCTCCTTGTGTTTGTTTTGTTCGCCCTCCTTTGGCAGGATATTTCCAGACGTGGGTCCCTTTCTCACTTTGCCAGTGGAATCAAGCTAGCCTGTCTGATGAGGGGTGTTACCTCGAAACTGGTCTCAGAATGCTTGTTTCCAGTCCAGGGAATACCTGGCATGGCAGTTCGGGCTGGACTGTTCCCATGAGGCACAGGGTCACAACTGATTTGCATATGACTGGGTCCAAACTGGGGTGGCAAAGTGAGCTAAAGAATGATAATGGATTCAACCCAGATCTGTGACTGGGGGTGAGTGTCTAAACAGTTTCAGCATTCCGTCCATCATCTCATTGTGTTTGCTTTGTTCACCCTCTGTTGGCAGGATATGCCCAGACGTGGGTCCCTTGTTCACTTTGCCACTGGAATCAAGCTATCCTGGCTGATGAGGGGTGTTACCTCGAAACCGTTCCCAGGATGCTTGTTTCCAGTCCAGGGAATACCTGGCATGGCAGTTCGGACAGGAATGTTCCCATGAGGCACAGGGTCAAGACTGATTTGCATATGGCTGGGTCCAAACTGGGGTGGCAAAGTGAGCTAAAGAATGATGATGGATTCAACCCAGATCTGTGACTGGAGGTGAGTGTCTGGAAAGTTTCATCCTTCCATCCATCATCTCCTTGTGTTTGCTTTGTTCGTCCTCCTTTGGCAGGATATGCCCAGACGTGGGTCCCTTGCTCACTTTGCCACTGGAATCAAGCTATCCTGGCTGATGAGGGGTGTTACCTCGAAACCGTTCCCAGGATGCTTGTTTCCAGTCCAGGAAGGACCTGGCCTTGCAGTTCGGACTGGACTGTTCCCATGAGGCACAGGGTCAAGACTGATTTGCATATGGCTGGGACCAAACTGGAGTGGCGAAGTGAACTAAAGAATGATGATGGATTCAACCCAGATCTGTGACTGGGGGTGGGTGTCTGAACAGTTTCAGTGCTCCGTCCATCATCTCCTTGTGTTTTCTTTGTTCACCCCAGTTAGTAGGGTATGCACAGGTGTGGGTCCCTGGCTCACTTTACCACTGGAATCAAGCTAGCCTGGCTGATGAGGGGTGTTACCTCGAAACCAGTCCCAGGATGCTTACTTCTAGTCCAGGGAGGACCTGGCATGGCAGTTCAGACAGGAATGTTCCCATGAGGCACGGGGTCAAGACTGATTTGCATATGGCTGGGTCTAAACTGGGGTGGCGAAGTGAACTAAAGAATGATGATGGATTCAACCTAGATCTGTGACTGGAGGTGAGTGTCTGAAAAGTTTCAGCACTCCCTCCATCATCTCCTTGTGTTTGCTTTGTTCGCCCTAATTTGGCAGAGTATTCCCAGACATGGGTCCCTTGCTCACTTTGCCAATGGAATCAAGCTAGCCTGGCTGATGAGGGGTGTATCCCGGAAACCGGTCCCAGGATGCTTGTTTACGGTCCAGGGAGGACCTGGCCTGGCAGTTCGGGCTGTACTGTTCTCATGAGGCACAGGGTCAAAACTGAGTTGCATATGACTGGGTCCAAACTGGGGTGACTAAGTGAGCTAAAGAATAATGATGGATTCAACGCAGATCTGTGACTGGAGGTGAGTGTCTGAACAGTTTCAGCGCTCCGTCCATCTTCTCCTTTTGTTTGCTTTGTTCGCCCTAAGTTGGCAGAGAATGCCCAGGCGTGGGTTCCTTGCTCACTTTGCCACTGGAATCAAGCTAGCCTGGCTGATGAGGGGTGTTACCTCGAAACCAGTCCCAGGATGCTTGTTTCCAGTCCAGGGAGGACCTGTTGTGGCAGTTTGGACAGTAATGTTCCCATGAGGCACAGAGTGAAGACTGATTTGCATATGGCTTGGTACAAACTGGGGTGGCAAAGTGAGCTAAAGAATGATGATGGATTCAACCCAGATCTGTGACTGGGGGTGAGTGTCTGAACAGTTTCAGCGCTCCGTCCATCATCTCCTTGTGTTTGCTTTGTTTGCCCTAAGTTGGCAGAGAATGCCCAGACGTGGGCCCCTTGCTCACTTTGACACTGGAATCAAGCTAGCCTGGCGATGAGGGGTGTAACCCCGAAACCGGCCTCAGGATGCTTGTTTCCGGTCCAGGGAGGACCTGGCCTGGCAGTTTGGGTTGGACTGTTCCCATGAGGCACAGGGTCAATACTGATTTGCATATGACTGTTTCCAAACTGGGGTGGCGAAGTGAGCTAAAGAATGATGATGGATTCAACCCAGATCTGGGACTGGAGGTGAGTGTCTGAAAAGTTTCAGCGCTCCATCCATCATCTACTTGTGTTTGCTTTGTTCGCCCTCCTTTGGCAGGATATGCCCAGACGTGGGTCCCTTGCTCACGTTGCCACTGGAATCAAGCTAGCCTGGCTGATGAGGGGTGTTACCTCGAATCCAATCCCAGGATGCTTGTTTCCAGTCCAGGGAGGACCTGGCAGGGCAGTTCGGACTGGAATGTTTCCATGAGGCACAGGGTCAACACTGATTTGCATGTAGCTGGGTCCAAACTGGAGTGGCGAAGTGAGCTAAAAAATGATGATGGATTCAACCCAGATCTGTGACTGGGGGTGAGTGTCTCAACAGTTTCAGCACTCCGTCCATCATCTCCTTGTGTTTGCTTTGTTCGCCCTAAGTTGGCAGAGTATGCCCAGACATGGGTCCCTTGCTCACTTTGCCAATGGAATCAAGCTAGCTTAGCTGATGAGGGGTGTAACCCCGAAACCGGTCTCATGATGCTTGTTTCCGGTCCAGGGAGGACCTGGCCTGGCAGTTCGGGCTGGACTGTTCCCATGAGGCACAGGGTCAAGTCTGATTTGCATATGACTGTGTCCAAACTGGGGTGGCGAAGTGACCTAAAAATGATGATGAATTTAACCCAGATCTGTTACTGGAGGTGAGTGTCTGAAAAGTTTCAGCGCTCCATCCATCATCTCCTTGTGTTTGCTTTGCTCGCCCTCCTTTGGCAGGATATGCCCAGACGTGGGTCCCTTGCTCACTTTGCCACTGGAATCAAGCTAGCCTGGCTGATGAGGGGTGTTACCTTGAAACCAGTCCCAGGATGCTTGTTTCCAGTCCAGGAAGGACCTGGCCTGGCAGTTTGGACTGGACTGTTCCCATGAGGCACAGGGTCAAGACTGATTTGCATATGGATGGGTCCAAACTGGAGTGGCGAAGTGAGCTAAAGAATGATGATGGATTCAACCCAGATCTGTGACTGGAGGTGAGTGTCTGAAAAGTTTCAGTGCCCCGTCCATCATCTCCTTGTTTTTGCTTTGTTTGCCCTTTGTTGACAGGATATGCCCAGACGTGGGTCCCTTGCTCACTTTGCCAGTGGAATCAAGCTAGCCTGGCTGATGAGGGGTGTTACCTCGAAACCGGTCCCAGGATGCTTGTTTCCAGTCCAGGAAGGACCTGGCCTGGCAGTTCTGACTGGACTGTTCCCATGAGGCACAGGGTCAAGACTGATTTGCATATGGCTGGGTCCAAACTGGGGTGGCACAGTGAGCTAAAGAATGATGATGGATTCAACCCAGATCTGTGACTGGGGGTGAGTGTCTGAACAGTTTTTTGCGCTCCATCCATCATCACCTTGTGTTTGTTCTGGTCATCCGTAGAGCAGAAAATATTGCAGGTACTAATTTCTCGAGTGATTAATTCTCTGAAGATGAGGCTACTGGGTATAGACTCTACCGACTGGATACTTTATGTTCTTTCGCAGGCTAGCCTAATTATCACAAGAAACTGGAAATGTGCTCTCCCACCAAAATTTGGTAAGTGGTTGTTAGAACTGGTGGTCTCTAGTTGGCTGAGGTATATACCTTAGTCCAAATAGGGACCCTTGTTTCTAGTCAGGGTAAGGAGGGACACACCCTTAGATAACCTCTGCTCACCCCCTGGTAGCTTGGCACAAGCAGCCAGGCTTATCTCCAAGGCAATGTGTAAAGTATTTGCAACCACACTCCCAGTAACACAGTGATAACACCACAAATGGACACCACACTGGTTTCATAAAAATTAGGGGTGGGCGGAATTTGCGTAGTCGCGCTACGCAAAGCTCCGCGAAACGGTAAAACATCTCCGCGAGCACGCAAAAGTTCCGCGAACACGCGGAATTGCTTGTTCCGCCCGGTCGCGATGCTTTTTTCTTGTTCGCGAACGCTGTTTGTGTGCTCGGGGAGAAATATCTCACGAACACGCATTTTGAAAGCGCGAACAAGCAAAAAATTCCGCGAAGCCACGGATCGTGGAATTTTTGGTAAATCCGCGGAATGCGGAATTACCCAAATTCTGCAAGCGGAACGGAATTTACAACCCAGGCCTAATAAAAATAGCAGTATCTTTATAAAAAGGAATATGATGAGACCAAATGATAGAAAACCAACATATGCGTATTCGTAATAATTCACTTGGCCGGTTATTAGGCCAGCAATCACTTGTAGGTTCTTGCGGTATTAGTGAGAAATTTACGATCTCTAATGCAGTCCTAATGCAATGCTATGCAGTTCGTAATGCAGCTCGTAATGTAATACTAGGACAGTCCTTAATGCAAGAATCAGGCAGTTCGTAATGCAATAATAATGAGATTCGTAATGTTCGTAATGCAAGAATCAGGCAGTTCGTAATGCAATAATAATGCGGTTCGTGATGCAAGAATCAGGCAGTTCGTAATGCAATAATAATGCGGTTCGTAATGCAATGTGCGCGGTCAACTCGGGCACCACTAGGCCCCAACAGCAGAGACAATGGTCTTAGGCTCACAGGGGCGGCCCCGGTCCTGCTGGGCAGGTCCGGGCTGCTCAGGGACTCAGCGCATCTAACGTGGTGCAGCAGGAGAGCGCTCGGAGCACTCCTGTACTCCTCCTGCACGCCTCCCCAGGCCACACACGCTTGCGGCTCCCGACCGGAGTCCAAGCCTTACCTAGGGGGGTGGGCTGCCTCGCTCTCTCTCTCTCCCCACTCGTCGGACGTCCCGCTGGGCGATCTCGATCACGTTGCGGCTCTGTTGCTAGGCGACGCTGTAGCCGGACAGGTTACGGCGCGGCCTTGTCCGTCGTTGTTGATCTTGGGCGGATTCCTTTCGACGAACAACGATCACGATCCCTTTCACCTTGTAGCTTCCTTAGCTTCAAGAAATCCTTTAGCACGTTGCGGCTCGGGCCGGCAGCGGTGATCCTTACTCACAGCCTCAGTTACGATGACGGATTGGGCCACAAACAGCAATACAGCAGCGTGGATGATGTTTCACGCTGCGGGGGCAATGCGATCACGGGGCACCTTGTAAACAGTACCACGGACCACACAGCAGTCTCATGCGTGCAAGAGCACCATGCACACAGCGTCGCTGAGACACAGTCCTCAGTTTCAAGTGCCCCGTTAACACGTTGCGGCTCGGGCCGGCGGTGGTTATCTTTACTCACAGCCTCAGTTACAATGACGGCTCGGGCCACAAACAGCAATACAGCAGCGTGGACGATGTTTCACACTGCAGGGGCAATGCGATCACGGGGCACCTCGTAAACAGTACCCCGGACCACACGGCAGTCTCAGGCGTGCAAGAGCACCACGCACCCAGCGTCGCTGAGACACAGTTCTTATTTTCACACAATCCTTTGGCACGTTGCGGCTCGGGCCGGCGGCGGTGATCCTTCCTCACAGCCTCAGGTACGATGACGGTTCGGGCCACAACAGCAAGGCACCAGCGTGGACGATGTTTCACGCTGCGGGGGCAGTGCGATCACGGGGCTCCTCGTAAACAGTACCACGGACCACACGGCAGTCTCAGGCGTGCAAGAGCACCACGCACACAGCGTCGCTGAGACACAGTTGGAAACTTTTGTGTTCCTGAGTTTCCACAACAGGGGACCAGCTCTCCTCGGGACACAGCATTCCCCATTCTGTCCTATGGGCAAGATGGCCTTGCAACAGTGAAAAACGAATTTGTCAGTACTTCACTGTCAGGACATGGTACACACCTCAGTACATGTCCTACCTTTCACATACACTGCACCCTGCCCAGGGGGGTACCTTGGCCTACTATAGGGGTGTCTGATGTGCATAAAAAAGGAAGGTAAGGCCTGGAAAGTGGATGCACTTGTCAGGATAACAAGGCAGTTAACAACCTGCGTGCAGGCACTGCAGTGGCAGGCCTGAGATCTCTGTTTAGGGCTACTTATGTGGGTAGCACAATTAGTGCTGCAGGCCCACTAGTAGCATTTGCATTACCAGCCCTGGCACACACAGTGCACTTTACTAGTGACTTCACTAGTAAGGCAAACATACCAATTATGGACAACCAATTACCATAACACTGTATACAGGGAGCACTTGCACTTTGACACTGATCAGCAGTGGCAAAGTGCCCAAAGCATCTAAGTCGGCAACATTATGTCAGAAAAAGGTCTAGGAGGAAGGCAAAAAGTTTAAGGAACTTTAGCCAAAAAGGGCCAAGTCCAACAGTGGTGGAAAGAGGTTATGACAGCGTATGAACTAGAACTTTGGATAGCTGAGGTCAGAGGATCTATGGTGAAATACCTTAGTGTTTAGGGGGATTTAAGAGAGTATATTGTGCAACTGTTGTATACTCTTGCTTATGTGGACAGCTGGTTGCTTAATAACTTAATTTATTTTGCTACATGTTTTTCTTCGATGATTTAGATAATGTATGAGTTTAATGGTATGTCTGAATGCTTTTCTGGTTTTTAATTTTTTTAGACTTCCAACACTGATATTCTGCATGCTGCAAATGTATTGTTTGCACTCTCAATATAAAAAATAAAAAATAAAAAGTTGCACAAGGCCAGATACCTTCCTCTGAGGACCCTTTGAAATGCATATACTGTTATATAGAAATCCAAGTGGGAGAAACCTGTTTCTCTAGTCCAGGTTAGTTTCGCCTTGGCCAGATCGCAGTTTTTCAGAGATTGTAGGACAATTCCATTTAGACACAGTCAAGATTCCCAGAACCTCAGAAAGAGTACTTAGGCATCAGGGCTCACTCCAGAAGAGACTATCAGTAGGGTCCAGTTCAGGTCCTATTGCAACTTGTCCAGTGGCCACTTCAGTAACAAGGCCTCTTGCAGCTTGTTGTGTCATTTTAGCCACACCGGTGATTAGCCAACTGACCCTTTGAGTCCACTTCCTTGCCCTGTGTACATGTGGTTGCAGGTCCAGCCTTTCAGGTCTCCCTACAGGTCTCAAACAGCAGGTGCAGTTCATCTTCTGTTATTGCACAGGTCCAGAAGGTCATCTGAGGAGGCTGCCTTGGTTGCCACATTTATGTTTTTTACTAGCTATAGGGTGGGGGTAACTCCTGGCCCCTTTCCTACCAATTGGGTAAAGGTCCCCTTGGGCAACCCTACCCACTTTTTAGCCCTTCCTGTTTCCCCTACTGTAAACAATCCCACAGTGCACCTTACTTCAAAAATCGAAAATAGAGGGACACTTTCTTCCTTGAGCAGAGCCTGCAGGTCCACCCAGAGACATGGCTAAGGAAAGCAGCAGTTCCCTCCTCTGTCGTCACTCAAAACAAACTTGTTCTGGGGCTAGCTCCCATTCCACTGGGTGTAGAGCCAGCCTCACTGGGGAACAAAGGTTTTGTGTTCTGTAGGTCTCACCTTATACTTACTGGCGAAAGGGCAGACCCCTTTACAAATCAATGAATTTGCTGGTCCACCCTAACTTGTCTTCCCACAAGGAGAAGAAAAACACCTATCCACAACTTTCTAAACATTACTTTTCCTAAGCATGCAATGTAAATTCAACTTTGCCACTGAATTGATAAAATAATAAAGGAAAAACGAATAAATATTAAAAAGTATAATTGTACTATTTCTCGAGCTTGTCCCAAATTCACGCTATCAGAATTAAAATGTAATATGGCTTCACAGTTATTCTCTATGAGCCAGCCAGATCATCTACAGTGAAACTAGGTTTCTATTGGTAGTCACTGTAGGGACATTTTATACATATATTTCTACATATTGTACTTCCAAATACTATATATCTTCAATGTAGGATACAAGGTCTGCATACGAGTGACTTAATAATATGTAAAAGGAAGGTTTTTTTCTCTGTCAAAAGGGTTATTTTGAAAGGGTGGGCTGCTGGTTTAAACTGCAGTGGTCAGGCACCAGACATAGGCCTGCTGTCATATTTGCCTTGTCACACTAGTGGATGGCACAATAAGAGCTTCATTCCACAGGTGATTTTCTGAACCATATACTATGAACTTATTGGAATGTTAACTAAGCCAATTAGGAGTTAGCTAAATTAACCATGTTTTAGGGGTTATAGCACAACCAATGGGCGTAGTTAGCAGTGTCTAAGTGCACAGAGTAAAAAAACCAACAATCAGTACAAAACACATCAGTGACCATGCAAAAAGAGGCCCTTTCTCACATCTATAATTCTATATTGTAGGTATGTATGTGTATAGGTAACATGAGGTCACTGACAACACTTAGAAACCAACTTACAGAAAGCATTTAACCCCTTGTGTGCTTCGGACGGTCCCCGGCCGTCCGACGTCACGGTGGGCGTGTGCGGAGGACGGCCGGGGGCCGTCCGAACCCCGCCCACTCATTAAAACGCCCGCACAGCGCGAAAATTCGCGCAGCACGGAAGGAGTTAAAGGTGCTGCAGCATTCTCTTAATGTAAGGCATGCTCCCCCTGAACTCCTTCATAGCGGGAAGTGGCAGAGGGTTCTCCATGAATGAAAGAAGAGAAGTGGGCATTCACAGGCAATGCAATACTGCAACATACGTGGCAGCCCACCATCTACATGTACATGTTTTATGTATCCAATAAAACAGCCACAGAAAAGAACCCTATAGCATCTCGGAAGTGACAGTTTCAATAAATAACCCTCATTTAAACTGTACAATGACGTGAAAGTAACCAACACTAGGACAAAAGATTAGTATCCTATAAACAGATGCAATAGGAAATATCTACCACCGTGGCGTAAAATTACAAAATTGTGACCGTACAACACAATTGACACTAATCACTTTCCTAAACACTTGGAACTTACAACAAAAAAACTCTTACTGTATACCCAAAAGTAATGGTGGAAAATATCCAATAGTCTTTCAGTACTCAAGGTTCCAAGCAACAGCAACAACATCATCTCTTGGCTGAACTTGAAAACATCACTTTCACAGTAGACACTGTCCCGCATTTCTATGATGACCAGCAGTGCTAGTTACACCATAGTAATAAAACATTGTGATACGTCCTATGGCCTAAAACCCATTTACATATATGTATATATGTAAGTATGTATGTGTATGGTATTTCTATAGCGTGAACCTAGCCAGAAGACAATGGATGGCCATACAGGGTCAAAGACAAGCCTACAGTCAACAAGAGATAGAGGAAGCTGGGTTGTGGATGGTTAATGCATCATGGGGCACATGCATCAAAGGTTTTTGCGATCGCAAACGGTGCGATTCGCAAAAATCGGCCGTTTGCGATCGCAAAATTACCTTTTGCGATGCATCAAGGGTCAAGGCCCTCGCAATTTGAGAATTCGCAATTAATTGCGAATTCTCAAATTACGATTGCATTTAAGGAATCGCAAATTGAGATTCCTTAAATGCAATGCATTAAAGTAAAAAAATTAGCGATTTCGCTAATAGGGGCGCAAATTACCATGAAGTTGAACTTCATGGTAATTTGCAAAACTTTGAAAAATGCACTAAAGTGCATTTTTCAAAGTTCCATTTACACACACACATGCCCTTGGGGCATGTGTGTGTGCAAGATGTACTCATATGCAGATTTCAGGGGTGCAACTTGGGGTCCTTTTGACACCCTGGCACCCTTGAAATTGCATTCTCAATTTGCGATTCTCTAATTGTGAATCACAAATTGAGAATGTCTTCCCATTCATTCCTATGGGCCTCTAGGCCCATAGGAATTAATGGGGAGGTATTCCTTAATTGCGACTCGCAATTAGCGAGTCGCAATTAAGGAATGTTTAGGAATCGCTATTTTTATAGCGATTCCTACATGCATAGGCTTTTGCGATTCCTTAATTGCGATTCCTTAATAATCGCAATTAAGGAATTGCAAAAGCCTACCTTGATGCATGTGCCAGCATGATCCTAAATTAGAGCAGCATTGGAGCAGTCCTGATGGATTCAGGGATGTTGTTCCTGATCTTGGATTCATGGTTGAAGAAGGCCTGCTGCCTTGTTTTTACTTTCTTCAATACCTAGTCTGCAATCTGATGCAATCCTACTACTACTTTGTTGAGAGGCGCCAGGGATGGTGAGCTTGACTGCAAGATGAGCAAGAGTGCTGATAATGTTGCAGCTGGCATGCGTTAGTGATGGCTGGAGTATTGAGAGTCTTTGCTTCACCAGCACTGGGTGAATTAACAAGCGAGGATCTCTATTGCCTTACAGTGGAGTCTCCCACAGCAGGATTTGAGCCTGTGGCTTACTACTTAAGCCACATACCAGCAAAGCTGTGTCCAGCCCACTGAGGTGTCTTGATAATCAACAAACGTAGTGAGGCTTTGAAGTTAGACCTTCCTCTACTACTGCAAACATAGCCACATGCTGTGTATGTATTGGAGGCAACTTTTGGAAAGCTGCGTCAACCAAATTATTGCTCCACTTTATGGTCTAATCATCTTTTGATGTTTTCCGTGCAGTAAAAAAAAAACTTTTCAGGAATCCTGCTTGCTGTAAACTGACTTCTATCATGCATTCAATGAAAGCATGTATCAAAACACACAGGTCACAGACATACAATTGTGCATACGAAAGCAACATGATAGTCATCAAAAACCCTCACATGTTGCAGTATTCTGCACCAGAGACCTTGACATATTACAGCCAGATAAATTACAGAGCCACAAAATGCAGTTTCAAAGCCACAGAAACCATTATTCATTACTTTACTGGATAAAAATGTTGCTTTCGCCTGCCTTGCATGAAACTTTTCTGCATCATCCATTCCATCTCTGACAATAGGTGCATCAGTAAAATTATGAATGTTACCCCAATTTATTTCAAGCTATGAAGATTGCGCTGGCATAAGTGTATTGTCATGTGAAAGAAGTGGTCATATCCTTAGAGGATGCCATGGGGGAACATGCATGTGGGAAATCCACCAATCAAGGGCAGCAGTCTTAGTCCAACTAACTAAAGCGGTACATGGTTTGAACAACAGGAACACAGAGGCATTATGAAACTTGAGGGGACCCCCGGCAAGGTACAAGCACAGGACCCCCCATGCTCAGGACTCAGTCTGGAGCTGTTAGGCACTAAATTGCAGTGCGAGCAGCAGAACATGCATAGCTAATGCCCATTGATGGTCCACGGTAGAATCTTTTGGACTTTTTATGTAACTCTGTGAAATTCCATGGAGTGAAACTCAGAGAATTCCGCCCACCCCTAATCAAATAATTATAAATCTGCCCCCCGTATCCATGTCAGCCACAAAGAAAACACACTCCTGAAACAGACACTGGAAAATCTACACACATGGGCCTGGGAACCAATGCACCAGCAACTTACCCTAGGTGGTGGAGAATCATAACACAGACCCTACTCATTACTGTTACCAGTGAAGAAAAAGCCTCAGAACATCTTCTTGCATGGTAGTTGCTTCCACTTGTTGATGCAATTCGCACTGATTTGCAGAGGAAAAAACCTAAGACAGTAGTATGATGGAAGCAACTCTGTCCCCTCATTTTTTGCACTTAGCCTGAGGCACAATGCGACCGGGTCCCTGCACTTAACGAAATGAAGCACGCCCTGAACTCTGATTGTACCTACAGTAAGTTGCACACTTATCTTCTATAGCTGTCAGAGAGCATGCAGTCAGTGTAAGGAGGGTGTTAGCAAGAGCAGCATTTACCTCTCTGCGGCTGTCAAGGAGGAGGCAGTTAATGGTGGGAGGGAGTCATCAAGGCCAACTTCTACCTTTCCTATTAGAGCAGTTTTGTACTTCTGGAGGCTCATATGGGATACCTTTGGAGGTCCGTTGCCACATCCATTTAAAACGGGTGCAGTGGCTCAGTGGAAATGATTGTTCTATGCTGCATGTTTATCTGTCGCAAAAACTGGTGTGCTGAAAGGAGCACCTTCTCACAGACTAACACAACAAAGTGAAGCTCCAAAATGGTCCACAATGGCTTTCTATCCATGTGCTCCTTTGTAACATTGAGCCACCCACCCTATCACCTGCAGTTCTCCTTCGAGGCCGAGGTAGTTACTTCTGAATGGAGTTCTTGTATGAACAAGAATGAAAGCTTTTGGCAGACACAGGGGAGTGAGAAAGGAGAAGGGAGCATGGAGGGGCTTAGTAGCAGAAAGGAAAGCTATTGATAGCTCAAAATAGTCTCTTAGATTCACTGAAATATAAGGTCACACGTCAGCTGTGGAAGGATACATGCTATTCAAAAAACATGGTGAGACTGAAATGCTTCTGGGTGGGACAAACACAAGAATATGGAGGAAAGCCGTTGAATTAGGAGCTGGGAAGTGCTATAGACAGTAAGAAAGAGTCAGTGCCCGCTTTAGGGTCGTGCGACCAATGCCGTCACACTGGGCGCCTGCGATCAAGGGGGCGCCACTGCGTGACAGGAAGAACTGTGATAAGATCAGTCTGCAGAGAGCTTTGTGTGTGCCGCATTTTTCAGGGAATGCTACAGCAGAATTATAAGCCCTGTGATTGATGCACTTGAGGGTAACATCTGTGATTTATCTAATCACAGTTTTGACTCATTAAGTAATACCATAGAGGGTAAGTGTACCTGCTGCAAGGCACAGCATTTGTGACATGCATATCACAGATTAGCATTTTATATTAATAGCTCAGTGGATTATTGCTTTCATCACAGAGATCCATTTGTTACTTGGAGTTCATAAGTTACAATCTATCTCATATAGTACATTGACATATAAACTAGCATCAAAGTGCTTCATGCAAATTGAAAGGCAGAGATTTAGACTTTATTGTTTTGCCCCATTAATCTTTAGTTATTGCTAAAAAGTGTTCTTTTGGATAGCCATACAATTTTATTAGTTTGACACTTCAACCATTATATTACATTGATGGGGTGGGCTACGCATCTGATTTGCATCACAAAAGTGATGCAAACCTGGTACAAAGTGTAGTTCTGGGGCATACTTTATCCAAATCCTGAATTGTGTTGCACAGTAGCCCTAAAGTAACCAAAGAAGCACTATGTGCTTCTTTACATCACGGAGGTATACCCTGGGTGGTACATTGACTTCCTGTGCACTCACTCATGAATTCTGATGCTAATCCCTATCTGCTAACTTTCGTAGAAAGGGATTTATTTTTTCCAAATTTTTTCAGCTTTGCGTGTGTGCTGCACTGTACAATACACATGCAAAGTTGTAAAGTATTAAACTTAGTCAGAGCATAGAATTTTGTGCTGGAAGCGTATCCTTCCAAGATAAAGCTATGGTTGACATCATGCAAACACCCTTGCATTATGGTGCAATGGTGTGTGTATTGGTGCATGGTAGCCTAAACTAGGCCAGGACTAGAGGAGAGACCAACAGTACCATGTCTTAATAAATCTGGTGATTTTGTGCTCTCATTTTCATGCAACACAGTGCACGGTAGCTCAGCAACTTTGGTTACTGAGCTTCAGAAAAACTCACTTTATCTGCCCCTTTGTTTCTCCATACTAAGCACTCTTACAATATAATGCCTACCAGTATGGATGACCAGTGATTCTTATACCTTGAAGTCCTGCTTGTCTTAAGTAACATTTCCTATACATTGATTTAAATTCCTGTATGCCTCATTGCCTGTGTATAATATTTTTGTGATGTACAACGCTCTATGTTGGGATGAATAGCACTACAAAATGAATGAATGTGAGAGAGGGGCTAAGCAGAGGTTAGGGGCATGACTGGAGGGTGGTAGTGAGGTCATTGTGGAGGCATCAAAGAATGTTGCACCTGGCGCCACCAATTGACAGAGTAACGGGACGACCCATAGTCAGGGTAACTTGAATTATGCAGTAAGGGAGGACCAATTTATGTGGTAGGGTTGACTGGAATATGTGGCAAAAGCAAATTATGTGGTGGAATGAGGTACCTTTTGATGCAGTAGTACTTCACTATTTTCTCAGTTTTACACATTTAAACATTGTATGGGCAAATGTGGTACCTTAATAATACGGGTTTAACACCTAAATACAGCAATCAGCAACTGTAATGTGATCAGCCTCTGTGCAGCAAAAGGCCTGCCATGGCTTGACAACACGTGTGGTAGCATTTCTTTTGATCCACTTAAGCAGAAAATATTTTCTTCTTAAATTCTACAAATTATGCAGGAGATGATGGATTATGTCTCAAATTCATAATTATGAGGAAAAGACAGTGACCACATAATTTAAAAATTCCAGCGGCCCTGCCCAATGCCCACTCTATGGCCCTAATTATGAGTGATCGTTAAATTCTGTCCTGTGCGTAAATCCCTCTTTTTTTAAATTATCAGATGTGTTATATAACCCAACATTCATTACATTTTGGCATGTCAAACCTGACGAAATTTGACAGGGGGAAACATGTGGTATTTACCATACCATGCAGATTTTGTGCATTAAATACCAAAATCTGCAGATTATTCGCCATAAATTTATAATAGGTGATGGTTATCACACCCGATAAATAACTTACCCCTTGGTATTGTTATTTATCAGGGGTAATAAATAATTCCTCAACTGATAGTCAGGCCCTAAGTATTCAAGAACAGTCTTTGGCAACACATTGCTAAAAAGACCTTAATATGGACTCTTTTACATATCTTTTTGTACCTTTTAAATGTGGCATACTCTTTAGCCTACTCCGTCTAATGTAGAAGCAGAAGGCTCAATTCTGCAATATAAAAAAATGATGTCATACATAAATATTCTGAAAATATGGAACGTTACATCAAAAATCTCAAAATGGAAAATCTCTACATAAACTGAGCTCCTCCTCCTTTAACCCTAAGACTCTTTGGCTACTATTCAAGCAAGGCCTGGAACACTCACTAAACGTTGTATGCATCCTACCCTGGTCCAAATATGATAATCATTTGATTCCTTCATTGATCAAAAAGTAAATATTGCAACAACAAAAATCTCCAAAACAAACAAAAATGCCTTCTCCCAACTTCCTCTTATAAAGAAGCTGAATTGATGAATTGTTCCAGTAGATTTCAGAACAGATGTTCAATTATTGATTGTTTGCCATCTAGATTATGGTAATCAAGGCTATATCTTCTGAAATACCAAAATCAAGAATATCACCTCTCAAGGATATACTTCATACGTCTGCTTGTCATGTTACATGCATCAGGAAATTAGACAATATGACACAAATCCTAATAGAGCTCCTTCTGCTACCCTTGGCACTTAGCTTTCACTTCAAAATTGATTGTGTAATACACAAAATCCTACACCTCTTTTTCCGTTTTTACTTGAAAGACAAAATGGATGTAACTAAAGTTTAAAGAGACACTAGAAGTACATTTCACCTAATAATGGTAATTCAGAAAGGAATACTTTGAAGACAATAAATCAGTCCGGCTCACACCAATAATCAATTCTCTAGAACTGCCTTCCAGATACACTGTGGATCCACACCAACATCTTATCATTCTGGGAAGCCTTAAAGACAGACCTGTTCACACTGTACCTTAATGTTTAACCTTTTAATTTACTCCTTGGTTAATCTGAGCCTTAACTAGCGGTGTGCAAAATTCACATAATTTGCTTTTGCCTAATTATGTGAAATTTAGGTAAAACTATATGAAATTGCGTGTAATTATGTGAAATGCAAACCTGGCATTTGGTGCTATTTTGTATCCCAGAATGCATCCTCTCTTTTATTTTGGACACAACAAAGCATGTTGTACTAAAATATAGTGCATAAAAACCCCAAAACACCTTAAACAATTGCATATAACAAGAGTAATGTGAAATCACCAAAAGTACACTTATTACATCCATGCAACACACCTTTTGCCCAGACCTAGCCTTAACACTAATTTATAATCTTCCTAGTAGGCTAAATGTATTTATTTAAGAGTTTTATATAGCGCTAGCCATACCCGAAGGTGTCGGAGCGCTTTACAACATTGTCACTCGTAGGGTACATTAATACTTTCGTATGTACAAAGACTCAAGAAGCATCAAACAATACCGTCGTATAAAACATAATGTCACTTGTAAGATATGTTATCACACTAGTATGTACAATGACTCATGTTGCTTCATGTACTGTCGTCGTAGAGAGCACAATGACTCGTGACGGGATGAGACCAGGGAGGGTGGAAAGAGGAGGAAGTCATGAGGAAAGTGAGGTAGATGTCTTGATATCAAAGGTGTCTGTGTGCTACTGTGGGCAGGCTTCGGCGGTTAGGCTAAGGTTATCCATTCAGGAGAGATCGGTTGAGGAGGAGGTCTTTGAGCTGTCTTTTGAATTCTGGCTAAGAGGGGTTGGTTCTGATATGGACTGGTATGGAGTTCCATATTTTCAGTGCATTTCCTGCGAAGGATCGAGATGCGGTTTTTTGTTTGCGAGTTTTAGGAGGGATGAGGAGTAGAGTTTTGGTACTCCTTAGGCTTCTAGTCTGACTGGCCTTCTGGAGTTTGGAGGCCAGGTAGGCGAATTTCTCTGTGTGTTGCGCTTTGTGCTTGAGGCAGGCAGTTCTGAAGTTAGCACGCATTTCGATTGGGAGCCATTTTAGCTCTCTGAGTGCAGGTGAAATGTGTTCATATTTCTTTACTCCAGTGACCATTCTGGCTGCTGCGTTTAGAGTTGATCTGAGGGGAGCTAGGTGCGATTTTGCTGCTCCAGTGAGGGTTGCATTTCCGTAGTCCAGTCTGGACAACACCAGGGATTGAGTGGCTTGTTTGAGGTCGCTCGGAGGGATGAAGGGTTTTATTTTGTTAAGTAGTTTAAGGTTGATGAAGGCGCTCTTTGCAGTGTTCTTGATGTGTTTGCTCATGTCTAATTTAGGATCCAGGGTGATTCCCAGCGATTTTACAGAGTCGGCTAGGGTGGGGTTGAGAGCGTCAATAGCTTTTAGCCATTCAGTGATTTGGTTTTTTTTCTACCTGTTGGAGATGAGGAGGATTTCCGTTTTGTCTTGGTTTAGTTTCAAGTGGTTGAGCGATAACCAGTGTTGGACTTCTCTTAGAGTATCGTTCAGTCTCTGAATGTCTTCAATGGAAGAGGTTTCCAGATAGATCTGGGTATCGTCTGCATAGAGGTGGAAGGGAATGTTGGTTCTTTTGAGTATGGCGGCAAGGGGTTCCATATAGATGTTGAAGAGTTGTGGGGAGAGTACTGATCCTTGGGGGACACACCTGTTAACTGGAATTAGGTCTGATAGGAAATTTTTGATTTTTATTCTTTGGGTACGATTCTGTAGGAAAGAGGTGAACCATTGTAGGACCACGTCTTCCGCTTCAGCCCTTTCTTGAAGTGCCTTGGTGAGTAGTTTGTGGTCAACCGTGTCAAAGGCTGCTGATAGGTCCAGAAGTATGAGTAGGCAGCATTGACCTGTATCGAGAGATTTGTGCATATCATCTATTACATTTAGGATCGCTGTCTCTGTGCTGCAACCTTTTCTGAAGCCTGATTGATGGGGGCTTAGAAGGTTGATGCCATCTAGTGTTGGGTGAGTTGGAGGAGAACACATTTTTCCAGGATTTTCGCTAGGAGAGGGAGGCTGGAAACGGGTCTGAAGTTATTCAGATTTGCTCAAAATGTATCTGGATGTTTAACCTGACTCTCTTTCACACAATCAATTCACTCTAAGCTCTCTGATATTGTACTGTTTCAGGTTAGCATGACATACTCAATTGCTCTTGTGTCTAGATCAGTGCTAACTAAATGCTTTAAATAAAAAAATTAATTTGCCTGAATCCATACCTTTACAAATATATATTAGGTTGTTTCCCAGATCAGCGTTGATTTTCTGATAGACCCATCATACAAACATGCTAACGCTAGAGGCAGGAAGGAACATGTGTATAACATCTAGAAGGAGATGTGGCCGAATGGCCAGGGCAGTCCCCCCTGGAGATGTAGAAGCAGGTTTGAGTTTGAGCCTCAGCTCAACATCCTGTGATCTTGGGCAAATCACTTAATTAGCCTGTGCTAAAGAACTGTACTGTAATCTGGTGCTCATGTAAGGCTCTCTATTGCACTTTGGTCAAGTTCACACTATATAGTACTGTAAAAAAGTCTATCAGATATTATCCACATCTAGGACATTTCAGGTCCTTACACTTTAGAGTTTCAATGGTGCTTAGTACACAATGAAAGAGTCTTACAATGGTGAAGCTATTTAAAAGAAAGCAGTAAGGTCTACATAAAATAATGCAATAGTATTGAACTGCTTCTACTTTGGCAGACAGGTTGGACACAACATATGCACAATTGCCGGAGGAGTTGTCAATTAACATTCTATACTGAAATTAAATAGAGGGGAAAATGAAACCTTTTTATGCTATTATAAATAAACAATCAGACCCTAACTATCCTTGGACCTTCTCCATCATCCATCCTACTAAATGTCAAACACATAGGTGTTTGAAATATCCCTTCAGGCTAAGTGATATTCAAAATTTATATTTTGTTACAGTTTTCAGATACTTTGAAAAACGTTGTGAAAGAGTAATCATACTGCGATAGGGAAGGGCCAAAAACGTGCAGACATTGAGGGGGAACCAAAACAGGGCCAATAGGGCAGTTTTTTAAATATGTTTTTGGCCTGACTCTGCTGTTGCACCCACACATGTGAGGAATAATTTTTATCAGGAGACTGTGGGGAACCCTGGGTGGTAGGAGGTTTGTGTCCTGGCATGGTGATTCCACACAGAAATGTGAAGAAAAAGTGATTTTTTTAGCTAAGCTTATGGTTTGCAAGGGATCTTGGGTAAGAAAACATTTGGGTATCCATGCAAGCCACACCTCTCTGGACTCGCCCGGGTGTCTAGTTTTCAGAACTGTCTGAGTTTGGTAGGTTTCCCTAGATAGCTGTAGAGCCCAGAACTCAAAACGCAGGTGCCCAACTTGCAAAACCAGGCCATTTTGTGACAGATACTTTTGATGTCTCCACAAGACGTTTGGGCCCTCCCCTAGTCTTGGGCACTTGGCCCACCCACACAAGTGAGGTAGCATTTTTATTGGAATACCTGGGGTAAAGTTGAGTTTTTGGAAATGTGTGCTGGCCCAGTGATCCCGCAACTTTCCAACACAGAAATGTGAGGAAAATGTAATTTTTATTGAGCTACATTTGAGGTTTGCAGGGGATTCTGGGCAAGAAAACATTGGGGGATGCATACAGGACACATGTCCTTGGACTCCCTGGGTGTCTAATTTTCATAAATGTCTGGTTTTGGTAGGTTTTCCTTCATGGCCGGCTAGCCCAGGACCAAAAACGGAGGTGAGCCCCTTGAAAAACCAGGTAATTTTGTGATAGATAATTTTGATGTCTCCACAATATGTTTTCAGGCCCTACCCTGTTACAGGCACTTGGCCCACTCACACAAGTGAGGTAGCATTTTTATCAGGAGACCTGGGGAAATGCTGGGTGGTAGGAAATTTGTGCCGACCCAGTGATCCCACAACTTTCCCACACAGAACTGTGAGGAAAATTTGATTTTCTACCTAAATTTCAAGTTTGCAGGGGATTCTGGGTAAGAAAACATTGGGGGATGCATACAAGACACATGTCCTTGGACTCCCTGGGTGTCTAATTTTCATAAATGTCTGGTTTTGGTAGCTTTTCCTTCATGGACGGCGAGCCCGGAACCAAAAACGGAGGTGAGCCCCTTGAAAAACCAGGTTGTATTAGGATTGAATATTTTGATGCCTCCAAAAATGTTTTGAGCCCTTCCTTGTCGCAGGCACTTGGCCCACCCACAAAAGTAAGGTAACATTTTTATTGGGAGACGTGGGTAAATACTGGGTGGTAGGAAATTTGTGCTGCCCGGTGATCACGCAACTTTCGCACACAAAAATGTGAGGAAAATTTTATTTTTTAGTTAAATTTGAAGTTTCCGGGCAACTATGGGCAAGAATATGTTCTGGGATCCATGCAAAACACACATACCTGGACTCCCCCAGATGTCTAATTTTCAGAAATGTCTGGGTTTGGTAAAGTTCCCTAGATGGCCGCCGAGCCAGGGACCAAAAATGCAGGCAACCCCTTTAGAAAACCAGGTCGTTTTGTGATTGCTCATTTCAATGCCTCCACAAATGTGTTGGGCCCTTCCCTGTTGCGGGCGCTTGGAAATTTGTGGATTCTGGAACAATATGGCACAGAAATGCAAGGAAAATGGGTGATTTTAGTCACATTTTGAGGTTTGTAGGGCATTGTAGTTAAGAAAATTTGATGGAATCCACAAAAGGCACACCATCCAGTAGTCCCCTGGGTGTCTAGTTTACGAAAATATCTAGAGTTGGTAGATGTTCCCTACAGACAATGTACACCCTGGCAGAGAAGGACAAAAAATAAAAATATTAATTTACAACCATCGATTCCTCAAGCACACACACATACTGTTTGGATTTGGCACGACGGTGAGTGAAAGGTTAAACATGTAAATTTTATTGACAAGAGATTTCACAAAAATGAAATACACTGTTAATAACTGAAAGGTCAAAAAACTGAAACAATAACTCACAGCTCGTGAGCTCTAAAACCGCGACAAGGCACTAACCGCTTTACAGGCCATTCACACATCTTTCATACGTTACACACACAAGACCATTCACACCACCAGCTGTGGGCCCAGCACATTACAATACTCACATAAACGGACAGCGACATTCAATGGCCCATCACTTTCATATGCCGACATTACTGATACAGCAATCATGCCGGCTGGCGGCTCATGGAGTGTGCTGACTGGCGCTTGGCTAGCAGTGTGTGTTGTGACCAGCAGCAATTCACTACTCACACACCGCCAGCCAAACGCCAGCTCTCACACACTGCCAGCCAAGCGCCAGTTCATGCACACCACCAGCCTAACACCAGTTCACGAACACCGCCAGCCAAACACCAGTGCATGCCCACCACCAGCCAAGCACCAGTCCATGCATGCCGCCATCCAAGCGCTAGTCCACACACACCACCAGTCAAATGCCACTCCACGCCCACCGCTAGCCAAGCACCAGTCCACGCACACTGCCATCAAATTTGTTTAACAAAAACGAGAACCAATTGGAAGTAGATACAAAACTATAACTACAAACACAACAGCTGTAACTAAAAACATCACACTAATGCCAACCATGAAATCTGAACAAAAAATATAAAATGATACAGACCAGTCAGTTTACTTTTACACTCCTGGTTGCACCCAATAACTCTGTTGCATGTAGTACAATTTAAAACATGTGGGCATATACAGCCCAGGTTTAGAAGGAGCAGTACATATGACTCTCCTCCCACATAGCACACCTCTTTGGATGCGGACGCTTCATCTCCTACTGGGAAAGTCTTTTTTGGACTTCCGAGGAATTTGATCAGGATAGTGGTAATCTTTCAATCTAGCCTCGTCTTCACCCACTCAAACTCTAAGAACACTTGCCTGTTCTGCTACAACAAGGCTGCCTATCACAGACTGCTAGTACTGAACCAGTGTCAACTTTGACTCTGGAGAACAATCCTTGAATACAACAAAAGCAATGAAAGTTGCTAAATGGAATAAATGGATAGCCAATTTCTTATACCAAATGTAAGCCTTACGAACAACAGTGTAAGGTTCCAACCTCTGGCCTACTGTATCTGCACCACCCATGTGCTTATTGTAGTCTAAAATGCACAAATGGTTGCACACTTCAGCAACCTGACTTCAAACAGTCATGGGTGAAGTAGTTTCATCATGGATGGTAGTTAGAATGTAGACATCTCTCCTATCTGAACATTTCTCAGATAGAAGTTCATCAGTAGGCAAAGCAATGCACTGTGCCCTCTCCGGTTTCTTACAAACTCTCTAGGGTAACCTTTAAGGTTAGAGCAGATTGGGCCACAAACAATAGTGCCAACTTTGAACAATTCCCTGAACAATTGTACACCAGTGTAGAAGTTATCTATGTATAAATGGTGCCCTTTGTTAAAAAGTCCTCTGCCACATTTCCACACAATTTTCACACTAACTCGTAAAGTATACGGACAACTATCAGGATTAATAGTGGAATCCCTACCTGTGTACACCCTGAATTTATAGACATATCCAGCACAACTCTCAGGCACCATATACATCTTAATTCCATGCCGTGCCATCATTCTAGGAAAAAAAAAAACGCCCTTGAACATGACTAAAGACTCATCTACAGATATTTCTTTCCCTGGGACATAGATCTATGAAAATTGATCTACAAAGTGATCAAGAACAGGCCTAATCTTAAAAAGACAGTCACAATAAAGGTAATCTTGTGGCAACACTGAAGCATTATCAACAAAATGCAGCATCTGAAGAAGAAGCAAATACCGATCATGACTCATAGTTGCAGGAAATATAGCCATTGCCATCAAAAGACTAGCAGGCCAATATGAAGACAGTGACGACTTCCTTATCAAGCCGATCAAAAAAGTTAAACCCAAGAACTTCGTCAACTCATCCAGATTTATGTGAGTCTACAGGGTAGCTCTAGAGTGGGGCTTAAGTCTGGCCCTGTTGTCCCTCTAATAATGTTCAGCATAAGAATTTGTCTGGTCAACAATCTCATTAAAAAAAGACATTGTCTATAAACAACTGAAGGAAATTTGTAGGCAAAAAGCTTTCAGCATTCACTCTAAACCCTGCGAGACCACAAAAGGCAGGCAACGCCGTCTGCACCATGTTTGGGGCAACCCAGAGTTCAGCTCTTCCATTAGGAAGTCTTTCAGCCCCAGGCTGTAATCCAGATGCCTCTTGCTGCACAATTGGCACAGCAGTGTCCTCCTCTGAAAGAGGCACTTCCTCTGCCCTGAGAATGGCTTCATCGTCAGATGATTTCTCTCAGACAAAATTCACTGCCTTCCTCCTTTGCCTCAGATGCAGAATCAGTCTCATAATCATGGTCATAGAAAGATCTGAAAAGCGTACCAACAACCTGCTGAGCTGTAAGCATGCCGCAGCTAACCATAAACCTTACTAGGAAAAGCAACTTGATAAAAAAAGTCGAACAATACCCAACACTGATTAAAATAAGTAATAAAGAAAGTGGGGCTTTATCAAACACAAAGTAAAACTGCTGGCATATATCAATTGCAAGGTAAAGCCAATCAATACAAAGCACACAATGACCTACATACTGTAAAACAATACCGCTCAGTTGCCACAGACAGCTAGACTCATCAGTAACTACTCTGCACAGACACAGTAAGCACCAAAAATACCCCACTAGAAAGAAAAACAAAAGAAAATTACACACAAGACAACACAATACATAGTGTGCACAAATCCAAGGAGACTTTCACACACAATCAAACAGAAACTAAATATGCTGCTAGTATTACAGCATTTATAAAAAACGCATTCATGCAGGGCAATGATAATCATTTTCAGTCCACACACACCACCAACCAAGCACCACTTCATGAACACCGCCAGCCAAGTGACCATCCACGCACACCACCAGCCAAGCACCAGTACATGCACACTGCCAGCCAAGCGCCAGTCCATGCACACCGCCAGCCAAGCACCACTTCATGCACACTGCCAGCCAAGCTCCAGTCCATACACACCACCTGCCAAGCGCTAATTCACTCACACCGCCAGCCAATCACTACTTCATGCACACCACCAGCCAAGCACCAGTCTATGCATACTGCAAGCCAAGCACCAGTCCATGCACACCACCAACCAAGGGCCAGTTCAGGCACATAACCAGCCAAGTACCATGTCATGCACACTGACAGCTAAGTGCCAGATCACACACACCGTGAGCCAATTGCCAGTCCATGCACATTGCCAACCAAGCGTTAGTCCACGCACAGTGCCAGGCAGGTGCCAGTTTACACACACCACCAGGCAGGTGCCAGTCTACACACACCGCAAGCCAAGCAATAACCCAAACACACCAAGTACATGCAGACCATCAACCGAACTCCAGTTCATGCACACACACACAGAAAATGTTCCTGGTGTCTAGTGGTTTTCAGCTCCCCTTGTGGGCAGATTGGCCTAAAAATATGACCGATCTGCCTCCGGGGGCAGAAAACGGCCGAAACATTGCCCCAATAAAAAGTAGAGTGACTCTGGCCCAAGGGGCTGCTCCCCAACATATACATGTAAAAACCCCTGGTGTCTAGTGGCTTTCTATCTCCCAAGGGGGCAGATGGGCCTAAAAATATGGCTGATTTGCCCTGGGGGGCGGGGGGGCAGAACATGGCCAGAACATTATCCCAATAAAGAAGAGTGACTCATGCCCAAGGAGCTGCTCCCCAACATATAACTGCAAAAATCCCAAGGGGTCAATCCCCGACAAATCCAAAAAATAATCCCTGGTGTCTAGTTTGCTTCCACCCCCACTAGATGGCATATAGGCCTAAAAACTGCCAATCTGACTTCTGGGGGGCAGACTTCCTAAATAAAATGTCCCCCAAGTGGAGCGACCCTTGCCCAAAGGGTTGCTCCCTGTAATCATTTTTATAAATACATCCTTGACTTCTAGTGGATTCCGACCCCATCCGGGGGCATAAAGGCCTAAAAACAGCCAAATCAGTCCCCAGGGGCATGAAACACGGATAAAGAATGCCCACAGAGGAGCAACCCTTGCCTAAGGGCTCACTTCCCAACAATGTATAAAAAAACACCCTGATGTTCCAGTGGTGTGATCACTGCTACACAATCGCCACCCCCACCTGCGATCATGGAGCAGGAATGAACTCTATACAGACACAGCATCTGTAAACCTGCAACCCCCCCTCAGGAAAGCACTCACCTAAAATGTGTCCTTTCTCTGGATATGCTGGAAGCAAATGGCTTCCATCACATTTGCAGCAGCATGTGAGGACGTTGGCATGCTATGAGCACACCAAAGTCATCGGATCGCAGATGGGGGATTGGAGGTGACAGGGGAGGTGCTTGTGCTGCCATCCCTTGTAGGGGGGTGTAAATGGGCAGCCCATGGGGGTAGTGCCAGTGCTTCCCCCATGCAAATGTGTGAGGACGGAACAGTTCTGTCATCATCACACGTCCCTGTGTCTGAGGACGAAACTGTTCCGTCCTCAGCAAGGAATGGGTTAATGTCAATAGCATATGTATCTATATAGTGCGTGATACATTAATAAGCTACTTCAGTACATAATCCATCTAATATTTTTTACATTTGACATACACTTTAGTTACTTGAAGTATGTATTACCATTGTTAAATGGTCAAAGAAAGGTAACAGACTTTCAGTTTACACAAATATTGGTGCAACATTGCAGTATTTGTTGGCACACATTGATTCGTATTTTACTTTTTGGGAATGAAGATAATGCAGATTTGTGGGCCTTGTGAACACACTGTACAACAGTATTTTTTTGGTTTATATCCTTTTTAGTGGCATAAGTTCACTAGTCTAAACAACCAAGCCCAAACATACAGAGGTGTTAAACAGTTCCTGGAAGGACATAAAAATGGATAAGAGCCAAGATCATATATGGTATAGGATCAATCATGGGGAATGGCAAAACTGTGAACAGATGGTTTCTGAAAATGTTGCGTACATGCATGAGCTTATGCTAATGTAGAACCAAAGTTTGAGAGCCTTGAAGCTGTTGAAATACGAAAACTTGGCAACTGTTTTGTGATCATAGTTCATGATCATTACTGTTTACACAGATTCAATAAAACTATTGTATATGCAATTTCAGCATCATCAGGAGCAGGCGGAGGACACATTTGCCAAGGAGGCGGGGAAGCAGCTGGCCACTGTGGTTCAGGTAGTGACAGCACCTACACTAAGGGACCAGTGGCACGGAGGGTGAGGGGAGTGCAATGGAGGTTGCCAGCTCCACATCATCTTTTTCTGAGGAGTCCATGACTGAGCACTCCCTAGTGGTGGTGGACCCGATAGGAACTCTACAAACAGCACCGTCAACAGACACATCAGACACTGTCACTCCCTCAACCTCTCAAACCCAGCTCCCTGCCGAACATCCTTCCCATTTTCCCAATGAGAGTTTGCTGTTTGCCCTTGCTCTAAGCCCTTCCGAACCCCACCTACCCCTACCAACTGCTGAGCTACCCCTTCCGCATCCCAAACCACCTCTCCCAAAACAGAAACCACTCCTACTAAAACCAAAAGTCCCCTCTCAAACGCAAACCTACAACCTCTCAAACCCAAGAGCACCCTTCCCAAATGCAAGAGCACCCTTCTCAAACCCAACCCCCCACCTCCCAAGTAAGATCTTTGAGGTGCCTGGTCTGCCCACTAGATGCCTGTTCCTGAGAAGCCTCCCCATGGCAGTGGATTAGGAGGCAAGCTTTGTACAATCCCACAACAGTACATAATACTTTTTGGGCACTATATTGACTGCCATTTGGCTTTGAAGTTATATTGAGAGACTTATCTCATTTTTGGAATAAATCCATATTTTTGATTTCACCAAGTTAGTCCTAGCATTAATTTTCCTTTGCAATTGTTTCATTCCAAGTAATGTTTCTGACTAAAATGTGAAATACATATTCTTCTTTACCATGATGGCAGGTAATACAACAGATTTATTAAATGCCCACTTTCTTGAGTGCATACACTTGTTAACATAGTATGTGATGGGCATTTGAATTTGGGTGCAGGGATTCATCATAGTAATGGCCACTTGCACCAACTAATTAATGTTTGAAATTGCTTTTTTCGGATGTGTTACTACTACAAGTGTGTTTGTTGCACCTTGATTACTGATCAGTGTGAGTACATATGCATTAAGCCTTATAAAATTTTGGGGCAGGGAAGGGCAGAGTCTTCTGCACTACAAAGACCTTTCTTTGTAGTCTCCCTACTTCAAAGGCTAAAATGGGTATAAGTACTGGAGTGCTGACACCATGTACTCAGTTCACTTTTTGGACCTGAGGAGACTATCAGTAAGACGAGCTGCATTGCAGGAGGGACTGCCGCTTCGCTAACTGCTCTGCTGTGTTGGCCTGCTGCCTGCTGATTGCTGTGATGTAAGAGGGACTGCCACTCTGCAACTTGCCCTGCTGTGTTGGCCTGCTGCCTTTTGACTGAGAGTGAGAAGGACTGGATCTACTTTCTGCATCCTCTACAAAGACAACTTAATTAACTCCAAGGGCTTGTTGGATTGCCCCCTGTTGAAGATGTCTCAGGGCCATCAAAGACTTTGTTCCTACAAATACTCCTGCTGGATCTGGCTCTCCGGGAGCCCTATCCAGCTGAGATCACTCAAAACCAGTCCAGGTCATCAAACCAGGGTTTCTGCAGACGTTTATCCGTACGCTGCCAGAGATCCCTGCACAGATCGCTGCACCTGCCTACCTCACCACAGCTCCGCTCAACAACAGCCCAGAGCTGCTCGGCAACCCTGAGGTGAAGGGGCATCACCAGTGCGGGGCCAATAGAGGGAGACTGCTGTGTCTGCCTGCTTCCAGTGGCAGCTCGCAGAGGTAACGCTGTGGGGCGGTGAGGCGGGGCGGGCGGGGCTTGGTGGGGGGGTGTGGAGTCTGACATACGACGGCAGACATTTATTTATTTATTTATGTTCACCTTTGCCGTCGTATGTCGGACTCCACTACCCCCCACCCAGCCCCACCCCCGCCCCGCCGCCTCACTGCCTCACAGCATTACCTCTGCGAGCCGCCACTGCCCGCTTCCCCCAGAGCACCAATGCTACTGCGACTGCCGCTGCAGCGCTGTGTAAAGACGACTCAGCGCAGCTCACCACACCACCTCAGACTGCCCAAAGGAGAAGATCCTGACACCGCGAGCTCCGTTCAAGAGGTCTTTGACTTCAGAGCTTTCCCACCAGAACAGAACTATGTGCATTGAGACCCACGAGGTATCCTTAGCCGACTTGTGCGTTATCCCAGGCGGCTGGATTTGCCTGAATTCCAATGGTCTCAAGGGACCTGCAGTTATCATACTGTTTTCCTGACTGTCGAAGCAACGTATTCATTCTAGCACACTGAGATAGCCTATTTGCTGATCCTCAACTCGGATCGCCTTCATTTCCCCAGCGTTACTGTAGATGGCCTACTAGAAGCACATATGTTTTCAACGCTGTATTTGCATTCATAACTTTGGGCAATCATAACTCATGAACCATTAATTGGATTTCTGTCTTGCTGGTCTTGTTTCAAAGAGTAAAAAAGACACAGTTTGTCTACAACAGTTTGGAGTATTTTTGTGGTGTTTTCACTGTGTTACTGTGTGTGTGTGTGTGTGTATATGCACACAAATACTTGACACATTGCCTCAGTTTAGCCTGATTATTCTGTGCCAAGCTACACGAGGGTTAGCACAGGTAAACTTTTAGTGTGTACTACACTTAACCTGACTAGGATTGTGGTTGCTGCTTGGACAGGGTGCATACCTCTGCCAACCAGAAACCCAATTACTAACAGTATACTACTTTGCAAGGGACTTATAAGTAAATAAAATATGACTATTTGGTATAAGCCAATTTAACCATGCTTTGGAGGAGTGAGCACAAGAACTTTAGCAGTGAAAACGAATTTCGGCAAAATAGAGGGAGAGAGGTCAAATGTTTGGCTAGGAGACCACCCTAAGGCTGACAGGTCTAACTGCGACACACTAGGAATCGCCATTTAAAAAATGTATGTTTTTCTAACATTAGGAATTGCGATTTCCTAATTGCGATTCCGTAAGAATCGCAATTATAGATTTTAACATATGGCCCAACAGCCATAAACATAGCGAGCAAAGCTACGAGAGGCAATACAGGATATGAGAGGCCTACAAGTCGCAAAATTAGAAATGTCTTCCTGTTTTGTATTAGAGTACCCTGAAGCAATCCAACAAAGTCACATGAACATGTCATAAAGGAAATGAATGACTGCATGCACAGAGACTGTATGAAACATCAGAATAGAGAATCTGGGGCCACCGTTGCAAATATCTTTAGTAGGACCTCGTAAGAAGTACTGTGCCAGATGTATGCAACATACCCAGAGCAATGAAAACTGATGAAATACAGTTAAAGGGCGGGCTCCTTAAATAGTATACCACAAGTTCTGTGAGGAAGCAGTAATTCCATAAGGAAAGACTGACAGCACTCTTTGCGAAACGTGCCCCTTCCAGTTTGTTCCCCTTGATACAGCCTGATGACCCTGTTTTATTTTGGATGAATGTTTACATAGGTGATTTAATCTTCTTGGGTACCCTATAAAAGGTGCTATATCAGAAATGGAATGAAATTCAGCTATTTTCCATTGCCGTCACTAAAGAAGAAATGCCATGCTACTTGACATGTTAAACTATAACAAGTGTCACATTTAAAAAAAGTTTCTGAACTTTGCCTACTTTCTTTTCAGAGCGAGAAGCGTTCCAGCCTGTCGGAAAGGTGATTGGTAATGCTCATTCCGACCTGAATCTATTACAGCAGATATGCCTGCGCTTCTCGGCAGCGTCAGTTTCCAATTACAAGCTGATGGTAAAAATGGGATGCAGTCTACAGGCAGAATGGTATGCTCCAGTAATATGTGTATAGTTCCCAGAATATGGCGCCCATTCGACATCACTCATTCCTCCGTCCTCTCATCTTTCAGCACGCGGCTCGGTGCTCTTCTGCTGGTGCTCTGCGTTCCCTGCCCTCTGACCCCTCCCTGTCAGCGTGATGAATATTAAAGGCAAATAATACCGTGCCTAACTGCTTGCACAAACATCTTCTCTTGTTTGATTATCAGAAAAAAAACACTGATGGAATTACACACTTGCATTAAGTGACGCAGTGCCTAGTTTGTAAAAGAATCTGTGGGGGCGCCCAAAGCTCAGCTCATAAGCCTGGGTAAGTGTTAGCTCGCCGAATACCAAGGCTGATAGTCTTAAATTACCCTCATGCCTCTTTAATCCTCTACCAGACACTTCCTGCCCTTCCTCTCACGCTTGCAGGTTCCTTCTTTCTCCCTTTGTGATGATTTTTCTGTATTTTTCTTCCTCCTTCTTTCCCCTTCTGGCTATTTTTTCCTCTATTGCTCTCGTTAAGTACCAATGAGGATAAATAAATGCTGGTCCCCAACAATGAGTGCTGGTGAACCTCACTGTCAACAACCGGCTCAAATTAATCACTGAAGTCAACCACAAACAGAGTGTTGGGCTAATGGACGTTTACCTCTATTTACCTTTAGAATTATTCTGTATTTCCAATCTGAAGGAAGTGGAATTCTTATCAATCAAACAGCATATGTAAAGCACAGCACAGTGACCCCTAGGTGTATCTGTGCTTTGTGTCTCATTCGAAGAGCCAGGTCTTGAGTCTCTTTCTGAAGTCTTCCAGCCAGGAGGCTGTCGAAGTTGGAGGGGAAGATGGTTTCAGGTTTTGGCAGGGATGTAGGAGAAGGAGCGGCCACCCCTGCAGCTGCGATGAATGTGGGTGTGTGTGCTGGGGTGAGTGAAGAGTGTCTAGCGGGTTGGCGGAAGTTCAGTCAATGGTTGATGTAGGCAGGTCCTAGGTCGTGAAAGGCTTTGTATGCATGTATGAAGATTTGCAACTGGCATCTCTTCTGGATGGGGAGCCAGTGGAGGTATCTCAGGTTGAGGCTGATGTGGGTTGGTTTGGGGAGGTCTAGGATGAGTCTGGCTTCAGCGTTCTGTATGGTCTCGAGTCTTCTGAGGAGCTGGGTGGAGATGCCGGTGTAGAGGGTGTTGCCATAGTCGAGAAGGCTGGTGATGAGGGCCTGAGTGACCGTCTTTCTGGTGTTGGTTGGATCCATCTGAAGGTTCTGCAGAGCATGCAAAGTGTGTGAAAGCAGGAGGAAGCAACTACACTGGCTTGTCGTTTCATGGTCAGTTGGCTTTCGAAGATGATGCAGAGGTTGCCTGCATGAACGGTCGGTGTGGGTGTAGGTCCGAGTTCTGCAGGCCACCAGCTGTGGTCTCACGCTGAGGTTTTCTTCCCAAAGATCTGTACTCAGTTTTGACAGAGTTGAGTTGGAGGCAGTTGTCTCTCATCCATTTGGTTATGTTGGTCATGGCATTGCAGAAGTTGGTTTTAGCATTGAAGGGGTCCTTTCGTGAGCGAGAGGATCAGTTGGGTGTCATATGTGTAGGAGATTATGTTGATTCCGTGGGATCTGACAACGTCTGCAAGGGGGGGTCATGTAGATGTTGAACAGGGTGGCCCTGAGGGATGATCCTTGTTGTACACCTCATATGATGTCTTTGGGTGCGGAGGTGAAGGGAGGCAATCAGATGCTTTGTGTGCTCCCTGTATGGAAGGAGCCGATCCACTTGAGGGCATCTTACTGTATGCCTATGTTGGAGAGTCTGTTGATGAGGGTTTTGTGGGAGACAGTGTTGAACGCTGCAGAGAGGTTGAGGAGGATCAGGGCCAGAGTTTCGCCATGGTCGAGGAGTGTTCTGATGTCATCTGAGGCGGCAATCATCACAGTCTTGGTGCTGTGGTTGGCATGGAATCCTGATTGTGAGGCGTCCAGTAGGCGGTTATGTTCCAGGATTCAGTGAGCTGCTGGATGATGGCTTTCTTGAGTTCTTTGGCCGGGTAGGAGAGCAGGGAGATTGGACCATAATTTTTTATATCTCTGGAGTCGGCGGAGGCATTCTTTAGGAGGGGTCTGACATCTGCATGTTTCCATCGGTCCCGGAAGGTTGCTGTGGAGATGGATGTGTTGAGGATGCTGGTGAGTTGGTGTAGGAAGCTGTCTCTATATATACTATACCAAAGTAAGGTCTAGTGTTCACAGAGTCCAGTGGATCCCCAAAGGCTTACAGATGTAAAAGAAGATAATACCTTACTCTCTATTTGTTGTAGTGTGGGCAAGCAGTAAAGATTTGTCAGAGGGTAGTGTTAAGCATTTATTGTACACACTTAGGGAAGAAATTATGTCACCCACTCAAAGACTGAACTCAGACCAATTGTTTGTATAAAAAATATTTCTTTAGTTGTATTTTATTTTTAGAACCAAGCAGGACTTGGAACAGGTAAGTAAAGTTGTACTTTTCAAAACAGGTTGTTAAGAATATGCAAACTGGATGGAATTGACTTTGTTACAGATTTGTAAAACATTTAAAGACAATAGATATTTGTAATTACTTTTCAGATTACTCTTGAGAGTACTTTTTAGATTACTTTTCCTACTCAGTGTGGTATGCCTAGATACCACACTGGGACCTTTCCTATACCAAGGTAGGTAAAACACTTTTGCATTAAAACAGTTGCTTCGGTTTCTATACAAACACAACTCAACACTTGTAACTTTTTCAGAGGAAAAACAGTCAATGCAATCTGATGGAGATAAATGTGATTATCGTTTTTTAGGTAAGCAATCGCTCTTGAGGGTTGAGTTTCTGGGATTAGAACAAGAGTTCCCCCCGGGTCAAGGATGCACTCAAAGAGCCCCCTCAGTGGCACTAGGGTGGCCAGGTGCAGAGTGCTGAGGGCCAATGTTAGCCTATGGGGCTGTATTTTGGTGGCTGCTCTCGGGAAGACCACGGGGTTGAGGAAGCATAGCTCCTAGGGTTAAGTTCAGGGCAAAGCGGGATCTGAGTTAGCACTCAAGGTGCACCCACAGTGGCACAGGGGCGGCCGGGTGCAGGGTGCTGATTTGGCGTCAGGTGCCCTGTTGTCTTTATTGAGAAATCTCCGGTTGAAACAAAGACTGCAGGTTCGGGCAGAGAGGCTTCCTGGAGGCGACCAACAGTTGGAGAGGTAAGTTGGGATGCAGCGGGATGCCTGGACACCGTCGGTTGGGCCACCCAATGCCGTGGGGCATCGGGTGCAAGGGTGTCTTTAGGTGTCGGGTTTCCTTACCAGCTCCGGTTGTGGTTGGGGGGATCCTCCAGATAGAGGCTGCAGGCATCGTCGGGAGGCTTGAGGTAGGTCAGGGATATATCCCAGGTTAGGTTTGATGGGGGACCACCTCGGGGTTTTGGGGCACTCGAACTTGGGCCATGGGTGTCGGGAGCAGAGTGGTGCAGACTTGCGGATTCGGCCTGAGGCAGAGTCTGGTTCTTGAGCAAGTCCGGTGCTCATGGGAGACAGAGTCTTTTCAGGGAAGGCAGGGCAGGTCCTCTGGGTTCTGGGGGACTGCAGGCTGCTGTACAGGTCGAGGTAAGGACAGGCCGGTAGGGCTGGGGTCAAGACAGTTCGTGTCTTCCTCTTCTTCCTTCAGCATGGCTCTTTGGTCCTTCTTCTTCTTCTTGCTTGGCTGAGGAGGCAAGGTTTGGGGTAACTCCTAAGTGCAAAATTTAGGGGTGTTTCAGGTAGGTACAGGTCTGGACCAATGGGTCCCTTCCTTGGTGGATGTACACCCACCTATTATGTCACCCTCCAGTGGGAGGGGGGCATAAGCTTCTCTCTGGTTGGCTGAGTCCCCCCATCTTCAAGATGGTGGTGACTGAGAGTTGTGTTTCGCCTCCCCTCCTTAACCTGATGGATGGAGTTGGCAAAGGTGGGCACTACTCTCCTATCTTGGTATTCCAGCTGATTCTCCCTCCCAAAATAGGGGTTAGAACCAGTGGGGGCCAGATGCTGGGAGCAGCAAAAGGCAGGGTCAGCTAACAAAGGTGGCAAGCCTTTGAAGCTTCCCCTTCGTGGACCCTGCCCCTCGTGGTGGAGGAGGCTTGGAACCTCTGCCCAGGATGTGCTTTGTTTCAGGACCCAGAGAGCGGGAGGTTCTTGACCCAGGGGTCCAGAAACATGTCTGGGGTTGGCAGCTGGCGAGTAGCCACTCAGCCAGGACACTAGAGTTAGGTCGTTTTTCAGGATTCATCTCTAAGATGACCTCTGAGTGCATTTTATAATAAATACTACACTGGCAAAAGTGTGGTTTTAATGGGCTGAGAAGTTTGATATCAAACTTCTCAGTCTTCACTAAATCCATCATGGAGCTGTTGAGTTTGGGGTGCCAAACTCCCAGCCCATGGTCTAAAATGACTTCACTGCACTTACAATACCTGTGAATGGCACAGGTGATGTAGGGGCCAAGAGCTTATGCCACTGTGCCCTCAACTCTGGTATAGTGCACCCTGCCTTAGGGCTGTAAGGCCTGCTAGAGGGGTGACTGACCTATGCCAAAGGCAGTGTTTTGGAGGGCATGGCACACAGGGATGTGTGCCATGTCGACTTGTAGTTTCAGGGTATCCCTCTGGCACACTGACTGCACTGGTAGTGTGTATGGGTCAGGGGAGGAGTCTGTGAGGGTGCCAAAATATATGCTTCAGCCCTCATAGACTTTCTTTGGCTACAAGGCCCTTGGTGCCCCTAGCACCTTTTACAAGGGACTTATATGTAGGCCAGGCAAGAGGAGTGCTAATGAGGGAGCAAAGGTACAGTTTTTGGGAAAGAACACAGGTCGTGGGTACCTGATTAGTAGGAACCCAGGGCACACTTAGTCAAGAAGCATCAAACATCAGGCAAAAAGTGGGAGGCAACCAGGCAAAAAGGGGCACTTTCCTACAGTTGGGTGCTGATTGGGTTCCATGAGAGGTTGTAGAGGTGCTGGGGGCAGGAGTTGGTGGCCGCCCCGGAGTGGATGAAAGGCATGATGGCTGAGGTGGTCAGGGCGGTGAGTGGAGACCAGGTGGTAATGATTTGGATGATGTTCTTTGGTTGGTTGAGATCGCTGGGCTTGAGGGTGGTGAGTGTGAGATTGAAATTGTTGTAGATATTTGAGATCTTGCTGTGGAAGTAGTTTGAGAGGGTGTTGCAGAGTTCTTGCGAAGGGGTGGAAGGTGTTCTCTATGGCTGTCGGGTTGGAGAATGTCTTGACTATTTTGGAGAGTTCCTTTGTGTGGTTGGCCATGGAGTAGATGCAGGAGGAGATGGCTGGTTTCTTGGCTTCCTTGATGTGCCAGTAATAGTTGCTGAGCGCTGTTTTGTGACCTGCTCTATCGACAGAGTTCTTAGTGACGGCCATTTTTTCTCCAGTTGTTGGCAGTTGGGCTTGGTGGTCTTGAGTTCTGGGGTGTATCAGTTGGCATGTTTGGAGGTCTTGCTAGATTTTGTACATTTCAGTTGGGCGACTTTGTTGGCACTGTCGGTGATCCAGGCGGCAAAATTCTGGATGTCTTGGTTGAGGTCTGTTGAGGCCTCTGGTTTGGAGGTGGTGAGGACCTGTGAGTACTGAGTTTCGGTGATCTTGCTCCAGCTGCGGTGGGAGGAGATCTGACGCATGGTGATGGTGGGCTGGGCATCGGTGATGGTGAAGTGTATGATGATGTGGACAGTCCAGGTGAGGTCTGTGATGTGACTGAATTTAATTCTGTCACTGGAGGTGAAAATAGTAACCAGTTGGGTGAGACTGATGTTGTTCAGGTTCCCCAGGAGGCCGATGGATTTAGTGTTGTGGGGGCCGTCGATGTGGAAGTTGAGGTCACTGAGTAGGACGTAGTGGTGAGAGTTGATTGCTAGGGTGGGTGATGAGGTTGGGGATGGCGTCACAGAATGTTGCTCAGGGTCCCGGGGGTCTGTAGTCAAGGGTGCCTCTTATTATGGTCTTCGCATCAGTTTGAAGTAGGAAGTTGAGGTGTTCCATGATAGGCGTGGGGGCGTTGTTGATAATGGAGCATCTAATGGTTTCCTTGATGATGATGGTGATGCCTCCGCCTTGTTTGTTAGCGAGGTATTGGTGTATCTTTTTTAGCATTGGGGTGGCGGTGGTGATTTCGGGGTTCGAGCCACATTTCTGTAATGAAGGCAACAGTGGAAAGAGTGGTGATGATGTGCCAGAGCTCTGTGGCGTGTTTGCAGAGTGAGCAGACGTTGAGCAGGATACAATGGAGCGGCTGCAGGATGTTCGTTGTCTTGTGGGCTGGAACGGTGTGGGTTTTTTCATAGGTTGTGTCGCAGGGTAAGTGGCAGGTGAAGGGTCCTTTGGTGGATCGTGGGGAGGAGGAGCCGCAGCTGTTGTTTCGACATCCGGGGTCCAGGTCCAGGAGTTTCTTGGCAGTGTACCGTCGGCTGGTTGAAGGGCCAGGAGTTCTGGTGCTGGGTGTAGTGTGACTGGCAGTACAGTACAGTACACATCCACCACGTGGCCTTGTGGCAGCCTCCATTAGTGGTCCTGATGGATTATCCTAGTGGACCTGGATACAGGGCTCGGACCTGGAATGGGCAGCACAAGGGCAGCAGCCAGCACAGGGACAGGGCAGCAGGCAGCACAGGGAGAGGGGTGGCAGGCAGCACAGGGACAGGGGCGGCAGGCAGTGTAGCAGCAGAGGCGGTAGGCAGCGCAGGGACAGGGGCAGCAAGCAGCCTAGGGGTGGCAGGCAGCGCAGGGTCAGGGGTGGCAGGCAGTGCAGGGTCAGGGGTGGCAGGCGGTGCAGGGACAGATGTGGCATGCAGCACAGGTACAGGGGTGGCAGGCAGCATACAGACAGGGGCGGCAGGCAGGACAGGGGCAGCAGGCAGTGCTGGGACAGGGGCGGCACAGGGACAGGGGCGTCAGGCAGGCAGGTACAGTGGCGGTAGGCAGCGCAGGGACAGGGGGTGCAGGCAGCGCAGGGACTGGGGTGGCAGGCAGCACAGGGAAAGGGCAACATGCCTTGTGGACAGGGTTAGCGGCAGGCAGTGCAGGAACAGAGGTTGCAGGCAGTGCAGGGACAGTACCTTAAGCAGCGGGATAGGCCAATGAAGGGTGGCCCAGCCTAGTCTCCTCCAGGCTCTGATGGACCGCCCACCCTTGGCCTAGGGTTTTTCTGGGTGCTGTCCATGCGTGTAGTGATGTGGGAGACAACATTCAGCTATGAGGCCGGAGGGGGGAAAACAAAAACTGTGAAGAACCGGTCTGGGCTCTCCTCTCAGGGGTGGAGGCTGCTGGGAGGGGTAGTTCTGGCCGCGAAAGATGGAGTAGTTCTGGTTGCAAAAGTGAAACTGCCAGCAAGTCCCATGGAAGCAAAGAGGAGAACAGTGCTGTCTGGAGGGTCGAGAAGAGTCCCGCGAGAGAACCGGGGAGAACCGGCCTGGATTCTCCTCTCATCTCAGGGTCAGGATGAGTAATATAAAAATGTTATTTTAATTGAAGCAAATTTAAAAGAGAAAGGTCCTCATTCTAGTAAGAAGGAAACTACCAATTCAGCGGTAATAGTAGTGACCAGACAATTCACATTTGCAAGTTGTGCAAGAGCACCACACAATTACTAGGTTTTGCCTGCACAGCGCTTGCACTGTGCTTGTGAAATCTCTTGTATTTAACATATATTAAAAGGGGGCTCTTATCAATTCCTGTGACCAAAATACTGTGTTCATGCACATTTGTGTAGAACTTTTTTTTTTGTTTACCTTTCCCTGGCTGCAGGCATTAAAAAAAATGTGTCACACATTTTGTTTACTTTCCCTGGTTGTCTATTGGCGCTGCATTGCTAATGAATAAAAACATTCCCAGGCACAACCTAAAAGTTAAGAAAAATGTAATGTGGGCGTGTACTAACTTAAAGGGTCATGTGTCGCACTTGTCCGACGACCTAATCTCCACGTGTGAGCACCGTTTCAAGCATTTCAGCAATGCATGCACGTCCACAGACCCATCACTAAGGCTTGTGAAATGCCTGGTAAACACTGCAGCTGTATTATGGTTTAGGCACTAAACTTTTGCCTAGAAAGGACAATGGCTCGTGAGTACAAAAGACAGTGTTTAGCTTCACATTTTTATTTACTTTTGAACATGCACTGAGAATGCATGTGTCTGCATCCACGCACGCTTATAAGCAATAAAGGAAAAACAGCTAAACCTGGAGACCATATGGCGGGAAGTAAATAGCATGCATGTAACATTATTTCAGTACAATTCTGTGTTTTCCGTTCCATTTTCATGTTCGTTTCGATTTTGTTTGCCTCCTCCTCTGCTTCTTTGTCCCAGTAGTTTCTTTTCCTTTGTGAATTTTTCAGTGAGGCATTGTTTATTTCTGAATGATAGTGTGTTAAATTTTCTCTGTGTCTGTCTTAAGATTCCATGTAGTCCCCTTCTCTGTGAATGCCTATGCATGTCTCAGCTTGTATGAGTTTGAATCTCACGCTACATGCTGACTATAGCTCCTCCTGTGATTCACTGTAAACATCAGCCTTTTGCATTCCCCTAACCACAGGAAATCAGTAGGTGCCTCTTAGCGGAGGTGCAGTCTGTGCAGAAGCCTGAGTGAGTAGCAGTTGCTCGTGAGGAGGAGTGAAGGCTACAGGACCCCTGCACATGGTGCAGGGAGCACAGGGCAGCAGAACCCAGGCACACTCATGTGAGTGCTTCCTACACTGCTTGCATCTCATCGGAACCAGCTATCATGACTCAATCACACCTCTGACCCCTGCCCATCGAACACCATCAGAGTACAGAGCCCATCCCCCACCATGTTCACCGAGCTGTCAGCAGGTTGAGATGGCCTTCAGGTTAGACCATGCGAGGGTCATCTCTTGGTAGCAACCCAGTGCCTGACTGCAGGAAAGCCGGTGGGAGTTCTGCTGTAGTCGGACTGCAGTTCACAGTGGGAGAGATTTGCTTATGGACAGAGCAGATGTCTGACTGCAGGCTAGCCCCACGTAGCAAGACTGCTCTTAGGAGCTCAGTTGATGTTTTAACTGTAAGACACCCTGGGAGAGGCAGTCGCTACAGTAGGCAGTTTATGTCTGACTTGAGGACATGCTCCAGGCACAAGGTTTCCCTAGGAGGTCAGCTGATGTCTGATTGCAGATCACCAGGGGAATGGGGTGCCTACTCTAGGGACTTAGCTGATTCCGTCAGTGTGATGTCATCAATCACGGGCAAGGCTGGTGTGAATCTTTGGACACCTTGGAGGTGGGGCGGTGTTCTCTAACTTTCAGCTAGTGTCCGAGTGCAGGCCACACCGGTGGTGGGAGGATGGCGTCTAATGCTTCCTTACATCCTGATCCAGCGCGATACTAGCAACGAGCACTCATACACCAGATACTCACTTGGGCCCATACATTCCTACTACGCTAGCATTTCACGCTGGGGTATCAGTTGTTACTCTTTATCAAAATCCCTGCTACCAATTACCTTCTGATTGAAGAGTAATGACTTACCAATGAATCCTTTGCTAATTGGGAAATTTAAAATGAGTGACATTCATTACAGTTCATAACCCTGAAATAATCACAGAGTCAGGAAGTTTTAAAATATTTATCTAAAGATTTAGCAGAGTAAATTACAGAGCTGCACAATACTTATTCGTATATCAAGGATGAAGCACAAGAAATCAATTATCGATTAATGACGGTCCCTCAGAAAAGGAGAAGATAGAGACAGCAGCGCAACTAAAGGTTGCATATATTTACCTAAAGTGCGAGAACCAAACCCCTTGGCCAAGGAGTTGGAAAGATAGGACCCAGGAAGGATGAAGAGCAAAGACCTCCTCCAGGATCAGGACAGGACCGGTGACCTCTCTACCTACGACGCCTGCGTCGTTCCCCTCTCTGATACTCCGCTTCTCCTCAATTCTCCAGTGTCTCCCTTCTAATGGACTCCGCAGCCCCCTCCTCAGGACCTCTTCTGGACAGGGATTCAGTCTGCAATCGATCAGCTTGGCGGTCTGGAGCTCTTCTGTGTGCTCTGAGAGTGTGCTCTCCTCTGCTGTGCTGTGCGGTCTGAGCTGAGCTAATTAACTAATTCTATATCTATTATACCCTTCTACGCCCATGTACCTCCCATTAATGTTGCAAAAATATGGGACCACTACTTCTGATTGGACAGGGGGTTGATCCTCACACCATATAAATTTAGTTCGATTTCTGAAGACCATTGTTTGTAAAATACCGCCCATCAAATTTATACATTTGCTTTATTTCCCACCCGTCTCACGACAAAATTTATACATGCTCCATGTACAATATTGCATTTTTAACAGGAAAGACATGGGTACAGCAGTGTCGGCCATCACGTCGCGGCCTTGGACCTCGTCCAGGTTGACTTCATCCTTTTCTCTTGGCAGACATGCAAGACGCATGCGCAGAATCATTTGTCTCTCGAGTTTCAGTTCACCAACCCCAGGCCCAAGTTTACGAACTAATAAAAGTACAAGAAGAAAATATTAAAATCACAAATAAAATGTTTCACTGTATATCCACTCTTTCTACACTATTCCCATTTACTTATAAATTCTATCCCGCATTAATAGCGTTAAGAAAATGAGAATTTAATTACAACACGAGAGCAAGCTGTAGCATATGAAAACATTAAGCAGCCATTTTAATACACACTGCGCAGAAGCAGAATTTTCCCACCAAGCAAAGTAAGACGTCACACCATGTGATATGGTTGAGACATGCGCAGAAGAGTTCCCGCGTTTTAGCGGCCAATTTTAGAACAGACAAGCGTTACTTGTTAGTTAAAACACATAAGCAAGTGTCCTTGCTATTTATGTCATGTATGCAAAATTAGTATGAACAATACGAAGTTTAATACATTAATACTGTGAGGAGATTGCCTTCGAGCAAGTCTCATTTGTGAGTCCTTGCTCCATCAATCCCCTCTCTGATGGCGTTTCTGAGCCATCAAATACTACCCACAACCAGATGCCAACTTTTAGCATACAATAATTTCATTTTCATTTTTACTTTTTCTATTTTTCACATCCCCTTTCAATTTTTTATATAATTCACTTCTTAAATCTTCAAGTTCAATTTCTTCAAACTTTCGCTTTTTTCCTTTTCCTGTCACATTATACGATTCATTCTGTCTACAACATTTGCACCATATTATTATTGACAGTACTATTATTGCTATTCCTGCTAAGGGTACTAATATTTTACCTATAAGTCCTTTCCCTATATTAGAAAACCAGGTACCAATTGACGCAATACTATTTGTCAATCTTTTCCATACACTATCAACTTCCAGTGGTTTCAGTTCCTTCTCAAGTTTCGTAATGTTCTGTATATATGTTCCAATTTCTGCACTTTTATCAGGTATATAAGTGCAACAGTGTTTCGTCTTCAATAATTTACAGACTCTGCCCTCTTTTGCCAATATAATGTTAAGAGCAAGTCGATTTTGCATAACCATAGACCTAATCGCAACCATCTCCGCATTAATCATTAGAAATCCTGCAGCAGTATCCGTTGATAAACGATCAACCACTGTAGACAATTTACATATTTTCCTTGAGTTCAGAATTATTCCCACTGAAGGTATCAATGTACCAAATATATCACCTACAATTTCAGAAAAACTAGGGGGCATATTATCAAGCACGGCGTTAAAATTATCGCCGGTTTAGCGGCAGAAAACTGCCGCTAAAGCGGCGATAATGGGCTTGATAATATGCCCTGGAGAATTCCAATAGAAGCCCATGTTGACACCAGAACATGGGCTTCTATTGGAATTCTCCAGGGCATATTATCAAGCCCATTATCGCCGCTTTAGCGGCAGTTTTCTGCCGCTAAACCGGCGATAATTTTAACGCCTTTTCTTGATAATATGCCCCTCTCTCTTTTGCTACGTGTTAATTCGTCATTATTTTAATTGTTCCCAGTGTTTCTTTTTACGTGGTATATTTTTGGAAACACTATTCCAAAATAACAACTTCCATACCACCGTGCAGGAAGCCTAAAGTAAGCCTTATTTCCACACACATAATAGATTCCAGGAAAAACTGAATCTGTTCCTCCTTTGAGTCCCCAACCTCCAAGAATTAAGAAATTGTGTTCACATTCACTGGTACCGATGAAAACATTGTTATAGTCAGTCCTTAACCTATGTAGACAAATTTTCCCTGTTTTTACAAAATCCAGAGCCATAGCAGCTTGAGCCTTGCCAGTTGTGTAACTACCTTCTTTCTCAGCCCAAGGTGGCAAATGAGCCTTATGCTCGGAAGCTTTCTTTTGAAAATCTTGTCTTCTATCTTCTACTAAATTCAAAAATATCTTTTCTTCTTCGTGTAAAGAACATGTTAGATTGTTTCTATGTGCATGTGTTATATCTATCGATTTCAGTGTTAAGAAAAATTCTCCCATAAACTGTGCATCTTGACTACTAAGCACTGGGTTCATACTCTTTCAAATCGGAACCTCAGAAAATATCACATCTATGTTTGAATAATAATACTGAAGTCTCCCTGTTCTATAAAATAAACTAGCTAATACACTACATGATATGCCATATGTTAATGGTAAGTGATGATATGTTAACCCTTCTGCTACTGATTCGGGTAACTTCATACAGACATAACAATTACTAACTTCCATGGTATCTACATATTGAAACAATAACTTTGTGAAAACATTTAAACTAGTGTCGTTATCAGTTATCTCATGATGAAATTCTTGTTCATTTTCTGCTATCAGTTCTACTCTATTACTTTTCAAGTTTGCTGTCCTTTCCTTAGTTTCGTTATTAATCTAATTATCCATCATCATAAGGTAAGGAACTGCTACGATCAGAACTAACTACATATGCATACTGCACAGCATCTTTTACAACATTTCTGTTTTGATCTCCCAGTAACTCTATCGTCGGACATTTTGACAAGGAAAATTTCTCTTCTTATCTATTTTTCTTCAATTTTCTTTGCGCAGCTTCTTCACGTTATCAAGGTGGTCTTGTTTTTGTTTCATAGACCAGTTCTGCACTAATTCCTTCGTCACCACTTTCACTTGATTCTGAGCTCTCGTAGTCTTCAAGAATTATGTAAGTCCAGTCAGGACCTTTAAACTTGTTGTTAATAAGTTTCAGTCTTTTACTTCTCCGATTCTCAGTTTTGCTTTCTTGTCCTGTTTGGCTCGTCACTTCGTTTACTTGTTCAGGATTTTCACTTCTGGTTCTTACGTGGTATTTCACTCTTTTAATGACACTAGGCCAATGATCACCTTTTCTTGTTTTCTGTGTTTGCACTGCCCTTTTGCTTTCTTCTTCTTCGGTAGTTCGTTTATTTTCAGGTTGTGTCACAGTCTTGTTTTCGACAATTACAGTTTTTAGAACAGACAAGCGTTACTTGTTAGTTAAAACACATAAGCAAGCTTCCTTGCTATTTATGTTGTGTATGCAAAATTAGTATGAACAATACGAAGTTTAATACATTAATACTGTGAGGAGATTGCCTTCGAGCAAGTCTCATTTGTGAGTCCTTGCTCCATCAATCCCCTTTCTCTCTCATGAGATGAAAACTTGTGTAAAAATGCGGAACACTCATGGGTGAGTGCCCTTTTTTCCCTGACTTGCAGCCACAAAGAGAGGGTTGTCTCAGATCTATCCCACCCTACCTACTCTAGTCAGTTCTTTCTTAGTGTTGAAGACTCATCTGTCAGTCAACATCTCTCTCTGTTATTTTTTTCACTCTTTACACTCCCTTCTCAACATCTCTCGTCTCTATGTTGACTTTTTCCCTGTGCCTTCTCTCTCCATCTCATTCTGTCTTTTCTTTCTCTTCCTCCCTGCTACCCAACTCTCTCCCATCTCTCTATTTGTCTGCCCCTCTTTCCCCTGTACACTCACTTTTTCGTGGTCTATATTTCGTTCTTTTAGTCCCTGTACTATTTCACTTGCTCTTCTCCCCCCTTCTCTCTCAAACTCTTTATTTTCAGCTCCTACTGAACTTTCTAAGCACGCCAAGTTAGGCCACAATGGTCAATATTAGGTGTTTAGAGGAGTTCTGACAACTTTTGGACCCTGTGACACTGCACCTGTTGCACTGGACCTAAAAGTTGTCAGAACTCCTCTAAACACCTAATATTGATATATTTTACTACTATACTGGCAGTCACAATTGCAGTTACCTTGCAGTTAAAAGAGGCATAATTTAAATGGTGCAGCAGCTGCAGAGGCACTGGGGCCAAACAAAACTTCTAAGGCCCCCACTAAACACTTGGTTTTGCTAAAGTTTGCTACTAAACAAGACAGTCACAAGTGGAGTTATCTAGCAGGCACTAGGGCCATGTTTTCAATGGTGCAGCAGGTGCAGTGACACTGGAACCAAAAGCTCTAGGCACCCCACTAAACACCTAACATTGCCATATTTTACTACTAAACAGGTATTCCCTAGCACAGTTACCTTGAAGATAACAGGGACATTAGTTAGGTGATGCAGCAGGTGCAGAAGCGCCGTGCCCAAAAGTTGTTTGATCTCCTCTAAACACATAATATTGCTATATTTGACTACTGAACAGGCTGTCACTATTGCAGTTACCTTGCAGTTAAAAGTGACTTGAATTGAGCGGTGCAGCAGGTGCAGTGGCACTGGGGCCAAAAGCTCTAGGGACCCCACTAAACACATAGTACTGCTAAATTTTACTACTAAACAGACAGTCACAAGTAGAGTTTTCTAGCAGGCACTAGGGTTATGATTTAAATGGTGCAGCAGGTGCAATGGCATCAGGGCCAAAACCTCTATTGACCCTACTAAACCCAGATAATTGTTAGAATGTAATACTAAACAGGCAGTCACAATTGAAGTTACCTTGCAGACAACAGGGTCATGATTTAAGTGGTGCAGCATGTGCAGTGTCACAAGGACCAAAAGCTCTAGGAACCCCTCATAACTCCTAATATTGTTATATTTTACTACTAAACAGGCAGTCACATGTGCATTTACCTTACAGATAACAGGGTCATGATTTGAATGGTGCAGCAGGTGAAGTGGCACCGGGCTCAAAAGTTGTCAGAACTCCTCTAAACACCTAATATTGCTAAATTTTACTACTAAACAGGCAGTCACAAGTGCTGTTATCGTGCAGGCACTAGGGGCATGATTTGAATAGGGCAGCAGGTGCTGCCCCACTGGACCCAACAGTTGCCAGCACTCCTCTGAACACATAATATTGCTATTACATCAATTAATTCTATTATTTCCCTTTCATTTAATTTTTAAAAATGTTGCTATTACTTAGCTGCACAATACCACCAGTAACGGCACAATATATTGCCTTTTTGTACATAAACAAGTCAGAATACTTTAACAGACTTTCTGTAACGTACATTGTACAAGTACTCAGCAAGCTACAACTTACAACAAAAAACAGATTATTATTAATCACATAGATGAAACCTAATGCACTTACCAATACTTGTTCTTTAAGTCATGATTATAAGTTGTGTAGTAGCACCACACCATTTTTCTCCAGATAAACTTTTCACCTGGAAATATTTGGTAAAATCTACATTGGGAAAGCAACTTATAACTGAGGAAAAATGAGTCCAAATCCATTGGCGCTTGATAATTCTTTGGTTAGTCCCCTCAGAATGCAGCCCAAAGATTCTGAGATTTATGGGCGAAGTACATATAGACATGAAAGGGTGAACAGGTCTATGTGCTCAGAAAGTGAGTATGAAACTGTTTTTCTAGCCCAACATCGACTTATGGTTATAAACCCTGGCCAAGAAGGGGGCGCTAGCGTGCCAGCTGCAAGATGGCCGCCATGTAGTGAGGCTCTGCAGGCCGGGTAGTCAATCCTTTAATTCTCCTGCAGGTTGCCCACCCATCGTGACAGGCAAGGCCGTGACACTGACCCAGTACAAGCTGCTGCGCCGGCTGGCGGCGGTTTCTGTGGTGGAGAGGGTCCAGCTCCGGAGCAACGTGGCGCGGCCGCCGCCTACAAGAAAATGGTGGCCCCGGCCTGACTGCGGTGCGGGCTGGTGTGGAGTGCGCGATCGCCTGGCTGGCGGTGACGCCTCGCCCCTGATCTGTGCGGGTGCCGCTGAGGGCTCCCGAAGCCAGCTGCGTGGAGGACCTGTGCTGGTGGCGGCTGCAGCCGGGCTGTGGCGAGCCCTGCCTCCCGGCCGCCGGACCCGAATACCCCTGAGGCCTCCCCGCGGTGATGCCCGGGCCCCGTGAAGTAAGTGGAAAGTCAACGGTCCTGGTGGGGGGGTGTTGGCTGGGAGATCGCCCGGCAGGGTGTGCTCTCCGGCATCGGCGGACGTGAACTGGGTGGAGACGGGTGGCCTGCCCACGGAGCTGCGGCCTTGACCGCACTGGGCTCTCTCGGGCCTGGGCGCCCTACGCTGCTGCATCATAGTGCGGCCCTCCGCAGCGGGGAGATCGAGGTGCGGGCGTGAGACCCCTGAGAGAGCGCTACCCCCGCTGACCAGAACGGCGCTATAATCGGCCGGGGGAGGTCGGAATTTCCAGGGCCCCAGTGACTGAGCTGTGTGTGGGGAGGGCCTGCCCCTACTGTGGAGGTGACGGGGAGCGCATGGGCCAGCCCGCTCAGAAGCAGTTGGTGGACATTGATAGATTGCACGACCTGGCCCTACAGCTGCCCAACCATGGGGCAATTCATCAGGGACGCGCCGGGATCTCGCCCACTGCACAGCACGGACATTGGCCTTCTGCAAACCGGCTCGCAATCGTCCCACAGCGGCTTGAGGAGGTGGACTCGAGGAACCGGGCGGGCTCCTGCGCTAGCCTTGCTCGCTGGCTCTGAGTCTGGTTGGGCCTGGTGGCTCTGGCTGGGGACTTAGCCTGGAGTCGATCCCTTGCGGTGTCTGGCCAGCCCAGCCACTGCTGGGGGTGACGTGGGCAACTGCCCCCCCCATGATATTTGGCTATTGATGGGTTATTAGGCTTCTTCGCGGGAGGTGGCTGCTCATTGGACCGGTAACATTTGGCTGGCATTGTTTTGGAGGGGCCACTTTGCAAGGTGTATGCGGACATGGGGACACTCGACGCCAAGCAGCCGAAACTCTCATTTGACCTCTGCAAAGCCCCTAAAGGAAACTCCCCCCCGGCGGAGGAAACCGACAGAGAGAACATGGCGGCCGCGCCGACTGCGGAGCCGAGCATACGTGCCATGTTCACTGAGCTGAAACAATCCCTGGCTGCAATTGACCTCAAAATTGATTCAATGTCTGATCACCTGGACCGGCTGAAAGATAAAGTGGCGAATCATGACGAACGTATCTCGGAGGTCGAACAAAGAACCTCCGTGCTGGAGGACGAAGGCTCAGCGGCACGCGAAAGACTGCACAGCATGAAAAAAGTGCTCAAGGTCATCCGCCTCAAGAACGAGGACCTTGAGGCCAGGTCCCAGCGCAACAACCTGCGCATTTTGGGGGTCCCAGAGCCCACTGCGATGACCCGGGTGGAAGACTACGTCGAGGACATGCTTCGACCCCTGTTTGGGGATGCCCTGTCGTCCGTTTGTGTGGTGGAGCATGCCCACAGATCCCTGGGCCCGCGGCCCCCCCCGGGTGCCTCGGCCGGCCCCATCATCGCGAGGCTGTTGAACTATCGGGACCGTGACACGGTGCTACGCAAGGCACGCGACTTACAGGACACCAGATACCAGTGCAATGCCATCTCATTTTTTCCGGAATTTACGCTATCAGTTCAGGCGGCCCGCGGGGAATTAATGCCCGTTAAACGGATGTTACAGCAGCAGGATATTAAATACTCTCTTCTCTATCCAGCGAAACTACGGGTCTTCCACTCGGGAAAAACATCATACTTCACGGACCCCAAGTTGGCCACCAAATTTGCTCGTAGCCTTAAATGCCAGAAATCAATAACCCCCATGGACAAGGACCGGCTGGAAGGCGACACGCTCAACGAGAATGACTGATCATACTGTGGCAGCCTCATGCTACTAGAGGAGCTTGTATGGACACCAGTGATTAATGGGTCTGCTGTTTGACGCTCGCCCCGTGGGCATTTATCTCTTCTGGTTGCTCGAGCCGGTTGCGGGTTGCGATGGATGGCAGCCTGATCGACACCACATGCCTTATCAGGGCTCTTGCCCAGCCACCTGGCTCTTTGGGCTGGGATACGTCGTGCTCCCTGGCGCTGCCCCCTGGGATGAGTCCCATTTTGCACTCTGCTGGTGGCCATCTGTGACCTGGTTGGGGATGGGGTGCTGCTCTTCAGCCTAGTTGGGAGGCTGTTGTGGGAGGGGGGTGGGTTGGGTGGATAATGGTTGCGCTGATTGCAATGTTCATTGATTGTCTCCCTTTTGCTCTCCCCCCCGCTTTTCCCCCTCTCTGGCATCGCCCTTACTGCTGCGGGATCTATGCTCCCTCCCCCACTGCTTGCGGAATGAGATGCTGTGGTAATGGCTGAACATCCAAGTGCCAAAATGGCACTCTTAAAGCCATCACCTGGAATGTGTGGGGTTTGAGTGATTGTCGAAAGGTGAGTCTCGTGGCAGCGCTGCTGAATCGCCATAGGGCGGATATCTGTTTTTTACAGGAGGTACACCTGACGCGGGACATGTACTCGCGCTTGCGCGCTGGCTGGATGGGCAAAAGATTTATAGCAGGCTATTCTAGCTATGCACGGGGCACTGATATTATTTTTAGAAAGGGTTTGCCATGGCGCACGCGCACTGTCATCCAGGATCCCATGGGTCGAAATGTGTTGGTCGCCGGAATCCTTGACGGATGCCCCATCAGACTGGTCTCGGTTTATGGGCCTAATGATGACGATCCTCTGTTTTTCAGTGAGGTGTGGAGGCTTGCAGAATCTTTGGGTCCGGGTGCTGTGTTGTGGGGTGGTGATTTCAATGTGGTGCTTGACCCGGAACGGGATAGATCGGGAGGCTCGCGCCGGCCCCATCTGCGGGCAGCGGCACAACTGCAGGTGCTGATAGAGGATTATGTTATGATTGATGTCTGGTGCCGGACCGATCATCTTGGCCGTGAGGGTACTTGTGTCTCTACCGTGGGCCCTACGTGGTCCAGAATAGATTACTGGCTCATCTCCCCGACGCTCACGCCTGGGTTAAGCACTGTGCTCATGTCGCCCGCTCCCTTTTGGACCATGCTCCAGTGCTGCTGGAATTCGCATTGCCAGATGCGCTGAGCAGGTCCTTTAGCTGGAGACTCCCTGCTGGAGTCCTACGCGATCAGGTCTTCCGGGAGGACATCGAGGCCGCTATAACGGAATATTTCGAGCTGAATGAGGGCTTGGTGGACTTCCCTTCCACGCTGTGGGAGGCATTTAAAGCAGTTATTAGGGGCAAATGCATTGCCAAACAGGCAGGCGTTCTTCGTGCTCTCCGGGGGGATTTGCGGCATCTTGAGAACGAAATACGATCGCTTGAACAGGATAATTTTGAAACCAATCGACTCCCACTTCTTGCGTTGCTAAAGTCAAAGATGGTAGAATTTGAGGAGGCTGCGTTAAGGGAGACACATTATTTGGGGAAGGAGGCGAGGGCCCGTCAATATGGCGAGGGTGAAAGAGCTGGCAAGACCCTTCCCCGACTGCTTCGGAAACCCTGGACAAACGAGTACATTTGCGAGCAGCGCACAGGCGAGGACGAGTTAGTGGTTGGGCAGGAAGCGGTCCAGGCCAAAATGATGGCATTTTACTCCGCAATATACACTTCACGCCAGCCAGAGATCCCTTCGGATCAGCTTCCCTTCTTTGACTCGATTGAGCTGGTCTGGCTTAGTGACGCTCACCGCAGGTACTTTGACGAACCATTCTCTGTAGAGGAAGTGATCGCTGTCATTCGGGCTATGCCCGGTGATAAAGCTCCGGGGCTAGACGGGCTTACTTCAGCCTTTTACAAGTAGTTTGCACCGCTGCTCGCGCCTCATCTTCTTAATATGTACGAGGACTCCTTAGAACAGGGCGTCCTCCCCCCCTCTCTCCGCGAGGCACTTATTGTGGCTATACTCAAACCAGACAAGGATCCATTACTATGTGACTCGTACCGACCTTTATCTATGATAAATATTGATAATAAAATTCTAGCTAAACTCCTCGCCTCACGCCTGCTCCCACTGCTCCCTACGATCCTCAGGCCTGATCAATGCGGTTTCGTCCCAGGCCGTAGCACTGCTCATAATCTCCGCACCCTCTTCACGGTGATGCAGGGGGTGGATCCTACCCTTCCTGTGGCAGCCATATTCCTCGACGCTACCAAAGCATTTGATACGCTGGAGTGGCCCTATCTCTTTTCGCTGCTCACCCGTATCGGCCTAAGTCCCGCGTTCATTAAAAAGATAGCGTTGCTCTATACCTCCCCCTCGGCTGCGGATAAATGGAGTTGTTTCCCCCCCTATTAAAGTCGCCCGGGTCACCAGACAGGGGTGTCCGCTGTCACCCCTCCTGTTCGCCGTCGCGATGGAGCCGCTGGCAGCTCGGTTGCGGCAGCACCATGCACAGAGAGGTCTTGATTTTACGCCCCGCGTACTCCTGGAATCCATGTATGCGGACGATGTGACTCTTTATGTCCAGCATCCCGCGGACAATCTGGATCCCCTTATACTGGAGATCATATGTTTTGGCGGCCTCTCGGGCGTCACCATAAATTGGGGGAAATCTACAATTTTCCCGCTTACAGCTGCAACGGTGGTATTCCCCTCAGAGTTCCCGGTAAAATGGGCTGACTCCCCCATTAAATATTTGGGAATCTGGGTCAGCAGGGACCAGGAGGAGCTATGGCGATGCAATTATGGTAGGCTTGTGGAGTGGTTGGAGAGCAGACTCCCTCGCTGGAGAGCGCTCCCACTTTCGCTAACGGGTCGTCTCGCCATCACGAAGATGGTGGTACTGCCTAAGTTTCTATACACCTTCGTTAACCTCCCACTCCCTCTCACGGTTGAATTCAAAAGGCGGCTGCGTTCTGGCCTGGTCTCCCTGGCGTGGGTAGGTGGGCAGCCGCGGGTGCCTTGCGAAACTCTTACGCTCCCGTTTGAACAAGGGGGCCTGGGGGTGCCGGATATGGAGCTATACCACTCCTGCGCTCAGGCACAATTCGCGTTTCATTGGATTTTTCCTACTCCGTTCCTTGTGCATGCAGCACCTGAGAGTGACTTGGCAGACCCGACCCCGCAGCACATGGCGGTGTTTTGACCGCAGAACCGCCCTCGCGCTGGGATCGACATGGTTGGCAGCACGATGTGGGCGTGGCAGATGCTCCGCCGGCGGGCTGGACTGGATTCCCGGTTTGCACCATCGGTGCCGGTGGCTGGACACCCGGAGCTGCCCTTCACCGTGGAGGCGGGAGTCTGTCAGCGGCTCCGTAAGCTACAGGTGAATACGATGGGTGGGGCATTTCCTGACGGGGTGTTCATAAGTCTGGAGGCCGCCTTGGGGGATGAGCACACGGGACTCCTGGACAGGATGACTTATTATCAACTGCAGGCGGTCATGCGTGCACGATTTGCTTCATTCCCAGTTGCGCCACCAACGTTCCAGGTCCTGGAAGCGTTTTTGTCAAACCTCTCGCCCCGTAAACTTATAACACGCTTATACTCTATGCAGCGAGACTACCCTGTATGTGTGCCCCCGGCCCAGACCGCTTGGGAGGAGTGTTTGGGGGCTCCTTTTGAGGATGGTGTGTGGACTTACTGCTGCACGCAATCCAAAGACATGTCGCCCAACTATAGGCTTAGATTAATCCACTTTAAATTTCTCCACAGACTTTACAGAACCCCGGTAGGGATGTACAGGGTGGGTCTGAGTGCGGAGGCGCATTGTGTGAGATGTGGAGCGCCTGAAGCCTCATTCATGCACCTCGCAAGGGAGTGCGGGGAAGTAGCAAGCTTTTGGGTCCGTGTGTTTGATGATCTCGATGCTATGCTGGAATACAGAATTGAGCGCACCCCGCTGATAGCCCTGCTAGGCTATGTCAAGCGCTTACCTAAAGGCATTCGAAGGCTTGCCGCGATGATGCTGCTGCTGGTGAAGAGACGGGTGGCGATGTGCTGGGGTCACCAGCGCAAGCCACGCAGGGATGACTGGCTGAGAGACGCAGCGTTTTGTCACACACAGCTGACTGAGTTCTGGGACCTGATGCCCACACGAGCGCGACCCCTAGATATATGGGATCCTTTGCGCAGGTTCCTACAAGCGCAACGAGAGGATCAGGCGCAGGCCCCGCCGACGGATGGGTAGGAAATGTGGCAGGCAATGTGTGCATGATGGGGAGGGCCCGCACCCGCGTTCGTGCTCCGACTGTCTCTATGAGCTGCCAGAGAGGTTTCCCCTGTGTTCCCCTTCTTCCTTTCCTTCCTCCCTTTACTTCCTGGTTTCCTTGTTGTACCCCCACTGTTGGACGGTGACTGCACATACTCACGCTGAGCAAAGACCTGCTGGAAGTGTGGCTGGACTCTATGGACCATAACGTCTATTGTTGGAAATGCCTGTATACTCTTGCCGATGTTCAACGCTTCTAGGCACTGCAATGCTATGACACATAGGGGCCGATTCCGATCTCGGTCGGAGGCGCACCCAATACCATTCGGTCGGGAAAAAAGCCATGCGAAAGCCTGTTTCCCGACCGATCCGCTATAGCACACCGAACGAGTAAGTACGATGCGCACAACAGCAAAGAATCCGGCCGAGCCGTACTCACCCAAACCAGGTCCTGTTCTCCGACCGAGGCGAATCCGGAAACGCCGGATCGAGTCGCACGGAAGGAAAAATGCAGCCCCATCCGGCCGGACAAGTACGATGCGCTTTCCGTATGCGCCGAACCCGTCGCTACGCACGGCACGTCAAAGCATCCGGGAGAGGCGCACATAAGCTCCGATTCGCGCCACAACACGATCCACGGCTCCGAGATGAACACGGCAGCGACGAGGACGACGCGAAGCGACGAGGACGAGGCGAAGAGACGAGGACGAGGCGAAGCGACGAGGACGACGCGAAGCAACGAGAAGGACGAACGACAGGAACCAACCATGAATCCCTTCGTCCCGATCATACCAATATTCTACATATACTACCGGAACAGGCACGGACGCGTACGGCGCAGAAGGTAAGCCAGACACCAACCACAAAACACATACAACACGTACACGACACATCACACACACACACAGGGATGCAGAATATACTTACACCAGCAACAGCAGCACCATAGGGGCGGGATGCCCATCACCAATGCCACATATGCACACAGGGGCCTGAATGCGCACCACCACCCCTACCCAGGGGGGGCAGGATGCCTACCACTACTACCACCCTCACCCAGGGGGGGCAGGATGCCTACCACTACTACCACCCTCACCCAGGGGGGGCAGGATGCCTACCACTACTACCACCCTCACCCAGGGGGGGCAGGATGCCTACCACTACTACCACCCTTAGCCAGGGGGGGCAGGATGCCTACCACTACTACCACCCTCACCCAGGGGGGGCAGGATGCCTACCACTACTACCACCCTCACCCAGGGGGGGCAGGATGCCTACCACTACTACAACCCTCACCCAGGGGGGCAGGATGCCTACCACTACTACCACCCTTAGCCAGGGGGGCAGGATGCCTACCACTACTACCACCCTCACCCAGGGGGGCAGGATGCCTACCACTACTACCACCCTCACCCAGGGGGCAGGATGCCTACCACTACTACCACCCTCACCCAGTGTGGGCTGGATGCCTACCACTAGTACCACCCTCACCCAGGGGGAGCAGGATGCCTACCACTACTACCACCCTCACCCAGGGGGGCAGGATGCCTACCACTAGTACCACCCTCACCCAGGGGGGCAGGATGCCTACCACTACTACCACCCTCACCCAGGGGGCAGGATGCCTACCACTACTACCACCCTCACCTAGGGGGGCAGGATGCCTACCACTACTACCACCCTCACCCAGGGGGGCAGGATGCCTACCACTACTACCACCCTCACCCAGGGGGGCAGGATGCCTACCACTACTACCACCCTTAGCCAGGGGGCAGGATGCCTACCACTACTACCACCCTCACCCAGGGGGGCAGGATGCCTACCACTACTACCACCCTCACCCAGGGGGCAGGATGCCTACCACTACTACCACCCTCAACCAGGGGGGCAGGATGCCTACCACTACTACCACCCTCACCCAGGGGGGCAGGATGCCTACCACTACTACCACCCTTAGCCAGGGGGCAGGATGCCTACCACTACTACCACCCTCACCCAAGGGGGGCAGGATGCCTACCACTACTACCACCCTCACCCAGGGGGGCAGGATGCCTACCACTACTACCACCCTCACCCAGGGTGGGCTGGATGCCTACCACTAGTACCACCCTCACCCAGGGGGGCAGGATGCCTACCACTACTACCACCCTCACCCAGGGGGGCAGGATGCCTACCACTACTACCACCCTCACCCAGGGTGGGCTGGATGCCTACCACTAGTACCACCCTCACCCAGGGGGGCAGGATGCCTACCACTACTACCACCCTCACCCAGGGGGGCAGGATGCCTACCACTACTACCACCCTCACCCAGGGGGGCAGGATGCCTACCACTACTACCACCCTCACCCAGGGGGGCAGGATGCCTACCACTACTACCACCCTCACCCAGGGGGGCAGGATGCCTACCACTACTACCACCCTCACCCAGGGGGGCAGGATGCCTACCACCACTACCACCCCCACCCATAGGATGGACAATGCATGACACAACCAGCACACCACAACCTAGGGAATGCAAGAAGAAGACATCCCCCAACACCATGACAAGCGTGTGTAGACTGTGTCAAATGCCTACAACACCGAACATGACTTCGAACATACAATGTGACCCCCTAGCACATGTGCCACACAAATATGTGTGTGGCACACACAACGCAAGCAGGCCATGACCATTGTGGCAATGGGGTCCAAACCCCCATCATCACAGTGACCAAAAGGTAAGTGTGGGGTCCATAGCTGCAGCACATTTTGAACATTGTGGCAATGGGGTCCAAACCCCCATCATCACAGTGACCAAAAGGTAAGTGTGGGGTCCATAGCTGCAGCACATTTTGAACATTGTGGCAATGGGGTCCAAACCCCCATCATCACAGTGACCAAAAGGCAAGTGTGGGGTCCATAGCTGCAGCACATTTTGAACATTGTGGCAATGGGGTCCAAACCCCCATCATCACAGTGACCAAAAGGCAAGTGTGGGGTCCATAGCTGCAGCACATTTTGAACATTGTGGCAATGGGGTCCAAACCCCCATCATCACAGTGACCAAAAGGTAAGTGTTGACAAAGTAAGAGGTGCAACTGCCAAACTGCATGGATGATTCCTGGTCACAGAACAACAAACACATCAGTGGCAAAGTAGTGTATGTGTCCCATTGCAACATAAATTGGGGGAGCCAAATCCTGCAGTGCAAATAAGACATAACTTTGGCCATGTGCAGACAAACAACACCCATGGGGGCTGACACCGTCAACAATCATCAATGACACAATGACAGAAGTGACCATCCGAATGCAGACCCACATATTTGCACCAATGGGCACACACATGCAGATACCCTGTGGAGACTGCAGATGTGAGGCGAACAGATACCATACCATGGCAGCAATGGGACACACAATCAACAATTAGCACCAAATGAGGGCTCCCGTCCCATCAGCCTGGTCATGGAAGTGCCAACGGAATCATCAGCACAGATCCAACACACTTGTATAGCAATGTTGCACTGACAACACAGATGAGTCCTTCCCCATTGATGCCCAAACCTGCATGTTCACTGGAGATGGCCACACGGTCAGGGAAGTAGACGAATAGAACAATGGCAGGCACAACAGATGTGCAGGGGTGGAAGCCACAGATGTGAAATTGCCAATCTAAGTAGGAAATCCCATTGCCAAATACTGAACACATGACACCCTCAGATGCTGCTATGGATGACATGGATACACCACAGGATAGGACACATTCCCCCTGGACCACATGGGTTCCTGCACAGTAACACTTCATTATCATGAGACCAAATATCACCATCACTGCAGCAAGGGCATGGTTAGCATCATCAACATCATGTACATCAGAAGCAAAAGCACTAGAGAACAGAAAGTTGCTTTATTCAGCATATGTGGCATTAAAAGTAGAAGTCCGGTAGAACATAAACAAAGGCCAATGGCCAGTCCATCAACAAAGTCACAAGTGGGTGACAGTGGCAGATGCCACCCTACACATGCCTGCACAAAACCAGGGACAATCCACTAGGAGGGGCAACCGGGGGGTAGGCCAGGCACCGCAGGGACAGGATCAGGGCTCACCAGGAGGAAGCAGGGAAGGGGTGGTGGGTGCTGAAGAGCCACTGACAACTGCAGTGGAGGTGTCTGACATGGTGTGTGCCGGCACAACTGGGGGGCATGGCTCAGATGTTGTGGGTGCCGGCACGACTGCAGTGGACCCTGCAGATGGAGTGGACAGGTCCGCCACTGCAGTGCCCAAGTCAGACAGGGTGGTAGTGGACTCCACTGCAGTGCCTACCACCAGGGGAGGAGAATGGGGAACAGGCAAGGTGGGCTGGACAGAGGGGAGGACACCCTCACCACATCAGTGGCACAGACAAGCGCAGCGGGGGGTGTGGTGCCGGGAGAGCAAGTGGCAGGGGAGAAGGCCGGAGCCTCTTGGGGATGGTATATCTGTGGGTGGGGGAACCTGGGGCAGGGTGTGGTGGGGGCACCTGTGGAGTGGGGGCCTGAGGGATGGAGGAAGGAGACCTGGTGCTTGAGCTGCAGGGCGGCGGCGGGGTCTTGCTCTTAGCACTCCGGGGGGACTTGCGGGTGGGGGCCTCAGTCTGTCTGCGCCTGGGGGAGGGTGTCCGGGGGCGAGGGGCACTCTGCTCCGTGTGGGGGGCTTCCTCTTCCCCCTGGATGCTGGGGCAGCTGGATCGGAGGGGAAGAGGCCGAGGTCACTGAGGAAGAGGCGCTGGGTCTTTGGGGTTGCAGGTGAGGCAAGGGAGGGTGCTTTGGAGGGAGAGGCAACTGAGGACTGTGCAGTGCCCGTGGATGCGTGTGTGTGTACCAGGGCCCCATCCCCTGTGAGTCTGGTTTCAGTCCCCTGACTGTGCGTGCGTGTGCGTTTAGTTTGTGGCGTGTGTGTCTGTGTGCTGGATGTGTGTGTGCTGGTGTGTGCCTGTGCCGGTGTGTGTGTGCTTGGGACGGGTAAGGTGCTGGGGAGTGTGGATGGAGCAGAGGCAGGAGGGGTGAGGGACTGTCTGAGGAGGGACACTGCTGCCGTCAGGGAGGAGTCCATGGACCTGTTGCCCCTCTGTAGGTCAGACATGCCCGATGAGATGCCCTCCATGAACGACACCAGCTGAGTCAACAGTGCGGTGTGCGCATGGAGGACACTCAGCATGGCTGTCTGCCCTACATGGAGCTGGCGAAGGAGGTACACAGACTCCTCACTCAGGGCAGCAGGGGACACAGGGGCAGGGGGTGCGGTGCCTGGGCCAAAGGAGACACGCTCCCGAACATGGGAGCCTCCACGGACCTGGGGAATGGGAGCCGATGGGAGGGCGGTGGTGGTGCTGGTGGTGGCGGGGACAGCAACACTAGCTGGGGTGTGGTGGCTGCTGACACCCGCCTCCACAAGGGAGTCATCCTCCGAGTTGCTCTGGTCCTCAGCTGAGGTGGATGGTGCTGAGGACTCCTCGGTGTGGCTCCCCTCGCCCTCCGTGCCACTGGGTCCCTCCGACCACTCCTCGGCTGCTGACCCAGTCTGGCTCTCTGGCTCCTCCTGGTCCGTGGAGCTGTCCCCTTCCGTGGCCGTGGATGTATCTGCAAACAATGGGGAAACAGACAGACATCAGTCACCTGCACCAAACGCACACACCACTGTGAGCACAGCACATTACAGAGCAAGCCCTGGCATCATTAGTTGTACATTGCTAAAAGTGCCCTAACTGAACAGGAGAAGCCAATTGTCAGTCTGATGCCAAGCATGGCACTCACATCCCACATGGCCTTGCACCCATCTGTCTGGTGTCTGTTGGATTGCAACACCCCAGTGTGGACACATGCACCAAGTACACAGTAGTTGGACAGTGCAGAGGACACGGTGTGGACACATCACAGCTCTTGCCACTGAGTCAGTACAGGTTTCCGGATGAAAGGGATGCCCAGAGTCAAATAGGAAATGCATGTGATGCATACCAGCGACAGACACCATGATGCACCCATGTCCTGATAGCCAGCGCCACTATGGTGTGCATGTAGCACATGTCACTCCCCTGCAGGACCACCAATAAGTTGACACATGCCATGGCAGAGGCATGACTGCTAAGTCATACATCACTGTCTCAGTGATGTATGACTTGGCAGCCAGACAACAACACTATGCACTGTGTCACAATAGTAGGTCATGGGGAATGCAAGTCCTGGAGCTGCACAAGTGCACATGTACATCCCCCACACAACACATCATCTTAACCCTCATCTGTCCAGGTCACACCTATTGGACATATGGGAGACCTGTGACACTACCCTCGGAACCTGAGCCCCTCACAATTTGCTGTGAATGGGGAACAGCTGCCTGAACTTCACATTCGCATACCCCAGTCTGCACGGGCAGCTGATCAAACACCTATGTGACACACAAGTATCGTCTCCTATGGTCACATCTCCAGGGGCATGCTGAGCCCCTACCAAGAAACACCCCAGCAGTCCTGGCAACTAATCCACAGCACACTGACACAGAGGCAGACACCTGAGGGGTCAAATCACTGTGCACAATGTGTCAGCTGATACACGGGAGTGGGAGTACAGAGTGCATTGCATGGCCTGGAGTAGGCATGACTGTCCTGCTCCACATGAATGAGGGATGTGCCCTGGACAGTGGATAGCTGGCTATGTATGTGTGACACACGTAATCTGCACACTCCTGGGGCCCAAACATTGTTCCCACCCGCTGCATGGGCGTGTGCCACATACCCCAGGCACATGTGGTGGCTCAGCTCAGCAAGTGGACCGCATATCAAAGCAACACGCAGATCACATGTCCAAACCCAGGCGTTGTGTGAACAATGGACCCACCCATGATGCCCACAACAGAGTTAGGGAAACAGATGCTGTCCCCCACCTTTAGTGAAGCAAACTGCAAGGACACAGTCCCAAGTGACACAATTCCCTGAATGTAAGGGCCACACCTGGGTATCAGATGAGCAGTGGGCAGTGCACAATAGAGGGACATGGCTCCTGGACAACATGACTGCTGCACTGTGGCAGTTGAACCAGGCCAGAGGAGGGCACAAAGCATGTAATACAGAGTTCACAGTGCAGTCTTTGACTCACCCCCTCCTTGCTGCTGTCTGGCCTTCAGCTGCCCATCCAGGTCTGGAAACACCACCGCCAGGATCTGGAGCATGTGGGGGGTCAGGGTCCGTGTTCCGCCCCTCCTGCGAGGAGGCGACAGCTTCAGCTGGACCCGTGCAATCCTCCGGGTCCAGCCCCGAAGGTCCTGCCACCTCTTCTGGCAGTTGCGGATCCGGCGCTTGTAGACCCCCACGGACCGGACAGCCCGGACGATGTCCTTCCAGATTTCCTGCTTCCGATGGGCATTAACCTGTCAGGATGACAAAGTGAAAAGGCCATTACCACACATGCAACATATCCGTGCATGACACAGTTGTATATACATGTCTCAATCACAGGGGCACATGATGTACACAGGCAGTGCAAAGCTGACCATGGACAGTTTGCCAGACGTCACTACATGGTATCATTGCATGGGAAGTAAAACCATGTTCAAATGCACTGTCACTGCACCATACCTGTCCAGTGCAAGTCACTACACACTATGGGGGGTGACAACTACTCAGTGAGCCTGCTAGCCAGTGGCGTGCAGACTCTCAGCCTTGCTAGTCACACAAAATGCACATTCAGAAAGGCAGTGCACAGAACACTCACCTGCTCCCCTGGTGTCCCATACAGCTTGCTGTACTGTGGAAGTAGGCTGTCCAGCAGGGCCTGGTTCTCTTCAAGGCTGAAGGCTGGGGCTCTCTCCACAGTACGTGCCATTGCAGGGTCCAGAGGGGCAGAGACAGCAGCAGTGCAGTGGCAGATGTCGTCCTGGAGCATGTAGTGCAGGCAAGTGAGCTCTCAGGGGAACAGCCAGCAATATATATGTGCTGGAGAGGCAGATACTGTCCCTTGTGTCCAAAGTGATAGGTCCAAGTCGTTTGCATCTTCTGAATCTGGCCAATCCATGGAATAGCAGCACCAAAACACGCCCACAGCATCCTTCAAATCCTCAACTTCATGACATACATGATTTTGCAACATTGTTGTGGGTGACCAACTGAATTTACAGCAACCGACTCGTTCGAAATTCGAAAACGCGTCCGTTGCCAGGCAAGCCCATTGTCAATGGGTGCGCACCGATCGGTCCATTGCGGTACAACGCGCACAGGGGTACAACGCGTACCCGCACACATTGAATGCAATGGGCCGGCCGGAGGCACCGATCGGTCCATTGCGGTACAACGCGCACAGGGGTACAACGCGTACCCGCACACATTGAATGCAATGGGCCGGCCGGAGGCACCGATCGGTCCATTGCAGTTCAACGCGCACAGGGGTACAACGCGTACCCGCACACATTGAATGCAATGGGCCGGCCGGAGGCACCGATCGGTCCATTGCAGTTCAACGCGCACAGGGGTACAACGCGTACCCGCACACATTGAATGCAATGGGCCGGCCGGAGGCACCGATCGGTCCATTGCGGTTACAACGCGCACAGGGGTACAACGCGTACCCGCACACATTGAATGCAATGGGCCGGCCGGAGGCACCGATCGGTCCATTGCAGTTCAACGCGCACAGGGGTACAACGCGTACCCGCACACATTGAATGCAATGGGCCGGCCGGAGGCACCGATCGGTCCATTGCAGTTCAACGCGCACAGGGGTACAACGCGTACCCGCACACATTGAATGCAATGGGCCGGCCGGAGGCACCGATCGGTCCATTGCGGTACAACGCATCACTGTACATGTGACTGGCATATGTCAGCATGCCTGTCTCAGATGGACATATGCCAGCCACAGATAGCTCCCAGGGAGTGAGGGGCACACCTACATCACGACAGCCTGTCCAAACTTTATCATAAGGCATGTAAGGATGCATTTCCTATTGTGTGTATGTTGGTGTACATGTTGTCCTGTGGGTGTCACCTGTGGGCAGCCACCCCCAGGCTGTGCACGTGTTCATGGGGACAGGATCCTGGGTGTTACGTGTACATGACCACTGTGATGTGCAACTGTTCATATCTGTGCATGTGCCATGGTCACATTTCACAGTGGTGTATGTGTATGTCATGTCACATACCCCGTGAGTCCCATGTGGGACGGTATGTTTGAGCCAGGGTGTCCCAGTGGCACAATAGTGATGGTCCTCCACAGTCTTTGTGCATGTAGTGTTTACAATGTCTCTGATTTCATGTGCACAATGGGAGACAGTCTCCACATCCACGTTGTGTGTGCATGGACTCTGATGTTGTGCGTGTGTGTCACAGACGTCCATGTCTGTCCTGCCGTGGCAAGTGGGGCCACTACCTGTGGGGGTCATGGTTGTTTTGCTGTGGTGTATACATGATACTCCATGTAATGCCAGTGTCCATGTGGCATTACAGGGTCCCTGGGAATGTACCTGTCGTTGAGCTGTGGTGCCTGGGGCACATCTGTCCTCACATGTCACTGTGGGGGGTTATTGTGACACGGCAGCAGGAGATGGGAACTGTGACACGGCCTCATGATATCCAATGGGCCAACCTGGGACTAATTGATGCCACCTGTTGGACCGTGTTGACAGATGTTGGCCATGTATGTACCATACATGTCCTTCCGGTACTGCACACTTCATGTAGTTGTGCCTCATAATGATGTATGTTGGGATCTTGAGTGTGTTCAATGCCGCATATGTGGGGTGACTGACAATCTTGCTTACTTCTCCTCTGCACTGCAGGGCTCCTGCTGTCCATCGGCCATTCCCAGACCTGGCAACGATGGTGGAACGGGACAGCATCCGACGGTACCGCTTCACCAGGCAGCTGATTGAGGATTTGGCAGTGCAGTTGTCCCCACATTTGCAGCCTGGCCGGCCGTATCCTACAGCGCTGACCCCCAAGGTGAAGGTGATGGCAGCCCTACACTTCTTTGCCACTGGTACCTTCCAACATACTGTGGCGACTGCTGGTGGGATGTCACAGACCATGTTCAGCCGTGTGCTCCGCGATGTTTTGGCGGCAATGTTGCTCTTCCTGAACCGGTACATCTATTTCCCTAGACTGCGACGACTCACTGACGTGAAGAGTGACTTTTATGCCCTGGGGAGGATGCCGCATGTAATTGGCTCCATTGATGGGACACATGTGGCTTTGGTACCACCACAGGCCCAGGAGCAGGCCTACAGGAACCGCAAGCACTACCACTCGGTCAATGCACTGGTGGTGTGTCTTGCAGACATGACCATCACACACGTGTGTGCCCGTTTCCCTGGTTCAGCACACGATGCCTTTGTGATGAGGAGTAGTCGCATCCCCAGGATGATGGCACAGATGCAGAACCAGCGTGCCTGGCTTGTCGGTGTGTACTGACTTTGTGCCATTGTGTGTGATCTGATCTGTAGTATTCCGCCCACTTTTCCAAGTCAGCTAATGTGCACTTGTCTGTCCGTAGGTGACTCGGGATACCCCAACATGCCGTGGTTGCTGACACCCCTCAGGAACCCTGTGACACCAGCCCAGATGCGCTACAATGAGGCACATGGTCGGACCAGGAGAGTGATTGAGCGGACCTTTGGTCTCCTGAAGAGCCGCTTCCGCTGCCTGGACAAGACCGGAGGGTCCCTCCCATATGCCCCTGCGAAAGTGTGCAAGATTATCATCGTCTGCTGCATGCTCCACAACCTGGCAGTGCGGAAGGAGTTGCCTCTCATCCAGGATGACAATGACCAACATCCGCCACCTGTGGAGGATCCTGGCCTGGACCACGATGCCAGTGACGATGATGATGATGATGGTGATGGTGATGTCCGCACACAGCTCATCACCAACTTCTTTAGCTGAATGTGAGTATCCTGAGGTGTCATGTCAATGATGTGAGTTGGCATGATGTGTGGGTGGTGCTCTGGTGCTGTTGGAGTGTGTCCATGGGCTACTTGACTGGATGTGTGTTGCGATGTGTGGTGACAGGTGGGCTGTACTCCCCAACAGTGTTGACATGCTAACTTGGTTCTGGGTGGGTATCTTGTAACATGTATTGTGCATGAGTTTTGCTGTTCTGTCCTGTACTCCATTGCTTTTGACTGTGTGTCATTTCTGTCCTTCACAGGGTACTTTCAGATTCGTTTGGTCAACTGTGTCCACCGACGACGTGATTGCACATCCAGGCTGGTAGCTGTTGTGTCCCTACAGGTGATGTGCGCCACACCCATGGACTTCCTTCCGTCTACAGTTGTTGACTGTGTGCCCGCTGCCAGGTGGGGTTACCTTGCATCTGTAGTGGTTACGGCATGTTGCAACTGTGTAATAAACCTGTGCTTCACTTTGTGATGTGCGTTGTCTGTGGTCACACATTTGACTGCCATTTGCTTACTGCACCTGTGGGCTACTTGACTACAACTGGGAATGGGTGTGGTGTCTGTGCATTGCACCGTCTTCCCTGGCAACATCAGTGTAGGCAATGAGTCAGATGGCCTAGGTGTGTATGTGTTGTGTAGCCCTGGTGGTGTGTCTCCCTCATGTGTGTCACGTTGCCTGTACTCACATGCCTGTGTTGTCCTTGCTGTTGCAGTTCGCATACACAGTGTAATTTTGCAGTTCATCATCCCCATAACAGCACCCACGTTGGAATCACGACAGAGGCAAGTATGGTGTATTAGTGTGTTTATTGTGATACATTTGTGTTAATAGTGCATAGGATGGGTTGTGCTGTACATAAATCTTGCAATCCCAAGTTCCTAGGTGAATTGAAAGTCCTGGTAGACAGGATCCCCAGTATCGGGGCCACAGTTGTCTGACACATTGGTCCAACTTGTACTCCCCATGCAATGTGTGGGAGTAGTGTTGCCGTCAACAGGGTGAACAGTCTGTGCACAAAGGCGAACATCCAGAACAGGTTCAGGCTTCCTGGGAGTTGCGCTTGGCCATCGGCCTCTCACTTTTCCCTCCTCGGACGACCCCTCTTCTTGGGGGGGCCCCTCAAGTACAGGCTGCTGCGGTGCAGGGGACTCTCCGCCAGAGTCCTCCTCCCTCCCTGTGGCAGTTGCAGTTTGTTCGGCACCAGATGTTGTTGGCACACAGGGAGGTGTGGACTGGTTGCTGTTCATCTGGCGGAGGCATTGTAAAATGTCCCTGTGCACCGCCGTCATCTCATGCAGTGCATCCCACTTGGACTCCACGCGGGACATGTGTGAGTCCACACGGGACATGTGTGACTCCACGTGGGACATGTGGGAGTCCAAGCGGGCATGATGGGCAGCCTGCTGCTGTTTAATGTCTCTGAGGAGCCCCACTACCTGGCTGAGCTCTCCGGTGCTGGACTGGTACGCATCAGCTATGCGTACCAGTTGTGGGTCATCATGCACACCAGCAACGTCTGCAAGCAGCGACCTCTGTCTCCCACCCCTCCCACCACCCCTGCTGACATGTGCAGTGTGTGCAGTGGCACGCACAGATAACCCTGGTCCACCTTGGGGGTTGGTGGTGGTGGTGGTGTCCATGGCCCCAGGTTGGTCCAGGGTCACTGTGCTGGTGTTGCTCCTTGTTCTGTCCATGTCGGCAGGGATGGTATTCGTGGTGACAGTCGTTGGAGGGGTGGGTGCAGGGGTGCAGCTGGTGGTCCTGCTGGTGCTGCAGCTGGTGGTCCTGCTGGTGCTGCATGTTGACTTGCACCGGATGTGCCAGGTTGTTCTTCATCGTCCGAGGAGGACAGAGGCTGTACGACGCCAGTGAGCTCGGCATCCTCTTGAGCCTGGGACTGGGACTCCTCAGCGTCTGCTGCTGTGTCCCCATCATCACCTGTTTTTGGGAGACACAAACAATGTATGTTATGTTTCTGCAGGCATCAATGGTTGACACACATGACAGTTGTGACTGTGCCTCTGGGTGCGGGCCTGTACATTGCATTGTCCTAAGTCGTCACAGTCAGGGGTTGATATTGGTGTGGCACATTGTCCTGCATTATTTGGGCATTTCTATGTATTTTCTGGGGTGTGAACATGGTCTGCATTGGTTGTGTTTGGTTGACAGCCGGCCCTCCTTCCCACCCACCCAGCCAGTCAGTTATCCCACCATGGAACGTGCTTGCGTTGCAGGGAGTGTAAGTTGTCTCTCAGGATGTCAGTCAGTGGTGTCCTGCTGTTTGTTGGTGCACATTTGCCAGCAGGGCCTTGTGCTCCCCACAGCAGTAGCCAGTGTCAGCCATCTTGTGAGTCCTTCTCCACTCCCTGTGATGTGAGCATGGTTCAGGGTGGTGTTGATGGGACAGTTGTGGGGGTGAGCTATGTCTGTGACTACGACTCCCATCATGCCATTGCCTCCACCCCACTTCCCAGCATTCCCATACTTACTTGCATTTGTGTGGAGTTCAGTGTGTGTGGGTGTGAGAGCAATGGCAAGATGGCTGACAGTGGTGTCCTGCTGTTGGTTGGTGTGCAGTACCCAGCATGCCCTTGTGCTCCCCACGACACAGCAACAGTGTCAGACATCTTTGATGGGCCTTTCCACTCTCTGTGGGATGTGCATGCGTGAGTGTGAGCTTGCTGGGCCATGTGGTGGGGGATGTAGAGCTGTGACTACGACTCCCATCATGCTATTGCCTCCTCCCCCTTCCCAGCATGCCCATGCTTCCTTCCTTTTGACTCTGCTTCCCTGTGGGGTGGGCTGGCTGTGCTGACAGGATGGCTGGGAGTGTTGTCCTGGCAGTTGTTTGGCTAGAGGTCCCAAGAGTGTCCCTGTGCTTCACACAACATAACCCAGGGTGGTGGTTCTTTGTGGGATCTTGTGTTAGGATGGGGGGCATTGCATTCTACCAGGTGGGTTCTGTGGAGTTTGTGTTGGGGGGTGTGAGGGGAGGTGCTTGTGACTATGGTCAGTGCTGCAAGTCCCCCTTCCCACCCAGCTAGCCAGATATCCCACCATGGAACGTGCTTGCATTGCAGGGAGTGTAAGTTGTCTCTCAGGATGTCAGTCAGTGGTGTCCTGCTGTTTGTTGGTGCACAGTTGCCAGCAGGGCCTTGTGCTCCCCACAGCAGTAGCCAGTGTCAGCCATCTTGTGAGTCCTTCTCCACTTCCTGTGATGTGAGCATGGTTCAGGGTGGTGTTGATGGGCCAGTTGTGGGGGTGACCAATATCAGTGACTACGACTCCCATCATGCTATTGCCTCCACCCCCTTCCCAGCATGCCCATGCTTCCTTCCTTTTGATTCTGCTTCCCTGTGGGGTGGGCTGGCTGTGCTGACAGGATGGATGGGAGTGTTGTCCTGGCAGTTGTTTGGCTAAGAGTCCCAAGAGTGGCCCTGTGCTTCACACAACATAACCCAAGGTGGTGGTTCTTTGTGGGATCTTGTGTTAGGATGGGGGGCATTGCATTCTACCAGGTGGGTACTGTGGAGTTTGTGTTGGGGGTGTGTGAGGGGAGGTGCTTGTGACTATGGTTAGTGCTGCAAGTCCTCCTTCCCACCCAGCCAGCCAGCCAGTTATCCCACCATGGAACGTGCTTGCATTGCAGGGAGTGTAAGTTGTCTCTCAGGATGTCAGTCAGTGGTGTCCTGCTGTTTGTTGGTGCACAGTTGCCAGCAGGGCCTTGTGCTCCCCACAGCAGTAGCCAGTGTCAGCCATCTTGTGAGTCCTTCTCCACTTCCTGTGATGTGAGCATGGTTCAGGGTGGTGTTGATGGGCCAGTTGTGGGGGTGACCAATATCAGTGACTACGACTCCCATCATGCTATTGCCTCCACCCCCTTCCCAGCATGCCCATGCTTCCTTCCTTTTGATTCTGCTTCCCTGTGGGGTGGGCTGGCTGTGCTGACAGGATGGCTGGGAGTGTTGTCCTGGCAGTTGTTTGGCTAAGAGTCCCAAGAGTGTCCCTGTGCTTCACACAACATAACCCAGGGTGGTGGTTCTTTGTGGGATCTTGTGTTAGGATGGGGGGCATTGCATTCTACCAGGTGGGTTCTGTGGAGTTTGTGTTGGGGGGTGTGAGGGGAGGTGCTTGTGACTATGGTCAGTGCTGCAAGTCCCCCTTCCCACCCAGCTAGCCAGATATCCCACCATGGAACGTGCTTGCATTGCAGGGAGTGTAAGTTGTCTCTCAGGATGTCAGTCAGTGGTGTCCTGCTGTTTGTTGGTGCACAGTTGCCAGCAGGGCCTTGTGCTCCCCACAGCAGTAGCCAGTGTCAGCCATCTTGTGAGTCCTATCTCCACTTCCTGTGATGTGAGCATGGTTCAGGGTGGTGTTGATGGGCCAGTTGTGGGGGTGACCAATATCAGTGACTACGACTCCCATCATGCTATTGCCTCCACCCCCTTCCCAGCATGCCCATGCTTCCTTCCTTTTGATTCTGCTTCCCTGTGGGGTGGGCTGGCTGTGCTGACAGGATGGCTGGGAGTGTTGTCCTGGCAGTTGTTTGGCTAAGAGTCCCAAGAGTGGCCCTGTGCTTCACACAACATAACCCAAGGTGGTGGTTCTTTGTGGGATCTTGTGTTAGGATGGGGGGCATTGCATTCTACCAGGTGGGTTCTGTGGAGTTTGTGTTGGGGGGGTGTGAGGGGAGGTGCTTGTGACTATGGTCAGTGCTGCAAGTCCCCCTTCCCACCCAGCTAGCCAGATATCCCACCATGGAACGTGCTTGCATTGCAGGGAGTGTAAGTTGTCTCTCAGGATGTCAGTCAGTGGTGTCCTGCTGTTTGTTGGTGCACAGTTGCCAGCAGGGCCTTGTGCTCCCCACAGCAGTAGCCAGTGTCAGCCATCTTGTGAGTCCTTCTCCACTCCCTGTGATGTGCGCATGGTTCATGGTGGTGTTGATGGGACAGTTGTGGGGGGCAATATGTGTGACTGCGACTCCCATGATGCTATTGGCTACACTGACTTGGCCAGCATACACAGAATTCCTTCCTTTGAGTGGTCTTCACTGTGTGTTGGTGTTGTTGTGGTGGCTACATGTGTGGATGTGTTTGTTAGTTCTATTTGTGCCACTGCCTAGCTGTAGTTGTAGTTGTGTTTGTACATGTGTTGGCACAGTTGGATGTGACTTTTTTGATGGCATGTGTTGTGTTTATCTGACTGACATACACATTTTGGGATGATTCTGTTCTGGTTGCTGTGTAATTGCTATGAGTGCATGGTTTGACTCTCCCCTTGACAGTGATGTGTGTGTTTTGTGGCAGTATATTGTGTACATTTGTTGTGTACTCACCAGGCTCTGGGATGTCCTCTAGTCCATATACGCTCACTGGCGGAAGGATGGCCCGCACCTTCTCCTCCCAGGGCCTGAGGTATATTGGCTTGGCAGGAGGGCCACTGCCGGTGTGTTGGCTGTTGATGTAGTCTTTCGTCAGCATTTTCCGTACCCTCCTGCGCACGTCATACCACCTGTTCTGGATGTCGGTCTTTGTGCGCCGACATGGTGATTGGGCGTTCACCCTGTTGATGATCCTCTCCCACATCTTGGTTTTCTGCGACATGGGGGTCTGTTGGACCAGTGTGCCAAACAGCTGTGGCTCCACCCTGAGGATCTCGTCTACCATGACTTCCAATTCACTATCTAGGAACTTGGGATTCTTCTTGGGGGGCATGGTGATGGGTGGTGATGGTGGGTGATGTGTGTGTTGGTGTGCAGGTGAGGGTGTGTGAGTGTGTGTTTTGCTGGGTGTATGTGAGGTAGGTATTTGTTGGTGTGCTGATGGTGTGTGGCTTGTGTGAGGGATGAGCTGTGGGTGTGTGGTTGCTTTCTCTTGGGTGCTGGCAGTGGAATGGCATTTGCAAAGGCTCATGGTAGTGATTTGTGTCCTTTATATAGGTGGAGTTGTGGGTGTGTCTTTGTTCTCTGTCCCCACCCCCCCAGTATTTATTGGCTTGGTAATTGCTTGTTTGGCCTTTTTTTGGGTGATTTTTCCTTTGTGCTGTTTGTGTATGTTGGAAACGTTCTTGTGACCGAGTCGGACCCTGCATTGGTCTCGTACGGTGTTCTCCGTTTCGTTCACGCTGTGTTTGTGCAGTTTTCTATGCTGCGTACGCGTCGGTCGCGGTGTATTGTGTTGCTTCGGCTCGGTTTTGTATGCGTGTCGGTCGTACGGCTTGTCCTCCGTCCGACTCGGTCGTGGTTTTCGTACTTTGCGGTTTGGAGTTCGCGTGTACGTTCGGTCGGATTTGTTCCGGGTGCGTGTCGGTCGGTTGGATTCGCGTGTTTTTCCGGCCGGATTGCTGTTTTCCGTGCGGCTCGGTCGGTCGACTTGGTTTCGGTACGTGTCGGTCGGATTTTCGCGCCTTGCATCGTACTTGGCGTGTCGTGCGCCACGGGTACGTGTCGGTCGGTATTTTTTCCGGATCCGAGTCGGTCGGTGCTTTTTCCGGCCCGAATCGGAATCGACCCCATAATGTTTTATGCTGATGGTCTTGCTCTTGCCTCACGGTGACTTGTTGCTGTTTGTAACTGTTGAAATCCCTAAATAAAGTAAAAAAAAAAAAAACCCTGGCCAAAAAACTTCCCATAGATGCCTATCTAAGAATCCCCTGCAGATATATGCTTAATTCTTCTTCTCCCTGGCACTGGCATTGACCTCATGACCACAATGGTAATGAATGCCCTTCTTTCTATCTCCCCTAACCAAGATGGCAATCTGTCAGTTGTCAGTTGCAATCATTATATGAATGACTTACTCGATGAAGAGACTGAAACCCTCCACACCATGGTTCTCCAAAAACCTGTATGAGAAAAGAAGATCAGTCAGAGGGTTAGAGAATATATGGAGGCAATTTCCATCAGTTGATAGTCTTGTGCAGCTCACAGAACGAGGATCAACTGCAAAAAACATATATTCATAGCTATGTCCACACATGTTAAATCTCTTCTGAATAGCTTCAAAAACCACTCAAAACTCTTATTTGAGAAAGTTAATTCATTCAATATTGCTTTGTCAACTTCTTCTTTTGAGAACCCTAAAGTCAACCATGAATTTGTTTAACTCTTTGACAAAAAACTCAAATCTGCTGAGTTTTCCCTTCCTCAAACAGCAGATGGTTCAGATGCCACGACCTTCCCTGTAAAGGTCAGTGAAGTTGATCCAACTTTACAGACATCACTGAGAATGCTCTTCTCAGCACTATTGATATTCTGAAATCAGATAACTATTTCAGTGATCAGGAGGGAAGAGAAGGTGCAAGATACCCTACTGGCCAGGAATGCAATGACGAAGGCACTACTGGAGCACCTTAGTCAGGACCATCTTACCTCTGATAAACTTAGCCGAAGTGACGGGTGATAAGAAGTAGCACACAGGCATGTGGTAATGTACAGTACACAGCAAAAATCAATAAGTCTATCAGCCAGTCGATCTTAGTCATGTCACATTATTTAGTGGCATCTTTGAGGTAGCAATTGTTACTGCAGTGGGAAGTCAGTCTGTCATCTGAGAGTTAGCAGCCTATAACCGGACAATCTCGTAGCGTCTGCAATACCAAAATACAATGAAAATCTCAAGAGGACTGAAAACACCCTGTAACTATTGCAACGCTAGGCATCACACTAAAAGTACTTCACTACAATAAATGAGAGGCACATCAATCAATAGCAACTTTAGTCAATCTTAGAGAATGAGATCATAAAAGTACAATACATCATACAATACATATTCAATAATATATTACAATTTCAGTAGGTAAATGTAGATAAATACTGATAAAAAATCATGTAAGATACTGTAGCTAAAACACTCTATTAAAACATAGTAAATTCATCCCATACATAGCATAAAATGCAAGAACAATGCCCAATTCCAATTAAAGTGCAGGTTATAAGGCAATCAATCTCCTAATTGTTAAGGCCATACATAAGTACGATGCAAGAGAAAAGCTTACATGAGGGTCAATGAGCTTTTGGAGAAAAAACAAAGCTGGGCGACATTGTACAAAGTTATATTTGCGCAACAGGGGGAGGATATACTTTTTACGTTCATGAGTGTAGAATTTACAGAAAAATATCAGGTGCAGATTAGATTGAGAGGAGGTACCATCACAGGGGCAAACGGGCAATTCAGTAGGTGAGTAAACTCCCGCAGGATAGCCCAGCATGCACAGAATAAGGTTTAATCTAAATCGCACCAATACGTATCGATGGCGGATGTTTGTGACAAAAACCAGGTATGAGTTTACTTCATCAGGGATAGTTGGAAGCCCCAGATATATTGCTACCATGGTTTTGTTACAATTTTTTGCATGTCTTTCATTTCCCCTGTGCGTGTTAGAGCGAGATTTAATTTGAGCTTTAGAAATCACATGGCAATTGAGTGGGTCCTTAAAAAGAGATTCGAGACCCAATTTTTCCAGTGTTTTTTTACATATTCAAGCCATGGTACCCTATGCGCCTGTTCAAGGGTTAAACAATCCCTAATAATATTCTGAGTTAATCCCACCGTATCCCTCCACCAGATCGAATGCCATAATAGAACCGGGGCAAGGAATATTAAATCTGAAATATACGGGTATTCAGCTCTTGGTGCATGTTAAAATTCGAACAGCTTTTGGGAAGGGATAATCATTTTTTATAAAAACCATCTTCTTTTCTTTGTGGTAAGTCAGCCTTTGTTATTCCCCAAATCCCTGCCCCATATGTGGCTGATGCAATAGCTTTAGCCGAATATATCTTTTTAATTGGATCCAAAGGCTTTGTACCCAGCTTTTTCATGAAGGAAAATATGGCCATAATGCTCTTTTCTAATGCATTGCATCTATTCGTTATCATATTTGTCCATGATCCCGAGCTGTTAAAAAGAACACCCAAATATAGAAAGGACTTTGTGATTTCCACTCTACGAGAAGTAATGTAGAAAGAAGGTGGTTTTCTAGATTGTTTCCCGCGATTAAAATATAGGTTTTTGATTCGTTGACCTGGAGGTCCAATGAAGCCATATAAGACACATAATTAATAATAAGCTTTTGCAGCGCTAAACCAGTTCTGGCAATCAGTACGGCATCGTCTGCGTATAGCAATATGATAATACGTTTCTTATTTGCCATGGGGGCATCAGTTACGGAGTGATCCACTGCTTCTTCAATGCCGTTGGTATAGAGTGAGAACAGGAAGGGGGCCAGGACGTACCCCTGCCTCACACCCTAAGAATAGGGAATGATCTAGTACATTTTCCCTGGTTACCGTATCTAACACACGCAGAAGACTGGGAATACAATAGACGTATGAAAGCTATTATAATTTCATCCACACCGATGTCTTTCATGATACTCCATAATTTGCAATGTGAAACGCAATTGAACGCCGCCGAGAGATCCATAAATGCCATATAAATATTTCCTTCTGTAGCTTGGGTATACTTATCCGTAATTAAATTCAAGTTTAGACACTGATCCAAAGTCCCCATCCCATTTTTAGAACCATATTGTAATGGTATTAAAATATTTTTGTCAGTAGCCCACTCCTCTAATCTGTTTAATAGCAGGCGGCCCATTAATTTAACTGTTCCATCCAATGATGAGATGGGCCTATAGTTTTTGGGCAATGATTTGTCGGCTTTCTTATGTATTGGTACAATAATTGTCTTTTTCCGTGAGACAGGGGGGCCCGCTACCGCAATTGCATGGAAAAGATTCATCAAGAATGGGATCCAAAGGTCCGGGTTTTCAAAAAAGAAGTCAATCGGGGCCCCGTCCGGGCCTAGGGCTTTGGTGCAGCAGACCACATTTTACCTCTGCCTTAGAAAAGACAATAGGGGTATGCAGGTCATTGGTTAAAACATCAACAGATAGATGTTCCCTTTCCACAACTGTTCAAATATATTTGTGTAATGGTCCACCCATGTATCCTTTCCCACATGCACACTTAGAGAAGGTCCTGTGTCTAAGTTCAGGAATGGTGTATTGATTATGGCCCAAAATTATTTTGAATCTTTTGAAAATGCGGTGAGTTGTAATTTATCCCAAGCATCTTCCTTTAGGGTTTTAAGTCTAACCCGCCTACTTTCCTTATATTGGGAGCGGAGAAAAGTGACCAGTGCTTTATCTCTAGGCATTTCCTTTAGTGCCATATGTAGATTACTGAGTGCCTTGGTGCAAACAGCATCAAACCAGCGTGGGTCCATGGTTTGCTACTTCTTATCCGGAGACCGTAAATTCCTCTCCACGGCATTCAGCAGTGAAACAAAGGCCTGCACTATTTTTATTGGTTCACTATTAAAGTCTAAGCAGGTCAATAATTCCTTTCGAGTGTACCCAATTATATTTGATATTAGACTGGCTTTATTTATGTTTGCCCATTTAAGGACTATACCGTTCCTTCTTACTATGGTTGGTGCTGGGATTCTCCTATCCGACAAATTAAAACCATTTTTCCAATAAATTTGGAAAGTAATCGCAGCATGATTGCTAAATTCTGTAATGAGGGCTTTTACCTGGTTAGAAGATGTTTTTAAAGGCAACGCAACCAACAAATAGTCTATCGTAGTGCCATCGATATTGTCCCCAAATGCTTTTACCAAGGTGCCCGTAGGTTCATCAATGGGGTTAAGCATTATCAAATTCCTTGTGATCAGAAGCCTTTTCAGTTCATTTCCATATGGGGTATGTGAAAAGTGCAGCGTTATTACACCTTCTTCATCAATCAACCCACATAGTGGTGTTGCTAGCCTACAGCAACTATGAGCATTAAAATTGCCCAACCAGACAATATTCAGGGGATTGTGATGATTTGTTATAGCCCTATTGATTGCACACTCTAATGAGTCAATTACCTGGGACATGTTGCCCTTAAAGTTGTTATTATAAAAATTAATTAGCAACATGTCCTCTATTCCTGGCCCACTGCACACAATAAGGTGGTAATAAGAGGACTCCACGTCAGTCTTAAAGATTTTTACAAATAATGTGTTTCGGATCAAGGTCAATAATCCTCCTCTCTCTCAACCGTGAGGTGATTGCTGGGGTTTGGATTGCACGAAAACCATCAATATGGACAACATCAACTGCCCATGTTTTTTGCATACAAACTAAATCATAACTTTGAATTATCATGGTCCAATCATCATTATCCAGCTTGGATCTTGTTGCGGGGATTCTGCACCTACACAGAACTATGCGCAGGAAAACAGGACCTCGGTGTATAGGGGTGTACCAACCTACCACCTTAGTACCCAAAATCCCAAAACCGACTAGCTATAGTGTCTCATTCGTTCTCCTCCAAACAAGATGAAAAAGTATTAATGCTGTTGTCTACTACAGCAAGCACTTTATCCAAATGATCTTGATCAAATTGGCGTAAATGTACTGCAGCTTCCATTTGCGACAATTTCCAGATTTCATTATAAGTCACATAAACAAATCCTTTAGAACAGTGGGATTCTGGACCCAAAAGGAAATCAGACAGATTAATTTCTTCGGATAGGAGGGAAAGATGTTGTTTCACTGCAGACAATATGGAATGTTCCAACCACTGTTGACATAATTTACCTACGAAGTAAGTAGTAACAGTGTTATGGTGCACGGATTGTGAATATCGGGGATCAGGTCTGTTTGATTTGAACCCTGAAGTGGAGTTTAAAAAATGAGCATGACAAATATTAAAGTCCATCGGCCATAATATTCATCCACCTGGAGCCATAACTGAAGGTTTTAATGTACTGATTTGTATCATACTATTTAGTTGGTCTTCAGGATAATTTGTATAAGATTGCCAATCATCAAAAGGGGCAAAGGAGGGAATAGTAGGAGTAGTTAAATCTTTAATTTTAGCCAATCCTATACAATTAGTCTGTTGGATTGTGTCATTTAGAAAAAATATTTGTGTAAGTATTAGACATGCACGAAATAGAGATTCTGTACATTGGACTTGCCAGGATTTTGTGCCTCAAACTGATTTCAAGTCAATATTGTCCTTCCAATAATCATAGCCTTTCAGGGCTAGTTCCTCAATGAAGGGCCCTGTATAGATTAGCTTGGTTTGAGTAAGCGTATATTTCTTTGCGGTAGTAGGAACCAATTTAAAATAGTATGATTGCTGGTCTAAAGCATTATAACTGGTAAAATATGTATATTTCATCCTTTGTATTTTTGAGCTGCCCTGAGGTGGAGTTGGGCAATGCTCCCATTTATTGTAAATATATTGGGGATGCTGTCAATTTGTTGTATGCAAAAAAGAGGTCATAGTGTAGATAACAGAACAAATCGGCATAATTAGCAGAATTTAAATATAAATCCCCAGACAGTGAAATATATAAATTCAGAAAACATGGAATTCCCAGTATCAACATCAAATCATCCGAATGTTACCCGGTACTATGACATCACCCATGGAAACTCGGAACACATATGGTATCTGCAGGGTCTCCGTAGGATCAAAAACATAGAATGGTACTTTATCCCATACAATTCCATCAGTGACTGGGACAGCTGAACGGTTAACAGGGCACTGGTCTCTTTTCATGTTATGTAAGGGAGAATGTGGGGCCAACACTCCGTCAACCAGTTCTGCAGCAGAACATTTTGGGAGGTAATGGCCATTGATCAAAAGGAAAAACAACTGACACAAATCCAATCCACATGAACAAAAATACCATTGAAAACACGATCCAGATATAAATCCATGGTGGAACCAGAGAAGTGCGTTTTAACCAGGAGATGAAAACACAAATTTGCGCTGGAGGTGTGGGCAATACTGAAGACAATGAAGAACTGTCCGAAGAAAAGGTATCTTGATCGATATAGTAACCAGAAGAACTCAGCTGGAATAAAGGGGACTGTGATTCTGCATATAGACTTGAGGCTTGCATTGCAGCAGGGGCCTCGACTGAAGGATCAGAATAAACAATGTCCACTACGGAGTGGGAAGAAGGTGTAACAGGTACCAGGTCAACTGAAGACACAATATCATCCTCCAGCAGCCGGGGAGAATCAGCAAGAATGGTGCTCACAGGCTATAAAGTGACATTCTGCGTGTGGACACCTCTAGGCATACTATTTAGAATTAGTCATATGGTGTAACTTTACATGTTCAATGGAAACAAAGCGATTATATTTGTAGCCTGGAAGTGGAGACAAAATCACGGTTCGGGTACCCTGAAGACCAAGCACTTGAACAGGAGCACTGTAGGAGGGACTGAATTCTTTCTTGATCGCCACCTTTTCAACGAACAGGATCACCAATTTTAGGAAGCCAGCCAGAATCAAGAATCTGCACTGCTGCATCCGTTGGGAGAGTTGCAGGCAAATGACTGTTTGCCAGAGAATCACAACATTTTTGTAGATCCTCTAAGACAGCACAGTGGTTATCTACGTCCCAAGTTGTGGCTACTGCCACAACGTCTAGACCATCAAGGTCTGGAACATACATCTTGATGCCAAAGAGCATTTCATATGGGGTCCACCCACCCAGAGATCTTTTAGAGAGGTTATTAAAAGCCCATTGAACCCCATAAAGATGTGTTAACCAGCCACGACCCGTACTTAATACCCCCGCTGTTAAAGACTGCTTTACATCACTGTTCATCTGCTCAACAACAGAATTTCCCTCTGGCCTATATGGAGCCGAGAAATGCACCTGCATCCCCAAGGGCGTCATTGAATCACGGAATGCCTTGGAGGCATAGGCAGGACCCTGGCCTGAATGGAAAGCGCCACAGGCATAAGTCCCGACAAAGACCTGCAAATCTTTAGTAACAGTTTGAGTGTCAGCTGAGTGCTGTGACCAGACCCAGAGGAATCTAGAGCAAGCATCTACTGCAACCAAAATATATTTGAATGCATTATATTGTATTGTATTGTAATTGCATTTATATAGCGCTTACTACCCCTGACGAGGCATCAAAGCGCTTGTTCGGCGAGTAGCACGCTACTCCGGGACCCATAGAGGATTAGTGTTGAATTAGTATAGTGAAACATGCAAGTAAATTTGAAGTGGTGGATAGGTTAGTCAGTTATTTGGATTTGGAAGGATAGCAGAAGGATAGAAGAGGGAAAAAAGCTTTGTATTTATATAGCGCTTGTTACCCCTGATGGGGTGTTGAAGCATGCTACTCCAGAAACCCATAAAGGATTAGTGCTGAATTAGTATGGTGAAATTTGAAAGTAATTTGAGTGGTGGGTATTAGTCAGTTATTTGGAGTGAGAAGGGTAGCGGAGGGATAAAAGGGAAGAAAGGTTTGCATTCATGTAGCACCTGTTACCCCTGATGGGTGTTGAAGTGCTTTTCTGGCGAGTAGGACGCTACTCCGGAACCCATAAAGGATTAGTGTTGAAAATTAGAATAGTGAAGTATGAAGTAATTTGAGTGGTGGATATGTTATTCAGTTATTTGGATAGAGAAGGGTAGGTTGCGGGATAGAAGAGGGAAAGAGGTTTGTATTTATATAGCGCTTGATACCCCTTGATGGGGTTTTGAAGCGCTTTATTGGCGAGTAGCACGCTACTCTGGAACCCATAAGGATTACTGTTGGATTAGTATGGCGAAACATGAAAGTAATTTGAGTGGTGGATATGTTATTCAGTTATTTGGATTGAGAAGGGTACGGAGGGGTAGAAAAGGGAAAAAGGTTTGAGTTTATATAGCGCTGGTAACCCTGATGGGGTGTTGAAACGCTTCATTGGCGAGTAGCACGCTACTTTGGAACCCATAAAGGATTAGTGGTGAATTAGTATAGTGGAATATGGAAATTGAGAAGTGAACGTGTTAGTCTGTTATTTTGATTGAAAAGGATAGTGGAGGGACAAAAGAGTGAGATTTTTTTTTTTTTAGGTCATAGCAGTAGGAGGAGGCTTTTGGATGAGTAAAAGGGGATTTTGAGGGGAAGAGTCAGAGGGAGAGTTTATAAAGGTTTGTTTTGGGGGATCGGTATAGTAAAAAGAGGTGTCAGATGATGCAAGGAGGGTAGAGTAGGAGAGAGTCTAGAAAGGGTTATTTTGGGATCATAGTAGTGGTATGGGATAAATGAGAGAGTGGATGTAGAGGATATATTGATAGATGTATAGGGTGAGAGATAGGGTAGTGCATTGGAAAGAGTAGTAGAAAGAAGTTTGAGATGAGTCAGAAGGTTGGGCCAGAGGATATATTGAGAGAAGTATAGGCTTAGAAATAGGGTAGTGCATTTGAAATGCTAAATTAGAAGAAAGTGATAAATATATAGATTCATAAGTACATTGAAAGTATATAGATGCATAAAGGGAGGTAAGTATATATAGATTAAAGATATTGATAGAGGTACAGGATGAGAAATAGGGTAGTGCATTGGATATGATTTTTCAGGAGAAAGGTAACAGACACACAGATCCAAGTACATGGAAGGTACATAGATGCACAATGGAGTAAGTACATGTAGACCAAAGATGTTTTTTATTTATTTACAACAACATAATTATTCTACATGTTTATACAAAGCAATACACAAAGATAGGTACATATCTATAGTGAAAATAAATGCTTATATACAGAGGAATATGCTGTAAATTTCTGTTTGCGTATGGTGCTTATGTGGGGAAGAGCCAATTCTTGAGTAGTTTTCTGAAGATAAGGTGGTTGTCGGTGGATCTTATGTTGGGGGGTAATGAGTTCCATAGTTTGGCTGCTTGAACAGAGAAGGATGTGCACCCATGGTTTTTTTCTTGTATCTTGGGATTTTGAGGCAAGATGCCTCTTTAGAGCGTAGGTTCCTTTGTTGAATGTGTTTGGTGATTTTATTCCTGATGAAGAGCGGTCCCATCCCATGTATTGCTTTGTGGGTGATACAAAGTAGCTTGAACGTGGATCTTCTGGCAACCGGTACCCAATGCAGGGCTTTCAAGGCAGGTGAGATGTGGTCTCGTGGTTTGATATGCAAGAGTAGTCTGGCAGCCGAGTTCTGAATCCGTTGTAGTTTTTTCATGGTCGTTAAAGGTGATCCGTGGTAGAGGCTATTGGCGTAATCGAGTTTGGCCAGAACAAGGGAGATGGTAGCTTGGACCTTGTGTGGAAATCCCAAATGAGGGAAAATTCGTCGCAGCATTTTTATAGTGACAAAGCCTGATTTTGCTAGTTTGTCCACTTGGGCATTCATCGACAGCTTGGAGTCCATGGTTATTCCGAGGTTTTTTACTTCCTTCGATAATTTAGGTGGTGATCCCAGTTCATCATCATATATGAAACATGGGGACCGCAATGATCAAGATAAATACAACCAAAAGGCTGATTTGAAATATATAGATGTGTCTGAGGTGGACGGGACACAGTAGAACACTTAATTTGTTGAAAAGTGTCACTACACAGGACATAACAACGAGATTGCTGGCATGAATATGACTCGTTATTTCGCATGCAATTAGTTCGCATGCCATTACTACGCTTTTTTTCTTAGCATTAACCGTTACTACGCAAGTTTTTAGTTCGCATACCATTACATTGAAAGTGTTAATGTATGCGAACTAAAAACTTGCCTAGTAATAATAAAACCCAACACTACATACAAATACACTACTCCTACACATCCAAAAGTTAAAAACACTACCAAAACCCTCAAAAAGTACACTACCCTACACTACTAAAACACCACTACACTACCCTAAACCCTAAATCACTACCCCTGCACGACACTGCCCCTAGCCCCAGTCCTGTCCCTACTCCCAAACACTACCCAGCACGACCCCCGACACTACCCTAAACCCTAAAACACTACCCTACACTACACAAACTCCACCACACTACCCTAAACCCTAAAACACTACCCCCAGCATGACCATGCCCCTAGCCCCAGTCCTGTCCCTACTCCCAAACACTACCCTGCACAACCCCCCGACACTACCCTAAACACTAAAACACTACCCTACACTACACAAACTCCACAACACTACCCTAAACCCTAAAACACTACCCCCAGCACGACCCTGCCCCTAGCCCCAGTCCTGTCCCTACTCCCAAACACTTCCCTGCACGACCCCGACACTATCCTAAACCCTAAAACACTACCCTACACTACACTAACACCAGAACACTACCCTAAACCCTAAAACACTACCCCAAGACGACACTGCCCCTAGCCCCATTCCTGTCCCTACTCCCAAACACTACCCTGCACGACACCCCAACACTACCCTAAACCCTAAAACAGTACCCTACACTACACTAACATCAGAACACTACCCTAAACCCTAAAACACTACCCCCAGCACAACCCTGCCCCTACCCCGGTCCTGTCCCTACTCCCAAACACTACCCTGCACGACCCCGACACTACTCTACACTACACAAACGCAAGTACACTACCCTTCACGACCCACGACACTACTCTACATTACACAAACACAAGTACACAACCCTGCATGACCCTACACAGCCCCTACACGACCCTACACAGCCCCTCTTACCTCTCTCTCCTCGTGGTTCCTCTCTTCACCTCCACGCCGGCTTCCAATCTTCTCCCCCTTCCTGCTTCCTCCGGCTTCCTCCGTCGTGGGCAGGCAGAATAAGGAGTCCAACAGCCAGCCGGAAAGTGGACGCCCCCTCACCGACTACGCATGCGTTGTAACAACGCATGCAATGTAACAACTTGCGTAATAAAGGCTACGCGTTGTTACATCGCATGCGTTGTAACGCTTGCGTAGTAATGGTACTCGGACTAATGTCCACGTACTAATGGGTGCCAACGTGCTGGCATTAGCCTCGCCACCAATAATGTTGGTATAAGAGTGAAACAGTGGCAGCAACTCTGCATGCGCAGAAGCTATACCCTCATAAGCGGCCACTATTAAAGAGTGCCTGCGGTCCAAGTTGGGTTTCAAGCAATAACCAACCCCAGGAATTTTGACAAAGGGAACCTTGTCAGTATTTAACTGATACGTGTATTTAGAAGGAAAACCCTGTGGAAAAGCAGTACCATCCCACGATGCGGCCATGGCAGTCAGAATATCACCATCAATTTTCTTCATAGAGCACGTAACAGCTGCAACTATAGTTGTGGCTCCTGCACATTTGGCTGCTTCATCAGCCATTGAATTTCCAACAGCATGCTCTCCTGCACGTTGATGGCCCAATGTATGTACACCACGTGTAAGGGGTAGGCGATCTTTAAGATTAGCGATCTTGACCCAAATCATTTTATGCTTTATTGTGCTACCTTTAGAATCCCAAAAGTCATTTTTTTTCTAAAAATGCAAATTATCATTAAAAGGTTGTACACAATAAAAAGAATCACATACAACAAGGGTGGGATACTCAGGATCAGAATGTTCAAGAGCCAAAAGCAAAGATCGCAATTTGGCCAATTGTGCCATACATTCACCAAGTGGCTGCGTATGAATCCAAAGTGAAGTGAAAAACTCCATCAGTCATAGTGCCTACAACAATAGCGCACACCACAGAATAAATCTTCTTAGATCCAATGGCCGGTATTGCTGAACCATCTGTGTAAATGATACATTTATACTGATGAACAGGAAGAAGCAAAGAAGGCAGAGGATGAACATGTTCATATTGAAGAAACTCCTGTATTTGCAAGGAAGGGTCAAAAACAAAGGTAACATCAACGGATGTCAAAGACATAGCCATTGAATCCAATGGAGTGGAAGAGCCTTTGAATCAGGAACACTAGCCTTTGTGACTGCCTCTAAGGCAGGCACAGGCGAAACGACAAAGATGCATTTACCTTGAGCGAAAGCCCAGTAGTTAAGGATGGCCATCTGTACTGCAGTCAAACTTCTTTAAGTGGAAGAAAAATGCCATGTATTTAGGACCAGAACTGTGTACAGCTTTGTGCAATATATATGCAACCTTCAGTTGGACCCTAGCTTCAACTGGGAGTCAGGTGAGGGCTCTGAGTGATGGGAAAATGTGATCATAATGCCAAGTACCTGTTAAGAGTCTTGCTGCTCCATTCAATATCACTTTCATTGAGGCTAGGCTGGTTTTAGGAATACACATGAGTGTGGCATTCCCATAGTCATGCCTTTAAAGCAGTAGAGATTGAACCTTCGTTTTGAGGTCACCAATCGGTATGGAATGTTTTATTTTTCTTAGAAGGAGTAGAGATGTAGGTTAGCACTTCTGGTTGTAGCTTGTATGTGAGCTCACATGTTTGGATTAGAGTCTTTTGTGATGCCTAGTCATTTTACAGAGTCTCACATGGTTGGGGTGCAATTTAGTGAATTGAGTTTATAGACCATAGTTGGGTTGTTGGGTTCTAAGGGATGGGGAGAAAAGAATTGAGAAATCAGTCTTCAACTGGAGTGTAACTGGTCTCAATGCAATCACCCACCTGTGGGATCACTGACTCCTTTAACACCCTAATCAGTTACTCACCTTTCAATCCCCATTGAACAGGCTCCTCCATTTAATGGCCTAATTTGGTCCCTTTCCATTTAATCTCCAGGCCATCACTTCATCCATTGAAGACCCAAATTAAGTCCCGCCCTAATCAATATCCATTGATTAGTTTCACCCTTTTACAGCTGATGGGACAGGTTTCTCTATTTCTTATCATAATTGAGTTTACACCTTTAAAACTCAGTCTCACACACTTGTATAAAAAGAATATGGACTGCTTAATTTTATTAGAGTGAAAGAGAAAGGCTAGCGGTCTACAATAGTAGAAAAAGCACAGACATCAATGCTTCTATCTACAGTGCTTTCAAAGAGAAGGGCAACACTTGCCTGAATGTGAAGACTAATATATGGATAAAAGCTTCCAAATTGGAAAATTATGCACATTTCTTTGAAAATTGATTTTTAATGCAGTGTTATAAATTGAAGATCTATTTATGATGTGGCAAAGGGGTGAGTGCGATAGACTCTAATTCTGTGTTGTTATCCTAATAATGACATGTTTCGCTCTTAATGCTGTGCTGCCTGCTGTGCCAATGGCATTCAGTTGAAAATGCATTTGCAGCCAGCTTTTGACTTGGTATCACACTGAGATAAGCACAATTAACAAGATCGATTTTAATTCTGGAACCTTTGTCTGTATTTATTAAAATTAATGCAGTTTTACGATTTATTCTAATATTGTCATGAAGCATGGTGAAGAATTTTGAGGTTTTCTATTAAATATATACCTCCTGTGATTAAAGCACTGACCTACAAAATAGAAAAACTCTGTCAAAGGTACTTGTGAATAATAGACATAATAGTCTCTAGTCATTTCTTTTGTTGAAACCCCTAACTAATTTCTTGTAATTCAAAAAATAACACCGAAAGTTGAAAAGGGCCTATGTTCAAATTACATTTCAGGCAATAAAGAACAAACATTTAACAAACTACACATTTAATTATACCGTGCCTATTTCTTACTGCCCGCAAGAGCTTTTTGCAGAGTTATGTTAATCTAGACTGGTAAACAGCCTTTACCTGATCAACGAGATGCCTCCCGATATTTTTTACAACGAGTATGCCTTTACCACGTATTGCCTTAACAACGAATATCGTTGTAAAAGCATGAATGGTGAAGGTATACTAGTAGTAAAAACAATCACATGTAAATGTAAGTATTTTGGTAAGTATTAAAGGTAAGTCTTAACTGTATTATAAATATAAATATATATATATTCACTGAAAAAACCATAGGTTTTAGGGACAGTTATAGTTAGTTGGACATTGCACTCGTACAAAACCCGTAAAATTCCCTCGTTATAGTTAGTTCAGGTAACTATAACTCGCGCCCCGCAATGCACTGCTGATGACGTCACATATTACATCACTCATGACATGGTCAGTGACATCACTGATGACATCACTGAAGAATGTGCTAGTATTTGTATGAGTAAGTGAGTTGGTGTGTGTATAACTGTATAGGTGAGTAAATGGGTGTGTGCTTAATTTTTTGCATGACTGACTAGGTGTGTGAGTACCTCTATGGATGAGTGGCGGTGTGTGAGTGTTTATATAGGTGTATGAGTGCATATAATAGTCCTGTACTGAGTGACTATAAGTATGAGTGACTGTACGGGTGAGTGAGTAGATGTGTGTGTGTAGACATAAGAATCAGTGAGTGTGTATATAGTAATTGGTGTTGGAGTGTCTATGGTTTTGACAATGGCAGTCTGTAATTTACAGTGGGTGGATCAAAAGTTATATTAGAGTGTGAGAAGATGCATCAAATTATCACATGGATGATGTCATCAGTGATGTCATCAGTGATGTCATTTGAGATGTCATCAGTGATGTCATCAGTGATGTCACTGACCATGTCATGAGTGATGTAATATGTGACGTCATCAGCAGTGCATTGCGGGGCGCGAGTTATAGTTACCTGAACTAACTATAACGGGGAATTTCACGGGTTTTGTACGAGTGCAATGTCCAACTAACTATACCTGTCCCTAAAACCTATGGTTTTTCAGTGAATTTCAAAGGTTTTTTAAATGCTAATTTCTAACTATAACGTGTCTGAAACCTATGGTTTTTTCAGTGAATTTCAAAGGTTTTTTAAATGCTAATTTCTAACTATAACATGTCTGAAACCTACGGTTTTTCAGTGAATTTCAAAGGTTTTGTAAATGACAATTTTTAAATGTATTAATTGTTATATTAATTTTTTTCATACTGATTTATTACATTTTTAGAATTTTTTTTTACATATTTTATTTTTTAAATTACATTGTAATTACATTATACATTACATTACAAAAAATACTTTCTCAGAATGAATTACTTTAGTTTAAATACTTTGCACATAGGCAATAGACTTTTAAGTACAGTAGTTACAGTTGTTGCAATGGGCACCACATTTTCAAACACAATGCAACATTCAGCTCAATGTGAATTTCTAGTTAAATGCAATTAGTTACTTTATGGATTACTTTTCTAACCACAGGACTGGATCCTAGATTCAGTCCTGGTACATCTCCTGTAAACAGTTGAGTAAAAGCGTTTTGGTTACAGTCGTGATTTTTAAGGAATATTATTGTATTTTAAAAGTTGACACTTAGAAACTTTTTCTCATAGAATCACCAATGTTATCCTATGGAAGGAAATTCACTTAGCAGGTAAAAACTGTTATCGTTACTTTTTCTTACTCAGTGTTGGATCCTGGATCCAGCACTGGTGCATCTCCTGTAAACAGTTGAAAGAATGCGTTTAAGTCATACAGGCGATTTTTAAGGAATATTTGTAGTTTGTGAAAATCGACACTTTGAAACTTTTCTGCTGAAAACCAGACAATGGATTCCTATGGAAGGAAATTCAAGTATATATATACTCACAGACCCACTCTGACGCCCATACATATGATCTCATACCCACTGTGACACCCAAACAGAAGACACTCTCACATGCAGTCAGACACCCAGAAACTCTCACACTCACTTTGATTCCCATAGAAACACTCTCACACACAGTGACACACACAGACACTCTCTCGCCCACTCTGATGACTATACAGACACTCTCACACTTACACACACACACACTCTCATACCTACTCACATATACAGACAGACACTCTCACACCCATTCTGACACCCATACAGATATATTCACTCCCACTGTGACACTCAAACAGATGCTCTCAAACCCAGTCAGACACCCATACAGACACTTTCACACTCTCTTTGATGCCCATACAAACAGTCACACACAGTGACACACACAGACACTCTCAAAAACACTTTGATGCCTACACATACACTCTCACACTAACTCACACACCCAAACAGGCACTCTCACACTTATTCTGATGCCAATACACTCTCACACCCAGTGAAATACAGACAGACACCCTCACACCCACTGTGATCCCCAGACACTCTCACATCCACTCACACACACAGAGACTTTCACATCCACTGTGATGCCTATACAGACACTCTCACACCCACTCACACACACAGACAGTCTCATCCCTACTCATGCACACAGACAGACGCTCTTAAACCCATTCTGTGCACGTAAGACACTACCACACCCACTCACACATAGACAGATACTCTCACACCCACTCACACACACATAGACAGACACTCTCACTCCCATTCTAATGCCCATACAAACACCCAATGACACACCCAGGCAAACACTCTGACACCCACTCTGATACCCATATAAACACTCTCATACCCAATGACACACCCAGACAGACACTCTTACACCCTCTCTGATGCCCATACAGACACTCTCACACTGACAAACGCACACATACAGACACTCTCACACCCACTATGACACCCATACAGACACTCTCACACCCACTCACACACAGACATTCTCACTCCCACTCTGATGCCCATACAAACACTCTCACACATAGTGACACACCCAGACGACATTCTCACACCCACTCTGTCACCCATACAAACACTGTCATACCCACTGACACACTCAAACAGACACTCTCACACCCACTCACACAGCCAGACAGACATTCTCACTTGTACTCTGATGCCCATACAAACACTCTCATATCCAGTGACACACCCTGTTAGACATTTACTGCCACACCAACTTTGACACCTATTCAGACACTCTGACACCCACTCAGACACATAAATAGCTACTCTCAAACCTAATGTGACACCCAAATTGACACTGTCACACCCACCCACACACACAGACACTCTCACACCCACTGTAACACCTATACAGACACTCTCACTCCCACTCACACACCGAGATACACACTCTCACATGACTCTGAAGTCCATACAAACACTCTCACACCCAGTGGCACACCCAGACAGACACTGTCGAACCCACTCTGACACCCATACAGACACTCTGACACCTCTCACAGTCTGACAGAAACAGTCAGACATCCTCTCAGAGACTCACTCAGATTCTCACATGCCTACTCACAGACCCACACACACCCTTAAACATCTACTCACACACACAGACATATTCACTTGCACACCTAGTGTTAGAGTGACACACCACTAATATATCCAATAAGACATTCTGTAGTGTTACTGGTGTGTATTGGATGAACGCCTTTGGTTTGTGAATCCTCAACGGATCCGCAGATCCACTAAGATTTAAGAAATTGGAATTGAAAATAAAAAAATGTTGTATTTAGGGAAAGGGTTCGCACTGAGAAGAGCCTTTGTGTTTATGATGCGTAGGTGATAACTACACATAATACAGGATGCAGTCTTTGAAGTTCTTGAGGAACACCCTGTTGCCTTTCATTGTCAAGTGGATGCCATCATTTCTATATATACCATTCATGTCAAAGCGTAAATTGTTTTTATAGATGGACCCCATGTTGTGGTCTCTGAGGAATACAGAAACTGTTTTATTGACATGTTCCTGGCTTTGTTTATCTATGGACAGAATTTGTTTGACCACTTCCATTTCTGCCTTTGGGAAATGTTTGAGAACACCAAAGCAGTGTCTGGGAAAAGTGCCATTAATTGACGAAAGGTATCCTTCATTAGGATTAGGCCTGGGCAGTGAACTCCACTCCGTTTGCGGAGTTTTCTGCACTCCACACTCCGCGGAGCTCGCGGAGTGCAGAAAATTCTGCTTCGTGTAGTGCAGCAGAGTTTTTTCCGCACTTGCGCACGGTAAGTTTGTGAGCGCGAGCTGCCGCTCGGGTAGAATACCCAAACGGCAGGAAGACCTGCGCGAACAGCAGTTCGCACTACACTCTGCCACTTGCGGAAATTCGGGGAGTTTTTTTGTAACTTCACGGAGTTCCAGGTAGCAAAACTCTGTGAACTACGCCCAGGCTTAATTAGGAGTCCCAGTCCTACCACAGTCGTGTGCCTAGGTCATAGCCACCACAGTGCACAATCATGAGGTTTAGATGTTGGCAATCTGCAATGTTTTCAACCAAGGGAAGCAATTGATGCCACTTTAACCCTCTCTGGCTAGCCCAAGTAATATCTACGTTAGGCAAAACCATGTCCTTGTCAATACCACTCTTTCCAGCACACTCTCTACCCAAAACATAAAGCTATGACCCACAATCCACACTATAACCATTCTTAAGGAAAGGAGGAGTAGCACTCAGGAGAAGGCTGCAGCTGAATGAGACAATTTTAAAAATGGCACCTAATCTAAAAATAACTAATGAAAAACTAAATTGATTGGATGGTGTAAATATGCAAGTAACTACAATTAGGTAGAGATTTTGAGTAAAAAGCAACTAGAGATGTGATTGGCTCTGGTAAAATTAAAAAATGTTCTGTTATTTGGGATATGCTTATATTTCCAAACAGTTGTTGAATGTCAAAGGTTTTGTATGAGTGAAACCTGAGCCTAACTCTAATGTCCCAGTAACCTTTGTTTTTTTCAGTGAATATATATAAATATACACACATGCACACACCCTTAACACCCAAATACCCACACTCACCCTAAACCCTAAAATTACTCTTGCCACCCAAAAACCCACACCCACCCTAAACCCTAAATATCCTTGCCACTCAAATACCCACACCCACCCTCAATCCTAAAATTACACTTGCAACCCAAAAACCCACACCAACCCTAAACCCTAAAATTCCGCTTATTTATTTATTTAGTCATTTGACATCACGAAAAGAAATAAGTAAATTCTCCAAGAAGTGGATTTGTTGCTGCAGATGAAGGACATCATACTTTCCAATCTGTGTTTAAAGTACCTGCACTCTTTTGACAGATGCAAACAGCAAAGTTCTCCTGGTGTCTTGAATTTGATGCCTTTAATGTTACAGCTTGTTTGAGTGAAAAAGTCACTTATGTCATCCCATGGATACTTTACACAGCACAGACTTAGAATCCAAGGGGCAGATTTACAACTTCTGGCGCATCCCTGCAAATCAGCAGGGATGCGCCAGAATAGTTGCGACACGCAATTCTCTCCTTGCGCCACCACAAAAGCGCCGCATTTACAATGCAGCGCACCGTGGCGCAAGGAAAGGCCGATGCGTGTCGCATCCTGTGGCGCAGTAGGCGGCGCATTGCTGGAGTCGTGTCGCAAGCGCGACGCAACTCCAGCAATGCTCGTGGGCTGCCCATACCTAACGTGGTGCGCCACTCCTTACGCCTGCTTGAAGCAGGCGTAAGGATTCGTCGCAGCGGCGTCGGAAAAGTGACTCAGTGAAATCTTGTAGATTTCACTGCGTCACTTTTACGAGGCATTCCTTCGACGGAACGCCCACCCTGCGGAGGAACGCCCACATGAAACCTGACGCAGGTTTCATGTGGCGCAGGGCTTACAACGTGACGCATCTCCCTTAGATGCGTCACGTTGTAAATAATGCGCAACGTGGCGCATGGTTTACGTCGCCGCTGCGTCACAAAGTGACGCAACGGCGGCGCAAAAGTGGCGCAAGGGGCTTGTAAATCTGCCCCCCAGTGTTTCTGTTTTTTTTGGGTACAATCTTTATGATTGTTTTTTTCCCCACTGTTCATTGATGATTTTTTCAAAAGTATATCACTTTTGGTGTATGAGTTTAGAACCTGAGAACATAAAGTGTATTTGTAAAGTGCACGTTCACCTAAGGTTATCTTGGTGCTGAATAACAGATGTTTATTGTTACCCAACTCAATGGTACTCATTTTATCAACCTCAGCAGGATCAAAGGCTGAGTGGACCTGCCAGGTTTTGAACCTGTGACCATGAGGTAGAACACAGGCCCCTACAGTGGATGCATTCGTTCACTAAGCCACCAGAATAGTAAAAAGGAAAATGCACCCACAGAAGATCATTGTACGGTGACAGGCACATGGAATGTTGCACAGTGAGTAAGCATCTCACTTACATTTTTGAAAGCACATGCAATTATAATGTCTGCAGCTGATGGTGGTTCTTCCATGGGTGCTGTATAGGTGGACTGTCCTGCTGCACTTACTTTGTCCCACATGATTTAGCTGTGGCCTCTTTCTGGAATTGTTTGTAAGTGCTTCCACATGGAAGTTATCCAATGTAAATTATTCTTTGTAGTGCTCCAGGATAACTTTTGCTGCAAATATTACAGTTCAGATTTTTATAAGTAACTTTCTTTTCCCTTGAAGGTATTGTAAGATGCTTCAAAACATCACTTTCTTTTGTGCTTCCTGATTGTTTTGTTTAAATTGTTTAGTAATGTTTAAATAATATGTATTTGTAAAGCTTTAAAAATGTGTATTAGTAACTTTAGTTATGGGTCACAAACACACCCATTCAGGTACTCATACATGAGCTCGCACACCTATAGAGTCATTTACACAGATACTGACACACCCACACATACACTCTTGCAACAACTCAAAATCCTATACAGTCAGTCACTCACCCATTAACACATGCAAACTGCTAATTAGATAGACTCATACACCCATACAGCCATTCACCCACTCACACACCCATGCAGTCACACACACCAAGCCACACACCGATATAGTGACTCATATACCCAGTTATACACTGATATACCCACTCACATACCCAAACACATACACCAATACAGCTACTCACATATCCAGTCATATACTGTTAAAACCTGACACAGACTGACACATCTGTGCATAGAATGATGCAGCCACTGAGAGACCCAGGCTCACACTGATACAGCCTCTGGCACCCATGGACACACCGCTACAGCCACTGACATAACCAAGACATACACTGTTACAACTACTGATACACCCAGCCACACTGATACAGAAACTGACACAACCAGGCACATACATGTACAGCCTATGACACACCCAGCCACGTATCGATAGAGCTACTTAAACATTGACCCAAACACTTATACAGCCTCTCAAACATCCATACACATACAATACAGCCTGTGACACACCCGAGCACACACTAATACAATCACTAGCACACCCAGACAAACAGTAATGCATTCAATAAGACACCCATGTGCACACTGATGCACACACTGACACACCCAGGCATACACTGATGCATAGACTGACATGCCCAGACATAGAGCAATGCAGATACTGGCACACTGGGCCAAACACTAATGCATCCAACAAAACACTTAGGCACAAACTGACACATACACTGACATACCCAGGCATTTGGTAATGCATACAGTGACACACCCAGCCAAACACCAATGCATCCAGTAACACACACAGGCATACACTGAAACACCCAGGCATACACTGATGCATACACTGACCCAGCCAGGGATATGACTATGCAGACACTGGCTCACTCAGGCCCACACTGATGAACACACTGACACACCCATGCATACACTGATGCATAGACTGACATACCCAGGCATACATCAATGCAGATACTGGCCCTCCCAGCCGAACACTAATGCATCCAATAACACACTTAGGCACACACTGACACATACACTGACAGACCCAGGCATACAGTAATGCAGACACTGACACACCCAGGCATACACCAAAGCAGAAAATGACACACCCAGCCAAACACTAATGCATCCAATAACACACCCAGACATACACTGATGCATACACTGAAACACCCTGGCATACATCGATACATACACTTACACGGCCAGGCACACAACAATGTAGACACTGACACACTCAGGCACACACTGATGCACACACTGACATACCTAGGCATACAGCAATGCAGACACTGGCACACCCAGCCAAACACTAATGCATCCAATAACACACTTAGGCATACTCTGATGCACACACTGACACACCCACTCTCACACTGAAACAGTCACTGACACATTAAAAACACAGAGTTAGTTTTTTGTTTGACCAGATTTTGGTTCTAGAAAGAACAATCTTTTTCTAGAAGGGTTATTTAACTGTTTTTTTCTTCTTTTCTTGTGTTTTATTTTTTTAACAAAAAGTAAACAGGGTAAAAGGATAGAGTTGGGGAAATGCAAAGAAGCAGCTGGCTTCAGTAACAACTAACTAAATAACAACTAGCAGCGATGCTTCTTCACTGTGACAAGAATGCACCCACAGAAGACATTTTTACAGCAACAAGCATGTGGCATATCTCACAGTGAACAACCATGTCACTCAATTCTTCACAGACAGATGGTATTTTAATGACCGCATCTGATGACAGTTCTCCCAAGGCTGCTGTAGAGGTCAACTGTCCTGCTGCACATGCTTTCTCACACATCATACAGTTTTAGACTCTTTCATGAATTGTTTTTAGGTGCTTCCCCATGTGAATACTTCTTGATAACTTCATGACATAAATATTGCACTGCTCATATTTTGAGGTTACTCTCTTTTCTCCGGAAGGTATAGAAAATTGCTTCCAGACATCACTTTCTTTTCTTCAAGGTGGTGTTTCTGCCTCCTCATTGTCAACAGGTAGTGGATGGTCATCCTGGAGGTAAGATGTAGCTTCAGCCATTGTGTAAAAGCAGAGCCCCAATGCATCTCAATCCTCTTTCTAAAGACTTCACTGGAGAAGTAACTGGTTTTGGGTGTGGTTTTGCATGTGCATGGGTGGGGTCAGCATATTTCCAATGGGTGTGGTTTTGAGCGAATTTGCGAATCCGGCGCGTAGAATTGTGGATTCGCAAAAGTCGTAAAATGGGTAACTTTGCTGAAAAACAGATATAAGGTGGTTTATATTTACTTGTAAATATGTTCACACTGATGTCATTAATGACAATGGAGTGGTGTACATATTTGAAATAATTTATAAAATTTATGGCAAATCCGCTGTTTTGGATTCGCGGATTCATTCTAATCAAGTGATCGGGATTAAAAACCGTAGAGTATTAGTATTAGTATTAGTATTAGTATTAGAGTATTAGTCCTGTCTATACTTACAGACCTATGGAGGTACCGCGGTACTCAAACAAATTAAAAACAAAATAAAATGTAATAACAAAATATTAATTTGTTTTTTTATGGATGATGTCATTTGAGATATCATCAGTGATCTCACTGACCATGTCATGAGTGATGTAATATGTTTGGTCATCAGAAGTGCACTGCGGGGGCATAAGTTATAGTTAGCTTAACTAACTATAACTGCTGAATGTCAATGGTTTTGTATGAGTGAAACCTGAGCCTAACGCTAATGTCCCAGTAACCTTTGTTTTTTTCAGGGAATATATATAAATATACACACATGCATACACCCTTACCACCCAAATACCCACACTCACCCTGAACCCTAAAATTACTCATGCCACCCGAAAACCCACACCCACCCTAAACCCTAAAATTATCCTTGCCACTTAAATACCCACAACCACCCTGAACCCTAAAATTACCCTTGCAACCGAAAAACCCACACCAACCCTAAACCCTAAAATTCCCCTTATTTATTTATTTAGTCATTTCACATCACAAGTAGCTCACTCCCAAAGGAGCATCTCGATGCTGCACTGCACGAGAGGAGAAAAAGAAAGTCTAAAATAGCCCGGTTATAAGCCCCTTCTTGATGGAAGGGAAGTCTGGGCAAGAATGAAAGCCAAAGGAAGTTTGTTCCAGTGAAAGGGGGCAGTGTAGCAGAAAGATCTGCTCCCATATCTTGAGATGCAGATGCGTGGAATCCCCAAAAGCTCTGTATCTGACGATCTCAAACATCTAGAAGAGAGTAGGATTTAGCCAAAACAACAGATAAGCTGGTCGTGACTTAAAAAGAGTTTTGTGTGTCAAACAACCAAGTTTAAAGATTACAAGCTTCGTAAAAGGCATCCAATGAAGCTTTCTAAGGATCGGAGAAAAAGGCGAGCGCAAAGGAAGGTTACATATTAGTTGCGCACCAGTATTCTAGACCACCTGCAGTTTCAACAGCAGGGTATCATTTACTGAGATCAGCAGGGCGTTTCCATATTACAGGTGACTGGTGATAAGTACCTGGACAGGAGTCTTCCTGGCAGTGTCTGGAAGCCAAGGCATGGCATTTTTTTAAGTGCCTTAGGGTAGCAAAACTTATCTCACATGTGGAACTGACTTTATCTTTCATGGAGAGCAATTGATCCAGCCTCATGCCAAGATTTCTTACTACCTGCTTAGGATTTGGAACTGAACCAAGTTGTACGGGCCACCAATCGACTGACTTTATCTTGGTTGCTTTACCAAAAAGCATGATCTCTGTCTTGTCGCTGTTTAATTTGAGACAGTTGTTACTCATCCAGACAGCGACTTCCATCTTGCAGTTTATGAATTTGCTATTCACCTTGTCAGGATCAGGACCGAAGAACAGTAGTTGCGTGTCATCTGCATATGACATGATCTCTACACCGCAGGCTCTAACGATTTGGGCTAATGGTGCCATATAGATGTTAAACAAAGTAGGGCTCAGGCACAATTCCTGGGGGACTCCCTTGTCCATATACATCAGTCGAGACTTGAAAGAATCCTAGCAGACTTGTTGTGTTGGGTGGGCAAGGAAGTCCATGAGCCAATGTAGCACCCTGCCATATCAAAACCCAAAACAAACACCCACCATAAACCTTAAAATTACCCTTGCCACCTCAAAACCCATACCCACCCTAAACCCAAAAAATACCCTTCCCGCTCAAAAACAACACCCACCCTAAAACCTAAAATTTCCCTTCCTACTGAAAAACCGATATCCACCCTCAACCCTAAAAATACCCTAGCCACTCAAAAACCCATAACCACTCTTAACCCCAAAATACCCTTGCTACCCTAAAACCCATACCCACCCTAAACCCTAAATTACCTTTGCCACCAAAAACCCATACCCACCCTAAACCCTAAAAAACCCTTGCCAGCCAAAAACTCATAACCACCCTAATCCCTAAATATACCCTTGCTTCCCAAAAAGCCACACCCACCCTAAACCCTAAAATTACACTTGCCACCCAAAAACTCACACCTACGGAAAAGCCTAAAATTACCCTTAATATATATAACAAACTTTCCTGCGAAATGCTTACATTTTCGTAGTAAAGTCATATTCATTGTAAAATCCTGTGTGGTAAAGGTATTTGTGGTAAAGATACATGAGTTGTAAAGCCTGCCTGGTAAAGGCATGCAGGGTTCAGCTGTTGTTATAAAGGCTGTTTCCTAAGGGCCACATCTCTTTACGTTGGAGTGACAATTTGGCTATCCTGTTTGATAATCCACTCTTGGAATACTAAAAAGCTAAAAATGTTAACCAAATATGTGTAGGTGGAAATTGGAAACCAACTCAACTGGAATCGAGCCCTGATAAGTTTGTTCATAATTTTAATTACAATAATCAGCTGTACCTAGATAATGTCCAAGACAAAATGCTAGACAATTTAAATACTTCTTAAACTGAAATACCTTCAACATTGGTACACAGAAGTTTAAAAAAAAAAAACATTGGTACACAGAAAACCTAAGTGGAATTAAACTACATTTAAGGTATCCTAAACGCAGATGATGGATAACTTACGACCTCCACTTTTAGGACAGACTACCTAAGAGGGCATATCATTCTGAGTGGATAATAAAAACCCTAAATGTTTCCAAATAACTTTTTAGGATTCTCAACAAACTTGAGTCATCTGTAAGTTGCTCACCTACACCATCTTTAGATTTTTTGAAAATGTTGCTGCTTTTTTAGAACAAAATCCATAACTTTACAACAGGCACTGATTTAGAACACATATTGAATTCTAATTGCCTAAGCAATATTTTGGCAAAAGTTAGGCTGACCTAATCATGTAACCAATTTCTGCCAATCACCACTCAACAATAGGTATAATAGCAAATGCAATGCATGCCTCTGATATACCGGATGACATATGGCCAGCCAGTTGGATAAGAAGACTTCTGCTAAGTACCCTTAATATATATTTTCACACCATCAACATCTCTTTGGAAAGAGGATTAGTCCCTCTGTGCTTGAAGATGGCTATAGTAAAGTCTCTCCTGAAGAAGGCCAATCCTGATGCTGAAATGCTGAGCAACTATTGTTGCATCTCGTTGCTTCTGTCTTCATCACCCTGGCAAGAGGTGATTTGGAGGACTCTGACCAATCTACAGATGACCACTTTCTGCACTTTGAACATTTCATATGTCTCATTCAAAAGCCTTTTACGGAAGACCATAAAAAAACAGTCAGCAAAAACGACATCCTTACAATGAAATCCAAGTCAACATCCAGTCAGTTTGTAGTAGTGACCTATGGTGAGGTGAATGTGTAAACTTATCTGCAACTCTCTTTGTCAACCTCCTATAAATTAAGACTTTTAAGACTGAGAATGGGCCTGTACAATGTGGCAGAAATAGTCGAAAGATGAAAATTCACATGGGCAGGAGATCCCTGCCACTTCTGCCCTTACCTGAAGGAATCACTGGCCAGCGTATTGGGCTCCTGCTCCGGATTTGAATGGAAAAGACAATTTTGGCTTAAACTATTATTTCAGGAACTGAACATTTGCTTATGTCAGGATGTGATTGAGCATTGTTTTCAGGGCAGGGATCACAGGTAGACAGTGCGTTGTGTGAAGTTTATGGACACGTTGGCCACAAGAAGTGCCTTATTACCAAACCGTGTGAACCCTGAAATGCAGCATAGCAAAGACTTTTGATAAAATATACTCAGCCTCGCACCTTGGTTAACATTTTAGAATTTTATTCATGTGACTTAGAACTGTTTACTAAAACTTACTTGAGAAATTCTCTTTTTATCCTTGTACTAAAGTATTATATTCAGCACTTGCCTGTCATCTGACCATTTCCAAAACATGACTTTGTATTTTGATGACATGGCTATTTTGGTCGTGGCAGCAGAGGTATGGAACTCCCTTCGCTTTGCTATGTGCTTTGATCCCAATATAAAATATTTTAGGATTCACTAAATGCACTAAATGTGTATATAATATAATAATTTCTAGGAGTATCAGTGGTCTTGGGGCTTACCAGTGTCATGATCCTTTGGCAAATGAGCGATTTACAAGTGTTTTCCGCATACCATAGACCATAATGCTTACTTTGTGCTTACGGTTACAGGGGGGTAGACACCAACACTAATTTTTGGGAGCTGGGAGTTATTTTTGCTTGGATTTTTCAACAGACTTTGGTCTTGAGTAAGAGAGAGGAAAGCCGAAAAGAGAGACAGAATGAGAAAGAAAGAAAACAGCGACAAAGAGAGAGTGAAAAGAGAGAGAAAAGAGGTGGAATCAACTCACGTGGTAGCACCAGTCTTAGGATTCCCAAAAATGTCCTCGGACTCCTGGACTTGAATTTTCTTTTTTTACAAGTTAAACAAGGCATGATTTTGAGTTTGATGGATGGGTTACTCCATCACAAACATGACGGATATCCCGACCGCCGTATTACAAGTGGCCTGAAAAGCCCTACCTCACCCCGCTGTCACCATTACCTGCCACCATTTACTGCAGACTCGGAGCCGGAGTGAGAGGGGAATAGGGGCACGGCAGGACTCTGCGGGGGGCATCCTGCCTGAGAGCTTTGTCTCACCTCTGCTGTTGCCATCCATCGAATTTGGAGAAAGCACAGATCCCGAGGGTGAGTGAGGTGAGTTCTCCCTTTCATGGCTCTCCTGTGCACACCACTCCTGGTGTTCCCATGCACTTCCGAGCGTGGCGGCCTTAGTGGTCTGCTGCTGAGTGTGAGCTCAGGTCCCTGCAGAGGCGGCCCAGTCAGTTCTGGGTATGGCTTGCAGGGGATCTGATGAGCTCCCAATCGGATAGCTCCTTACAGCTCCCTATGGGTCCCCGTAGCTCCTTACAATACAGCTTTTCCTTATTGCCTTTGTGATAACTTGTGATAATCTCCCAGCCTCTGCACCAGCAATTCCGATTATATCAGCCTGTTAGCTACGACAGTCACTTCAGCTATACCAGCCACCGCCCCTGTTGCAATACTAAGGTGGTGGTCATTACCTCACTCAAATCCACCCAGCACAAGACTACAAGGATGAGATCTGGAAGAGTGCGGGAAAGGTGCAATCCCCCATCAAAAGGAAACGGGAGAGGGAACTTACATCAGGTGATCCAACTGTAAAGTGGAGACCACAAAGGAAAGAAAGTAGTCCTGATACTGGTCCGCCCTCCCCCTTGAGGTCAAATAGCCTCACTTATGATTCAGAGCTAGATCCCGAGCTAGTGTTTAGCCTAAAGAATCTACCCAGTTTCACCTGTGACGGCAATGTGGAGACACTTCAATGCACAGTGAAAAATAAGAATAAAGAAGACAGATAGCCGGTGAATTGGGTGGATTGGGCTAAATCAACCAAGATAACAGATTACTTTGCCAGATGAGCAAACACATTGATACTCCCCAATCAATCAAGAATGATAAGTCCTGTTCAGAGAAGGGGAGGGAAAAGGAGTGTTTTAGTCCGGAGCGGGAAGGTTTCCCATGTTCCCCTCCATCTCTCAATCTATCTACTTCCCAAAATGTAATATTACCTAACTGGTTATCTGGTCATGAGCCCGGAGATATGGAGCCGGACAGCATGATAGTCGCAGACCCGGGGACACTGTTACAGGAAGGTGCGCCTAAGCTTTTTGCATTTCCTGAATTTGTACCAAATCAATCAATCAATCAGGGGCTTTTAAAGCATGCTACTCACCCGTGAGGGTCTCAAGGCGCTAGGGGGGTGCTGCTTCGGGTCAGCCGAAAAGCCAAATGCTGATGTGGTCCCCATATTGCCAGACCTGCCTGAAATGGACACTCAGGAAGCTATTGTGGATGAAGAGCTAGTAAAGAAGGCACAGACAATTGATCTTGATGACAACACTCTAAAGTTGTGGCCCGCCATTCTGAACTCAATGCAAGCAACAGTATTGGCCCTAACTCACCATTCTAATAAAATGGACATTCAGGTGGACCTGCTTAACACTCATGGCAATCTTCGTGTCAGGAATTTACAATCAGAAAAGCTAAATGCTCTTGTTACAAGGGTCCAATTCAACCACTTTAATGATTACAAAATATATTCTTGCAAAGAGGTAATAGACAAATTAGCACAGCTTCCAGTAAGTATGGAAGGAATCCCGGGTGTAGTTAAAAATAGTCCAAGTCCTGAGGCCCGGTGTGGGTCTACTGGGTCTACTATAAGAGAAGAACTAAACAGATTGGGGATGGTATCCCCTGGGGGTCAAGGAGACCCTAATAAAGTGTCAGCAGTTTGAGAAAGCGGGGACTTGGAGGAGCACAATATAAAAATCCAATGTAGACCCCAAAACGCCTCTCCTAATGGCTACTGCTTGAAGAACAAAATCCCCGTGCCTCTACGCTTAACCAAAAGGGAAAAGAAGCGTGCAAGGAAAAGAAGGAATAAACTTTATCCTGACCATACAGAGATTATTCTTCCCTCGTCTACAATGCAACAGGTGGATTTGGTCTGTGCTGGGAAGGTCCCAGTGGACTCGAGTCCTCGTGGCACGGCTTCGACATTCGGTCATGACATTGCACATGGTAAACCAACATCTCCAGTAACATTGAAGGTAACTCTTACCACATAACCCAAACTCAATCTATAGATGATCAGAGCCTCCCGGTCCCTCAAGTGCTGGTCCTAAATGAAGCAACTACTGATCCTAACATAGTGATGCCAAGAGACCATTTTAGTGTTAGCGACCATCGCAGTGGCTTGAGCAGCACCAGTCAGAAGCTGCTATGGATCCCGGAATTTAAATCAAAAGGTCCCCAAGACATTTTAAATCGTTCAAACATCCTAAAATTGATCAAAGCCTTGCCAGGCATGGAGCATGTCAAGTCTGACGACATTTCATCAATCAAGTTCATCCCGGCTAGAGGGCGCCAGCTTATGGATCCTACCTTGGTTACCTTTTTTTCCTTGGTGCTTCCGGTCCAGATCATGGAAAAGAAAAATCACTTAAAAGCCTGGGGTATTGAGGTAATCATTTCCAGGGGGCTCGGTACCCTCATGTGCTCCTAGCAGGGCCAATACTAGGCGACCAGTCAGCGATCAACTCGTCAGTAATAAGAGGTGCAAGTGTTGGACCCTCCCTTTCGGCTCAGCATAAAAACAACTTGGATCTTACAAAGGTGGTAGTTAAAGTAACCAAAGAAGCTGATTCAGGCCTGAAGCAAAGGCTGGTTACAAATAATGAGCATCAAGACCCTTGGGGATGGCTTCCAAGAGACCTGTCCCGAACTGGGAATATTCAGGATTGAGTGGAGGGGCGGCCACCAGTAACAGACCAGGGTGGTCTTTCTGTCTGCTCTTGAAACATCAGTGGCCTACAGACAAAAGCCATGGATCCAGTGTTTACAGGATTTCTGGGTTCATTTGACATCCTAATGTTTCAAGAGACTTGGGCACAAACCAGTATCCCTCTCATTGTATACAAAGAATACATAAAACCGGCAGAAAGAAGGAGCACCTATGGAAGAACGATAGGCGGCCTGGCAACCTACATTAGCACTAATATAACAAGTGAAACCGATGTAGTGTATGTGGATGACCCAAATATGCTGGTATTGAAAATGGAAAGTCAAGCGAATAATCATTCGGTCCTTCTTACAAACGTCTACATTAATCCAAAGAAAAGAGCTGTTTCATCTAGAAGAATGGCCGCCCAGTTCCTCCATCTGAAAGAAAGCCATCACTCGTCGCACTGGCTAGTCACAGGAGATTTCAATCTTAATTTATTCCATCAGCCTTTGGAGGAACACATTGAGGCAGTGAGTCCCCTCCCTGAGCAGACAATGCCATTGAAAACCCGGAAGGATACACTTGGAGAAGAATTTATAAAAGCCTGTGAGCTAATGGGCCTGCTGGCTTTGAATGGTTGGAAACCAGCAGATACCCCTTCCGTCTGGACAAGAGTCAGGGGCAACGCGGCCTCAATTTTAGACTAAACACTAGTCTCAATGTCTTTATACAATATGGTCTGTAACTATACTATAGTTCATCGCATTGAGAGTGACCATTATCCTCAGGCTATCACAGTGACCGCAACAAAGCTGAGGAGGCGGTCGCAAGCTTGCAGGACCTAGCCCTAACAGGCCCAAATCCACTCGCAGTGTGGGAAATATTCTCCGATAACATGACCAAAAGCCAGAAAGAGAACAGCTACAACAAGGGATTGTGGCTTGCCTACTGTAAAATGATAACTATGCCCGTCCATGTTAGAAAAATAAGAAGGAAAGTAGGTATACTCTTCCGACAATCACGTCAAAACCAAGGAAACCTAGAACTTCTGCAACAATTCCGCAATGAGAGACGGCGCCTAAAAAAAGAGATCTGGGTGCATAAACAAGCTAAACAAGAATCCTTATGGGCCCATCTGCTCTACGCCACCAAAAGAAATGATTCGAAAAGATTCTGGCAAATTATCGATAAGAGCGAGAAAGGCGCCGCAGCGGCAAATAATGCGAACATCAGCGAGATGGAATGGGGTACAATATCGGAAATTACATTTCAAGGGAGATTCAGTGGTTACAACTTGCCCTTTTGGCCTCGAAAAAGATAAAGCTCCCTCGTTGAAAATGATATTGGCGGAGGTTGAGAGTATCATTAAAAAATCTCGGGCTGACTCTGCCCCTGGCCCAAATGGGCTTCCCCAAGCACTGTTTAAGCACTTTATATGCCATTGGGATGGTTTCCTGGCGTCAATGTTCAACTACATTCTGGAAAATAATGTTATCCCAAACAGTTGGAGGGGTTCAATACTTCACCCCATTTTTAAAAAGGGTCAGGCAGTTCACCTAGTAACTACCGATTCATCGCTCTGATGGACATGGAATTGAAATACTTCTCCACGCTACTACTTCTTGACTTGGAATTCTGGTCCAAAGAAAATGGAATACTCCCCTTAAATCAAACAGGCTTTTTAAGGGGTCGAGGCACTTTAACCAACCTCATGGCCCTGAGCATACTCACAAATAAAGCAAAGGCTACAGGGATTCCACTCTACATGTGTTTTGAAGATTTTAAGGCAGCTTTTGCCTGTGTGCCCTGGAACAGGTTATGGGTCAAATTTCAGCAATGGGCCATTCCTCCCTACATCCTTCGCGCAATCAGGCTGGTTTATTCGGGTACATGGGTCAAGATAAAAATTGGTGATGGCACGCACGTATCAAGGAAAGTGCAAACAACATCTGGCGCAAAACAGGGCTGCGTGCTTGCCCCCCTTCTTTTTAACTTGCACCTGGTGGATCTTTCAGCTGAATTGGACGGGCAGATAGCTCATGCCCCGAGCATTGGAGGATGACCAATGTCGCACATTTTATATGCGGATGATCTTCTGTTGTTTAGCAATACTCGAATAGGCCTCCAAAGGCTGCTTACTTCCCTTGGCACTTATGCAGAGAAGAATGGCCTGGAAGTAAACTACAACAAAACTAGCATGATGACTTGTAATCGAGGCCCCAACAAAAGTTGAAAATGGCATCTTAATGGAAATAAAATTGAGGAAGTTGCCACCTATGTTTATTTGGGGGTCAAATTAGATTCAAATGGTACCTTTGCATCTCAGAAGAAGGCGATTCGGGCAAAGGTCCAGGCCATCAATCATGGATTCTCAACACTGGCTAGATCCATAAAAGGCCATGAATTGAAATCTATATGAGCAGTTATGAAAGATAAATTGCTGCCAACCCTTGCATATGGATCGGAGTTAATGCTAGGTGATGAGGCTCCTCTGCTTGAAAAACTTCTTAATTAGAGCCTATAAACAAATCTTTAGGCTACCTAGGTCGGCCTCGCCTGCTCAACTCCGGTTAGAATTTTTACTTATAATACAGTCATTTGCAAGGCCAGCAGCATTTGTAAAGCTTTGTCATAAATTGCATGCAGCAGCTGATAACACCTTGGCAAACCTAGTCTGGTCAGAGATCAATCTACAACGGGGAAACGGCTCCCATAAACAGCAGCATCAGGTCATTGGATTTGGGCGACCTTTGGAACCCAAAGATCATCGGTCAACCCTTCAAGAAAGCAGTAAATAAGTCGATCAGACATCAAAGCTGGACCGTAGATAAGGAAACGTTGTCCAAACATCGTCACGGGTGGCTGGTGTTTAACCCGTTTGCTGCGTGCGTCGGCCAACGGCCGTCGCGAGCACTACCTCGGTAGTGCTGCGCACGTCCGTTGGCCGACGCGGCCCCGCCCGTTTAATAGAACGTTCCGCACTGGGGCGGAACGTTCGGAGCAGCAAACGGGTTAAATCATATTCATCTCAAAGAGAATCACTGCTGTTGGCAGCATCTTATGATCAGAAGGTCACACAGTCATTTCTGGCCCTCAGATTTGGAGAGATTCTCACGTTAGACCTTATCCCAAAATGGAGGATGGGTGGTCCTTCCGAAGCCCGGACCTGTCGTTTGTGCCATCAGGAGACTTTGCTCCACATTATAAGCATCTGCCCAATGTAGATTGACCAACGTAGAAGTCTATTAAGGCATACATTTCTTGACTGGGGAATCAGATCCTGTAGGACTGCACTCATGGAGCCAATGGACCCAATTAACACAAAGTTGATCGTTAGACTAGTGCAGTTTTTGGCTATTTTTAAAAATCTTGTTACTGATTAATATAGTGTAATGAGTGATCTTGGGGGGAGAGGGTCCTGGCACCTGATTCTAGGCCATGTTAATTCAGGTATTTTTTAGGCAAAGATGTACGAGCTGGTAAATTGCAAGGTCGGGCTGCTAGGGTTTCCTTTAGTCTCTATACCGTCATGTAAGGGAACAATTTACTCAACTCGTCACCTTTGTCTTGCTTATTGGTTCAGTATTAAACATAGTCTTGTATATAGGTACCATATTCGATTGAAAACCATTGTCCACTTAGCACAGTACCTATTTTCGCTGCTTGAATTTGCACACAAGCACTTTAACACCCATAGTAGTGTTTTTATGAGAACGATAAACAGCAGCGCTATAAATTTGTTGCTGCCAGGGTCCCCTATAGTGGCTGTTCCTTACCTCGTCTTGTTAAGGCAATAATTTTACTTAACTTGGCACTTTCGTCTTGCACATTGGCTTTTATCATAGCGCTGTCTCGTATTTGTGTACCATATTTGAATGAAAACGATTGTCTACTTAGCACAGCACCTACTACCGTTGCTTGAATTTGCACTTAAGCACCTCTACACCTATAGTGGTGTTTTTGGGAGAGAGTTAATCAACAGTACTACAAACTCGTTGTGGCTTGATCAAGCCATTCCAAGAGTTTTTATTTCCAGTATTGGGCACTTTTATTTCAACAGAAAAGAAGGGCTGAAGGAAAATGTAAAGGCTGATAAACATATGGTTTAATGGCTGAAATAGACCTATGATGTTTTTGTTTTCTTCTTATTGTTTGGTATTGTGTATTGTGCTATGTTTATTGTTTTAATTGTCTAATAAACAATAATAACAAAAAAAAGTGCCAATGGATACAATGGACTTAAATACGGCAGATGGAATGCCCCTAACATTTGTGATGGAGTAACCCATCCCCTGAACTCTAAATCAACCTCTAATGTGCATTCGTCACTTTAGAACTGAGTTTCCACTTAGGACATAGGAGAAACAATCAATTGCTAGATGGGTCGTTTGGGGTTGTCTGCACTTTGGAAGCATGCAATCTTAGGGGCCGATTCCGATCCCGGTCGGAGGCGCACCTAATACCATTCGGCCGGGGAAAAAGCCAGGCGAATGCCTGTTTCCCGACCGAGTCGCACATACATCCAAACGAGCAAGTACGATGCGCACAACTGCCCAAATCCCGACCCATTCGTACTCACCCAATACAGGTCCTGTTCTCCGACCGAGGCGGATCCGGAAACGCAGAATCGAGTCGCACGGAAGCCAAAATGCAGCCCCGTCCGGCCGGACAAGTACGATGCGCCATCCGTATGCGCCGAACCCGTCGCTACACACGGCACGTCAAAGCATCCGGGAGAGGCGCACATAAGCTCCGATTCGCGCCACAAGACGATCCACGGCTACGAGACGAACACGCCAGCGACGAGGACGAGGCGAAGCAAAGAGAAAGACGAACGAGACGAACCAACCATGAATCCCATCGTGCCGATCCTACCAATATTCTACATCTATTACCAGAACTGGCACGGACGCGTATGACGCAGAAGGTAAGTCAGACACCCACCACACAAACAAACCACACGTACCCGACAAATCATACACACACATAGGGATGCAGAAATTACTTACACCAGCAACAGCAGCACCATAGGGGCGGGATGGCTATCACCAATGCCACATATACACATAGGGGCCTGGATGCCAACCACTAACACCACCACTACCCAGGGGGTGCTAGATGCCTGTCACTACTACCACCTCTACCCATGGGGGCTGGATGCCTACCACCACTACCACTCCTACCCAGGGGTGCCAGATGCCTACCACTACCACCACCCCTACTCAGGGGGTGCCAGATGCCTACCACTACCACCACCCCTACCCAGGGGGTGCCAGACGCCTACCACGCCCACCACCCCTACTCAGGGGGTGCCAGATGCCTACCACTACCACCACCCCTACCCAGGGGGTGCTAGATGCCTACCACTACCACCACCCCTACCAAGGGGGTGCTAGATGCCTGTCACTACTACCACCTCTACCCATTGGGGGCTGGATGCCTACCACCACTACCACCCCTACCCAGGGGGTGCTAGATGCCTACCACTACCACCACCCCTACCAAGGGGGTGCTAGATGCCTGTCACTACTACCACCCCTACCCATGGGGGGCAGGATGCCTGTCACTACTACCACCTCTACCCATGGGGGGCTGGATGCCTACCACTACTACCACCCCTACCCAGGGGGTGCTAGATGCCTACCCCTACCACCACCCCTACCCAGGGGGTACCAGATGCCTACCACCACTACCACCCCTACCCAGGGGGTGCTAGATGCCTGTCACTACTACCACCCCTACGCATGGGGGGCAGGATGCCTGTCACTACCACCACCCCTACCCATGGGGTGCCAGATGCCTACCACTACCACCACCCCTACCCAGGGGGTGCTAGATGCCTACCACTACTACCACCTCTACCCATGGGGGGCTGGATGCCTACCACCACTACCACCCCTATCCAGGGGGTGCTAGATGCCTACCCCTACTACCACCCCTTCCCAGGGGGTACCAGATGCCTACCACCACTACCACCCCTACCCAGGGGGTGCTAGATGCCTGTCACAACTACCACCCCTACCCATGGGGGGCAGGATGCCTGTCTCTACCACCACCCCTACCCAGGGGGTGCCAGATGCCTACCACTACCACCACCCCTACCCAGGGGGTGCCAGATGCCTACCACGCCCACCACCCCTACTCAGGGGGTGCCAGATGCCTACCATTACCACCACCCCTACCCAGGGGGTGCTAGATGCCTACCACTACTACCACCCCTACCCATGGGGGGCAGGATGCCTGTCACTACTACCACCTCTACCCATGGGGGGCTGGATGCCTACCACCACTACCACCCCTACCCAAGGGGTGCTAGATGCCTACCCCTACCACCACCCCTACCCAGGGGGTGCCAGATGCCTACCACCACTACCACCCCTATCCAGGGGGTGCAAATGCCTGTCACTACTACCACCCCTACCCATGGGGGGCAGGATGCCTGTCACTACTACCACCTCTACCCATGGGGGACTGGATGCCTACCACCACTACCACCCCTACCCAGGGGGTGCCAGATGCCTACCACTACCACCACCCCTACCCAGGGGGTGCTAGATGCCTACCCCTACCACCACCCCTACCCAGGGGGTGCTAGATGCCTGTCACTACTACCACCCCTACCCAGGGGGTGCTGGATGCCTGTCACTACTACCACCTCTACCCATGGGGGCTGGAAGCCTACCACCAACAACACCCCCACTCATAGGATGGGTAATGCATGACACAACAAGCACACACCAACATAAGGAATGCAACAAAAAGACATCCCCCCCAACACCATGACAAGCGTGTGTAGACTGTGTCAAATGCCTACAACACTGAACATGACTTTGAACATACAATGTGACCCCCTATCACATGTGTCACACATAAATGTGTGTGGCTCCCACAATGCAAGCAGACCATGACCACTGTGGCAATGGGGTCCAACCCCCATCATCACAGTGACCAAAAGGTAAGTGTGGGGTCCATAGCTGAAGCACATTTTGAACATTGTGGCAATGGGGTTTAAACCCCCATCATCACAGTGACCAAAAGGTAAGTGTGGGGTCCATAGCTGAAGCACATTTTGAACATTGTGGCAATGGGGTTTAAACCCCCATCATCACAGTGACCAAAAGGTAAGTGTGGGGTCCATAGCTGAAGCCCATTTTGAACATTGTGGCAATGGGGTTTAAACCCCCATCATCACAGTGACCAAAATGTAAGTGTGGGGCCCATAGCTGAAGCACATCTTGAACATTGTGGCAATGGGGTCTAAACCCCCATCATCACAGTGACCAAAAGGTAAGTGTGGGGTCCATAGCTGAAGCACATTTTGAACATTGTGGCAATGGGGTCTAAACCCCCATCATCACAGTGACCAAAAGGTAAGTTTGGGGTCCATAGCTGAAGCATATTTTGAACATTGTGGCAATGGGGTCTAAACCCCCATCATCATAGTGACCAAAATGTAAGTGTTGACATTGAAAAAGCTGCAACTGCCAAACTGCATGGATGATTCCTGGTCACAGAACAACAAACACATCAGTGGCAAAGTAGTGCTTGTGTCCCATAGCAACATAGATTGGGGGAGGCAAACAGTGCAGTGCAAATAAGACATACCTTTGGCCATGTGCAGACAAACTTCACCCATGGGGGCTGACACTGTCAACATCCATCAATGACACAATGACAGAAGTGACCATCATACTGCAGACCCACATATTTGCACCAATGGCCACACAAATGGAGATACCCTGTGGAGACTGTAGATGTGAGGTGAACAAATAACATACCATGGCAGCAATGGGACACACAAACAATGATCATTGTGCTGACTGATGACCTAGGAGTCCCAGGGACAGCAGGTGAAACCCACCAAACAACATACAGCCAATGGCACACTAAAGATATGCCAATGCAGTGGTGCAGATGCACAAACACAAACAGGCAGACCCACACTGCACATCAAACACAACAGGTGATGGGGGGGTGCCAGTGTCCCCAGGCAACCACACAACACACGATGAGGCCTGAATACCAATTACACAGATGCACATACAGTGCCACACAAAAGTAACTCATGGATCCAAATCCCCTATGTGGGCAATCAGGCATTGTTAGATGAGAGGGAGCACAAATTACACATGTCACACAAGCTTGTAGGAACAGCAACTAACACAGCAAGAGACAGACCCACCACAGCACTACCCCCAGGGACCCCATATTGTGCTGACACTAGCCTGCATGATAATCCCACTGTGATGACAATGTCAGATGTCGTTCACACTGTGAACCCCAGCCATGTGTCCTGAGCAACTAACTACCATCACACCTACACAAGCTCCAATCAATCAGCACGGCCTGCCAGCCAAGGCCAATATGGAGGTAGGGGTCTAGCCGTGCAACAACTCACTTTTGCACACACTCAAAACCACACACCCTGATCTCCACCAATGTGCAGCAGTGAAGCTCACATGGACTGGTGACATTGCACATGCACCCATGACAATACCAGGGGTGGTGGTGGGAACTAAGGTGCAGAAACCCATCACACATGGCCAGTCAACAAGACTCGTCAATGTCTGACACACAGCACAGTATGCCGTACATGGGCATGATGTGAAATCCACCACAATCAATTGGATCCTGGCCATAGTCACACACCAATGAAGAAGCCAAGGTGACACACGAAGAACACACGTACACAACTACCAACATTGCAGCTCTGACCCTGAGCAGTGGCAGCAGTCACACACACAACGTGTCACAATCACTGAAAGCTAACACAAACTGTAAATCACATGACTCGTGTAAACAACAAGTGCCAAGGGGAATCCTGAATGTGTCCCATCTGCGTTTGCCCACATCCCCAGCACTGACAACAAAGACAACCTGGGATGACAACCTCATGAACATTAGTTTGCCATGCACCCACATCACAGAGAAACCAGGTCCAAGATGCTGGATGAACACAGAACAACTCAGCAAGCATCACAAACAGGAACATCCCTAGGGACACAGCCTGTGTAGGAAAAGGGAAGGGAACACGCACAGACATGCTTACACAACACAGGCCCATGCAATATCAACAGATTACACACTGCCATGAGGGCACTCCACTCCTGTGGAAGGTCCGCTGTGCCAAACCTTGTCTGTGCACGACCCAAACATGTCAGCAGAACACTCCGTCAGTGAGTCAACAACCACAACACACAGAAGGCTCTGCTCACATCAGCCTGGGTACGGGAGTGTCACGTCAGTCATCTGCACACACACCAAACACATGTCAAGCAAGTTGCACTGTATACACAGATGAGTCCTTCGACATTGATGTGCAAAATTGCATGTCCAGTGGAGCTGGGCACACAGTCAGGGAAATCGGAACATTGAACAGTGGTAAGCCCACCAGATGTGCATCAGTGTAAGACAAAGATGTTCATTTACAAATGCAAAAAGGACATCGCTGTGTCAAATGCTGAACATTACACCCTCAGACTGTAGCAAAGGATGCCATAGATCCAGACTACAACAGGACACATATCCCATGGACCACATGGAGTCCATCACTGCAACACTTCTTCGTCCTGATGTGAACACTATTACAACTGCAAATGCAGGATGCTACTCATCCACATCATGTACATCAAAAGAAAACCCAAAAGTAAACAAAAAGGGGCTTTATTCAGCAAATGTCAGGGTAAACACGGAAGTCCAAAAGAAACTAAGGCCAATGGCCAGTCCAAAATCACAGTGACAACGGGGTGAGAAGTGACAACTGGTCACACATTGCTTGCCTGCACTGGTACGGTTGGGGGACATCCCCCTTGGGGGGGCATACAAGGGGCAGGCCAGGCACCGCAGGGACAGGATCAGGGGATGGTAGAGTGAGGCAGTGAAGGGGTGGTGGGTGCAGGAGTGTCACCGGCAACTGCAGTGGAGGTGTCTGACTCAGGGGGGGCCGGCACCACTGTGGTACACAAGTCAGTTGGTATGGGTGCTGCAACCACTGCAGTGGGCTGGACTGATGTAGTAGACTGGGTACCCACTGCAGTGCCCGAGTCAGACGTGGTGGTTGTGGACTCCACTGCAGTGCATGACTCCAAGGGAGTGGAAGGGTGGGCAGATGAGGTGGGCAGGACAGAGGGGGGGGACCCGGTCCCCACAACAGTGCCACTAACAGTCAGAGCATCTGGGTTGGGGGTGGAAGAGCAAGTGGCAGGGGGGGAGGGCCTAAGCAGTCTGGGGATGCAGTATCGGTGTGTGGGGGAACCTGGGGCAGGGTGTGGCGGGGGAACCTGTGCAGTGGTGGCCTGGGGGATGGAGGAGAGAGACTGGGCGCTGGAGCTGCGTGGGGGTGGTGGTGGGGTCTTGCTCTTCCTGCTCCGGGGGACTTCCTAATGGGCTCCTGTGTCTGCCTGCGCCTGGGGGAGGGTGTCCGGGGGCGAGGGGCACTCCTCTCTGTGTGGGTGGACTTCTTCTTCCCCTGGTATGCTGGATCAGCAGGAATGGAGGGGAAGAGGCCGAGGTCACACAGGAAGATCTGCTGTGTAGGTGGGGTAGCAGGCGAGGCAAGGGAAGGGGTCTTGGAGGGAGAGGATTTGGAGGACTGCGGAGTGAATGTGGATGCCTGTGTGTGTGTGTGTTCCCCATCCCCTGTGTCTGTGGTATCAGTCCCCTGAGGATGCTTGTGTGCACGTCTTGCCTTACTCTTGGGTGTGTCTGTGCTGCTCGTGTCTGTGTGTTTGGCTGACTGTGCAGGTGTGCATGTGCTTTGGACAGGTAGGGGGGCAGGAAGTGTGGATGGGGCAGAGGTGGGAGGGGTGAGGGACTGTTGGAGGAGGGACACTGCTGCCGTCAGGGAGGAGTCCATGGACCTATTGCTCCTCTGTAGGGCAGACAGACCCGTCGAGATGCCCTCCATGAATGACACCAGCTGTGTCAACAGAGTGGTGTGTGCATGGAGGACACTCAGCATTGCTGTCTGCCCTACATGGAGCTGCCGAAGGAGGTACCCAGACTCCTCACTCAGGGCAGCAGGGGACACAGGGGCAGGGGCTGCGGTGCCTGGCACGAAGGAGACATGCTCCCGAGCACGGGATCCTCCACGGACCTCAGGAATGGGAGCCAATGGGAGGGCGGTGGTGGTGGTGGTGGTGGCGGTCCCAGACAGACAGACTAGCTGGCCTTTGGTGGCTGCTGAGACCCGCCTCCACAAGGGAGTCATCCTCCGAGCTGCTGTGGTCCCCAGCTGAGGTGGATGGTGCTGAGGACTCCTCGGTGTGGCTCCCCTCGCCCTCCGTGCCACTGGGTCCCTCTGACCACTCGTCCGATGCTGACCCAGTCTGGCTCCGCTGCTCCTCCTGGTCCGTGGAGCTGTCCCCTCCTGAGGCCGTGGATGTATCTGCAAACAATTAGGGAAACAGACAAACATCAGTCACCTGCACTGACCGCACACACCAAAGTAAGTACAGCACATTACAGAGCAAACCCTGGCATCCTTAGTTGAACATTGCCTAAAGTCCTCACACAGATTCGGGAAGCCAATTGTCAGTCTGATGGTCAACCATGGGACTCACACCCTCCTGCCCTTGCACCCATCTGTCTGGTGCCTGTCTGATGGTAAGACCCCAGTGTGGACACATGCACCACCTACACAGTTGTTGGACATTGCAGGGAACACGGTGAAGTATGTGAACATGCACACATCACATCTCTTGCAACTGAGTCAGTGCATGTGTCCAGATAAAGGGATGGCCAGAGTCTAATTAGAAATGCATGTGATGCATACCAGCACCAGACACCATGATGCACCCATGTCCGGATAGTCAATGCCACAATGGGGTGCATGTTGCGCATGTCACTCCCCTGCAGGATCAGTCCCAGGAAGTTTAATGCCATGACACAGGAATGCGTGCAAAGTCATACATTACTGTCTCAAGTCACATGGCCATGGCAGCCAGCCAACAACAGTCTGCACTGTGTCACAATCCGAGGGCATGGGGAATGCAAGTTATGTGACTGACAAGTGCACATGTCCATCCCCAAAAACCACATCATCTGTACTACTATTTGTCCACGTCATACCAACTGGACATATGGGGGACATGAAACACAACTCACTGAACATGAGCACCTCACAGTGTGCTGTGAATGAAAATACAGCAAAACCAAAGGGGATGATGGACGGAGTGTTGAACATTGCAAGCACTCACCCCCAGTCAACTGATCTGGGTTTAATCCATCATCATTCTTTAGCTCACTCCGCCACCCCAGTTCAGACATGGCCATATGCAAATCAGTCTGACCCTGTGCCTTATGGGAAGAGTCCAGCCCGAACTGCCAAGCCATGTCTTCCCTGGACCGGAAACAAGCATCCTGGGACCGGTTTCTGGCTTACAGCCGTCATCAGCCAGGCTATCTTGAATCCAGTGGCAAAGTGAGCAAGGGACCCACGTCTGGGCATACCCTGCCAACTTAGGGTGAACAAAGCAAAACCAAAGGGGATGATGGACGGAGTGTTGAACATTGCAAGCACTCACCCCCAGTCAACTGATCTGGGTTTAATCCATCATCATTCTTTAGCTCACTCCGCCACCCCAGTTCAGACATGGCCATATGCAAATCAGTCTGACCCTGTGCCTCATGGGAACCGTCCAGCCCGAACTGCCAAGCCATGTCTTCCCTGGACCGGAAACAAGCATCCTGGGACCGGTTTCTGGCTTACAGCCATCATCAGCCAGGCTATCTTGAATCCAGTGGCAAAGTGAGCAAGGGACCCACGTCTGGGCATACCCTGCCAACTTAGGGCGAACATAGCAAAACCAAAGGGGATGATGGACGGAGTGTTGAACATTGCAAGCACTCACCCCCAGTCAACTGATCTGGGTTTAATCCATCATCATTCTTTAGCTCACTCCGCCACCCCAGTTCAGACATGACCATATGCAAATCAGTCTGACCCTGTGCCTCATGGGAACAGTCCAGCCCGAACTGCCAAGCCATGTCTTCCCTGGACCAGAAACAAGCATCCTGGGACCGGTTTCTGGCTTACAGCCGTCATCAGCCAGGCTATCTTGAATCCAGTGGCAAAGTGAGCAAGGGACCCACGTCTGGGCATACCCTGCCAACTTAGGGCGAACATAGCAAAACCAAAAGGGGATGATGGACGGAGTGTTGAACATTGCAAGCACTCACCCCCAGTCAACTAATCTGGGTTTAATCCATCATCATTCTTTAGCTCACTCCGCCACCCCAGTTCAGACATGGCCATATGCAAATCAGTCTGACCCTGTGCCTCATGGGAACAGTCCAGCCCGAACTGCCAAGCCATGTCTTCCCTGGACCGGAAACAAGCATCCTGGGACCGGTTTCTGGCTTACAGCCATCATCAGCCAGGCTATCTTGAATCCAGTGGCAAAGTGAGCAAGGGACCCACGTCTGGGCATACCCTGCCAACTTAGGGCGAACATAGCAAAACCAAAGGGGATGATGGACGGAGTGTTGAACATTGCAAGCACTCACCCCCAGTCAACTGATCTGCCAAGCCATGTCTTCCCTGGACCGGAAACAAGCATCCCTTGCTCACTTTGCCACTGGATTCAAGATAGCCTGGCTGATGAGGGTTATGAACCCGAAACCGGTCCCAGGATGCTTGAGTGAATGAAAATACAGCTGCCTGAAAGTCACAGTCGCAAACACCTGTGTGCACAGTCAAGTGATCAGACACCTATAAGTCACAGAAGTATCGTCTATCATGGTCACATCTCAGATGGCATGCTGAGCCCTAACCGATAAACATACCAGTAGTCCTGACAACGAAGACACAGCACAATGAGACAGAGGCAGACACCTGAGGGTACATTTCACTGATCACAACATGCCAGATGATACACGGGAGTGGGAGTACAGAGTGTATTGTATGCCCTGGAGTAGGCATGACTGTCCAGCTCCACCTGTAAGAGGGATGAGTCCTGGACAGTAGGCAGGTGGCTAAGCATGTGTGACACACTGGATACACATACTCCTGAGGCCCAAACATTGTTCCCACCAGCAGCATGGGTGTGTGCCAAATTCCCCAGGGACATGTGGTGAGTCAGAGCAGCAAGCGGACCACATATCAAAGTTACACCCAGATCACATGTCAGAACTTAGGTATTGTGTAAGCAATTGACCCACCCATGAATCGCACAACATAGTCACGGGAACAAATGCTGTCCCCCACCTTGAGCAAAGCAAAATGCAATGACACAGTCCCCAAATGACACAATTTCCTGACTATAAGGGCCACACATATGCGTATCAGAGGAGAAGTGGGCATGTCACAAATGAGGGACATGGGTCCTGGACCACATGACTGATGTACTGTGGAAGTTTAACCAGGCCAGAGGAGGGCACATAGCATGTCAGACAAAGTGCACAGTGCAGTCATGGACTCACCCCCTCCTTGCTGCTGTCTGTCCTTCAGCTGCCCATCCAGGTCAGGGAAGACCACCGCCAGGATCCGGAGCATGTGGGGGGTCAGGGTCCGGTGTCCGCCCCTCCTGCGAGGAGGCGACAGCTTCAGCTGGACCCTTGCGATCCTCCGGGTCCAGCCACGAAGGTCCTGCCACCTCTTTTGGCAGTTGCGGATCCTGCGCCTGTAGACCCCCACGGATCTTACTTTCTGGGCGATGGTCAGCCAGATGTCCTGCTTCTGGTGGGCATCAACCTGTGAGGATGTCAAAGTGAAAAGGCCATTACTACACATGCAACATATACGTGCATCACACAGTTGGATATACATGTCTCAATCACAGGGGCATATGATGTACACAGGCAGTGCAACAATGGCTATGAACAGTTTGCCAGCAGTCACTACATGGTATCATTGCATGGGAAGTAAACCTAGTTGGAATGCACTGTTAATGCACTGTACCAGTTCAGTGCATGTAACTACACACTTTGGGGTGTGACAACTACTCAGTGGGCATGCTAGCCAGTGGTGTGCACACTGAAGGTCCTGCTAGTCAGACAACATGCACAATTAGTGATGCAGTGGACAGCACACTCACCTGCTCCCCTGGTTTCCCATACAGCTTGCTGTACTGTGGAAGGAGGCTGTCCAGCAGGGCCTGGTTCTCCTCAAGGCTGAAGGCTGGGGCTCTCTCCACAGTACGTGCCATTGCAGGAGCCAGAGGATGCATAAACAGCAGCAGTGTTGGTGGCAGATGTCGTCCTGGAGCATGTAGTGCAGGCAAGTGAGCTCTCAGGGGAACAGCCAGCATTATATGTGTGCTGCAGAGGCAGATACTGTCCCATGTGTCCAAAGTGATAGGTCCAAGTCGTTTGCATCTTCTGAATCTGACCAATCCATGGAATACCAGCACTAATACACGCCCACAGCATCCTTCAAATCTTCAACTTCATGACACCCATGATTTTGCAACATTGTTGTGGCTGGCCAACTGAATTCACTGCATCAGACTCGTTGGAGCTTCGAAAACGCGTCAGTTGCCATGCCAGGCCCCAGCCAATGTGTGCGCACCGTTCGGTCCATTGCTGTACAACTCGTACCCGCTCACATTGAATGCAATGGGCCGGCTGGGCACACCGATCGGTCCATTGCTGTTCAACGCGTACCCGCTCACATGAATGCAATGGGCCAGCCGGGCACACCGATCGGTCCATTGCTGTTCAACGCGTACCCGCTCACATTGAATGCAATGGGCCGGCCGGGAACACCGATCGGTCCATTGCTGTACAACGTGTACCCGGGATACAACGCGTACCCGCTCACATTGAATGCAATGGGCCGGCCGGGCACACCAATCGGTCCATTGCTGTTCAACGCGTGCACCGCCACATTGAATGCAATGGGCCGGCTGGGAACACCGATCGGTCCATTGCTGTACAACGCGTACCCGGGATACAACGCTGCACCCGCTCACATTGAATGCAATGGGCCGGCCGGGCACACCGATCGGTCCATTGCTGTACAACGCGTACCCGGGATACAACGCGTACCCGCTCACATTGAATGCAATGGGCCGGCCGGGCACACCGATCGGTCCATTGCTGTTCAACGCGTACCCGCTCACATTGAATGCAATGGGCCGGCCGGGAACACCGATCGGTCCATTGCTTTACAACGCGTACCCGGGATACAACGCGTACCCGCTCACATTGAATGCAATGGGCCGGCCGGGCACACCGATCGGTCCATTGCTGTTCAACGCGTACCCGGGATACAACGCGTACCCGCTCACATTGAATGCAATGGGCAGGCCGGGTACACCGATCGGTCCATTGCTGTTCAACGCGTACCCGCTCACATTGAATGCAATGGGCCGGCCGGGCACACCGATCGGTCCATTGCTGTTCAACGCGTACCCGCTCACATTGAATGCAATGGGCCGGCCGGGAACACCGATCGGTCCATTGCTGTACAACGCGTACCCGGGATACAACGCGTACCCGCTCACATTGAATGCAATGGGCTGGCCGGGCACACCGATCGGTCCATTGCTGTACAACGCGTCCCTGTACAAGTCACTGGCATATGTCACCATGCCTGTCACAGGTGAACATATGCCAGCCACATATACTTCCCAGGGAGTGAGGGGCAGACCTACAACACCACAGCCTGTCCACACTCTATCCTAAGGCATGTAAGGCTGCATTACCTGTTCCGTGTATGGGGGTCAACATGTTGTTTTTTGGGTGGCACTTGGGGGCAGCCACTCCCAGGCTGTGCACGTGTTCATAGTGACAGAATCCTTGGTGTGTTGTGCACATGAACACTGTGGTGTGCAACTGTTCATTTCAGGGCATGTGGCATGGTCACATTTCACGGTTGTGTATGTGTATGTCATGTCACATACCCCCTGAGTCCCATGTGGGATGGTATGTATGTCCCAGGGTGACCCATTGCCACAATTGTGATGGCCCTCCACAGTCTGTGTGCATGTTGTGTTTACAATGTCTCTGATTCCATGTGCACAATGGGAGACAGTCTCCACATCCACGTTGTTTGTGCATGGACTTTGATGTTGTGCGTGTGTGTGTCACAGACGTCCATGTCTGTCCTGCAGAGGCAACAGGGACCACTACCTGTGGGGGTCATGGTTGTTTAGCTGTGGTGTATTAATGATGCACCATGTCATGCCAGTGTCCATGTGGCAATACAGGGTCCCTGGGAATCTACCTGTCGATGAGCTGTGATGCCTGGGGCACATCTGTCCTCACATGTCACTGTGGTGTGTGTTTGGAACGTGACAGCAGTACATGGGTACTGTGACACAGCCTAATGATATCCCATAGCACAACCTGGGACTTGTTGAGGGAACATGTTGAACTGTGATGTTAGATGTTAGCCATGTAGGTGCCATACATGTCCTTACGGAACGGCACACGCATCATGTACTTGTGTCTCGTAATGATGTATCATGTGATATTGAGTCTGGTCTATGCCACATATGTGGGGTGACTGACAATCTTTCTTTCTTCACCTATGCACTGCAGGGCACCAGCTGTCCATCGGCCATTCCCTGACCTTGCAACAGTGGTTGAACGGGACTGCATCCGACGGTACCGCTTCACCAGGCCACTGATTGAGGAATTGACGGTGCGGTTGGCCCCACATTTGCAACCTGGCCGGACATACCCTACAGCGCTGACCCCCAAGGTGAAGGTGATGGCAGCCCTACACTTCTTTGCCACCGGTACCTTTCAACACACTGTGGCGTCTGCTGGTGGGATGTCACAGACCATGTTCAGCCGTGTGCTCCGCGATGTTTTGGAGGCTATGTTGAGATACCTGAACCAGTACATCTATTTCCCTAGACTTCAACAACTCACTGACGTGAAGAGTGACTTCTATGCCCTGGGGAGGATGCCGCATGTCATTGGCTCCATTGATGGGACACATGTGGCTTTGGTACCACCACAGGCCCAAGAGCAGGCATACAGGAACCGCAAACACTACCATTCGGTCAATGCACTGGTGGTATGTCTTGCAGATATGAGCATCTCACACGTGTGTGCCCGTTTCCCCGGTTCTGCACACGATGCCTACGTGATGAGGAGTAGTCGCATCCCGAGGATGATGTCACAGATGCGGAACCAGCGTGCCTGGCTTGTTGGTGTGTACTGACTTTGTACCATTGTGTGTGTTCTGCAATGTAGTGTTCCACCCTCTTTTTCAACTCAGCTAATGTGCACTTGTCTGTATGTAGGTGACTCCGGATACCCCAACATGCCGTGGTTGCTGACGCCCCTCAGGAACCCTGTGACACCAGCCCAGATGCGCTACAATGAGGCACATGGTCGGACCAGGAGAGTGATTGAGCGGACATTTGGTCTCCTGAAGAGCCGCTTCCGCTGCCTAGATAAGACAGGAGGGGCCCTCCCATATGCCCCAGCAAAGGTGTGCAAGATTGTCATCGTCTGCTGCATGCTACACAACCTGGCAGTGCGGAAGGAGTTGCCTCTCATCCTGGATGACGATGACCAACATCCGCCACCTGTGGAGGATCCTGGGCTGGACCACGATGCCAGTGATGATGATGATGATGAGGGTGATGTCCGCACACAGCTCATCACCAACTTCTTCAGCTGAATGTGAGTATCCAGGGATGTTATGTCAATGATGTGAGTTTGCATGATATGTGTTGGTGGTGCTCTGGTGCTGTTTGAGTGTGTCCATGTGCTACTTGACTGGATGCGTGCAGCGATGTGTCCTTACAGGTAGTCTGTACTCCCCAACAGTGTTGGCATGCTAACTTGGTTCTGGGTGGGTTTCTTGTGACATGTATTGGGCATGAGTATTGCAGTTCTGTCCTGTTCTTCAGTGCTTTTGACTGTGTGTCATTTCTGTCCTTCACAGGGTACTTTCAGAGTTGTTTGGTCAACTGTGATCCCCCGACACCGTGAATCAACTTCCAGGGTGGTAGCTGTCGTTTCCCTACAGGTGATGTGCGCCACACCCATGGACTTCCTTTCTTCTACACTTGTTGACTGTGTGCCCACTGCCAGGTGGGATTACCTTGCATCTGTAGTGGTTACAACATGTTGCAAATGTGTAATAAACCTGTGCTTCACTTTGTGATGTGCGTTGTCTGTGGTCACACATCTGACTGACATTTGCTTACTGCACCAGTGGGCTAGTTGACACAGACTGGGAATAGGTGTTGGGTCTGTGCATTGCACCGTATTTCCTGGCAACATCAGTGTAGGCGATGAGTCAGATGGCCCTGGTGTGTATGTGTTGTGTAGCCCTGGTGGTGTGTCTCCCTCATATGTGTCACCTTGCCATGACTCACATGCCGGTGTTGTACTTGCTGTAGCAGTTAGCATGCACAGTGTCATTTCACAGATCATCATCTCCACTTCAGAAACAACGTTGGAGTCACAACAGAGGCAAGTATGGTGTATTAGTGAGTTTATTGATATACATGTGTGAGTATAGTGCACAGGATGGTGGGTGGTGTACATTGTGATTGTAATCCAAAGTTCCAAGATGATTTGGAAGTCCTGGTAGCAGAAATGTCCAGAATAAAGTCCACAGTCATCTGATACATTGGTCCAACTTGAGCTCCCCATGTCATGTGGGAGAGTTGTGTTGCATTCGACAGGGTGAAGAGTTTGGGCACAAAGGTGATTTTCCAGAACAGGTGTTGGCTTCCTGGGGGTTGTGCATGGCCATCTGCCTCTCAGTTGTCCTTCCTCGGACGACCCCTCTTCTTTGGGGGACCCTCAAGTGCAGGCTGCTGCGGTGCAGGGGACTCTCCGCCAGAGTCATCCTCCCTCCCTGTGGCAGTTGCAGTTGTTGCAGCACCAGATGTTGTGGGCACACAGGGAGGTGTTGACATGTTGGTGCAAATCTGGCGGAGGCATTGCAATATGTCCCTATGCACCGCCGTCTGTTCTTGCACTGTGTCCCACTTGGACTCCATGCGGGACATGTGTAAGTCCAAGCGGGCATGATGGGCAGCCTGCTGCTGTTGAATGTCCCTGAGGATCCCCACTACCTGGCTGAACTCTCCGGTGCTAGTCTGGTACGCATCAGCTATGCGTACCAGTTGTGGGTCATCATGCAGTCCAGACCCCTCTGCAAGTAGCGACCTATGTCTACCACCCCTCCCACCACCCCTGGCGACACGTGAAGGACCTGCGGTGGCACGCACAGGTGACCCTGGGCCCCCTTGGGGGTTGTTGCTGGTGTTGTTGTCCGTAGCTCCACGTTGGGCCGGGGTCCGTGTGCTGTTGGTGGTGGTGGTCCTTGGTCTGTCCGTGTCGGCAGGGGTGGTCTGTGTGTTGGCAGTTGTTGGAGGGGTGGGTGCAGGGGGTGCAGCTGGTGGTCCTGCTGGTGCTGCATGATGACTCACTGCGGAGGTGCCAGGTAGGTCTTCGTCATCCGAGGTGGGCAGAGGCTGTTCCACACCAGTGAGCTCAGTGTCCCCCGGAGCCTGGGACAGGGACTCCTCAGCGTCTGCTGCTGTGTCCCCATCATCACCTGTATTTGGAAGAGACACACAATGTATGTAATGTTTCTACAGGCATCAATGGTTCAAACACCTGACAGTTGTGACTGTACCTCTGGATGCGGGCCTGTACATTGCATTGTCCTAAGTTGTCACAGTCAGCTGTTGATATTGGTGTAGCGCATTGTCCTGACAACATGAAGCATTTCAATGTGAATGTTGAGGTGTGTGCATGGCCAGCATTGGTGGTATTTGGTTGACATCCGGACATCCTTCTCCCTCCAGCCCAGTTATCCCACCATGAAGCATGCCACCCTTGCAGTGGGTGCAGGTTGACTCTCAGGATGTCAGTCAGTGGTGTCCTGCTGTTTGTTGGTGCCCAGTTCCCAGCAGGGTCTTGTGCTCCCCACAGCAGGACCCAGTGTCAGCCATCTTGTCAGTTGTTTTCCACTCCCTGTGATGTGAGCATGGTTCAGAGTGGTGTTGATGGGCCAATTGTGAGGGTGAGCAATATCTGTGACTACCACTCCCATCATGCTATTGCCTCCACTCCCCTTCCCAGCATGCCCATACTTCCTACCTTTTGAGTGTACTTCACTGTGTGTGGGTGTGACAGCAATGGCAAGATGGCTGACAGTGGTGTCCTGCTGTTGGTTGGTGGCCAGTTCCCAGCAGGGCCTTGTGCTCCCCACAACAAAGCACCGTGTCAGACATCTTTGATGGGGCTTTCCACTCTCTGTGAGGTGTACATGCTTCAGTGTGAGCTTGCTGGGCCATGTGGTTTGGGGATGTTGAGCTGTGACTCCCACTCCCATCATGCTATTGCCTCCACCCCCTTCCCAGCATGCCCATACTTCCTTCCTTTTGAGTGTACTTCACTGTGTGTGGGTGTGACAGCAATGGCAAGATGGCTGACAGTGGTGTCCTGCTGTTGGTTGGTGGCCAGTTCCCAGCAGAGGCTTGTGCTCCCCACAACAGAGCACCGGTGTCAGACATATTTGATGGGGCTTTCCACTATCTGTGAGGTGTGCATGCTTCAGTGTGAGCTTGCTGGGCCATGTGGTTTGGGGATGTTGAGCTGTGACTACCACTCCCATCATGCTATTGCCTCCACCCCCTTCCCAGCATGCCCATACTTCCTTCCTTTTGAGTGTACTTCACTGTGTGTGGGTGTGACAGCAATGGCAAGATGGCTGACAGTGGTGTCCTGCTGTTGGTTGGTGGCCAGTTCCCAGCATGGCCTTGTGCTCCCCACAACTGAGCACGGTGTCAGACATCTTTGATGGGGCTTTCCACTCTCTGTGAGGTGTGCATGCTTCAGTGTGAGCTTGCTGGACCATGTGGTTTGGGGATGTTGAGCTGTGACTACCACTCCCATCATGCTATTGCCTCCACCCCCTTCCCAGCATGCCCATACTTCCTTCCTTTTGAGTGTACTTCACTGTGTGTGGGTGTGACAGCAATGGCAAGATGGCTGACAGTGGTGTCCTGCTGTTGGTTGGTGGCCAGTTCCCAGCATGGCCTTGTGCTCCCCACAACTGAGCACCGGTGTCAGACATCTTTGATGGGGCTTTCCACTCTCTGTGAGGTGTGCATGCTTTAGTGTGAGCTTGCTGGGCCATGTGGTTTGGGGATGTTGAGCTGTGACTACCACTCCCATCATGCTATTTCCTCCACCCTCCTTCCCAGCATGCCCATACTTCCTTCCTTTTGAATGTACTTCACTGTGTGTGGGTGTGACAGCAATGGCAAGATGGCTGACAGTGGTGTCCTGCTGTTTGTTGGTGCCCAGTTCCCAGCAGGGGCTTGTTCTCCCCACAGCAGTACCCAGCGTCAGCCATCTTGTCAGTTGTTTTCCACTGCCTGTGATGTGAGCATGGTTCAGAGTTGTGTTGATGGGCCAATTGTGAGGGTGAGCAATATCTGTGACTACCACTCCCATCATGCTATTGCCTCCACCCCCTTCCCAGCTTGCCCATACTTCCTTCCTTCTGACTCTGCTTCCCTGTGGGGTAGTGTGCCTGTGCTGAATGGATGGCTGACAGTGTTGTCCTGGCGTTTGTTTGGCTACAAGTCCCATGTGTGTCACTGTGCTTCCCACAGCATGACCCAGGGTGGTGGTTCTTTGTGGGATAATTAATTTTAGTGTGAGGCAATGCATTTTCCCAGGTGTGTTGTGTGTAGTTTGTGTTAGGGGTGTGTGTGGGGAGAGCTGCTGGTAACTATGGTCATAGCTGTCAGTCCTCCTTCCCACCCAGCCAGATATCCCACCATGGAACTTGCTTCCATTGCAGGGAGTGCAAGTTGTCTTTCAGGATGTCAGTCAGTGGTGTCCTGCTGTTGGTTGGTGCCCAGTTCCCAGCAGGGCCTTGTGCTCCCCACAGCAGTAGCCAGTGTCAGCCATCTTGTCAGTTGTTTTCCACTCCCTTTGATGTGAGCATGGTTCAGAGTGGTGTTGATGGGCGTATTGTGAGGGTGGGCAATATCTGTGACTACAACTCCCATGATGCTATTGGCTACACTGACTTGACCAGCATACACAGAATTCCTTCCTTTCTGTGGGATTCCCTGTGTGGTGGTTTTGTAGTGGTGGCTACATATCTGACAGTGTTTGTTGGTTATATTTGTGCCACTGCCTAGCTTTATTTGTTGTAGGGTTTGTACATGTCATGACACAGTTACATATCACTATGAGATGGCATGTGTTGTGTTTATCTGACTGACATACACATCTTGGGATGATTCTGTTTGTGTTGCTGTGTATTTGCTAAGGGTGCATGGTTTGACTATCCCCTTGACAGTGATGTGTGTGTATTGTCACACAATATTGGGTATATTGGTTGTGTACTCACCAGGCTCTGGGATGTTTTCTAGTCCATATACGCTCACTGGTGGTAGGATGGCCCGCACCTTCTCCTCCCAGGACCTGAGGTATAGTGGTTTGGCAGGAGGGCCACTGCCGGTGTGTTGGCTCAAGATGTAATCCTTCTTCAGTAGGTCCCTGACCCTCCTGCACACATCATACCACCTGTTCTGGATGTCTTCCTTTGTGCGCAAACATGGTGATTGTGCGTTCACCCTGTCGACGATCCTCGCCCACATCTTGGTTTTCTGCGACATGAGGGTCTGTTGGACCAGTGTACCAAACAGCTGTGGCTCTACCCTGAGGATCCCATCCTCCAGGACTTCCAATTCACTATCTAGGAACTTTGGATTCTTCTTGGGGGGCATGGTGGTGGTGGTCAGTGATGTGTGTTGGTGTGCAAGTGAGGGTGTGTGAGTGTGTGTTTTGCTGGGTGTATGTGAGGGTGCTATTTGTTGAGGTGCTGATGGTGTGTGGCTTGTGTGATGGATGAGCTCTGAGTGTGTGTGTGGTTGCTGTCTGTTGGTGTTGTGTGCTGGCAGGTAATTTGAATTTGCAAAGGACCATGGTAGAGATTTGTGTCCTTTATATGGGTGGAGTTGTGGGTGTGTCTTTGTTCCCTGTTTCCCCCAGTATTTATTGGCTTTGTAATTGCTTGTTTGGCCTTTTTTTTTGTGTTTTTCCCTTTGTACTTTTTGTGCATGTAGGAGACGTTCTTCTGACCGAGTCGGACCCTGCAGTTGTCTCGTGCGAGCTTCTCCGAGTCGTTCACGCTAGGTTTGTGCTGTTTTATGTGCTGCGTACGCGTCGGTCGCGGTGTATTGGGTTGCTTCGGCTCGCTGTTTTGTATGCATGTCGGTCGTACGGCTTGTGCTCCGTGCGACTCGGTCGTGTTTTCCACGCGTTGCATCGTACTTGGCGGGTCGGAGTTCACGAGTACGTTTCGTTTGGGATTCTTCCTGGTGCGTGTTGGTCGGTTCGATTCGCGTGCTTTTCCGGCCGGATAGCTGTTTTCCGCGCGGTTCAGTCGTTCGTATTGTGTTCCGTACGAGTCGGTCGGATTTTGCACGCTTTTCATCGTACTTTGCGGGTCGGGTCGGGCTGCACCGGTACGTGTCAGTCGGAATAAATTCCGGCTCCGAGTCGGTCGGTACGTTTTCCGGCCCGGATCGGAATCGGCCCCTTAATGTAGTTAAAGACTTTGTGTGTGCCTGGGTGCAGCTTAATTTACAATGTCCTTTGTTGGTAAATATGACATGTTTCAGCTTGCTTCCCTGGGCTTCCCTGAACTGGTCTTCTGCCTTTTTGTAATAATAATGTGTTCAATTGACATTGATCTCTACAGAATATCTCCAGTGATTCAAGTTTGACTTGCAGTCATCAGTGGGAGCATATGGGTGGAACATCTTTCAAGGACCAGCACTGATGACACATCTGGGCTGGGCAGCCTGCAAATCCATGATTACTGCATGCTACACAAGTCAGTATTTTATGACCATCCATTGCAATTGTCCCGATGTTTTATAGCTCAGAAGACATCTGATACATCATAAAATAATCAGTTTCCCCAAAGCAAACATTTATTGATGCAGGCATAGATGCAGATGATGGTTCCCAGTCTACTTTCATTTATCCATTTTCCTGCTTAATATAACTCTGCATTATACAGATCTTCCTTTGATCGTACCCTATAACTTTACAATGATCTATACAATATTGTTTACTTGTGCTCTCTCCCAGAAGGTGATCCAGAATATTCTTTACTAACAAGCTTCTCCTCAATAAATTTGAGCCCATGATCTCCATCGTTTAGACCAACATATTTCTACGGGCTATGCGTTAATTGTTTTTTTTTACTTAGTAGTGGTGTGGTTCCCCTCCTCATTTTGTCCCTATCAATCTTATTAGATTTCATACTCTGTGTACATTACCCCTCCTAAACTGAATAAAGGCCCGGTGCTCCCCATTTAAGCATGGTTAAATTGGCTTACCCCTAATTCACTTATTTAACGTGCCTAAAAGAGCTTAGCATGTGGTGTAGAAAATGTACCCAGGGACTGGAAGTTAAATGTCTCTTGAGGGCTACTCCACCTATTGTGCCATCCAAAAAGTGGGTCTGTAACACATGGCTTCAGGTCTACCAGCCTAAACACCTACAGTCAAACCTTTCAAAATACCCATTCTTGACAGCGGGAAGCCCTGCTTTCAGTAGATTTTCTATTCGAGCGTCAGCTTTCTGACTGCGAATGGTCGTGACTGCCCACGTTAGAAAAAACTCACTGGATATCCTCCTAGCAACCACAAATTGTTTTAGGGGATGCCAAAACTTTCTTGTGCTTGCCAGCTTATCGTTTGGAAGTAACGCATGAGAAAAAATTCTTCCACGTGGCGATTGGTGGAATTTGACCAGAACTCCACATTACAGAGTAAAAATTCCACCAGTTTCATGGGCGGAACGGAATACCCCACCCACCCCTAATAAATACTTCATTCTGTGTAAATTATAAGTAAATTAAGATATTTATTCCTCCACAAGATTACAGTTTAAAGATCCATCTATAAAAACAACTTTGTTAAAAATTGTGGAAATCCTCCAATTTTAGTTGCAGTCTGTCTCACACTAGTCCCACTTGTAAAGTACACATTAAGTGGCTTGCATTTGTATAGGAACTGAAACTGGATGGTTGAAGCTCAAACCACTTTAGCAGATACTAGCACTTTAACTTCACCAGGTTTTGCCAGACAATGTATCCGGCAGACAGAGTTTAAGAAAAATTGAGGTTATGTGGCCAGATACAACCTGTCTGGGTCACTACTTTTTCTTGTGAGCTAACCATGCACTGCCAGATTTGTTCAGCTTGCCCAATTCACATCAGCTCCCACTTCAATAACCGGTGGCTTGCTCACTGCAGTCCCCGACCTGATGGCCACATTATGTGAGTGCAATGGAGTCTGTGCAGAAGCTAGATTTAGAGATGACAAGATTAAAGGTGCACATGCATGAGGACATGAGTTTGACGAGTGGCTTCTGCAGTAATGCTGAAGTTATTTGGGAAACCGAGTATGGTGTTAACTGTGAGAAACAGGGATGTTGGGTGAGGGTGGTGTGAGCCCTTCTCAAGCGACAGCAACAAACCTTAGTTGGGATGATTGTGCCCTGGGTGGTAATGGCGCTCTCTTTGAACGGTATTATTTGGTTAAATACGTATATGATTAGGTGCCCAGGGAGGAGGTAATCATCCAACCCCCCACAGTACAGAACACAGGTCTATACAACATTAATATCATCAAACCCTGGCACTCATATGTACAGTATCATAAGTATACAACTTTTATCAATAATAAAATATATCAACATTAAAATAGTTTTATTATTTTCTTGTAAAAACTCCAGCCAACACGTGTTTCGTCGCTCGGGACAAGACACCCGCGACTTCTTCAGGGCTTGATTTGACTGGCCCAATATTTCAAGCCTTCTGACTGGTTGTATTCCGTCCCAGCCTTATTATGGCTGGGATATAGTATATATAAATGAAGGAAAGTTCCAACAATATCAAAAAAGAGCACGATTAAATCAAGCAACGTGCTTGAATCTTAGGCTGCGTATTCAACAGCCTGTGGCATGCTGTAGATAGCAGCATCCACGCATGAGACAGTCCTCGGCGCTGCAGTATGGCCGTCGTAAGTGGCCATACTGCTACCTAGTCGTGCAAGCCTGGGTGAAAGTCACAAGTTCAGGCCGACCGCAATGGAGCATGGCCTAGATACAGGGACCAGGTTGTCCCTCTGAAAGAGATACCTTCATAAAGTCCGGCTCAAAGAGTCTAGTTCACAGTGGAGGAGGCTGTGAGAAGAAGGGAGAGTGTCGTGGATGGTTGTCACTGAAGCACGAAGAGCAGGCTAGGCATCACAGATGGTCATTGTTGTAGCATGAAGATACTGTTAGGTAATGCAGAAGGTCATTGGCTATTACCACGAGCTATCTATGCTGTATCGTGAAGTGCAGATCTTGCACTGCCGAACATAGCTGGCAGTCACTGTAGCCCAAAGAGTTGGGTCCACCGGAGCTTTGCTTTGGCAGACATTGTGGGTGGCAAGATCTTGGCACGAATTGGCCGTTCACGATCACAAAGATCCAAAATCACAGATTACTCTTTGTTCTTAAGAGTAGTGCACCTTAATACCAGTACCTGGGAAGGTGCCTCTGGGAAATCAGGGACTCACTCTTGCAGAGACCAGCAGGGCTCAGGCAGGTCCAATTGCAAGTCCAGGCAGGTCCAGTTGCTGCTGGTCAGTTGGGCAGTTGCAGAAAGGCCTCTGGAGCTTGGTATGTCCCTTTAGCTCTGAACAGGAGGTCAGTCACTTTTCCCTTGGAGCCACTTCAGGTAGCCTGGAATGAAGAGTGCAGGTCCAGTCTTCCTTCTCAGACAGTAGGACAAGCCTCAGGCAGCAGGGCAGTTGATAACAGCCTCTCCATGGCAGACCATGTCAATTATGTGACAGGCGTCTGCTATGGACTGATGCGTAGCCTTCGCAAGATCTTCCAGTGGATCCCAGTTGAAACCAGGATGCCACTGCTCCAAGGACTCATCATTAGTTGCTTGATTATGGAAATGCCCTGATGGCCTCTATCAACGAAGAGCTGCTCACTAAACTCCAGGTGCTACAAAATACAGCCGCTAGGCTTGTACTAAACCTACCTTCTCGGACCCCATCAGCACCAAGTTTGAGAGCTCTCCATTGGTTGCCCATCAGGAAACGCATCCATTTCAAGATTACCTGCCTGGTCCACAAGACTATTTATGGGAACGGACCTTGTTACATTGCCCAAAAACTCATCTGGTATCAACTGTCCAGAACACTAAGGTCCTCTAGCAAGTTCCTTCTCACCCCTCTTAAGATCCGTACCGCTAGGACCGGAGGCAGATCTTTCTCATATCTTGCCTCCTCTATGTGGAACTCTCTTCCAATACAGTTACGCATGGAAACTAATCATAGACTATTTCGTAAAGCTCTAAAAACCTGGCTGTTCTAATTTGTTCTAATTGTTTCTTTTCCTTTACTGGCACTCTTTTCGCCTTTCTTTCCCTTCACGTTTCTCAGGATTTAGGTAAGCGCTTGCAGACCCCCGGGTGATATGTACGCTCAACAAATTCTAATGACTATGACTAGGGCAGTCCTTCTTCTGTAGTATCCAAGGATCCAGGAGCATATTGAGGAGTGGGTCTGAGGGTCAAATCTGTATGCCTGGTGTCAGCTTTTCAGTGGAAGAAACTTCTTGTTGGTATTGCCTAAATTTTAATATTACATTTCAATTAGTGATATGTTCATAATGTTTGATTTTTTACTGAATTCTGAAATACTAGTATAACGTTTATGTTTATGGTATGATTTGGGATTTTTTAATTTTCTATTATATTTGAAAGTTGATTGCATCTATACTGCTTTTTGTTGAATTAAGATTTTCTATAATTTAATTTATTTTTAATTATCATAGTCAATGTCTTGCATTTTTAATTAATTTGATGAAACTGAATGTGAATATTGAACATAATGTGGGTCTTATTTATGAGAGCCCTGTGTCACTTTTTCACCACGTAAGTTGGTACATGCGTGACATAATGCTCTCAATCCGATTCATGAAGCTACGCAAAGCCACACTGCGTGGCTTTGAGTGGCCTCACAAATTTTGAGTAAGGCAAAGCAGCGTAAATCGCTGTGTCGCCTTACTCAATGCCCAGGACACATTCCATGTGCAGCATCTTTGTTTTTCACACTATGGATTTTAGCAAACTATTAGTTTCCATATAAAGTGTGATGTTTGCAACAACAAAATACATTAAAAAAACAGGTGTGGGTGAAGATGACCCTTAGGAAATAGGGCCAGATGACACAAGTAATTTGACGATTTTATAAGTGTTCTACAAATGATTTTTAGAATGAGGAATTAAATCTAAATCTTGTTTCCAATTGATCAATTGTTGGAGGGACAATTTGCAAAAATACTCTCTGTAAAGGTTTCCTGAAATGAGTTTCAAAAGTTTTCTTTGAAATGTGGACATTGTTTGCAATTCCACCCCAACATGGTTATCAAAGAATCTAGCAGAAAGGTCTGCACATTTTGCACGTGCACTTGTGCGTTTCTACCAGTTTACATGAGAATTATGAATGTGTCATCTTTGCTATGCCATGCATAGGTTAACTTCATTAATGTAACGAATTTTAGAGAGGGGCAGAGCATACGATTGGATTCCTGAAATTAAAAAACATACGGATTGCACTGCACCCATTTTGGAGCTGAATGATTGCTACTCTGTTTTCAGCTGAGTCTGCAAGCCCCTGCACTGCATTACCTGTGGACCTCCCATCTTGGACAGTCAAGGTGGATTTTGGATAAACTCTTTGAGCAATTATTTTTACCGAAGGGCGCAAGGCAGGGAGGGCAATGAAATCGAGTGGTTTTTGCTCCTATGATTCAGTGAGGAACCTATTTTCAGACATTTGGGTGAAAAGTTAAAGGGCATCTTTTACTGCCGCTACACATGTTGCCAGGGCTGCTACCCTCGAAAAAAGGAAACAAGGGAGACCCTACTCACGAGGAACCAGGGTAAGTATTGTATATAACAGAAACAGTGGTTCCTGTGGAACAATGTAACATATGATGGTACTAGAATGCACAATCGCAGTATATGTAAGGGTTAAGTCGATATCCAAAGGAGAAGAACCATATACAACTCGATATTTGGTACGAACAATAGTTGTTTATGTACATATAAATACAATTATACAGAAAAACAGTGCAATGTGTCCCCAGTGAACATGGAACCTAAAAAAGTAGTGACTTATTTGTGACATGTAAACTTGGTTTCCAACATTTGTAAAAGTCGACCATCACAGGTAATGAGTATTACAAGCAGCGTCCTTATATGATAATAGGCGCTGATGGATGGTTCGCTTAGTTTGTGACGACGGCCTTTCAACCCCTATAAAAATGAGGGGTCTCTTCAGGACCTACTGGTATAGGGACATCTGAAGTGAGGGAAGATCTGCCAGCGTGACTGATGTGCACCTCAGGGAAGTGAAAAGTGAAAAAAACGGTACTCACATGGGTCCCAGGCGGGCACCCAGAGAGGGGAGGGGAAGCTGACAGGGAAGGTTGGTACGCCAGATGGCGAAGCTGTGTGAACAGGTAGCTGGAGACACGACAACCCGTGTTGTCCAGTTAGGACTCCATAAACAATTTAGCGAGAATTCAGGGTATTAGGAATTATGATAACTCCGACTCGCGGTATCAGATACTTGACAACCAGCCACGACAATCCGTGTGTCTGTGTGATGTGACAAGTCCGGAATGCAGGAACGCGTGCAGTCGCTACGCGTCCGTGTGGAGCCGCTTCCGTCGGTCTACACTGTTACAATGACCCAGGGCATTACTTTCTAAGTTAGACAGGCATCGGGATTATATGAACATACCATTGATTCATTTGTTCAGTTTCGACGTCTGCATTTGCAGTTTTGAGTCTTGACTTGCCTATCGCATCTTAAGTTGCAAGTATGAAATAAAATACTATTTTTATATGAATAGACGGAGACGCTCAATCAAATTCAGTGCAGGTACATGGAGGCGTAAATGTATTATGCAAAGGCAGGTTGGTCATGCCTTAATCTCCTGCAGAACAGCTATTAAGGAACAAGTGATCTTTCCCCAGGAGGACTTACCTTGATTTGGGGGCAGTGTTGTTTACGTAGGCGTGTTCCTTGAGCTCTTAATCTAAAATCGCATTTCCCACCGAGAGTGTGGCTTTAAGCTTATAATTCTATCATCAAGAATCTTTAGCAATCTTGAGATTTCCATTTAAAATATCCAGATGCTTCCACTCTTTCAAACACACTGCAAAGCAGATAAACTATAATGGTTCAATACATCAGTGCTGACAGACTTAAATGGAAAACACCCAGGCTGGGTTTGGAGTTTTCTTCAGAATACCGAAAAATATTATTCCTGTCCTTTTGCGCCTCCAGTACAATTCATCAAGGATGTAAAGCAAGGTTTGAAACAGCTTTTAAGATCCAGACTGTCATATACAAATATTTCTCTCCATGAGTGGATAAAGAAGTAAGAAAAAGGACGTATAAGAGATGGTGTGCTGAGAAATGTGATTATTTAGAGAATGCGCTTGTACGGCGCTAAGGTGTGTGCATGGCGCATGGCAGCTTAAATCAGCGAAGGTGCAAGGGAAAAGGGAGGAGAGAGCCATATAACTGAAGATATGACGCTCTCCTGCTCCCTCCCAGTCGCGTAACACAGCGCAGCCTCGCGGGGGCTGCGCTGCTTTGCGTGACTTTTTTGAAAATCTCCCCCCATAGTATGTTAATACTAACTGAAAGCATTATACACCACCAGACACGAATAAACAGTTTCAAGAAGAATTCACGTACAAAATTGTAAAAACACAAGTGGAGTACAATGACTCTGACTCTGCCTGCATGCACTTTTACACGTTTTTCTTTGTGAATGGTAAAAAAGTGTTCGTTCGAGAGCAAGCAATTATCCAGCAGACCACTGCCAACTCTCAAACTAAGTTAAAAAAAGTTTTTTATTTTTCGAAAGGTACCACATTTTTCTTGAAGGAAAGCGGGCAAACTGTTATTAACATAGGTCACTCACAAACGCCACCTCCGGCCATTTAGAAAAATACTCTATTAAAACAATGGCATACTTGCTCTCAATTTCTTTGACATTGAAGGGACCACATATATCCATAGCTACTTTTTGCCACGGTCTTTCTGGCAATTTGGTGGGTATGATGGGGGATTCCCCCGACATGTGGGACTTATCACTGCACATGCATGCCTCACAGTTTCGCACATGCCTTTCAATATCCCTGTCCATGCCCGGCCACCAAATATCACTACTAGTGTATCTTTTCATCCCAGACATACCACTGTGACCCTTATGCAATAATTCTACCAATCTGGTGCGCAGGCTCGTGGGTACAACCAATCTATTAACACTCCTAATAATACAATAAACTGCTGATAACTCAGACCATACCATGCTGTACTCATCATATTTCTTTTTGACCTCTACATGGCGCATGGAATTATTGACCAAGTCTGGCATCATTTGTTTTCATTTGTCGTCCTCAGACACAGCACGTTTCCATTCGTCTTTACTTACTGCACCCTCACACACTTCAACTACACTTGCCAACAACCACTCTTCACCTTCGCAAATCTCATCATTCTCTCCTTGGTCCTGCAAGGGTAACCGTGAAAGACAATTGGCATTCACATTCTTCTGCCTAGGTACATATACCAACTGGAAATTGTACTCCTGAAGACAATATAGCCATTTAGCAATTCTTGGAGCCCCTTGTTGTGAAGATATCTATCAAAGGTTTGTGATCAGACCTCAACTCAAGTTTGTTTTTTACGCCCCACCAGCTTGCCAGAGCCTCCTTCTCTATAACAGAATAAGTAGGCTCCGCACCTTTTAGTGTGTGTGACGCAAATGCCGCAATACGCTCACAACCATTCTTCTCCTGCATTAAAACAGCTCCTAACCCATAAGCACTGGCATCCACCATGATCACAGTTCTATAACACGGATCATGAGGTTTGAGGACCACAGCTTTGATGATGTCAGATTTTATGGTGCTAAAAGCTACTTCACAATCGTTGGACCACTCAAAAGGAACACATTTCTTCATAAGTGCCCTTAAGCTGTGTACCTTGTCAGCAAAATGTGCCACAAATTTTGAATAATATTCTGCTAAACTCAAAAAGGAACACAATTGTTCCTTATTGGAAGGAGCAGAAGCATTTTCAATGGCATCCAACAATTTATTTTTGGGTTTGAAACCCTCGCCTGACAAAGTGTGTCCCAAGTAATATACTTGTAAAACTCCAAATTTACACTTGTCTACGCTTACTGTCAATCCAGCATACTGCAGCTTGGCTAAAACTTTATCCAAGACTTCGGTATGTGCACCCATATCAGCTCCCTACACCAATATGTCATCCTGGAACACCATTACGTTTGCTATGTTCCTAAGTATACTGGACATGAGTCTCTGGAAGACCGCCGAGGCAGATGCTAAACCAAATGGTATGCATATGAATTGGAATGCCCCCTCGGGTGTGACCAATGAAGTCAAATCTTTTGACTCTTCATTCAACGGGACCTGATAATATGCCTGGGACAAATCAATGGTGCAAAAGTATTTTGCCCCTTTTACGCTTGCCAACATCTCACTTATGCATGGCAAGGGATGACGGTCTACCCAAATATTTCGGTTTAGATTCCTCAAGTCCACACCCATGTTTAAATTTCCATTGGATTTGCGCGCTAAAATGATTGGACTAAGCCATTCTGATGCCTCAATTGGCTCAATCACATTTGCTTTGCACAATCTCTCCAGCTCATCTTTCAATTGAGCACGCAACACAAAAGGTACATTCCTCACCTTATGTACAACAGGTGCATAGTTTGACTTCAAAATTATCCGGTGCTTAAACTTTTTCAAGTTTAAACAGGCCACTAAGCCTGTTCAACGCAAGCCGGCGACACGTGGTGCCACTAACCATGTTCAACGCAAGCCGGCGACACGCGGTGCCACTAACCCTGTTCAGCCGGCCTCACACCAATCACATCAAGGCGGGACCAGCCAAGGCATGGCATCGTCGCAGGCTGCACATATGCTCGGCTCTGGTGCCTCAGCCTCCGTGAGCCACATGTCATCGCAACATGACATTCCAACGCTGTGTCTGGGAGTACCAGGAAAAGCTGACTGAACAGCGGTTGGCCCACGCACACCGCTGCCACCGGCCGACACTGCGGTCAAGTAGGTCCCACATTTGTGACTGGGTCTTGATTTCTGAATGGCTGAGTACACACCAATGTACATGCCTCATCGCAGACTGCATCCCCTTGCAGCCCTGGTGCCACTGACTCCGTGCGCCGTGAGTCATGGTCACTCTCTGGTTGAACTTTGGTGGCGTCTGAGTCTGTGGCCTGGGGGTTGTCGTCATCATCACCTGGCAGGTATGGACTTGGTGTTTGGCATGAGTCTGTGGCATTCATATCACCCATGTTGCCTGTTGCTGCTTGGTTGTGCCCTCTGCATCATGCCCTGGGGGAACACCTTCCACTGTCCCACGATACACTTAGCGACAGTTACCTTGGACATCGATGAGGACCCGCTCAGCTCTCATGGGCCTAATCCAGTGCATCGCAAGTCACCGTCCCATGGCGGTGTGCCGTGCCGGCCGCTGTGCATCCGGGGCCACTAACTCTGTGCACCTCAAGTCATGGTCCCTTGCTGTTTGCACTTTGAACGTCTGATTGAGTGATGACTGTTGTAGTTGTTGCAAGCACCAGACAATCCCTGGGGGCTGTCTTACACTCACCCCACGCACAGCCAGCACAGCCGTCACTGGACTAGTGTGCCTGCCGACACATCATGCTGAACCATCTATTGACTCATCTCTCTCTGCACTGTCACAGGTGATCAGGGATATGCACTCTGCCCTTGGATGATGACACCCCTCCGAGACCCGAACACACATGCCCAGAGGCAGTACAATGCGTTCCTCAAACGCACCATGGGCATCGTGGAACGCACATTTGGCGTGTTGAAGTCACGTTTCAGGTGCCTGGACATCACAGGCAGAAGGCTCCTGTACAGGCCAGACATTGTGTGCAAGATGATCGTTGCATGTTGTGTTTTGCACAACATCTGTGTACGCTCCAATGCCCCATGGATCCCAGTGCCAGATGCACCGGACGATGATGAGGACGATGGGGCAGGTGGCCCACACCCCACTGCAGCTGCAGCAGGTATAGCCCGTAGGAACACCCTCATTGCCAATTTCTTCACCTGAGCACGTCACTTTGTGTCCGTCCTGTACAATGATGGGACAGTACAAATTGTCCACTGGCACTGCATGTGTAAATAAAACTGATACAGGTTGCAGGTTGTACTCATCCATTGTCATCTCACAGATTCCTGCGATGCCAGATGTGATTGGCCATTTTGTGCACGCATGCGGCACCAGTTGTGTCCTGTGTTCTGTTGTGGAAGTGTTGCAGTATGTACCACATTATTGACGATGTTGGGGTGCTCAAAATCTTATGTGTGTATGTTGCACTGTGGCTGAGTCACCCCTGCAGCTCTGAATTGGCTGCCACTCATCCCTTTCAGGTGGTGTGCCTTTCACTTCTGTGCGTCTACAGTGCTGAGATGTTGCTGACTTGAGTGAATGGAGCCCTTCGTCGTGTTGTGACTCGTGGTCATGGTCGGTAGGCGGATGTGTAGTTGACGTCAGGGGTTTTTTGTGCACATGGATGTGTCCGGGTGTGACCAGCACCTTTGCGGATCTGGCCCACACTCAGCCGCATCAGTGTCGTGGCCTGCACATTGACATGATAGTTGGACTGCAGCAATGCTACTCGTCATGTAGTGTCTCTTGCATTGTCAGTGTGGCTGATGGATACGCATCTTCGCTGGGGTTCGCACGTGTGCATGTGTTGGTTGTGTGATTGGTGATGTGTTGGGTGGGGACCCCTTTGGGCACATGGTGGAGGTGGGTCTACTTGGTGTTTGTGTGTGTGCTGCAGTGTTCCAGGGGGATAGGAACATGATCCGGAGTCATTATGGGTGTGCAGTGTTCTCTGCTTAATTGTGCATGTGTGCCATTGTGCCCATCTCCCCCGTCCCCCCACTCCCTGGTAGGTACTCACCCTATTAATGTTGTGTCAGGTCATGTTGAGCAGTGTCCGGCTCCTCTGATCCTGTCTCCGTCTCCCGACTGATGACTGTGGCCACCATTTTCTCCATTTCATCCTGCTCCTGGTGTTCTGCTGGCCCCCCACCTCCAATGTGCGTTGCTGCTTTCATGTTGGCAGCGAGTTCCTTCTTGGGTTTGCCCTTCGCATCATTCCAGCGCCTCTTGTCCTCTTCCATTGTCCTCCTCGGCGCGGCAACGGCATTCTCATAGTCCAAGATGGTCTGCCATCTCAGCGTCTTTTTTGCCAATGACACGTTGGAGGTGACGTACAGTTGGTGGTGGTGTTCTATCTCATCCGTGACTTGGATCCGGGTTTCCTGCAGACTGTACCCCGTCTTCCTCTCCCTCTTCTCATTGCCCTTCCATGACACCTGGCTTCCTGGCTGGGCCTCCGTGGGTCATGTGGGTTTCATGTTATCCTCTGCACTAGGTCCGGGTGCATCCTTGGTGCTCCGTAGTTCATCTTGTTTTTGATGTGATCTTTTTGGGTGTTTTTCTTGTGCTTTTCCCCGCATGACGCGTGGGACTTGCTGGCCTCTCGCTAGTTATCACACAGATTTTATCATGGTTGGGCACATCGCAACTTTTTTCGCGTTGGGGTTTGCATTTTTATCACCGTCGCGGTAGTTGTTTCGCGGACATTTACCGCGTTGTCATGCGATTATCGCACGGTATCGCCGTGTTGTGAATGCCACTCGTTGACACGGCGTTATTTTCCCGCAATGGACTGCGATGTGAGAAGTTGCGGTAAGCTATTTTGGTGATGTTTTATCGCACGTTCTTGTGAATATACCCCTTAGTCTTATGTATAATATTAACTTTATCGCTGTCTTGTATGTTGCCTCCTGCGTCATCCTCGAGTTATTTTACATACCAAGAAGTATTCTCCACTCGCGTGGCTACATCTATGGTCTTTTGCAATGATGGATCTTTCAATTCCAAAAGTCTCTCTTGAATCTTGATGTTGTTGTTCCTGTTAATGAACTGATCTCTAATAATCTCTTCATGCAGGTCTTTAAATCTACATGTGGCCGCTAGGGTTCTCAATGCAGCAATATATTGTTCAACTGTTTCTCCATGTAATTGAACTCTTGAGAAAAATGTATGCCTCTCTACCACAATGCTAATTTTTCTGACAAAATTATCTTCCAGAGCTTGCATAACATCTGCATCTGACCCTTCCTCACCTTCACCCGCCTGATTGGATGTGACTCGTGTTGCTTTAGGTAATGTTTTTAAAACCTTCCTACCCTCTACTCCTGAATTATTCTTTAATAAAGCTACTTTGCGTGAAGCTATAAAGGTTTCCCCACCAATTGCATCCAGATATATTTCAAAAGAGTCACCCCAATCCTCCCAAAGCATTATAGGTACACCAAGATTTTGTAAATGTAGGTGATGCCGATATTGACGTGGTTTCCATTGTTATAACCACTTATGAAGTCTACTTCACCCAAACTGAAATCAAAACCCTAACATGCAACCATACAGTTAGAGATGGTGAAAAATATGAAGAGTCTTATGCACATAACCGCTGATCTCTGCTGCATTCATACAAAACAAGTTAAAATGATGGAAGAAGTTACTGCTGATTTCTGCCGCACAGCTTCAGACCAAATCACACCAGGCAAAGCTGCGATGAAATGCCAGTTCGTGCTTGTCCTAGAGTGTTGTTAGGCTTTCCACAAAACACTGGGGCAAAGACGTCATACGCACGCTGGAATGCAGGAAATGCCTTGCGACTCACTCTCTCGCAGCACGGCTGGTGAAGTTGGAACGCGTGACCAAAATAGAATTCAGTCGAATGGTTGTGCAGGTGCACGGATTTCAAAGACGGTACGTGCCTTTTTCAAATGTATACTGACGTTTCATGTGCAGAGTCTCTCATACGAAAGAAAAGTTTAAATATACTTTCCTTTCCGGCGGTGCCACTTGCCAACAATTCCGTAGATCAGCTGTTTCAAAGGAAACACACTACTTCCTTGCAACCATTTTCTGTTGAAGCGTCCTCCGTAAATAGAGTAGATTAATTGTTTTTCCGAGGGTTGTCACGTTTTCCAGTTGCCACAGCTCATCGCCACTACTCAAATGAAGTTCAAGACGCCAGTGCGAGTATTTATAGGAAGATTTAATCAACATGGGTATAGACAACGCAAAGGAGACCCGGCAGCCGCCTGTCCTCCGCCCCTGTGGTCCCACAACCTAGAACCCAGTGAAGATGACGATTGGAATGCCAGAGGGGTTGCCAGGAGTCACGATGCAACACGCTCAGGCTGAGGACTGTGTTAACAGTGTCCATTTGAGGACCGAGTTGGAAAAATTACAGGATATGCTGAAGTACAGTTTGCTGCTGGGGGGAGGCTGCACTAGCGGAGGTCCAAGCACACGCACCCCTGAATGTTTCATATCCAAGGGCATTATTACTCATGTAAACAATAAGAAAAAGAAAAAAGGAAAAGATGAAATTCCTAAGTGCTTCAATCATCAACTTCTCTAATAGAGAGTCAATAGAGCGCAAGGTAAATTTGAGATCATGTAAAGGGCGTTTGGGAGACAGGCGCCAGTGACTTCTATTAAAATAAAGGATTTAGGGGCATATTATCAAGAACGGCGTTACAATTATCGCCGGTTTAGCGGCAGAAAACTGTCGCTAAAGCGGCGATAATGGGCTTGATAATATGCCCTGGAGAATTCCAATAGAAGCCCATGTTCACACCAGAACATGGACTTCTATTGGAATTCTCAAGGGCATATTAATCAAGCCCATTATCGCCGCTTTAGCGGCAGTTTTCTGCCGCTAAACCGGCGATAATTGTAACGCCGTTCTTGATAATATGCCCCTAAATCCTTTTACTTCAAGTTGCCTGATGAGATCTGAACTTCTCCCCATTATGAGCGAGAGAAAGGGGGAAGGCTCGCAAAGGGGAGCCGCTACCTTGGCAGGTCATTCTCCTAATCCATACAGCAAAGGAACGTGAGCAACTTGGAAGCAACCCATGTGTTAAACACTCATTTAGCACAGCATGAACACTGCTATCTTGCTCCTCTGATTCTGCACTTCAAGATAGCCTGGTTGGCTTGGGTCTTTTCTTGTTTTCATTACAGCTTTAAACCGTTCACTCTCTTCACAAGAAATGCTACTGGTACATTTAAACTGTGACGTGCCCAAGAACAGCAGCGTACCCAGTGGACCCCACACACAAATCCTTCAGGGGAGCACCTTCTGTCTCATAAAATTGTTAGTGGCTCTCTCTACTGTACCTGCATCTCCTGTGCACAGAAATGTTTGCTTCAAGAATAAAGTGGAACCTGAGACTGTGCTAGACCATTATTGAAAGCTTAACCAGGTAACAAAGGAGTAGGGGCCAAAACCCTTAGCTTGGTTGGCTGCTCCACTTGTTAAAAAGAAGCCTGGAGAGACATTTAAAAATTATTTTACCCACATTCCCTTTATTAACCGTAAGCTAGAAAATCACGACAAAATACACCACCGCTACATAAGGTTGCTGGAGAAGTGTTTTTCTTTTTAACTCTACAGCTGGTCTGATGCCGCAATTTTTAAGAATAAACATGGATCTAGTATTTCATATAACAAAGCCAACTTGTGAGTATTGGAACATATTTTAAGATCTAAGAAATTGCTTATCAATTGCTGAACAAATTCTAAACTCACTCTGTCACTGACCTTTAAGCAATGAGACAGCAGTTTGACTAATAGTTGTATACTTATGATAGCCCACGTACGACATCAACATGTTAGAAGCCATCATTAGTGGTCAGAAAATGGTCAATTGAGGCGTAGAGCCTTATTCTGAGAGTAAGAACTCATCTCAAGATTCAGAAGAAGACAATGAATTAGAACAGACTTTCTTCTTTTGCCTCTCGTCCTTACTCCTTATCCTCTCCCTCAGAAAAAAATAAGGGTGCCATTGTATGGTCACAAATAATAAAGCGATCAAGAAGGAAAGAAATACACATCCAGACATCTTCCTGCGTTTTATTCTGCACAATTGCAGAAATCTAATGGCATGCAGGAAGAAATGAAAATGAAATGCAGAATAAAAAAAACCAGGTGGAAATACTTGCTGAAGGACTTGATCCAGCTGCAGTTAATATAAATTTCTCCTTAGGACACAAATCCAGGTAAAACATTCACGTCTATTAAACCATATGTCGGTGGGGCCCATGACACCGCATATCATACATTCATTCCTTCACTGGATTACACACCAAGGAGAAATTTGTTGCTGGAGGAACGGGATACCTTGTTAAATTTGACAGAATAATACCTCAGACATCATATACATCAACTTTGATCCTGTCAGTTCTAAACATCAAGGTATTCCGCTCTTTGGTTGATGGACCAACTAGTAGAATAAGTTGATGGTGATTAAGACCAGCTCAATCACTCTTAAAACCTGTTAACCTTTAAACGTATTAATGAACTAAAGAACCACAGACTCATTTTAAGGTAGAAAGAAATTGTATCTAATTTCTCAATTGCACAGGTGAAATTATTTGTTTATTAATCACTTTACTTCATCTGGCAGTGAAGTTGAAGGATTCACACTTGTGCATCTATTAATGGTTACATTATCTGCACTCAAAATCACTTTTTTGTACCTAGTCAGCCGACTATGTGTCATGAATTGGGTTTTAGTTCTAGTCAGAAGGATTTCAACAGAGTGTGGAACATATACTCTCAGTGGATACCCCATCACAATGCCTTCACTCTGTTCCAGACTCACACAAGTAGCAGCTACTGCTTTCAGACATCCAGGCAATGCCTTTGCTACCAGGTCTAAGACAGCTGAAAAATAAGCGATGGGTCTTTTCATTTTCCATGCCTTTGCACTAACACTGAAAGTGCACATCCATCTCTCTCACTACAATACAGCTCAAATTCTTTTTCATAATCAGGCATTCCCAATGCTGGTGCCTCACACAAACTTGTTTTCAGTTCCTTGAAAGCCTTCATTTCCTCCTCATTCAACTCAATCGGATCTCTGACATCCCTTTTTGTCAATCGCTGTAAAGGTTTTGCAATTAATGAGAATCCACTTATCCACTGTCGACAATAACCAACCATCCCAAGAAACATTCTCACCTCTCTCTGTGTCATTGGGGCTCTCATTCCTTATTCTTTCCGTCGTCACCTTCCGCATCCCTTTCTCAATCTTATGACCTAGATACTGTACCTCCTGTTGACAAAATTGCAGTTTTGACGGGGACACTTTGTGCCCTCCTTCTGCCAAATGATTCAGTAAAGCAATTGTGTCTGTAACACATGCTTCTTTGGTCTTTGATGCCACAAATAGGTCATCAATATACTGGACCATCGCAGATTTTGCAGGCATTTTTAAATCTTCTAATGATTTCTTTAGGATCTGATTAAAGATTGAGGGGCTTTCTGTATACCCTTGAGGAATTCGGCACCATGCCAAAATACGCTCTCCGAACCGGAACGCAAATAATGGCTGGCTGTCTGGGTGCAATGGAATAGAAAAGAATGCATGGCACAAATCAATAACTGTGTACCATTCTGCATCATGTGGAATCTGATACAGTATTACAGCGGGGTTTGGCACAATTGGACAACAAGGGATAACGATCTTATTTACCTTTCTCAAGTCCTGTACTATCCTATATGTCCCATTCGGCTTTTTCAATCCCATTATAGGTGAATTACATGGGCTACTCATTAATTCTCTCAAAATTCCTTGTTCAATCATCTTATTAACTACAGGTGTTATTCCTTCAATAATTTCTGGCGTTAATTTGTACTGTGGAGTATTTGGGTAATTTGTTCCTTCCCTTACAGTAATTTTTACAGGGTCTACTCCTCTCATTAGCCCAATGTCTTCGCCTGTGAAATCCCATACATCAGATCTGACTATTCCTTTCAATTCAATTGGGATTTTCTCTGCATCAAACACAGGAAACATGTCATTCACTCCTGGTTCTAGTTCTGCCATTGTCATTTTATACAGGACATCCTCATCTGGTGTCTGGAAAGCAATACCATCTGGGGTACAATAGATGGTGCAATTCATTTTACAAAGCAGATCGCGTCCTAACAAATTTACAGGACTGCAATCACATACCACAAACCGATGCATCTCTTTGAATGGTCCAACTTTCACCTCTACTGGTTTAGTAAGAGGCGCTTTAATCTGTCTGTTTGAAACACCTACAACTTGGATATATTCTCCTGAGAGAGGAAGGTTTGGAATTTCCACTGATCTAACAGTAGAACGGGTAGCTCCAGTGTCCACAAGGAATGTAACATTTACACCATTCACTTCTCCATCCACAAATGGACCTGACTGATCTACCTCTAGAGTTGCGCCAAGCACGCACTCTTCTTCCTCTCCTAGGCACCGTCATAAACTTTCATCCGATTCATTTCCATCCTGCCGTAACCAATACTGCGACACTGCAGCTCGCGCGGCAATTTTGTTACCTGCTCTCCTCCGTAGAATCCTGCCTCTGCACTGTATCTCTGGGGGTTTACACTCTTTGGAAGAGGTGGTTGTGGCACCTGACTCTGTTGAGTAACTACCTGCGGTTGTTGCAGCTGTTGGTAACTCACCTCATTCTGCACCTGTGGATTTAATGGTTGATTTTCCGTATTAGCTTTTGGAGGAAATTTACACTCGTTTCTCCAATGCCCTAATTTTCCGCAATTATGACACGGCCATTTCTTTTTAGCCTCTTCTATACTCATTTGACCTTTTCCCTTACCTATATTCGGTTTGGATTTAGTCTGTCCTGCATCACTAGACTGATTATTCATCTGAGCTTCTTGTTTTTCTGCAACCTTTACTTGTGCCCACATCGCCTTTTCTTTTAGTTTGCGCTGTCTACACTCGATATCATCACTACAATATTTTGCATACCTTAATACCTCATCTACAGTGCTATTCTGCCAACACAACATATGCTGCTTAATCATTTCACTTATTTCAGGTTTCAATCCATATACAAATCTATATACGAAATGACTCATGTCCTTTTCACTCAAAGTCTCATAACCACTATACTGTTTAAAAACCAAAAGCAACCTCTCATAGTAGGCATGTACAGATTCCTTACTTTCCTGAGTTGTTCTATCAATCTTTACCCAATCTGTCTCTTTCGGTGGAATCTTATTTTTCAAAAACGTGATGGCTTGTTCATACTTTCTCATTACTTCTGGACCTGGGGCTCCAGTTTTTGCATCTCTAGGATATTCTTCCTTCGGCCAGTCAATTGTAATCTTACATTCTGTCCATAAATCTGCTGGTACTACAATTTCAAACAATCCATCCAGATCTTCCCATAACACCTTTGAAACCTTTACAAATCTTTCTACCTGTCTATACCATTCTACGGGTTTCTCTCTCAATCTTGGGAAGTCATTTGTGAATGACAATATATCTTGTCTGGACCATGGAACATGTACATAGCTACCTCCTGGAGTTTCCCTCATTGGATATTCCAGTACTATTGGTTCCTTCTCCTTCACCGGAAAAGCTAATGATTCTTTATCGGTCGTTCCCTCCTTTCTTCTTATCCACCTGCTTCTCCATCTGTCCACATCTCCCCATTTTCTCATCAATAACACAATCAGTTCCTTTATCTGTGTTAATCGTCCTGATGTGTTCAGATTTTCTATATCCTTTTCACTAAAGTCTACCCTGTACGGTTTCTGCAATCCTCTGATTTTTCCAAATTCTACTCCTAGTTCATTCGCTGTTTCTTCCAATTTTTCATGCAAATTCCTAGCTCTCCAAGTAACACTCTTACACATGAACATGAGCTCATCATCTTGGTAGGATTTCAATCTATCTGTACCAATAGTCCCTAAAATTAACTCTTCCATATCTATTTTTAGTCTGATTACATCCAATGGTTGTGGTTCAGCATCTTTCTTCTGTAAATTCCTCATCCACTCATTTAATTCTTCTGGAGTCGGACCCACAGGGGTATTATTTATCTCTACCCAATTTGCACTTCTCTCTGGGGTCTCAGTTGCTGACTCGGTTCCCATAGGAATCCTATTTATCTGACTCTCATTAATCGTCAAATTTGTAGGTGGACTCGATCTATATGAGCCAACTAAATCTCTTGTCTCTCTAGTTTCTGGAATTATCCCTTCTCTCACTCTTTGCATACTCGAGTTCATTGGAATTGTCAAGGAATGCTCATCTATTCTTTGGTTTTCAAATACCGGTATTACTGGCCCTATCGTCACTGGCACAGTCACAGCTTCCATGTTCTTGGTTAATTCTCTTATCTTCTCAGTCAATTCTCTTGTGGTTCTGGCTAACTCAGCTGTATTACCACTATCAGGCTTCGCATTCTGTGGAGTTTCTAATTTTTCATAAGACCTATTTATTTCATAATTTCGTTCAGGGCTTTGACTTCTTACAGTTTCCATTGGTGGTGCATTTGGAGTCACCACCGCAGAATTCTGTTGATATGGAGGGGTTTTCTATTTAAAATGTCTTCCAGCAACTCATCCTCTGTGTCGCTAACTCCATACCCATACCTCTCTGTTACTGCATGTTTCTTTTTCTCCGTACACTTTCTCCCTGTAACTTCTTCAACTGTTCTGACAGGAAACAAACCATCCGTCATATTAGCGTACCTCCATCGTCTCATCCTGTCTTCATGATTCACTCCCCATACTCTTCCATGGACTAAACTATAATTCTTTGCACCTCTGTGTCTTTCTCTTTCATACATCTCATCTTCCCATTCACCTAACGCTTCGAACTGTGTTGGTCTAGGTCTCGGTTCAAGTTTCATCATTTTCTCTCTCAAATTTTGAAGTACAGCTGTGCTAAACGAACCATTTTCTGGAAACGCCAATACTCCATCGTTTTGGGTATATTTTGCCCAATTTTCCAACCAAATGCAAGTATGATAGCCATATTTCAACATCATATGAGAAGCTGGCGTTTTCGGCGGAGGAAGTACTTCTCCTTCCCTAGTCACTACCTTTTTGTCTTTCTTGAAAAAGTTTTTAATCTTCGCAAACCATGACGGTTTCTCTCTACCATACTCATAATAAGCCATATTGCACTGTTCTTTCTCTCAAACAAACACACGAAAATTCTTCACTACTCTGTTCTTTCTACTGTTTGGCTATTCGGACCTATCCCAGCGCGTCTCACACCAACGCACCAATCCAAAAGCTCTACGTCACTCTCAACTAGCCAATACCAGCGCGTCTTCACACTAACGCACCAATCAAGAAGCTCTTCGCTCTCCCACAACTGGCCAATACCAGCGCGGTCTTTGTTGACGTCAGTTCTACTCCTGTCTTTTCTGACCCCTCCTTTACAATAATTATCGGCAATTTTCTTACCTTCTCTTTTCGACTTAAATTTGTATTAGTTACAACGTAAGACACATTACCATTGTCTGTTTTCGCTAAACAAAAGAAATAGTTTGTTCTAACTTACAAGAATACTATTTTGTTCGATAAGTGTAGCACTTCTCTCTACCTTACCCTTCTCTCAAGCAAGGGGTAAACCCGTTTCTCTGGGGATAAAACACATGTGGAGACTACACTGCTCCTGAGAATTAAGGCCAGAGTTTCACAAGAAAACCTGTTGCTATTTCACTCATGCATTTTCATACAAGAAATGTCCCTACCATAACACAATCCTGTGTTATCACCAATTTTAAAAATCAGACAATGCACAATTCCGTGTGACTTCTCTTGCCACACGTGTCCACTTCCTACTTCCCGGAAGCTTCAAAATTTTGACTTACACATAACATAATACAATTCAACACAAAGTGTTAGACATGAAAAATCAATAAATCAATAATCAATAATCACCAAACTAATCTATAGTAACCATAACTCTGCTACCAAGAAATCTGATCCAGCGCGGCTAATATAAATTTCTCCTTAGGACACGAATCCAGGTAAAACATTCACGTCTATTAAACCATATGTCGGTGGGGCCCATGACACCGCATATCATACATTCATTCGTTCACTGGATTACACACCAAGGAGAAATGTGTTGCTGGAGGAACGGGATACCTTGTTAAATTTGACAGAATAATACCTCAGACATCATATACATCAACTTTGATCCTGTCAGTTCTAAACATCAAGGTATTCCGCTCTTTGGTCGATGGACCAACTAGTAGAATAAGTTGATGGTGATTAAGACCAGCTCAATCACTCTTAAAACCTGTTAACCTTTAAACTTATTAATGAACTAAAGAACCACAGACTCATTTTAAGTTAGAATGAAATTTTATCTAATTTCTCAATTGCACGGGTGAAATTCTTTGTTTATTAATCACTTTAATACATTGATAACATTTATGTGAAAAGTCTAATAAAGAATCGAAAATTATGCATTACCCTTTGATTTAGGATGCGGATAGGAATGGTTCACCAAAAAGAAGGTAAACCGCAGATCACAGAATAGAACTCCCAAACTGACTGACTGTCCCGCTAAATGCCTCCTCGATCGGACCTCCCATGCAGATTTCCCGTAACGATCTCGTTCATTCCCCAGTTAAGTTCGAAGTCCAAAAATGACAGAGTCCTTTCGTAATATTGAGGTGGAAAAATGGAAAATAGAAAAATGGTATGGCAAGAAAACACCAACGGCAGCAGTAGCATCAATAGCAGCGGCCACAGCAGCAGCAAAGGAGCAACCCACCCCACATAAGAGTAGACCCTCTTATACCCTACTTTCTAGCTTACTACACAAAAAGTTGCAATCCTTAGGGGCAAGAATCACGCTAATTGGTCCATTTGAAGGGTGGTGATGGTCACCTCATCGCCCTCCTTGTTCAAACTGGTTTTGGGGACAGTTAAACATACAATGAGTCTCATGACTTCTGGGTTAAAAGCAGTCCAATTTGTCCATTCATTTTGTTGCAATCTCGATGGTCACAATTTAGTTAGTCCATTGTTGCTCAGTACTTTTCTCTTCCATTCCCACGAATACGTGCTGAGTCTTTCTTGGCACCCTCCTTATGGTAGGTCAGTACGACCTTGACATCTCTCACTCCGTGCACAGGCCGCACCCACGTGATTTAGTTTCTCTATTTCTTCTGCCTAGAGGCCATCTTTGGCTTTTCACGTGACCTCATCTGTTTCGGCAGCCATTTTCGCAGCATGGCCTAACAGGCCCGAACGAACTATCATAAGAACAAACACAACCAAAATTAAAACAAAGAAAATAAGCCTTTCTGTTTACCACCCGCCATTCTAAAGACCCGTGTTAGGTGTTACCTAGCAGAAGCGACATTTAAAGCCATTTTACTTACCATCTGCATTCTTTGCCACAATACAAATCTACTACATAGCATAAATCATGCGATTTTACTCTAATTAGTACGCAAATCACAATATTAGGGTTAATCAACTTCACAATTGTAAATAAATTAGATTTTGCACAAATTTGCAGGTTACCCTTATATAGTGTTTACTAAAAGTGCATTTGTTGGTTATTACATGCTCCTTCAAACAATTAGTATTGTTAATTTATTAAAAGTTCATTAATTTTCCAAGGGGGTACAAATTATTTTATTTACCCTGCTCCATCAGACTCTAAGGCTAGATGTATGAAAGTGCTGAATTGCGATTTCCTGTGAATTGCAATTAGGACATCGCAATTTCTAAGATATGAAACTCTTTGAGTTTCATTAGTGTTTTCAGTGGGTTGCAAATCGACCTACCTCATGAATATCAATGAGGTAGGTCATAATTTGCAACCCATTAGGAATCACAGCCATCACAGGGATGGTGGCCTGCTAGGGTCAACAGACCACCATGTCTGTGATTGCTTTAAAAAAAGCAAAACAAACCAATCTTTTATTTTTTTTAAACTTAGCCCGTTTCCCTTAAAGGAAAACAGGATGCATTTAAAAAGACAAAAATGACTCAGAGATACCTGATTGCTAAGAACAGGAGGGGGTGGTGGGCAAGGAGTGTAGCGGGCTGGGAACCTGACTGAACTGTTGAATATGTTACAAACATTTATATGTTACAGAATGTGTAGTACGGAGATGAAGATGTATTAACGAACATTGCCTATTGTGATGCTGTATATTGATACTGACGAATGTTTAATAAAAAGACGTTTTAAAAAAATAAAAAGACAAAAATGAAACTTGGAAGTTTCATTTTTTAAGTAATGGCATTTTTTAAGTGTGGGACCAATGACTGCTCTTAAAAAATATTTAGCAACCATTCTCAAAGGGAAGGGGTCCTTTTGGAACCCCTTCCCATTTGCAAATAGGTTACCACCAACTTTCACCTGGCAGAAAATTGTGAATGTTTTGCATCTGCATTTCAGTTGCAAAACATTCGTACATACCATTCCACTCGGTATTTGGAATGGACCCTCTTAACAAGTCACTAAATTGAAATTTGATCTTTGTTTATCCCAAAAAGCTTTTTTCCTGTCTAAACAACATGATTCTGTGAATCGGGGCCATTTGCGATAGGAAAAATGCTTTGTACATCTAGCCCAAAATCCTTTCAGATACAGTGGGGATAGTCTAGCAGAAGGTGGGGGACCTAGAAGAAAATTGTAAGGCCTAATTCACAAACAACACTTTGTAGTACATAAACAATGTACTACAGTAGTACTAGTTACTTACTATACAATGAAATTCACAGACATTTCAGTGTAAATCTCTAACTCCACCTCTTCTACTTTTTCTATGATGTGATCCTCACACAAGTACGATTACTGCTAAATAGTAATTGTGGTATGAACTAGGGGGAGTGGGTGGTAAACAGGGCATACTTAGTACTAAATAGGAGGAGTTTTTGGATTGCTGTTGAGTGATTTAAGAAGAGTTAGTGAAGGGTATAGTGAGGGGCAGGAACCCAACAACAGTAAGCCTATTCCTATTAAAAAACTGGACTTCTGCAGTTACTACAGCCAAAAAGGACCCAAACTAGAGATACATGTACTCCAGCTCAGAGCTGCAGTAAGTCCAGCGAAACACATGCGAAATACTGGTACCCTCATATAAAGTAATGGCGGTAGGGATTGAAAATAGAACTCCATAGGAAATATTGGTAAATTAAATGAACAAGTTTGAACTGGTTAAAAGTATAGAGACACAACTCAATGCAAAAACAATTCTAAACCTAAAAGCATTTTTATATTGTAAAATATTGTATAACTTGTCTTCCTAATTAAACCTGATGGTACAATTAATTTATATTAAAATATAAGTATATTATTTTTCATTATTTCGATACATCACATTTAATAATTATTTAATACAGAAATACAAAAAATATGTATTTTTTTAATTAAACTTTAAATACATTTTACAGTTAAAACAGGCTACTAGTGCTGTAGTAGATCTATTTTGTTCTACATTAAAAAAAATGATTAGAATTAATTTACAGTGATTTTAACATAAACATATATTTGATAACTATTTGAAAGTTTCATAAACTTTTTTACTATTTCTTATACTTTGCCATAGGGAGATACTTTGTCACAGGGAGATTTCAAACTTTATGCTGAAGTTCTCCCTATGCGATACCAAAGGGGATGATGGACGGAGCGCTTGAGCAAATCAAACACTCACCCCCAGTCAACTGATCTATGTTTAATCCATCATCATTCTTTAGCTCACTCCACCACCCCAGTTCAGACATGGCCATATGCAAATCAGTCTGACCCTGTGCCTCATGGGAACAGTCCAGCCCGAACTGCCAAGCCATGTCTTCCCTGGACCGGAAACAAGCATCCTGGGGACCGGTTTCTGGCTATTCAGCCATCATCAGCCAGGATAGCTTGCATCCAGTGGCAAAGTGAGCAAGGGACCCACGTCTGGGCATACCCTGCCAACTTAGGGCGAACAAAGCGATACCAAAGGGGATGATGGACGGAGCGCTTGAGCTAATCAAACACTCACCCCCAGTCAACTGATCTGGGTTTAATCCATCATCATTCTTTAGCTCACTCCACCACCCCAGTTCAGACATGGCCATATGCAAATCAGTCTGACCCTGTGCCTCATGGGAACAGTCCAGCCCGAACTGCCAAGCCATGTCTTCCATGGACCGGAAACAATCATCCTGGGACCGGTTTCTGGCTATTCAGCCGTTATCAGCCAGCATGCACAACAGCATGGTACCCATTGGGCTTCTTGCTCGAGTTGTGGGTATGATGAGATGGGTGGGACTCTGCAATGAGAAAGGGCAGGGACACCTGAACTTTTTTACAAAGTTTGAGGATGCATGTTAAGATATATACAATCTAGCTGCCAGGAAGTTTGTCCTAATAAAGTAGCAATCTTGTAAAGCTTTTACTTGTACATTGAACGGATTACCAGCTAAGAGGAAGAGAAAACTGTTTATGATTATTTGAACGGTCTGAGGCAGCTCTAATACTGATTCAGGTGACCCACCATTTTTATGCGGGCACAGATGAGCTCATCACCTGCCACTTTCTCTTGCTTCTGATTCCTGCTCCCAATTGAAGAAACGAATGCAGGAGCATATAGCACGTTGATTGCTCTTTGTCTTTATGTAGTAGATTTATCCCTTGGCAAGGTGGGGGGAAGGTAATTGTTCCATCCACTATCCTCACCTTTGAGTAGGGCAGGTTAGAAATGATATAAACCTATCTCTATGCCCTTGGACAAGGTGTGGTGGGGCAAAGTCCTGTAACACTTCCCTCCTCGTGAAGGGAGGTTATGGTAACTCTACTCAATCAATCAATCAATCAAATGTCTTTATTTGGTCTGCCAAGGACAGATCATAAAAGGTACAAACAGTAATTAATAAAAAAAGACAAACAAAGTTATAAACAAGACTCATTAGAGAAATAACAATCATATTTTCCATTAAAATAAATAAAACCGCAGGCCAAGACAATAATTTGGTCATAGCTAAAGTGGCAGTGAACTGGATCCATTGATAGCAGCGAGTATTAAACATTTAGGGGCAGATTTACAAGCCCCTTGCAGCACTTTTGCGTCTCTTTTCCCATGTTAAAAATGACGCAAATGTGGCGCAAGGGCCTTGTAAATAAGCCCCTTAGCATTGATAATATGTATTAAAATCATTCTTATAAAAAGGTAAAAAAAATTAGCAGCAGCAACAGACATTTAAACAGCAACAAAAATACAATAAATACTGGGGCTGCTAAAGTGCTTTGTATTAAAACAACATGCTCCTCCTCTTTGCTAGAGTGCACTTCAAAAAGCTCACGACAGCAAAGCAAACATCACAGTCATTGAGTTGCAAAAGGTAATATAAGGCCGCTTTGCACTTAGAAAATGTATATCTGCGCAATAACGCTAATACAAATTTCCTAATAAAAGGAAGATAAAATTGACAAAAAAAGACAAAATGTAAAATAGTTTGGCTCGATTGCTCATCACATGGACAAGTGGCAATAGTTTCAGGAGAATACTGGCCCAAGGGAAAACATATCATCCATGGAAATGACCCCAACCTGAATCTAGTCAACAAATTCCTATCATAGACGTTAGTTACATATAATAGATATGGAGCAATTTTGGGAGATACTTGAATAAGGCAGTAATCTCTAACATAGGGTTTAGACACTTCAGATAATTCCCTAGAGGATTGCTTGTGCTTATGGAAGCTATCCATAACCCTCTGTCAGTCCCCTTTGCCAATTAATTCTGGGTGCTCAAACAGTGCAAACACAATTAAGTGCAGTGAAGCAGGTTTTAATGTATTGAAGCTAAGGGATGGAAAGGCCTCGGGCACAACTTAAGAGTCTCTGATAACCGCCCAGTTAAAATCAGCTTCTTCATTGGACCAGATGGAACACCAAGTGGCTAAGGAGGCTGCATTTATAGTGTCTTGCACATAATTTAGACCCAGCTCCAGATGGAAGGAAAAATGCAGCGATGAGGGGTGTAGTCCTAGAACTCTACGGCAAAATCCATTCTCCTCAGTCTGCATAGCAGATACATCCCTACAGCCCCAAATACCCATACCATATGTTATGATCGGTACACATTTATGATTATAAATCTCTATTATTGGAGCAAGGGGCTTTTTACCTATGGACATTGCAAGTGAGAAAGTGGTCCCTACGGCTGGTGTATATCGAATTATTCTGATTTTTATACAAGTTTGCCACGTACAACCTTCATCAAACTCCAAACCTAGGTAAGGGAAGGAGCTAACCCTCTCCAGAGGTTTGCCCTCTATGTTCAGACTGCAAGATTTAGTATTTTTAGGGGCACATATCATCATGAAGGTTTTTTTGTAGGTTGGCTCCAGGCCCAGGTCCTTCATAAAACTAACATAGCTGACGATTAGTTTTTTAAGACCATTCGCAGTCCTTGCCAAGAGGACTGCATCGTCCGTATATAGTAGCGCTGGCACAGCCTTATTCTCTACTTGAGGAATGTCAGCCCCATCCGCAACTAAGGTGTTCTCCAAATCATTGGTATAAAGGAGAAATAAGATTGGGGCAAGGACGCAGCCTTGGCACACCCCGCGCTTGATGATGAACGGCTCTGTACATTCTCCAGCATCACCAAACCTAACTGAAGCATAAAGATCATAATGGAGAAGCCTTAAGAAGGAGTCCAGACCCGCATCAACACCCATATTTACTAGGATGTCCCACAACTTGGAACGAGAAACATAATCAAACACACTGGTCAGGTGCATGAATGCCAGATGAGTGGAAACGCCCTTCGCATATTTGTATTTTTGCCAAAATAAGATGGAGATTGAGGCACTGTTCGATTGTGCAAAGCCTCTTCCTGAACCCATACTGACTGGGGGACAGAATGTGGTTGGCATTAATCCAGTCCAGTAAGCGGTCAAGCATAACTCTCCCAATTACCTTGAAAGCAGAATTCAAAAATGATATCGGGCGGTAGCATTTAGGATCGTGCACATTTCCTTTTTTAAAAACAGGCACTATAACGGATGAGCGCCACGACTTTGGCACTCCCTCACTGCAAACTGATTTAAAAACTGAAGTAAGCACCGGGGTGCAGAACACTGGATCTTCCTTGAATAAATCCAGTGGAATACCATCTGGCCCCGGAGCCTTCTTGCCTTTACTATTAACAATTGCTTTTAGGACCTCCCCTTCGTTAAAAACAAGGTTTGGGCGCACTGTATTCAGCTGTGCTGGGGCATCAACAGCACTAAGATCAGTGGAATACAGACTAGCATAATGCGTCACCCAAATCTCAGCCAAAATTTGGACAGTTACTTTATCGGCTGGTAGGGTGGGGGATAAGACAGACCGTGCTGCTTTCCAGAAGGCTTGAGGGTCTTTAAAACGGCATGCACCCACTATTGATTCCCATTTCTCCTCCTTCAGGGCCGACTTTCTTATTTTAATGGCATGCTTATATAACTTCCTACTTTCCTTAATCGCAATCTGGTCTCTGGCGTTTTGCTTTAAGGCCCTACGTAGGGTGTTATTGGCTTTTCTACAAGCATTATCAAACCATGATTGTACATGTTGACATGACTGGGTAACGGGTCCAGAAAGTAGAATTTTGATCTTATCTAGAAGAATTGCAAAATCAGATAAGATGCAGGCCGGAACACGAGGTATACAATTACAGCTATACACCAGGGCAGAGCTATTAGATAACGCCTGGAACATTATGCTGTTCATGTTCGCGGTTCGCCATACCACCCTGCGTCCTTAGTAGATAGTACCTGGGAAGGCGGAGGCTTGGGCTTTTGTAACATATGTGGTAGCACTATCTTTGCAGAAATAGGATTGTGGTCACTATAGAGCTGAATGAGGACCTCACAATCCTTAATAAGTGGAAACATGCTCCAGGTGACGAATATATAATCAATAGTACTTCCTACACCTCGCCCTATAAGGGTTGGGATGTGTTGATCAGTAAATTTAGAAACCTTATTAACCATACCCTATTCTGCCAGATAGGAGAATAGAACCCGCCCCCTAGCATCCATCACATCATCGTCTAACTCGTAAGAAAATAGATCAAATGTAGTTGGAGAAAGGTGCGGAGGGTGCCCCAATTTTGCATTAAAGTCCCCCGCCACCAACAATTTAAAGGGGCAATCCACTCGAGCCTCCCTCTCCACAAGCATATCGATTAACACGAATAGGCCTTGAAAGTCACCTTTAGACGAGAAGTTATTATTATAAAAATTTACCAAGTATATCTTATGGGTGTCTTTCCAAGTGAGGCAGAAGGCCTGCGCCTCTCCCTGTTCCTGGAATAGCTGTACAATTGAACCAGCAATATCCACTTTAAACCAGTCCAACAGACCACCTTTAGCTCTGCCAGAAGCAGATGGGGTAGCAGGCAAGCTAAGGCACGTAAACCCATCAAATGCAATGTCATTACTCTCCCAAGTTTCTTGCATGAATACTAGATCGTAGTTCATGATGAAGGATCGCCATCTGTCTAACAAACTTTTAGAGGCTAAGCCCGCTATGTTCCAGCTTAAAAGTTTCAAGCAAGAGTTATCAATTGAACCTTCATCATAACATATGCTCACACTGGCCCCTAAAGGAAGAGGGTTCTGTGTAGAAGTAATGGGGTTAAACTAACAGGTGCCTCATCAATTTTCGGAATGCAGGGTCCTACACACAAATGGTTCTAGGAGAGGGTACTATTTGTTTGTACAACGGAATTAAAATTGTAAGGGGTCCCACTCTTCTCTAGTAAACCTGGAACCATGGGCAGAAGATTCTGTCAGGGAAAGGGGGGCATTTGGACAACAAAGTTGAACTATCAGATACCCTGCCCACCTCCTGGGAACCGGAGCACACAGGCTCCTGCCTAAGCCATCAAAAATATCTTCCAGCCCAACCAGTGGAAGAAATCTATTATTCAAAGGGAGTGATACTTGAGGTGGGAGTCTGGGCAACACAGAGGTACGTGAACAAAACTGCCAGGTGTACAAGATTGATTCACAAGGTGCTGATAAAAAAAAGCCAAGTGGGACTATCTTAATAGAACTGGTTTTAACCATCCCCATATTTGCTTTATACAGTATTCCCTGAACAACCGTCGGATTATGGAGGTTGACCACAATGACATCTCCACTGATCCCATAACCCCCAACACCAATGCCCCCCACCCGTCTTGCCATCAAGATCTCTTTAGATATGTCCCAATTGCCAGTGACGTTGTTATTCAGCCAATGGATGGATTTGTTCATTAGGCCCCTGGTGGATTCCATATTGTCTTCTGTGAGCCTCGGGACGTTAGTCAAGGCAATGACATACGGGAGAGATGCTGGGGGCAGGTCTATCACAGGTAAACATGCATGGTTTGGGGCACAAGTTACCGGTTGTTTTGCAGGTTGGTTCACTGGTAAACTGTCATGTGAATGTAGTACGACCATACTCTGTCAGGGATAGTAGGGATAAGATCAGAGGTCAAATACTGAGTACAAGCGGAAGCCCTGGAATCTAAAGGCTTCGCCAGTTTGGATTCAATTATCGCTAAACGTTCAAGGATAGGGCGAAACTTGGAGTCCAAAAGATCACCTATACACTTGCTCAGCTTAAACCAGGTGTTTTCATTAACCACTGCTGAACCCCCAATCAGATCTTCATCACCAGCCTTATGGCGCGAGGCGATTTTGCTAGTTGTGGCCACATTTCTAGACTTAGTTGATTTAGCAGTTTTCCTCCTACGCTTGGCTTTTGGGCCACTCTCCCCCTCTGAATCACAAAACTGGTCACCACCCTCTGTGCTGGTTGGACTGGGCTCAGTCTCCCCTCCTGGTGTAGCCCCTACGCAGTCTAGGCTGTCACCCACATTTTGAAATAGCTCCGCGGAACAAACATGGTCCCTCGATGCTGCAGTTGAGCTTGTTACTAATGATGCACTCTGCGTTGGTAGCAGCTCGCAGGAGCTTTGGTCAATAGAAATATGAGGGGTCTCTTCGGTTGTGAGGGAAAGGCGACGTTCCACCAACCATATTTCATTGGGAACCATGTCCACAGCCCGGGTTAAGTAATTTTCAATAGTTGAGCAGGTGCGGGGGGAGGTATCGTGCTGGAAGCGCTTGAGGCACCCTTTCTCTTGCCCAAACTACCAGCCTGCTTGGACCAATAAAAACAGGAAAAAACAGGCAAGCATAGTCTAAACCAGACGAGCACGGCTAGCTACAACTCTGAAGGCATAAAAATGAGGAAGGAATATCTGGGAATAAAAAACAGTACCTTGTACCATGATGGGTGCTTACTCAAGACAATAGAGTTTTACAACAGGCCTTAGGGGGGTGGCCCAGCCCAGCCTCTTCCGAGCTTTGACAGGCGCAGATAGGCCCGCCCTTGGCCCGGGCACACCCACGCGCGTCCCGCGCTGCAGGAGTGTTGGGCCCCTTTAGTGCGCCTCCTGGAGCAGCAGTAACTCGTTGGCGGCACCCGCGCTGCAAAGAGATGCCGGGAAATGGAGTCCGGTGCCGGAGCCTCAGGAGCCTCTAGCTCGTCGCGTTCCACGCTGAAGGAGTGTTGGGCCTCTTTAGTGCGCCTCCTGGCATGGCAGGAACTCGTCGGCAGCACCCGCGCCACAAAGGGATGCCGGGAAATGAGTCCGGTACCCAGAGCCTCAGGAGCCTCTAGCTCGTCGCGTCCACTCAGCCTGGCAGTATTTTTTAAATGTTTCCAAACATATTGAGTGTGTCGTAAATTCCAAACATTGGAAGTGTTTTTTTTTTTAAATGCCAAATTCAACAGATTTGGCTTGCATTCTATTTTAAAAATCAAGGGGCATATTTACAAGCCCCTTGCGCCTCCTTGCGCCACCATTGCGCCACTTTTTTGTTGCAACAGCAGCGCAAACAATGCGGCCAATTTACAACGTGACGCATCTAGGGAGATGCATCACGTTGTAAAGCCCTGAGTCACATTATACCTGTGTCAGGTATAATGTATGCAGGGTTCCCATGCAGGAAAGCCTCGCAAAAGTGATGCAGTGAAATCTACATGATTTCACTGCGCCACTTCTAGGACACCACTGCTTCAAAACTTTACGCCTGCTTGAAGCAGGCGTAAGGAGTGACACAGTACAATAAGTATAGGCCTCAATATGCATTGCTGGAGTTGCGTCGTGCTTCTGACACGACTCCAGTAATGCGTGACTTTTGAATTTCTGACGCATCTGTCAATCCTTGCACCATGGTGCACCGTATTGTAAATATGGCGCATCCATGGTGGGGCAAGGGTATCACAGGTTGGCGCTGGGAAAGTAACGCATCTCTACAGATGCGTCAGTTTCTTGTAAATCTGCCCCCAAGTCTATAGGTTGGGACAATGTCAAAGGCTTTGGGCACACATATGGTCTGCAGAAGAATTGACGGTCACACACAACGGATGCTTGGGGGCTAGGGCATCACACTGAAGGGATGCAGGATGGGCCAATATGCATGCAATGAGACAGAATGGGCAGGGCAGAGTGCAACGTGGGAGTTACAGCGGAGAAAATGAGCTCACAGGAATGCAGCCCAGGAATGGATTGCCACCAATCGGGGGTGGCAGGAGCACCAAGACTCGCTTCAGTGAACTGGGGATGCATAGAGAAGATGTAGGTAACACAAGAGGTCTGTATTGGGTGGTAGGCACATAGAGGGGATGCAGCTGCAAAGGTCAGTTTGTGCTTTTTAGACATAAATTAGAATGGGAGTGTTCAGCATTTTTCAATAGAGAGGCTGCATTCCACTGAAATTGGACTGGCATCTCTAGTGGCAAAATTCCCAATCTAGTTACTTTGAGTACCTATCTATCTATCCATCTATCTATCTATCTATCTATCTATCTACATCTGCATCGTATTTTAACGTATCTGTGTATCCATGTATCTGCACACACATATACATTTACATATATAAAGAATATATAAAGTTTTATACATATATGAAGAATATATATTTATATATATATACATATATATATATATGTATATATATATATATATATATATATATATATGTAACAGATATATATGTTGCTCTCAAATCTAAATCTCAATAATGCATCCATAATATGTAGTGTTTTACCTCTAAAAAGATTACAAAATGTCTCAAATAAAATGCATATTCCCACTTAGTCTAGTGGAAAATCTTTTATTAATGGTTTAATTTCTTTTATTCCCTCAACCGGATTTAAAGGTCCAATTACATTAAAAACATGCTTGGACCACTGCTTTGTTGCCTTTCAGCGCTTAATCTTTAGCGAAAGCCCCATCACTTATCTAAAACGGAAGAAGAGCAAGGTAACGAGAAAGAGCAATGAGTTGCAGCAGAACACATCAGTCAAAGTTCCCGAAAAGCATCTTTTCCTTGGGGAAAAAAAAATATCGGAATCAGTGATATTTTATAGAATCATTTATTGCACATTAACTGCGTTCCGGTGATGCATCTCTATTCTATGGTGCTTGCTTCAGAAGCCATGACTTAAGCCAGCGTACATTGACCACTAATTAATAAACAATGCATACGATTACTTCTACAGCAAGAATTTAAGTACCCAGACTGAATGAATGTGAAATCTGGAATTAAAGAGAGCGAGTTTCACTATATTTAAGGTAAAAAGTTGTCATTTTTTTCTAAATATATTCAGAAAATGTGATTATGCAACCAATGCTTCCTGGAACCAATCACCACTTGCCACAAATCTTTCTATTTTTGCACATGTTGTTACTGTTTCCCTACATATTCGCTGTTAAGTGTTTTCCATATTCAACCCGATATTCCTTTTACTTCCCTGCACCTCCTTCCTAGCCGGGAAAAGAAAGGTACGCTTTCATGAGATTCTCATGTCATTCTGTATTTACTTTGGAAGTAAATATAAATGTAATTTTTAAAATTCCACACTTAGGGCCTAGTTTGGCGGTCTGGCGGCAGGACCGCCCTGCTGCCGCCCACAAAGCCATCGTTCGAACCGCCTGCCAGATTACGAGTTTTCTTGTGTCTGGGGGGCAGTTCTTTGACGTTCCCAGGGCGGTTCCTATGAAATGGGGTACATGCACACAGGGGGGTACACCATGTGCCCACCTGCATGCATCACAAGGCCTTGAGGCAACAGAGGGCCCTGTAGGGCCCACTTTGTTTCCTCTCTGCCACGATTTTCCAGGAGGAGGAACCACCATGAAAACCATGGTAGATAGAAAACTCGTAATATGCTTTGCGGGACCATGGCGGACCGGCCAAGCATATTGCGGCCTCAAGACCACCATGCCACTGCTAGGGATCACGGTTGCAGTGGTCCCATGGTGGTCTGACCACCAGAGCCATAATAGGGCGGTCAGAAGCCCACCACCGCCTCTCCCCTGCGAGTCTGGTGGTCCGCAGACCACCAGACTTGTAATCCGCCCCTTAGAGTTTCTGTCTTTTAGTCTTATTTGTGTTCAGAAATGATCACTATATACTATTAGGTCTGATTTTGAATATAATGATCAAAATAGGAAGCAAAGAATAAGGTGGTAAGTCCTCTGTGATTGGGTTGCAGGGCAACACTGACTGACATGCGCTTTATTTGTGATTTCCTTGACTAAAAACATAAGATCTAGCTAAGAATGTTCATGAATATTTATGAAAACCTAATGCTGATGTTCATGCCTGCTGGCCCCTGTTTTAACATATTTGGAGCAGGTCCCGCTTAACTACACACAACATATTTCTGACAAAACATATCCGGGCTAAACTTTCATAATTCTTCCCACATGTTCGGGATTTTAAAGATACTCAGGGTTTGTGGTTTCCCTTGGAGGGACAGAAAAAATAGCCAAAATATACAGGAATTTTCATTTCGGTAAATAATTGGGATAAAAAGTGCTTTACTAGAAAACTTAATTTGGTCAAAATTTCCAGGGCCCGATTCACAAAAGTAATCTGAGACAAAATCCTAACTTTATGACTTTCGGTATTCACAAAGGCATTTAGGAGTAGTAAAGTTAGGATTCCTAACTTTACTACTTCTAACGGAGACAAAATCTTAACTTTACGACTTTCGGTATTCACAAAAGGCATTTTGGAGTAGTAAAGTTAGGATTTTGTCTCAGACTACTTTTGTGATTCGGGCCCAGGAAATATTGACCAAATATAAGGCCAATTTACAAAAGTAATATATTGTTACGTCCATCGGAATCGTTCAGTTATTAAGGTGTATTGATTGTTAAATGTTAAAAACATGCGATACCCTGAGCCATCTACTGAGCTGTAGCTTATGAAAAAATTTCATTCAGTTTTAGCCATATGGCAGGTAAAATCTAATCAATGAAAAACTGTATGAAGGAGAGATAAATCTCAGATTAGGAAAGTACCACTCTGAAGTTCGGGTTACCCATAATAGCATGTGATTCTGAATGTAATAGAAAACAAAAGTTCTAGTATTCATAATTCTCATTCATGTCTTAATTAAAGCAGTACTTTGCACGTGTGAGATTGACTATTGCACTTGACATGAAAGGCCCTCAAAACGCCATGGTAAAGTCAAGATTTTTGATTTGAAATAAATTGAATCCTATGATGGGGTACTTCCAGTCTTTTGACCTTGTGTTGGTAGGCGTCTACTGTTCCAACCCCAGACATTTTTTAAAATTATACACTAGGGTAGTCTCTGATGGTTTGGTTTGTGTGGATCCCACTACTTTATATACCAAAATGTCAAACTTTGAATGAAATCACTGAATTTTCACAAACTTCTGTTTGAGAATATTCTGGAATTTGCAGTGATCCAAAAATGTGCTCCCACTCAGCGTTTCCACACATTGCACAATCAAAAACGTTCCTGACTTGTGTGAGAGGTCTTATCACCCAGGAAAGAAAAGTTCCAAAAATGCAACTTAGAAACAACAGGATTTTTCCTTTCAATTGCATTCATTCTGGCAATGGGTGGCTGCAGTAGTTTGTAGACACCCAGGATAGCCTACCAATCCTAGGCTTCTATGAAAAATAGAAACCCCGGGTGAGTTCAAGGTGGTGTGGCTTATGTAGATTCTGCTATGGTTTTATACCTTCAAGTTTTCAGAAATTGCTTGGGTTGGTAGAGTTTAATTGACGCCAGAAGACCCTAGGTCCAAATGTTGCCGCCATCTGAAGTGGAAGAGAGAGAAGCAATTAAGTGTTTTTCGGCACAGTTTTGACTGTTGCAAGGCAGGTCAGGTAGGACAGCATGCTGGGATTCATCCGAGATGCCCCACACTGGATTTCCCTGGGTCTCTAGGTTTTGAAATGCCCAGGATTGGTAGGGAACACCAGGAACCAGCCGACCTTGTGCCTGAATACCACAGTTATTCCCAAGGCAAATGAGAGTACAATGATGTATTTATTTGTAGGTTTGTTGTGTTTTTGCAATTCCTGGTTATACAATATGCTTGGATGCATGCAAGATGAGCAATCCTGGATTCTTTTAGGTATCTAGCTTTCTGAAATGCCCAGGGTTGTTAGGCTTCCCATAGAAGCAACCGATCTAGAGCTCGAGTACTGCAGCCATGACAACAGAGAAGAAACTAGGATTTTTTTTAGGCACTGGGTTTTGACATATCCGCTGGAAGAGGGGGGTAAACCCCTGTTTGCCCATGGGGCAAAAAAAGACTATCAAGGCCTTAGGACTGCGGGACAGCCCAATGCCAGGACAAGCCAGCCCCCAACCCATATTGTTTGGTTGTTTTTTTTTTACATTTTTTAGCTTGGTGTGCTTGTGGGCTTCTTAGAGGGAGTAAAACTCTAATCTGCCTTTTCGGGTGTCAAAAAGGTTGGTTTAGATCTAGGGATCCACACTAGGGTCAGATTTGTGGTAGAACTCCAATCTTCCCCCAACCCTGATTGCAGAAAGAATGTCTTGGGTCTGGGATTGCAAGCGGCAGCCAAATGTATGCTGGGGTGGCTCCCACCCCATACATAGAAAAAAATGAATCAAGTAATCCCTGGTGTCTGATGGTGCTCTCTGTCCCCTGTGTATATAGATAAACTCGCCAATGTTCCTTCTTTTTGGGTGTGGGAAAATGTATTTTCTAAAAGTCTAAAAGATAGATAGATAGATAGATATGTAGATAGATAGATAGATAGATAGATAGATAGTTAGATAGATAGGTAGTTAGGTAGATAGATAGATAGATAGATAGATAGATAGATAGATAGATAGATAGATAGATAGATAGATAGATGGATGGATGGGTGGGTGGGTGGGTGGGGTGGGTGGGTGGATGGATGGATGGATGGATGGATGGATGGATGGATGGATAGATAGAAGGTAGGTGGGTAGGTAGGTAGGTAGATAGACAGGCAGACAGACAGACAGACAGTCAGGCAGGCTGACATACAGACAGATATACAATGATGATTGGAGAAATCACAAAACATCCCACAGATATATCATTAGTTACAACACATCTCAGGTTTCACAATGATCCATCCAAAAGGAGAAAATATAAAGGAGGTTCAAAATGAACATGTCTAGTTTTCACTCCTATAAGAAACATTGCTTTCTATTACAGAAAAAAACCTTTGAACAGAATTTTACCAAACATGGCACCCAACTACAATTTCACTCGTGGATATAAACTTGCTGGGTTTGGCCTAAATTAATTGCGTCATTTTTGAGAAACTAGCATTGGGAAGGAGTTGGATGGGATTTTTACACATAAACATATAGATATTATGACTGTCAATTTGCAAACAGGTTGAAAACCCCAGCCAATTCTAATATGGCCACCATTACCGGACATGAGCCTTGGTTCCTGTGTCCTAAAATAAAATAATCTCTAAGGGGGGTGTATGAGAGAATTCCCTGAAACTTAGGCCCATGTCATTGAGGTAGAAAGGGAACCCTCTCAGCCTCAAGATTTTAAAAATAGCAGGTTATTTTTTTGTGATGTTTGTGACCCTGGGGTTTGCAGTCTGTGCATTACCTCTAGGGATCTTGAACCCTTGAATGGTGTTTGAGAAACCCAGGGCTGAGTTCACTATCCCCAGACAATTTCTCAGGATAACAAACAAAGTGTTTGCCATACATTAAGGGCTTCCATAGCCGGGGATGACCATTCCCCTTAGTCAATAATTGTAATAAATATTAGATATCTTAAACCTATCTTTAAGCTACAAAATCAAGTTTTCTAATAGGAATGACTGTTTTGAAGCTAGAAATAAGCCTCTCTCCCTTTGCACTCTATTAGGGGCTAAGTTACGACCACCCACTCCCGACACATTCATTCACAAATAAAAATGGTTTCTCAAACCGAATAATAAGTCAGATGTTGGAATAAAACGCAAGAATCCCATAAACCAATAAAATCTTTTGAAAATTCAAATTTGATTGACAGAATCGCAAATAAGCAGTCAAACTTAGAACCACAAAAATATCTTTATTTTTAAAATTATTTCACCCTGTGTATTTGGCTTTTATTTTGCAAAAACATCAAACAATTTTTCACCGATCTACATGAAGATCATCAATGGCCCACTTGACTTTACCTCATCCACGTTTCATGAAAGTCTGCTAGTTACTGCTATGGGTGTGACAGTTATTTCTGAATCTGAATTGACACGTTCCTGGCTGTCCATCTGCTTCTTCACTTTTTATACACCTGTAACTTCTGTCTCCCTAGGCAGAGCTTAAAGAAGCTCACTAGAATCTAGCAAATGTCACTGAATCTAAGGGCCTGATTACGATGTCGGTCAGAAAGCCTTCGACGGTGGTCGGAGTTTAAACCTGCGGGGGGATTCAGACATGGTTCTGATGGGCCGAAGCAGCCTGTCGGTCTCAGAAAGTCTGCATAACCCTTTAATGATGGCGGCTCCGCTGTCGGGATTATGATTTTGGTTTTTGACAGCCATTCCATGTTGGCCTTTCCGACATGGAAAGGCTGTCAAAAAGCGACATTTGGGGCCCCTAGCAGGGCCCCCTTCCCACCTGGCCTTCTGCGTTTGGGCCTGGGGTGAACCTATGGTGCCCCCCACAAGGTCCTAGGATGTTTCAAACCATCAATTTTTCCATGGAAGATTGTGCTGCAGGCCTTTTCCGCCCGCCACACAAGCCTCCATTGTAAAATGGATGCATGCGACTGCCCTATGGGCGGTCGCATCATAATAGTGTGGTCAGTACCGCCGACCTAAGGTCGGGCGGTTCCTTTCTGCAACGGTGTCATCCGCCTGACATCGTAATAAGGCCCTAAGTTGGAAAGGTTGCTGCAATTCGCTCAAAGGTGCAAAATCTATTCAAGTTTCAAAAATGCATTTCCAATGGATATTGTGATGTAATCATAAATTATAAAATACGTATTGTGTCATTCCTAGATGCATGTACATTGACAAAACAGTTAGACAAAATGAATTGCTTATGATTTGCATATTCAGTTTGTCTAAATCACTTTAAACAAAATACTTGAGGGAAATAAAAAATTATGGGAATTGTAGCATTGTAGCATGATATGTCTTATCATGTATATATATATTCACTGAAACCACTGAAAAACCATAGGTTTCAGGGACATTATAGTTAGAAATTAGCATTTATAAAACCTTAGAAATTCACTGAAAAAAACACAGGTTTCAGGGACGTTATAGTTAGTTGGACATTTCACTCGTACTAAACCAGAGAAATTCGGCCGTTATAGTCAGTAGAGCTAACTATAACTCGCGCCCCCGCAATGCACTGCTGATGATGTCACATATTACATCAGTCATGACATGGTCAGTGACATCACTGATGACATAACTGATGACATCTCAAATGACATCACTGATGACATCATCCAGAGATTGCGTGATATTTTAAAGTTTAAGAATGTTAATTATAGATACGCAAAAGTGTATTGAAGAATGAGTGGGTGTATGAGTGTCTGAATGGATGATTTAGTGGGTGCTTGACTGACTGTTTAAGTGAGAGATTAAACGTGTCTTAGTGAATGCATGGGTGAATGACTACTCTGTGTGAATGTCTGTATCAGTCTGTCAGTTGATGTGTAAGTGGCTGCATGGGTTGGTGAGTAGCTACATGAGTGACTATATGGATTAATGATTAATTGTCTGATTACTTGTATGGGTGCCTGAGTGTCTGTGTGGGTGGGTGGGGGGGGTGTGACTCCCTCCATGGATGAGTGAGTGGGTGATTCAATGGGTGTATGGGTTCATGAGTGTGTCTGCGAGGGGCTGTATGGGTGAGTGAGTGTGCGCATGGCTGTGTTGGTGAGTGAATGGATGTCCCAGTGGTATATGTGTGAGTAACTACATATGTGAAAGGCAGTATATTTGAATGTTGGAGTATATAAGTGATTATATGTGAGAGTGAGTGATTGTGAGAGTAGCTGTATGGATGAGTGTCTGCTTGTGTCAGTGATTATATAAGAAAATAAGTATGTGTTAGTATCTGTATTAATACGTGAGGTGGTGTGTGTATAACTGTATTGGTGAGTAAATGGCAGTGTGATTGAGTCTTTGGGTGACTGACTAGGTGTGTGAGTATCTCTGTGGATGAGTGACAGTATGTGAGTGTCAGTATGGGTGCATGAGTGCATATATCACAGGCTGTATTGATGAGTGACTGCGTGTATGAGTGACTTTATTGGTGAATGAGTGGATGTGTGTAGACCTATGAATCAGTGAGTGGGTATGTACTAACTGGTATTGGTGTGTCTATGGTTTCGAGAATGGTAGTCTGTATTTACAGTGGTTGTATGAAAGGTTATATTAGGGTGTGAGGAGGTGCGTCGGATATTAAGTGGATGATGTCATCAGTGATGTCATCAGTGATGTCAAAGTCAAAGACAGCTTTATTCGATTGCTATTTCATACAATCATAAAAGCACATATATAAAACTTACATATTAATTAAAACAAGTATTATAAAGTGAATATCCTATACATAAATCACTATTCAGTTGATTGTTCATACAATAACAAATCTCTAAAAACAAAGACATTATTACATGAAATAGCAGTAAGAGCTTAATTCATAAAATGTTATCAATTCATCAGTAATACAATATGCCCTTTGCGTCTATATGACCTCTAAACTTCAATTACCATACTTTTCCTGAGGTTGACTATTTGCTTTAAGAACATGGCTATCTTCCAGGTACTAAGTGCGTTATCCAAAAATTGCAATGCAATGAACGCTGGGCGGCACTGTCTAATCCCTAAACTCTTTAGGATTGGAACAATCCACACGTTCCTCAATTCTCTATAAAATTTACAAAAGAAAAACACGTGTATGGTGGATTGAGCTGAATGTGTGTCACAAGGACACAGTTGCAATTCTCGGGCCCAGTCATTCATTATCGGAAGACTAACAATTCTGTGAAAGATCCCTAGCCTAAATCTTGTCAGTAAAAACTGATCGTAGCCCCCAGGGACAACTGTTAAATATGGTTGAATGTTAAAAGTAGTTAAAATTAACTGATTCTGCTGTACGCTAAGCTTTAAAATCTCAGTTGATAATCTTATCGTGTCCAAAAGTTGGAGACCCTCTTTTTTAAAATCCTTTCTCCTAACCATATGTAAGGTGCTTGGGTCGGTGAAGTATTCAGAGTGTCCGAGGTCCTCCATGAAGTTACGGACATACCTTACCCAAGGAATCTTTAAGGCCCCTTCCAATTTCAGACTATCCATCAAGATTTCTCTGGTTAGCTGGGTCTCTGTTTTTGTCCATACTCTATGCCACAAGAGGATGGGCTCTAATTTTATGAGGTCTGAAACGTGTGGCAGGCCCAATTCCGCATGACAATCATACGAGGATGTAGTGGTCGGGACTGACAAGATGTATCTCAGAAATGTATTTTCTACTGTTTGCAACAAATACGTATCAGCAAAGCCCCAAACACCTGCTCCATACATAGCTGTGGAGACGCTTTTGGCTTTATATATCTTAATAAGCTCCACAGGGGGTCGACTGCCCAATTTTCTTGAAAAATTTACAAGGGCAGTAGTAGTCTTTAAAAATGCTAGTTTTTTTGCTGATATGGCTTGAGTCCATAAATCTTTTCGATCAAAGAGTATTCCCAGATATGAGAATCTCTTATTTGGCTCTATCTTTTGTCCGTCCACAAACATGTCCTTACATCTATGGCTTCCATAACCACACCTCATTATGAAGGTCTTTGATGTATTAACCCTAAGGCCAAGACCCTTCATAAAATTAGAGAAGTTATCTAACCCCCTCTGCAAACCTCCTTGCGTGCGTGACTTTAAAACCGCGTCATCCGCATAAAAGAGAGCGGGTATGGGACGTCCAGTTATTTGAGGAAAGTCATTACTAGCCTTAATCAGCGCCTCTTCCAGGCCATTGATATAGAGATTAAAAAGAAAGGGGGCCAGAACACATCCTTGTCTGACCCCCCTCTTTATAGGAAATGGGACGGTACGTTCACCACTCAAATTAAATCGTACTCGCCCCTGGGCATTGTTATATAGGTGCTTAAGAAAAAGAATTATTTGAGCTTCCACCCCCAACACCTCAAGAATCTCCCAGAGCTTCTCATGCTGCACACAGTCAAATGCAGCGGTGAGGTCCACAAAAGCTAAAAAGAGCCTACCCCCTTTCACCCGCGTATATTTCCCTACAAGGATGGCTAAGTTTAAGCTCTGCTCAGTTGTCCCCAGGCCCTCCCGGAAACCATATTGGATATCAGAGAGAACTTTGTTATCCTCAGCTCAAACGTGAAGTCGTTCTAAAATTATTCAACCCACAACTTTAATCAAAGAGTCCAATAATGAGATGGGCCTGTAGCACCCAGGGTCCTGACGAGTCCCTTTTTTAAAAATTGGTACAATAGTGGACTCAGCCCAAGTTTCCAAAAAGGGAGCAGAACAACTGGGGTTAATTACTTGAGTAATAAGTGGGCCCCATAAAGACAGATTTGCCTTAAACAGATCAACCGGCACCCCGTCTGGACCGGGTGCTTTGCCACCCAGGCTTGCCGAGATCGCCCGGTTAACTTCATCCAGTGTAAACTGGAGATTACAATATTGGGGGAAAGAGTCCACAGAGATTTTCTCATGGCTAGTCTCAGAATTATCCCCGGGATCATATACCTTCGCGAAGTGGTCAACCCAGAGGTTCTCACTTATAGCAATTTCCATTGTCGGGCCACCTCCTGGGTTCAAGAAGGGTACTTTAACAGCCTTCCAAAACGCCGAGCTGTCTCCCATTAATGCGGCCTTATGCAGGGATTCCCAGGCGTCGTTTCGCAAAGCGATTTTTCTTTTCTTAAGCGCTAATCTATAATCAGCTCTTGCCTGTCTCACACCATTTGGATTTCTAGGAGTCTCATGTAATACCTTTTTTAGCTTGGTATAGGCTTGAGTGCAGTGTGAATCAAACCATCCCTGAGTTTTCCTTTTTTTAATACTCTGAACAAATAATGCCTCCTTCACAGCTTGGGAGATAATTCGAAATGAGGTCAAGATATTGACCGGGGAAGCTGAGTCACTTAGGCAAATCTCAAAATGCCGATTTACAATTCCCAAGTACTTTTTTTGTAATCAAGAGAGGATCCACCAGTGACCAACGCAAGGTATATCCATTTGTTTTATCCAATACAATGTTAGCTAAGGCCTGGTCAAACTTATCATGCCTAGCAGGTTTACTTTTCGATAATGAAATAGAAAAACATAATGGAAAGTGGTCGCTTAGTGAATTGTCACCAACAGTGAAAGAGCGAAGTCTAGAAGTATGGCTATTTGACAAAAATACATAGTCTATGGTACTATATAGACCTCTTCCATTGAAGGTGTAGCCCATAGGAGTAGAACAATCGCATGACTCGTTCGCAAAACCTAAGTCAAGACCATAGACCATTTCATTATACAAGTCCCCCAGGGCAGAGTGACAAAAATGGGTATTACCAGTCCCCTCTTCATATGTAAAACCACACTGTTTCCCCTCCACATTTGGACACAACGAACAATTAAAATCTCCTCCCACAATGACCATCGTATCTTTAGAACTTTTACTGCATACAGTTTTCAATTCATTAATCAATTTTGTTACTACCAGTCCCACTTTTTCAAAGGGAATATTATTATAAAAATTTGCCATTAAGATACGTTGCCTTCTATCGAGATCAATTACAATTAGCTGGTAGTAGATCTCCTCCAGGTACATCACTATCTTTTTACATTTAGCGTATTTGAAATATAGGTACAAAGCCCTCCCTTTGCCCTTCCACTTAATCCCTCAACTGCTGAAGTATGGAATGTAAGTCCGTTTTTATATAGTGCAGCTACTCACCCTTACGGGTCTCAAGGCGCTGGGGGCCGGAGTGGAAATTAAGTGAGCTATTGCCCAGAGTCACATGGTGCTGAGCTGAGCTGCTGCCGGAGCCAGGGATCACACTGTGAACCCTGTGCTCCGAAGTCAGCTGCCCTGGCCGCTGCACCACACACAAATAATGGTATTGTCTTGTACCCATTAATGTGAATTGCCTCTTTAGTCCATGTTTCCTGGCGGCATAGTACGTCATAAGCTTTTATAAAATCACACCAGATAGAATTACTTATCTTTGAACGCAAACCTGCGATGTTCCACAATACAAAGTTATAAATGGCTTCGTCCCTCCTACCAGGTGGGATAGTTGACGCTTCTGTGGTTGATGCTAAACCACCTACATTAGTGAGTACCTCAAAAGGAGTTCAGAGTTTAAAGACCTCCTGAATCTCACCTGGAGACATATTACTACCACCACTGCAGTCCTCCCCTTGCCCTCTTTGATCCTGGGTAGCTAATTGGGTACCTATGGCTAGTTGAAAATTATCAGGGATTGGTTCGTCTCTATGGGATCTAGGATCTCGTAGTCTCTCTGGATCAAACTCGAGTTTCGGGAAAGAGTCTCCTGAATAAGTCACACAATTGCCCAGTCAATCCACACCTTCAAGTGAGTTGAAAATTTCATAGCGATTGCTACATGTAATCACATCGCTATACTGCCTAATCCCTGAAGAAATTTGCCCCCCCCTCGCTTGCCACAGATCTCTAAGTGGAAGCGCATCTCTATACTGCATAGTCTCTGGACATATTTGCCCACCCCCTCGAATGACCAAGATCTCTGGGGGGTTGATAAAAATATCCCAGCGGGAGGATAATTATCTCCTGCGCCGTAATGTAACTATTTCCGGCCCTCTCCAGGATTAGTTGCACAAGGCTTGGCGACTTAAAGGTTAGGACCACACAATCACCAGGTAGGGACTTGGATGAATTGCCAACCCACCCCACTCTCCGGACCATTTTAAACTCCGAAAAGAGCCTGTCTTTAATCCCAGTCCTCGAGCTCACTAAATGTAAGCATTTGTTCCGCAAAGTTGACCAGTGTTCAAAGACATTGGGTAATAAAAGTGGAACATTTGCCAGGACAACTACATAGGGAGTTGCTTCTGGGGGAAGATGCAAATTCAAATTTGGGTTGATAACAGCCCCCTCACTAATTCTCTGAGAGATCTGTGTTGTAGGATGTCTCAAACGTTCACCCAATTTATGCCTCCCGTTAGCAGTTGAAGGCCCAGTTACTCCAGTTACAGATTTGGAAGCTGTTAATCTATGCTGATGTCCTGGTTGGGATGACGTGGAAGATGTTACTCTTTGCTGTGGGGAATTAATCCTAACTGGGTCTATAACTCTGGTGTCCGATGTAGTAGGACAGTGACCATTGTTAAACTCCATATTAATTATAGGAGCCCCACTCTCATTCCTAATTTCATTCATAGATACTGTAACAGTACCCCTACCTGGGCATACGTCCAACTGGGGTATGGAGATGTTAATGATAGACTCCTCTAGCTTAACAAGTCTGTCTTCAATTTGGGATAATTTATGGGATAAAGGATCCAGCAGGGCTACAACCATTGACTCTAACCTTTTCCATTGTTCCTCCTCCTTGTCATGTCCTGAAAAGATCCCATTTACTGTAGTCACAGTCGCTACGCTATGTCCCTGCCTACACACATTTTCAGTGGCGTTAACTTTTCTCCTGGTTACCATTGGTGACTGTTGCTTGTTTCTCAATGTACCCCGGCCCTTCCTTTTCTTAGGCGGCGGTTCATAGCTATTACCTTGGCATATTTTTGCCTTCTGGACCCTAGTAGTAACATTTGGCCCACTTAACCTTCTTTGCGGCTCCGTGGACGTATTTATTTCAAGATCCACTCCTATAGCCTGTGACTGATTGCTTTGGGGGAGTATAACTTCAACATCGACCTGCTGATTATGAGGCCCTACCTGTACACTGGAAATCTGGGGGTACTGTGGTTCCAGCGACAACCTACGCTCTGTGAGCTCTATCTTGTGTATTAGTGCAGACTCTGCCCTCAACAAGAAGGCATCTAATGTCCCCACTACCCCTACACCAGATTTACATTTACTCATTTTAACTGGCCCTCTTAATTTAAGATCTTAAGTAACCCTGGGTGTAGGACTACGCTACGCTCGCATAGTTTGCGTAGTTTGCGCTACTACGCACTACGAGAATTGCACGTAGCACAGTGCAAAAATGCGTAGCGGGCATTTTTTGCTTGCTCGCGGTCCTCAACGTCAAGTTGGTGACCGCGAGCGAGCAAAATGACATCCCGGCGAGACTTTTTCCTCGTTCGCAATCAGCAACATCAAGTTGCCGATCGCGAGCGTGGAAAATAAACCTCCCGGCGAGATTCTCAACGCGGGGAGGTCAGGTTTCTCATAGCAAGTGGTCTCGTATGCTCGCGACCGCTCGCGATGAGAAACTACCAGTCCACGTTGAGAAAACTGCCGCTCGAGTACAAATCTACTCGAGCAGCAGAAAACGACAGCTTGCACTGTGCAAGATGCCATTTGCAATGATTGCACAGTGCGGACAAGCATCCGGCACTGTGCAATCAGTGCGAACAGCATTTTCCCTACCGCACTACGCAGTTCACGTAGCTACGCGTAGCTTGCGTAGTGCGAAGTACACTTCGCGTAGCATGGCGTAGCGCCACTACGCAAACTACGCCCAGGGTTAATCTTAAGTGACCACACAATACCTTCAGCGAGTTACAATCTTCCAGTCATTTTTATAATGTTAATGATGTTAATAATGTGGCCCAGCCCGGCCTCTCCTGGCCTCGGACGGGCTCGGATGGGCCCGCCCACACGCGTCTCGCGCTGCGGGAGCCCTGGCCTCCTTTAGTGCGCCTCCTGGCGCGACTGCTGATAAGTGCGGCGTGCGCGCCACTTGCGCTGCTGGAAGGTGTAGTCCTCACCCCTTACCCCTCGTATCACCGGTAGAAGGGTTTGTAGCAGGAGTGGCGTAGGCAGCAATGAAATCCGGCTCCAGGCAGTGACGGGCGTTCTGGCAGGTAAATACACAACAGCTCCCTCTATGGTTTCGAGAATGGTAGTCTGTATTTTAGAGTGGGTGTATGAAAGGTTATATTAGGGTGTGAGGAGGTGCGTCAGATATTCAGTGGATGATGTCATCAGTTATGTCATCAGTGATGTCATTTGAGATGTCATCATTGATGCCAACAGTGATGTCACTGACCATGTCATGAGTGATGTAATATGTGACGTCATCAGCAGTGAATTGTGGGGGCGCAAGTTATAGTTAGTTCAACTAACTATAACGGCCGAATTTCTCTGGGTTTGTACGAGTGAAATGTCCAACTAACTATAACGTCCCTGAAACCTGTGGTTTTTTCAGTGAATTTCTAAGGTTTTTTAAATGCTAATTTCTAACTATAACGTCCCTGAAACCTATGGTTTTTTCAGTGAATTTCAAAGGTTTTTTAAATGCTAATTCCTAACTATAACGTACCTAAAACCTCTGTTTTTTTCAGTGAATTTCTAAGGTTTTTTAAATGCGAATTACAAAATATGCCTACATAGGTAAGACATTTGCAGAAAGATGAAGAAAGGCACAGAAAGAAGCAAGAGAAGTGCAGGAAGAGGCAACAAAATTCCAGAAAGAGGACGAAAGGTGCAGAAAGAAGCAAGAGAAGTGCAGAAAGAAGCAACCGAGGTGCAGAAAGAGGCCTACTTTGACTGTACCTTACAACAGACTCATACAAAGTAGCCTAATCACTAATCCTTCTCCCAAGATGTCTTAAGCCTCACTTTTCTCTTGAAGGTTCACTATTAATCGACTGCTCAGAATGTTAGGCCTACCTACCAAATATAAAACAGCAATCCTAAGCATATCACTGTTGTAAGTCTGACCAAGTTTGTGAAGGTATGCATGCGTGTCTCTGCTTTTACCGAGTGACATGTTACATAAAAATAAACATAGAAATACTTGAATACCTGTGTTTCAAACAGCATGCTCTGTAAATATGTGTAAAAAAGGTGTATGTATTTCTTTCTGCTCATAATACAGGGCACATGGGTATTCAATAGTATATTTGAGGGGCTCTAAAACACCGATATACATAAGACATGTCTGCCTGTGCAACTGAATGACAGAGCAGAACCGAGAACATTTAACCACCTGTAGAAGAAGCTACCCAATTTTTAAGCTACCATCTTCAGATTCATAACACATGTACATATACATATACAAGTAGACATATCCCTCAGTCACAAGAGCACGCAGACCTTTAAATTTGACAGCTTGCACTTCCCATTTGAGTACAGAAAGAGGCGAGAGAAGTACAGAAAGAAGCAAGAGATGTGCAGAAAGAAACAAAAGAAGTGCAGAAAGAAGTAACAGAGGTGCAGAAAGAGGCAACAGGGGTGCAGAAAGAGGGAAGAGGGGTGGAGAAAGAGGCAAAGGGCTGCAGAAAGAAGCAAGAGAGCTGCAGAAAGAAACAAAAGAAGTGCAGAAAAAAGGAACAGAGGTGCAGAAAGAGGCATAAGAGGTGCAAAAAGAGAAAAGGGTGCAGAAGGAGGTAAAAGGGGTGCAGAAAGAAGAAAGAGAGGTGCAGAAAGAAACAAAAGAAGTACAGAAAGAAGGGACAGAAGTGCAGAAAGAGACAAGAGGGGTGCAGAAAGAGGGAAGAGGGGTGCAGAAAGAGGCACAAGGGGTGCAGAAAGAAGCAAGAGAGGTGTAGAAATAAGCAACAGAAGTGCAGAAAGAAGCAACAAAGGTGTAGAAAGACGGATGAGGGGTGGAGAAAGAGGCAAGCAAAGTGCAGAAAGAGACAACAGAGATAAAAAAGGAACAGAGGTGAAGAAAGAAGCAAGAGGGGAGCAGAAAGGGGGAAAAAGGGAGCAGAAAGAGGCACAAGGGTTGCAGAAAGAAGGGACAGAGGTGCAGAAAGAAGAAAGAGTAGTGCAGAAAGAAGCAACAGAGATGCAGAAAGAGGGAGGAGGAGTGCAAAAAGAGGGAAGAGTGGTGCAGAAAGAGGCACGAGGGGTGCAGAAAGAAGCAAGAGAGGTGCAGAAAGAAGCAAGAGAAGTGCATAAAGAAGCAACAGAGATGCAGAAAGGGGGAAGTGGGGTGGAGAAAGAGGCAAGAGGGATACAGAAAGAAGCAAGAGAGTTGCAGAAAGTAACAAAAGAAATGCAGAAAGAAGGAACAGAGGTGCAGAAAGAGACAAGAGGGGAGCAGAAAGAGGGGAAAGGGGTGTAGAAAGAGGCATAAGGGTCGCAGAATGAAGCGACAGGGGTGCAGAAAGAAGCAACAGAGGTGCAGAAAGAGGGATGAGGGGTTGAGAAAGAGTCAAGAGAAGTGCAGAAAGAAGCAACAGAGATGCAAAAACGGGGAACAGGGGTGGAGAAAGTGACAAGAGGGGTGCAGAAAGAAGCAAGAGAGGTGCAGAAAGAAGCAACAGAGGTGCAGAAAAAGGCAAGAGGGGTGCAAAAAGAGGGACGAGGGGTGCAGAAAGAGGCATGAGGGGTGCAGAAAGAAGCAAGAGATGTGCAGCAAGAAACAAAAGAAGTGCAGGAAGAAGGAACAGAGGTGTAGAAAGAGGCAACGGGGTGAAGAAAGAGGAAAGAGGGGTAGAGAAAGAGTCAAGGGGCTGCAGCAAGAAGCAGGAGAGCTGCAGAAAGAAACAAAAGAAGTGCAGAAAGAAGGAACAGAGGTGCAGAAAGAGGCAAGAGGGGTGCAGAAAGAGGCATAAGGGGTGCAAAAAGAAGCGAGAGGTGCAGAAAGAAACAGAAAAAGTGCAGAAAGAAGGAACAGAGGTGCAGAAAGAGGCAAGAGGGGTACAGAAAGAAACAAAAGAAGTGCAGAAAGAAGCAACAGAGGTGCAGAATGAGGCAAGAAGGGTGCAAAAAGAAGTAAGAGGGGGGCAGAAAGAAGCATGAGGGGGCAGAAAGAGGCATGAGGGGTGCAGAAAGAAGCAAGAGATGTGCAGCAAGAAACAAAAGAAGTGCAGAAAGAAGGAACAGAGGTGCAGAAAGAGGCAACAGTGGTGAAGAAAGAGGAAAGAGGGGTGGAGAAAGAGGCATGGGGGTGCAGAAAAAAGCGAGAGAGCTGCAGAAAGAAACAAAAGAAGAGCAGAAAGAAGGAACGGAGGTACAGAAAGAGGCAAGAGGGGTGCAGAAAGAAATAAAAGAAGTGCAGAAAGAAGGAACAGAGGTGCAGAAAGAGGCAACAGAGGTGCAGAAAGAGGCCTACTTTGACTGTACCTTACAACAGACTCATACAAAGTAGCCTAATCACTAATCATTCTCCCAAGATGTCTTAAACCTCACTTTTCTCTTGAAGGTTCACTATTAATCGACTGCTCAGAATGTTAGGCCTATCTACCGAATATAAAACAGCAATCCTAAGCATATCACTGTTGTAAGTCTGACCAAGTTTGCGAAGGTATGCATGCGTGTCTCTGCTTTTACCGAGTGACATCTTACATAAAAATAAACATAGAAATACTTGAATACCCGTGTTTCAAACAGCATACTCTGTAAATATGTGTAAAAAAAGGTGTATGTATTTCTTTCTGCTCATAATACAGGGCACATGGGTATTCAATAGTATATTTGAGGGGCTCTATAACACCTATATACATAAGACATGTCTGCCTGTGCAACCGAATGACAGAGCAGAACCGAGAACATTTAACCACCTATAGAAGAAGCTACCCAATTTTTAAGCTACCATCTTCAGATTCATAACACATGTGAGAATACATATACAAGTAGGCATATACCTCAGTCACAAGAGCATGCAGACCTTTAAACTTTACAGCTTGCACGTCCCATATGAGTACAGAAAGAGGTGAGAGAAGTACAGAAAGAAGCAAGAGATGTGCAGAAAGAGGCAACAGGGGTGCAGAAAGAGGGAAGAGGGGTGGAGAAAGAGGCAAAGGGCTGCAGAAAGAAGCAAGAGAGCTGCAGAAAGAAACAAAAGAAGTGCAGAAAGAAGGAACAGAGGTGCAGAAAGAGGCAAGAGGGGTGCAAAAAGAAAAAATAGGGGTGCAGAAGGAGGTAAAAGGGGTGCAGAAAGAAGAAAGAGAGGTGCAGAAAGAAACAAAAGAAGTACAGAAAGAAGGAACAGAGGTGCAGAAAGAGGCAAGAGGGGTGCAGAAAGAGGGAAGAGGGGTGCAGAAAGAGGCACGAGGGGTGCTCAAAGAAGCAAGAGAGGTGCAGAAATAAGCAAGAGAAGTGCAGAAAGAAGCAACAGAGGTGTAGAAAGACGGATGAGGGGCAGAGAAAGAGGCAAGCGAAGTGCAGAAAGAAGCAACAGAGATAAAAAAGGGGGAAGAGGGGTGGAGAAAGAGGCAAGAGGGGTGCAGAAAGAAGCAAGAGAGGTGAAGAAAGAAACAAAAGAAGTACAAAAAGAAGCAACAAAGATGCAGAAAGGGGGAAGTGGGGTGGAGAAAGAGGCAAGAGGGATACAGAAAGAAGCAAGAGAGTTGCAGAAAGAAACAAAAGAAGTGTAGAAAGAAGGAACAGAGGTGCAGAAAGAGGCAAGAGGGGAGCAGAAAGAGGGAAAAGTGGTGTAGAAAGAGGCACAAGGGTTGGTGAAAGAAGGGACAGAGGTGCAGAAAGAAGACAGAGAAGTGCAGAAAGAAGCAACAGAGGTGCAGAAAGAGGGAGGAGGAGTGCAAAAAGAGGGAAGAGTGGTGCAGAAAGAGGCATGAGGGGTACAGAAAGAAGCAAGAGAGGTGCAGAAAGAAGCAAGAGAAGTGCATAAAGAAGCAACAGAGATGCAGAAAGGGGGAAGTGGGGTGGAGAAAGAGGCAAGAGGGATACAGAAAGAAGCAAGAGAGTTGCAGAAAGAAACAAAAGAAGTACAGAAAGAAGGAACAGAGGTGCAGAAAGAGGCAAGAGGGGAGCAGAAAGAGGGAAAAGTGGTGTAGAAAGAGGCACAAGGGTTGCAGAAAGAAGGGACAGAGGTGCATAAAGAAGACAGAGAAGTGCAGAAAGAAGCAACAGAGGTGCAGAAAGAGGGATGAGGGGTGGAGAAATAGGCAAGAGAAGTGCAGAAAGAACAACAGAGATGCAAAAATGGGGAACAGGGGTGGAGAAAGTGACAAGAGGGGTGCAGAAAGAAGCAAGCGAGGTGCAGAAAGAAGCAACAGTGGTGCAGAAAGAGGCAAGAGGGGTGCAAAAAGAGGGAAGAGGAGTGCAGAAAGAGGCACAAGGGCTGCAGAAAGAAGCAAGAGATATGTGCAGCAAGAAACAAAAGAAGTGCAGAAAGAAGGAACAGAGATATAGAAAGAGGCAACGGGGTGAAGAAAGAGGAAAGCGGGATGGAAAAAGAGGCTAGGGGCTGCAGAAAGAAGCAGGAGAGCTGCAGAAAGAAATAAAAGAAGTGCAGAAAGAAGGAACAGAGGTGCAGAAAGAGGCAAGAGGGGTGCGAAAAGAAGGAAGAGGGGGGGCAGAAAGAGGCACGAGGGGTGCAGAAACAGGCAAGAGTGGTGCAAAAAGAAAAAAGAAGGGTGCAGAAAGAGGCACATGGGGTGCAGAAAGAAGCAAGAGATGTGCAGAAAGAAACAAAACAAGTGCAGAAAGAAAAAACAGGTGCAGAAAGAGGCAAGAGGAGTGCAGAAAGAGGAAAGAGGGGTGCAGAAAGAGGCACAGGGGGTGCAGAAAGAAGCAACAGAGATGCAGAAAGGGGTAAGTGGGGTGCAGAAAGAGGGAAGAGAGGTGGAGAAAGAGGCAAGGGGGTGCAGAATGAAGCATGAGAGCTGCGGAAAGAAACAAAAGAAGTGCAGAAAGAAGGAACAGAGGTGCAGAAAGAGGCAAGAGGGGTGTAGAAAGAGGCACAAGGGGTCCAGAAAGTAGCGAGAGGTACAGAAAGAAAGAAAAGAAGTGCAGAAAGAAGGTACATAGGTGCAGAAAGATGCACAAGTAGTGCAGAAAGAAGCAAGAGGAGTGCAGAAACAAGCAACAGAGGTGCAGAAACAGGCAAGAGGAGTGCAAAAAGAGGGAAAAGGGGTACAGAAAGAGGCCCGTGGGGTGCAGAAAGAAGCAGGAGATGTGCAGAAAGAAACAAAAGAAGTGCAGAAAGAAAGAACAGAGGTGCAGAAAGAGGCAACAGGGGTGCAGAAATAGGGTGGATGGGTGGAGAAAGAGGCAAGGGGTGCAGAAAGAAGCAAGAGAGCTTCAGAAAGAAACAGAAGAAGTGCAGAAAGAAGGAACAGAGGTGCAGAAAAAGGCAAGAGGGTTGCAGAAAGAGGGAAGCGGGTTACAGAAAGAGGCAAAAGGGGTGCATAAAGAAGTGAGAGGTGCAGAAAGATAGAACAGAGTTGCAGAAAGACCTTCAAATGGATCCCCCCGACTGTAGAAAGACCGTCACCCACGCACTCATAACCAGCAGACTGGACTATGGCAACGCCCTTTACGCCGGGATCAACAGAACTCTTCTACACAAACTCCAGTCCATCCAGAACGCCGCAGCCAGACTCGTCCTCGGGACACCGTGCCACGAACACATGACCCAACACCTTCGAACCCTCCACTGGCTCCCCTTCGAGAAGAGGGACACCTTCAAACTCCTCACCCATGCCTACAAATCCCTCAACAACATCGGACCCAACTATCTCAATGAGAGAGTATCCTTCCACGTACCCAAGAGGAACCTCCGCTCCGCCGACCTTGCCCAGGCAGAGGTCCCCCGCATCCGCAGAAACAGAACTGGCGGGAGAGCTTCCTCCTTCATCGCAGCCAAGACCTGGAACGAGCTCCCTTTGAACATCAGATGCTCCCCCACCCTGCACACATTCAGGAAGGACCTCAAGACCTGGCTCTTCAACTGAGCTGGAGCCGCTCCCTCCCCCCAGCGCCTTGAGACCCTCACGGGTGAGTAGCGCGTTTTATAAACCACCTGATTGATTGATTGAGAAAGAGGCAAGAAGGGTGTGGGAAGAAGGGTGTGAAAGAGGCAAGAGGGGTGCAGAAAGAAGCAAAAGAGGTGCAGAAAGAAGCAACAGAGGTGCAGAAAGAGGGATGAGGGGTGGAGAAAGAGACAAGAGAAGTGCAGAAAGAAGCAACAGAGATGCAGAAAGGGGGAAGAGGGGTGGAGAAAGAAGCAAGTGAGGTGCAGAAAGAGGCAACAGAGGTGCAGAAAGAGGCAAAAGAGGTGCAGAAAGTAGAAGAGATTTGCAGAAAGAGGCAACAGAAGTGCAGAAAAAGAAAGGAAGGTGCAGAAAGAAACAACAGAAATGGAGTTAGAGGCAAGAGATGTGAAGAAAGAAACAAGAGTGGCTTGCACACCATCAGTACCAATTTAACACCCACATTTAGTAATAAGTAACAGATGACCATTCTAGGTTTGCAAAGGACCTTCCACTACGCTGTAACACTTGTTGCTGCATTTTTGGTAACGTTTGAGCTGTTTGAACTAGAAACAAGGCTTTTTTTGTTCAAATCTGCAGATTAGGCAGCAGATGATGGATTATGTGGTTAATGCGGAAAATTTATAATTGTGCAAAAGTCGGTGCAGCCAAACAGTCGCATAATTCCAGTGGCCCTGCTAATACCTCTGACTAGGTCCAGAAGTGCTCTTCAGTGATTCCTTCTTTTTTTGTCTCATTAAGTTCATAGTTTAGCTTCTATGGAAATGAGGAAGACTAAACCTGAGGTTACCACTCCACAACACAGACTACCATACCACATAATAACTCTCCATAACACATAATCCCACTCTACATAATTCCTATACACTAAATACCACATACTTTCTATCCACATAATTTCACTGCACAACATACCACATAATTCCACTACACACAAAGTAAATCCACTCCAAAAAACATTAGTAAAAACTTTTACATTTATAACGCCAATAGCTCTAACTCTTGCAAATGCGTGACCTATTACATTACAAATGCTTCTTTAACTGGTAGTTGCGTTTGCAGAGTGGTGGAGAAAGAGGGCTGGGCCTCCAACCAACGCTCAGGAATTCCGCTGTATAGGACTTACAGGAGGTATCAGGAAGGCTTCTTGGCCCCCAAAGTCCCTCAGGATTAAAGTGGACTTCATCCCCAAACCAGTACTGTGCCAGGAGGCGTGTTTGCAGAGTGGTGGAGAAAGAGGGGGCGTGGCCTCCAAAGACCTCTTAGCAATCTCACTGTGTGGGACTTAGTGGAGATAACAGGAGGGTTAGTTGGCCCCCAAGGACAACCTTGGGGGCCAACTACCCCTCCTATTACTTCCAGTAAGTCCCACACAGCTGCATTGCTAAGTTCTCATAGCAGGCCACGCCCCTTTCCCCACCACTCTGCAAACCCGCTCCTTGGCATGCTCTTGGATGGGGATTAAAGTCCACTTCGCTGCTGGGGGTCCTAAGGGGCCAACTAGCCTACCTGATACCTCTATTATGCCCCAGATAGTGGGATTGCTGATAGGTGGACACAGGCCATGCCCCCTTTGTCCACCACTCTGCAAACCCGCCTCCTGGCGCGCTCTTGGTTGGGGATGAAGTCCCTTTGCCTCTTGAGGGTCCCTGGGGGCCAACTAGCCCACCAGGTACCTCCAGTAAGCCCCACACAGCTGGATTGCTGAGAGTGGTCCGAGGCCACGCCCCTTTTTACACCACTCTGCAAACACACCGCCTGGTGCACTGCTGCTCAGGGGATGAAGTCCACTTCAGTCCTGAGGTCCTCAGTACACAAGAGGACCTCATCGCCCCACCTGCAGTGGGCCAAGAGGCGCGTTTGCAGAGTGGTGTAAAAAGGGGCATGGCCTTGGACCACCTCTCAGCAATCCCACTGGGTGGGGCTCACTGCAGGTACCTGGTGGGCTAGTTGGTCCCTAAGGACCCTTGAGATTCTAGGGGACTTAATCCCCCAACCCAGAACGCGCCAGGAGGCGCGTTTGCAGAGTGGTGCAGGGAGGGGGCGGGACCTCCGACGAGATGACGGCCTCTCTTTTATTTATTTTTTTAGAAAGGGGGCTGTGTGCTTCCCCTTCTCTTAGTAATTTTTGGGCCCTGGGGACCCCATCCCCCAGGGCCTGAGCCTTTTTTTAAAACATTTTTAAAAAAGTATAATGGGAAAGGGGCCATGCAGCCCCACTCCTGAGGCCATTTTTGGCCCCGGGGACACCATCCCCCGGGGCATGGCCTCATTTGTTTTTCTATTATTTTTAATACGGGAGGGGGGCCGCGTGGCCCCCCTTCCCTGGTACACTATTGGCCCCAGGGACCCCATCCCCTGGGGTCTGGCCAGACTTTATTTTTTGGGGATGAGGGCCATGTGGCCCCCCCTCCTGAGGCAAATTATGGCCCCGGGGACCCCATCCCCAGGGGCCTGGCCAACCTTGATTTTTTTTTTGGAGGGGACCGCATGGCCCCCCTCCTGTGGACAAATATGATCCCATTCCCCGGGGCCTGGCCTTACGTTGGGGACCGCTGGGCGATCCCCAATGCCCCTGCGGTTCCAGCCGGCTCCCCGCCTCCTGCAGGAGCCGGCATTGCTTTTGGACAAGGGGAGCTACTGACACGCAGCTCCCCTTGTCCAAAAGCAAACTGCTTTGCTTCGTGAAAGCGAGAGCAGGTTTCCTGCTTTCGCTTCCATGAAGCAAAGCAGAGTTTGCAATGACAGGGCGGAAGCCGTGCTCCCGCCCTGTCACTGCAAACTGCAATGTCCCAGGGTGGGCACCCCGGGACATTGCTGGAGCCAACCCTGGGGGGTGGCGGTCCCCAGGGCCATAGAGGGCTCCAGCAGGGGGGCCACGCAGCCCCCCTCCCTTTGTATGAAACGCTCTGTGGAGGTGGTGGTCCCCGGGGCCGGGGGTCCGCAACGCCCCCTTCCTAAAATTAAAAAATAATGAAACCGGCAACTCGCCGGAGGCCTTGCCCCCTCCCTGCACCACTCTGAAAACGCGCCTCCTGGCACATTCTGGGTTGGGGGATTAAGTCCCCTTGAATCCTAATGGTCCTTAGGGGCCAATTAGCCCACCAGGTACCTACAGTAAGCCACACACAGTGGGATTGCTGAGAGGTGGTCCGAGGCCACACCCCTTTTTACACCACTCTGCAAAAGCACCTCTTGGTGCACTGCTGGTGGGGGGATGAGGTCCCCTTGTGTCCTGAGGACTTCAGGACTAAAGTGGACTTCATCCCCCAAGTAGCAGTGCACCAGGAGGCACGTTTGCAGAGTGGTGTAAAAAGGGGGCGTGGTCTCGAACCACTCTCACCAATCCAGCTGTATGGGGCTTACTGGAGGTAACTAGAGGGCTAGTTGGCCCCCAGGGACCCTCAGGAGGCAAGGGGACTTCATCCCCCAACCAAGAGCATGCCAGGAGGCACGTTTGCAGAGTGGTGGACAAAGAGGGTGTGGCCTGTGTCCACCTCTCAGCAATTCCACTGTGTGGGGTTTACTGGAGGTTACAGCTAGGCTAGTTGGCCCCAAAGGACCCCCAGCAGCTAAGGGGACAGTAATCCTCATCCAAGAGCGCACCAGGGAGCGCGTTTGCAGAGTGGTGGGCAAAGGGGGCATGGCCTGCTATGAGAACTTACCAATCCTGCTGTGTGGGATGGGACTTACTGGAGGTAATAGGAGGGGTAGTTGGCCCCCAAGGATTTCCTTGGGAGCTAACTACCCCTCCTGTTACCTCCAGTAAGTCCCACACAGTGGGATTGCTAAGAGGTCTTTGGAGGCCATGCCCCTCTTTCTCCACCACTCTGCAAATGCAACTCCTGGTAAACTACTGGTTGCTGGATGAAGTCCACTTTACTCCTGAGGGACTTTGGGGGCCAAGCAGCCCTCCTGGTACCTCCTGTAAGTCCTACGCAGTGGAATTCCTGAGTGCTGGCCGGAGGCCCAGCCCCCTTTCTCCTCCTCTCTGCAAACGCGACTACTAGTTAAAGAAGCATTTGCAATGTAATAGGTTAGGGCTATTGGCTTTGTAAATGTAAAAGTTTTTTACTAATGTTTTTTTAGTGGAGTGGATGTACGCTGTGTGTAGTGGAATTATGTGGATATAAAGTATGTGGTATTAAGTGTACAGGAAATATGTAGATTGGGATTATGTGTTATGGAGAGTATTAATGTAGTATGGTAGTCTGTAATGTGGAGTGGTAACCTCAAGTTTAGTCTTCCTCATTACTATAGATGCTAAACTATAAACTCAATGAGACACAAAAAAAGAAGGAACAACTGAGGAGCACTTCTGGACCTAGTCAGAGGTATGAGCAGGGCCACTGGAATTATGCGACGGTTCGGCCGCAGCGATTTTTGCATAGCTATACATTTTCCGCATTTGCCACATAATTCATCATCTGCTGCATATTCTTGCAGATTTGAACAAACAAAACCTTGTTTCTAGCTCAAACGGCTCAAACGTTACCAAAAATGCAGCGACAAGTTTTACAGCGTGGTCGAAGGCCCTTTGAAAAGCTGGAAGGGTCATCAGTTACTTATTGCTAAATGTGGGTGTTAAATTGGTACTAATGGTGCGCAAACCACTCTTGCTTCTTTCTGCATTTCTCTTGCTTCTTTCTGCATCTTTTTATCTCTTTCTGCACTTCTCTAGCCTCTTTCTGCACATCTCTTCTGCTTTCTGCACCTCCCTTCTTTCTGCAACTCTCTTGCTTCTTTCTGCACCTCTCTTGCTTCTATCTTCTGTACCTCTCTTGCATCTTTCTGTGCCTCTGTTGCTTCTTTCTGCACCCCTCTTGCCTCTTCCTGTATCCCTCTTCCCTCTTTCTGCACCTCTCTTGCCTCTTTATGCACATCTCTTGCCTCTTTCTGGACCTCTCTTGCCTCTTTCTGGAAAAAGAAGTTGAACTGGCATCAACCAAGCTGGCCCCTCAGATCCAGCAATCAGCACCTCCTTGCCTCCATCAGAATTCGCACAACTCGTAATGGAGGAAGATCTTTTTCATTCTTAGCCCCCACTTTCTGGAATAAATTGCCACTACACCTCCGCGCTATGGCTGATTACCACCGTTTTCGTAGGGAACTAAAAACATGGTCTTTTGACAACTGACCACCCTGTTTTCCTCTATCAGCTGTTTTAGTTGGAGATGCCTGTAAGCGCCATGAGACCTTCGGGTGATATGAACGCTTTACAAATGTCCCATGATTTGATTTGATTTGATTTCTGCACTTCTCTTGCCTGTTTCACCACTTCGCTTGCTTCTTTCTGCACCTCTCTTGATTCTTTCTGTACCCCTTTTGCCTCTTTCTGCACCTCTGTTGCTTCTTATTGCACTTCTGCTGCTTCTTTCTGCACCTCTCTTGCTTCTTTCTGCACCCCACTTCCCTCTTTCTGCACTCCTCTTTCTGTACCTCTGTTGCCTGTTTCTGTACCTCTCTTGCCTCTTTCTGCACTTCTCTTGCTTCTTTCTGCACCTCTTTTGCTTCTTTCTGTACCCCAATTGCCTCTTTCTGCACCCCTCTTTACTCTTTCTGCACCCCTCTTGCTACTTTCTGCACCTCTCTTGCTTCTTTATGCTCTTCTCTTGCTTCTTTCTGTACCTCTCTTGCTTCGTTCTGCACCCACCATCCCTCTTTCTGCACCTCTCTTGCCAGTTTCTGCAACTCTCTTCCTTCTTTTTTTCCATCTTGCTGCCAATTTCTGCACTTCTCTTGCCTCTTTCTGCACATCTCTTCTGCTTTCTGAACCTCCCTTCTTTATGAAACTCTCTTGCTTCTTTCTGCACCTCTCTTGCTTCTTTCTGTACCCCTGTTGCCTCTTTCTGCACCTCTGTTGCTTCTTTTTGCACTTCTGTGGCTTCTTTCTGCACCTCTCTTGCTTCTTTCTGTACCCCACTTCCCTCTTTCTGCACTCCTCTTTCTGTACCTCCGTTGCCTGTTTCTGTACCTCTCTTGCCTCTTTCTGCACTTCTCTTGCCTCTTTCTGCACTTCTCTTGCCTCTTTCTGCACTTCTCTTGCTTCTTTCTGCACCTCTTTTGCTTCTTTCTGCACCACAATTGCCTCTTTGTGCACCCCTCTGCCCTCTTTCTGGACCTCTCTTGCCTCTTTCTGCACCCCTCTTGCTACTTTCTGCACCTCTGTTGCTTCTTTCTGCACTTCTCTTGCTTCTTTCTGTACCTCTCTTGCTTCTTTCTGCACCCTCTTCCCTCTTTCTGCACCTCTCTTGCCAGTTTCTGCAACTCCCTTGCCTCTTTCTGCAGTTCTCTTGCCTCCTTCTGCACCTGTTGCTTCTTTCTGCTCTTCTTTTGCCACTTTCTGCACCTCTCTTGCCTGATACTGCACCTCACTTGCCATTTTCTGCACCTCACTTGCTTCTTTCTGCACCCCTCTTGCCTCTTTCTGCACCCCTCTTTAATCTTTTGGAACCTCTGTTCCCTCTTTCTGCACCTCTCCTGCCTGTTTCTGCACATCTGTTACCTCTTTCTGCACTTCTCTTGCCTCTTTCTGTACCTCTGTTGCTTCTTTCTGCACTTCTCTTGCCTCTTTCTGCACCCTTCTTGCTCCTTTCTACACCTCTGTTGCTTCTTTCTGCACTTCTCTTGCTTCTTTCTGCACCTCTCTTGCTTCTTTCTGCACCCCTTTTGCCTCTTTCTGCACCCTTCTTCCCTCTTTCTGCACCTCTCTTGCCTCTTTTTGCAGTTCTCTTGCCTCCTTCTGTACCTCTGTTGCTTTTGTCTGTACTTCTCTTGCCTCTTTATGCACCCCTCTTGCCTGTTTCTGCACCTCACTTGCCTCTTTCTGCACCTCTCTTTCCTCTTTCTGCAGTTCTCTTGCCTCTTTCTGCACCTCTCTTGCCTCTTTCTGCACCTCACTTGCCTGCTTCTGCACTTCACTTGCTTCTTTCTACACTTGTGTTTATCTTTCAGCAATTCTCTTGCCTCTTTCTGTACTTCTTCTGCCTGTTTCTGCACCTCTCTTGCCTCTTTGTGCACCTCTCTTACCTCTTTCTGCACCTCACTTGCTTATTTTTGCATCCCTATTGCCTCTTTCTGCACCCCTCTTCCTTCTTTCTGTACCTCTCTTGCCTCTTTCTGTACCACTGTTCCCTCTTTCTGTACCTCTCCTGCCTGTTTCTGCACCTCTCTTGCCTCTTTCTGCATTTCTCTTGCCTTATTCTGCACCTCTGTTGCTTCTTTCTGCACTTTGTTTGCTTCTTTCTACACCTCTCTTACTTCTCTCTGCACCCTTCATGCCTCTTTCTGCACCCTTCTTTCCTCTTTGTGCAACTCTCTTGCCTCTTTCTGCACCTCTCTTGCCTCTTTCTGCACCTCTTTTGCTTCTTTCTGCACTTCTCTTGCCTCTTTCTGTACCCTTCTTGCCTCTTTTTGTACCTTTGTTGGTTCTTTCTGCACCCCTCATGCTTCTTTCTGCATCCCTCTTTCTGCACCTCTCTTGCCTCTCTATACACCTCTCTTGCCTCTTTTTGCACTTCTCTTGCCTGTTTCAGCACCTCGCTTGCTTCTTTCTGTACCTCTATTGCTTCTTTCTGTACCCCTTTTGCCTCTTTCTGCACCTCTGTTGCTTATTTTTGTACTTCTGTTGCTTCTTTCTGCACCTCTCTTGCTTCTCTCTGCACCCCACTTCCCTCTTTCTGCACTCCTCTTTCTGTACCTCTGTTGCCTGTTTCTGTACCTCTCTTGCCTCATTCTGCACTTCTCTTGCTTCTTTCTGCACATCTTTTTCTTCTTTCTGCACCCCGATTGCCTCTTTCTGCACCCCTCTTCCCTCTTTCTGGACCTCTTGTGCCTCTTTCTGCACTTCTCTTGCCTCTTTCTGCACCCCTCTTGCTTCTTTATGCGCCTCTATTGCATCTTTCTGCACTTCTCTTGCTTCTTTCTGTACCTCTTTTGCTTCTTTCTGCAACCCTCTTCCCTCTTTCTGCACCTCTCTTGCCAGTTTCTGCAACTCTCTTGCTTCTTTCTGCATCTTTCTTCCACTTTCTGCACTACTCTTGCCTCTTTCTGCACATCTCTTCTGCTCTCTGCACCTCCTTTCTTTCTGCAACTCTCATGCTTCTTTCTACTCCTCTCTTGCTTCTTTCTGTACCCCCTTTGCCTCTCTCTGCACCTCTGTTGCTTCTTTTTGCACTTCTGTTGCTTCTTTCTGCACCTCTCTTGCTTCTTTCTCCACCCCACTTCCCTCTTTCTGTACTCCTCTTTCTGTACCTCTGTTGCCTGTTTCTATCTCTCTTGCCTCTTTCTGCACTTCTCTTGCCTCTTTCTGTACTTTTCTTGCCGCTTTCTGCAACCCTCTTGCCTCTTTCTGCACCTCTGTTGCTTCTTTCTGCACTTCTCTTGCTTCTTTCTGCACGTCTTTTGCTTCTTTCTGCACCCCAATTGCCTCTTCTGCACCCGTCTTCCCTCTTTCTGGACCTCTCTTGCCTCATTTTGCACTTTTCTTGCCTCTTTCTGCACCCCTCTTGCTACTTTCTGCACCTCTGTTGCTTCTTTCTGCACTTCTCTTGCTTCTTTCTGCACCCCTTTTGCCTCTTTCTGCACCCCTTTTCCCTCTTTCAGAACATCTGTTCCCTCTTTCTGCACCTCTCCTGCCTGTTTCTGCACTTCTCTTGCCTCTTTCTGCACCCCTCTTACTACTTTCTGCACCTCTGTTGCTTCTTCCTGCACTTCTCTTGCTTCTTTCTGTACCTCTCTTGCTTCTTTCTACACCCCTCTTCCCTCTTTCTGCACCTCTCTTGCCAGTTTCTGCTACTCTCTTGCTTCTTTCTGCACCCCTCTTGCCTCTTTCTGCACCCCTCTTCCCTCTTTCTGCACCATTCTTGCTTCTTTCTGCACCTCTCTTGCTTCTTATTATACCCCTTTTGCCTCTTTCTGCACCCTTCTTACCTCTTTCTGCACCTCTCTTGCCTCTTTCTGCAGTTCTCTTGCCTCCTTTTGCTCCTCTGTTGCTTTTTTCTGTACTTCTCTTGCCTCTTTCTGCACCCCTCTCGCCTGTTTCTGCACCTCACTTGCCTCTTTCTGCACCTCTCTTTCCTCTTTCTGCAATTCTCTTGCCTCTTTCTGCACCCCTTTTGCCTCTTTCTGCACCCTTCTTACCTCTTTCTGCACCTCTCTTGCCTCTTTCTGCAGTTCTCTTGCCTCCTTTTGCTCCTCTGTTGCTTTTTTCTGTACTTCTCTTGCCTCTTTCTTCACCCCTCTCGCCTGTTTCTGCACCTCACTTGCCTCTTTCTGCACCTCTCTTTCTTCTTTCTGCAGTTCTCTTGCCTCTTTCTGCACTACTCTTGCCTGTTTCTGCACCTCTCTTGCCTCTTTCTGCACCTCTCTTACCTCTTTCTGTACCTCACTTGCTTATTTTTGCACCCCTACTGCCTCTTTCTGCACCCCTGTTCCCTCTCTATGTACCTCCCTTGCCTTTTTCTGTACCCCTGTTCCCTGTTTCTGTACTTCTCCTGCCTGTTTCTGCACATCTGTTGCCTCTTTCTGCACTTCTCTTGCCTCTTTCTGCACCCTTCTTGCTACTTTCTGCACCTCTGTTGCTTCTTTCTGCACTACTCTTGCTTCTTTCTGCACCTATCTTGCATCTTTCTGCACTCCTCTTGCCTGTTTCTGCACCTCACTTGCCTTTTTCTGCACCTCTCTTTCCTCTTTCTGCAGTTCTCTTGCCTCTTTCTGCACCTCTCTTGCCCCTTTCTGCACCTCATGTGCCTGTTTCTGCACTTCTCTTGCTTCTTTCTACACTTGTGTTGCTTCTTTCAGCAAATCTCTTGCCTCTTTCTGCACTTCTCTTGCCTGTTTCTGCACCTCTCTTGCCTCTTTCTGCACCTCTCTTACCTCTTTCTGCACCTCACTTGCTTCTTATTGCACCCCTATTGCCTCTTCCTGCATCCCTCTTCCCTCTTTCTGTACCTCTCTGGCCTCTTTCTGTACCCCTGTTCCCTATTTCTCCTGCCTGTTTCTGCACCTCTCTTGCCTCTTTCTATATTTCTCTGGCCTCTTTGTGCACCTCTGTTGCTTCTTTTTGCACTTCGTTTGCTTCTTTGTATACCTCTCCCACTTCTCTCTGCACCCCTCTTGCCTCTTTCTGTACCCTTCTTCCCTTTTTGTGCAACTCTCTTGCCTCTTTCTGCACCTCTCTTGCCTCTTTTGGCACCTCTTTTGCTTCTTTCTGCACTTATATTGCCTCTTTCTGGACCCCTTGTGCCTCTTTCTGCACCTCTGTTGGTTCTTTCTGCACTCCTCCTGCTTCTTTCTGCACCCCTCTTACCTCTTTCTGCACCACTCTTGCCTCTTTCTGCACTTCTGTTGCCTCTTTCTGCACTTCACTTGCCTCTTTCTACACCCCAGGTCCCTCTTTCTGCACTTCTATTGCCTCTTTCCGCACCCCTGTTCCCTCTTTCTGCACATCTCCTACCTGTTTCTTCACCTCTGTTGCTTCTTTCTGCACTTATCTTGCCTCTTTCTGCACCTCCGTTGCTTCTTTCTGTACTTTTCTTTCATCTTTCTGCACCTCTGTTGCCTCTTTCTGCACTCCTCTTGCCTCTTTCTGCACACCTGGTCCCTTTTTCTGCACCTCTATTGCCTCTTTCTGCATCCCGTCCCCTCTTTCTGCACCTCTCCTACCTGTTTCTGCACCTATATTGCTTCTTTCTGCACTTCCCTTGCCTCTTTCTGCACCTCTTTTACTTCTATCTGCACATCTGCTGCCTCTTTCTGCACCCCTCTTGCCTCTTTCTGCACCTCTGTTGGTTCTTTCTGCACTGCTCTTGCTTCTTTCTGCACCTCTCTTGCAAATGTCTGCACCCCTCTTGCCTCTTTTGGCACACCTCTTCCTTCTTTCTACACCTCTCTTGCCTATGTCTGCCCCCCTGTTCTCTCTTTCTGCACCTATTTTGCCTGTTTCTGCAACACTCTTGCCTCTTTCTGCAGTTCTCTTGCCTCTTTCTGCACCTCTGTTGCTTCTTTCCGCACTATTCTTGCCTCTTTCTGCACCCCTCTTGCCTCTTTTTGCACCTCCATTGGTTATTTATGCACTTCTCTTGCTTTTTTACACACCTCTCTTGCAAATTTCTGCACCCCTCTTGCCTCTTTCTGCACCCCGCTTTCCTCTTTCTGCTCCTCTCTTGCCACTTTCTGCACCTCTCTTGCCTCTGTATGCACCCCTGTTCCCTCTTTCTGCACCTCTTTGCCTGTTTCTGCAACTCTCTTGCCTCTTTCTGTAGTTCTCTTGCCTCCTTCTTCACCTCTGTTGCTTCTTTATGCACTTCTCTTGCCTCTTTCTGCATCCCTCTTGCCTCTTTCTGCACCTCTCTTACCTCTTTCTGCACCTCACTTGCTTATTTTTGCACCCCTACTGCCTCTTTCTGCACCCCTCTTCCCTCTCTATGTACCTCCCTTGCCTTTTTCTGTACCCCTGTTCCCTGTTTCTGTACTTCTCCTGCCTGTTTCTGCACATCTGTTGCCTCTTTCTGCACTTCTCTTGCCTCTTTCTGTACCTCTGTTGCTTCTTTATGCACTTCCCTTGCCTATTTCTGCACCCTTCTTGCTACTTTCTGCACCTCTGTTGCTTCTTTCTGCACTACTCTTGCTTCTTTCTGCACCTATCTTGCATCTTTCTGCACTCCTCTTGCCTGTTTCTGCACCTCACTTGCCTTTTTCTGCACCTCTCTTTCCTCTTTCTGCAGTTCTCTTGCCTCTTTCTGCACCTCTCTTGCCCCTTTCTGCACCTCATGTGCCTGTTTCTGCACTTCTCTTGCTTCTTTCTACACTTGTGTTGCTTCTTTCAGCAAATCTCTTGCCTCTTTCTGCACTTCTCTTGCCTCTTTCTGCACCTCTCTTACCTCTTTCTGCACCTCACTTGCCCTATTGCCTCTTCCTGCATCCCTCTTCCCTCTTTCTGTACCTCTCTGGCCTCTTTCTGTACCCCTGTTCCCTATTTCTCCTGCCTGTTTCTGCACCTCTCTTGCCTCTTTCTATATTTCTCTGGCCTCTTTGTGCACCTCTGTTGCTTCTTTTTGCACTTCGTTTGCTTCTTTGTATACCTCTCCCACTTCTCTCTGCACCGCTCTTGCCTCTTTCTGTACCCTTCTTCCCTTTTTGTGCAACTCTCTTGCCTCTTTCTGCACCTCTCTTGCCTCTTATGGAACCTCTTTTGCTTCTTTCTGCACTTATATTGCCTCTTTCTGGACCCCTCATGCCTCTTTCTGCACCTCTGTTGGTTCTTTCTGCACTCCTCCTGCTTCGTTCTGCACCCCTCTTACCTCTTTCTGCACCACTCTTGCCTCTTTCTGCACTTCTGTTGCCTCTTTCTGCACTTCATGTGCCTCTTTCTACACCCCTGGTCCCTCTTTCTGCACTTCTATTGCCTCTTTCCGCATCCCTGTTCCCTCTTTCTGCACCTCTCCTACCTGTTTCTGCACCTCTGTTGCTTTTTTCTGCACTTATCTTGCCTCTTTCTGCACCTCTGTTGCTTCTTTCTGTACTTTTCTTTCATCTTTCTGCACCTCTGTTGCCTCTTTCTGCACTCCTCTTGCCTCTTTCTGCACACCTGGTCCCTTTTTCTGCACCTCTATTGCCTCTTTCTGCATCCCCGTCCTCTCTTTCTGCACCTCTCCTACCTGTTTCTGCACCTCTATTGCTTCTTTCTGCACTTCCCTTGCCTCTTTCTGCACCTCTTTTACTTCTTTCTGCACATCTGCTGCCTTTTTCTGCACCCCTCTTGCCTCTTTCTGTACCTCTGTTGGTTCTTTCTGCACTGCTCTTGCTTCTTTCTGCACCTCTCTTGCAAATGTCTGCACCCCTCTTGCCTCTTTTGGCACACCTCTTCCTTCTTTCTACACCTCTCTTGCCTCTGTCTGCCCCCCTGTTCTCTCTTTCTGCACCTATTTTGCCTGTTTCTGCAACACCCTTGCCTCTTTCTGCAGTTCTTTTGCCTCTTTCTGCACCTCTGTTGCTTCTTTCCGCACTATTCTTGCCTCTTTCTGCACCCCTCTTGCCTCTTTTTGCACCTCCATTGGTTATTTATGCACTTCTCTTGCTTTTTTACACACCTCTCTTGCAAATTTCTGCACCCCTCTTGCCTCTTTCTGCACCCCGCTTTCCTCTTTCTGCTCCTCTCTTGCCACTTGCTGCACCTCTCTTGCTTCTGTATGCACCCCTGTTCCCTCTTTCTGCACCTCTTTGCCTGTTTCTGCAACTCTCTTGCCTCTTTCTGTAGTTCTCTTGCCTCCTTCTTCACCTCTGTTGCTTCTTTATGCACTTCTCTTGCCTCTTTCTGCATCCCTCTTGCCTCTTTCTGCACCTCTCTTACCTCTTTCTGCACCTCACTTGCTTATTTTTGCACCCCTACTGCCTCTTTCTGCACCCCTCTTCCCTCTCTATGTACCTCCCTTGCCTTTTTCTGTACCCCTGTTCCCTGTTTCTGTACTTCTCCTGCCTGTTTCTGCAGATCTGTTGCCTCTTTCTGCACTTCTCTTGCCTCTTTCTATACCTCTGTTGCTTCTTTCTGCACTTCTCTTGCCTCTTTCTGCACCCTTCTTGCTACTTTCTGCACCTCTGTTGCTTCTTTCTGCACTACTCTTGCTTCTTTCTGCACTCCTCTTGCCTGTTTCTGCACCTCACTTGCCTTTTTCTGCACCTCTCATTCCTCTTTCTGCAGTTCTCTTTCCTCTTTCTGCTCCTCTCTTGCCACTTTCTGCACCTCTCTTGCCTCTGTATGCACCCCTGTTCCCTCTTTCTGCACCTCTTTGCCTGTTTCTGCAACTCTCTTGCCTCTTTCTGTAGTTCTCTTGCCTCCTTCTTCACCTCTGTTGCTTCTTTATGCACTTCTCTTGCCTGTTTCTGCACCTCTCTTGCCTCTTTCTGCACCTCTCTTACCTCTTTCTGCACCTCACTTGCTTATTTTTGCACCCCTACTGCCTCTTTCTGCACCCCTCTTCCCTCTCTATGTACCTCCCTTGCCTTTTTCTGTACCCCTGTTCCCTGTTTCTGTACTTCTCCTGCCTGTTTCTGCACATCTGTTGCTTCTTTATGCACTTCCCTTGCCTCTTTCTGCACCCTTCTTGCTACTTTCTGCACCTCTGTTGCTTCTTTCTGCACTACTCTTGCTTCTTTCTGCACCTATCTTGCATCTTTCTGCACTCCTCTTGCCCGTTTCTGCACCTCACTTGCCTTTTTCTGCACCTCTCTTTCCTCTTTCTGCAGTTCTCTTGCCTCTTTCTGCACCTCTCTTGCCCCTTTCTGCACCTCATGTGCCTGTTTCTGCACTTCTCTTGCTTCTTTCTACACTTGTGTTGCTTCTTTCAGCAAATCTCTTGCCTCTTTCTGCACTTCTCTTGCCTGTTTCTGCACCTCTCTTGCCTCTTTCTGCACCTCTCTTACCTCTTTCTGCACCTCACTTGCTTCTTATTGCACCCCTATTGCCTCTTCCTGCATCCCTCTTCCCTCTTTCTGTACCTCTCTGGCCTCTTTCTGTACCCCTGTTCCCTATTTCTCCTGCCTGTTTCTGCACCTCTCTTGCCTCTTTCTATATTTCTCTGGCCTCTTTGTGCACCTCTGTTGCTTCTTTTTGCACTTCGTTTGCTTCTTTGTATACCTCTCCCACTTCTCTCTGCACCCCTCTTGCCTCTTTCTGTACCCTTCTTCCCTTTTTGTGCAACTCTCTTGCCTCTTTCTGCACCTCTCTTGCCTCTTTTGGCACCTCTTTTGCTTCTTTCTGCACTTATATTGCCTCTTTCTGGACCCCTCGTGCCTCTTTCTGCACCTCTGTTGGTTCTTTCTGCACTCCTCCTGCTTCTTTCTGCATCCCTCTTACCTCTTTCTGCACCACTCTTGCCTCTTTCTGCACTTCTGTTGCCTCTTTCTGCACTTCACTTGCCTCTTTCTACACCCCTGGTCCCTCTTTCTGCACTTCTATTGCCTCTTTCCGCATCCCTATTCCCTCTTTCTGCACCTCTACTACCTGTTTCTGCACCTCTGTTGCTTCTTTCTGCACTTATCTTGCCTCTTTCTGCACCTCCGTTGCTTCTTTCTGTACTTTTCTTTCATCTTTCTGCACCTCTGTTGCCTCTTTCTGCACTCCTCTTGCCTCTTTCTGCACACCTGGTCCCTTTTTCTGCACCTCTATTGCCTCTTTCTGCATCCCCGTCCCCTCTTTCTGCACCTATCCTACCTGTTTCTGCACCTCTATTGCTTCTTTCTGCACTTCCCTTGCCTCTTTCTGCACCTCTTTTACTTCTTTCTGCACATCTGCTGCCTCTTTCTGCACCCATCTTGCCTCTTTCTGCACCTCTGTTGGTTCTATCTGCATTGCTCTTGCTTCTATCTGCACCTCTCTTGCAAATGTCTGCACCCCTCTTGCCTCTTTTGGCACACCTCTTCCTTCTTTCTACACTTCTGTTGCCTCTGTCTGCACTTTTCTTGGCTCTTTTCCTCACCCCTCTTGCCTCTTTCTGCACCTCTGTTGCTTCTTTCTGCACTTCTCTTGCTTCTTTCTGCACGTCTTTTGCTTCTTTCTGCACCCCAATTGCCTCTTCTGCACCCGTCTTCCCTCTTTCTGGACCTCTCTTGCCTCATATTGCACTTCTCTTTCCTCTTTCTGCACCCCTCTTACTACTTTCTGCACCTCTGTTGCTTCTTCCTGCACTTCTCTTGCTTCTTTCTGTACCTCTCTTGCTTCTTTCTGCACCCCTCTTCCCTCTTTCTGCACCTCTCTTGCCAGTTTCTGCTACTCTCTTGCTTCTTTCTGCACCCCTCTTGCCTCTTTCTGCATCCCTCTTCCCTCTTTCGGAACCTCTGTTACCTCTTTCTGCACCTCTCCTGCCTGTTTCTGCACATCTGTTGCCTCTTTCTGCACTTCTCTTGCCTCTTTCTGCACCCTTCTTGCTTCTTTCTGCACCTCTCTTGCTTCTTATTATACCCCTTTTGCCTCTTTCTGCACCCTTCTTACCTCTTTCTGCACCTCTCTTGCCTCTTTCTGCAGTTCTCTTGCCTCCTTTTGCTCCTCTGTTGCTTTTTTCTGTACTTCTCTTGCCTCTTTCTGCACCCCTCTCGCCTGTTTCTGCACCTCACTTGCCTCTTTCTGCACCTCTCTTTCCTCTTTCTGCAGTTCTCTTGCCTCTTTCTGCACCCCTTTTGCCTCTTTCTGCACCCTTCTTACCTCTTTCTGCACCTCTCTTGCCTCTTTCTGCAGTTCTCTTGCCTCCTTTTGCTCCTCTGTTGCTTTTTTCTGTACTTCTCTTTCCTCTTTCTGCACCCCTTTCGCCTGTTTCTGTACCTCACTTGCCTCTTTCTGCACCTCTCTTTCTTCTTTCTGCAGTTCTCTTGCCTCTTTCTGCACTACTCTTGCCTGTTTCTGCACCTCTCTTGCCTCTTTCTGCACCTCTCTTACCTCTTTCTGCACCTCACTTGCTTATCTTTGCACCCCTACTGCCTCTTTCTGCACCCCTCTTCCCTCTCTATGTACCTCCCTTGCCTTTTTCTGCACCCCTGTTCCCTGTTTCTGTACTTCTTCTGCCTGTTTCTACATATCTGTTGCCTCTTTCTGCACTTCTCTTGCCTCTTTCTGTACCTCTGTTGCTTCTTTCTGCACTTCTCTTGCCTCTTTCTGCACCCTTCTTGCTACTTTCTGCACCTCTGTTGCTTCTTTCTGCACTACTCTTGCTTCTTTCTGCACCTATCTTGCATCTTTCTGCACTCCTCTTGCCTGTTTCTGCACCTCACTTGCCTTTTTCTGCACCTCTCTTTCCTCTTTCTGCAGTTCTCTTGCCTCTTTCTGCACCTCTATTGCCCCTTTCTGCACCTCATGTGCCTGTTTCTGCACTTCTCTTGCTTCTTTCTACACTTGTGTTGCTTCTTTCAGCAAATCTCTTGCCTCTTTCTGCACTTCTCTTGCCTGTTTCTGCACCTCTCTTGCCTCTTCCTGCATCCCTCTTCCCTCTTTCTGTACCTCTCTGGCCTCTTTCTGTACCCCTGTTCCCTATTTCTCCTCCCTGTTTCTGCACCTCTCTTGCCTCTTTCTATATTTCTCTGGCCTCTTTGTGCACCTCTGTTGCTTCTTTTTGCACTTCGTTTGCTTCTTTGTATACCTCTCCCACTTCTCTCTGCACCCCTCTTGCCTCTTTCTGTACCCTTCTTCCCTTTTTGTGCAACTCTCTTGCCTCTTTCTGCACCTCTCTTGCCTCTTTTGGCACCTCTTTTGCTTCTTTCTGCACTTATATTGCCTCTTTCTGGACCCCTCGTGCCTCTTTCTGCACCTCTGTTGGTTCTTTCTGCACTCCTCCTGCTTCTTTCTGCACCCCTCTTACCTCTTTCTGCACCACTCTTGCCTCTTTCTGCACTTCTGTTGCCTCTTTCTGCACTTCACTTGCCTCTTTCTACACCCCTGGTCCCTCTTTCTGCACTTCTATTGCCTCTTTCCACACCCCTGTTCCCTCTTTCTGCACCTCTCCTACCTGTTTCTGCACCTCTGTTGCTTCTTTCTGCACTTATCTTGCCTCTTTCTGCACCTCCGTTGCTTCTTTCTGTACTTTTCTTTCATCTTTCTGCACCTCTGTTGCCTCTTTCTGTACTCCTCTTGCCTCTTTCTGCACACCTGGTCCCTTTTTCTGCACCTCTATTGCCTCTTTCTGCATCCCCGTCCCCTCTTTCTGCACCTCTCCTACCTGTTTCTGCACCTCTATTGCTTCTTTCTGCACTTCCCTTACCTCTTTCTGCACCTCTTTTACTTCTTTCTGCACATCTGCTGCCTCTTTCTGTACCCCTGTTGCCTCTTTCTGCACCTCTGTTGGTTCTTTCTGCACTGCTCTTGCTTCTTTCTGCACCTCTCTTGCAAATGTCTGCACCCCTCTTGCCTCTTTTGGCACACCTCTTCCTTCTTTCTACACCTCTCTTGCCTCTGTCTGCCCCCCTGTTCTCTCTTTCTGCACCTATTTTGCCTGTTTCTGCAACACTCTTGCCTCTTTCTGCAGTTCTCTTGCCTCTTTCTGCACCTCAGTTGCTTCTTTCCGCACTATTCTTGCCTCTTTCTGCACCCCTCTTGCCTCTTTTTGCACCTCCATTGGTTATTTATGCACTTCTCTTGCTTTTTTACACACCTCTCTTGCAAATTTCTGCACCCCTCTTGCCTCTTTCTGCACCCCGCTTTCCTCTTTCTGCTCCTCTCTTGCCACTTTCTGCACCTCTCTTGCCTCTGTATGCACCCCTGTTCCCTCTTTCTGCACCTCTTTGCCTGTTTCTGCAACTCTCTTGCCTCTTTCTGTAGTTCTCTTGCCTCCTTCTTCACCTCTGTTGCTTCTTTATGCACTTCTCTTGCCTCTTTCTGCATCCCTCTTGCCTCTTTCTGCACCCCTGTTGCTTCATTCTGTACTTCTCTTGCTTATTTCTGTGCCTCTCTTGCTTCTTTCTGCACCCCTCTTGCTTCTTTCTGCACCCCTCTTCCCTCTTTCTGTACCACTCTTGCCTCTTTCTTCATCTCTCCTGCCTGTTTCTACACCTCTGTCGACTCTTTCTGCACTTCTATTGCCTCTTTCTGCATCTCCATTGCTTCTTTCTGCACTTCTCTTGCCTCTTTCTTCACTTTTCTTGCCTCTTCCTGCACCCCGTTCCCTCTTTCTACACCTCTCTTGCCTCTTTCTGCACCCATGTTCCCTCTTTCTGCACCTCTCCTGCCTGTTTCTGCACCTCTGTCACCTCTTTCTGTACTCCTCTTGCCTCTTTCTGCACCTCTCTTGCTACTTTATGCACCTCTGTTGCTTCTTTCTCCACTTCGCCTGCTTCTTTCTGCAACTCTCTTGCTTCTTTCTAGACCCCTATTGCCTCTTTATGCACCCTTCTTCCCTCTTTCTGCACCTATTTTGGCTGTTTCTGCAACACTCTTGCCTCTTTCTGCAGTTCTCTTGCCTCTTTCTGTACCTCTGTTGCTTCTTTCTGCACTTCTCTTGCCTCTTTCTGCACCCCTCTTGCCTCTTTCTGCACCTCCGTAGGTTCTTTCTGCACTTCTCCTGCTTTTTTCCACACCTCTCTTGCAAATTTCTGCACCCCTCTTGCCTCTTTCTGCACCCCTCTTGCCTCTTTCTGCACCCCTCTTTCCTCTGTGTGTTATGTTATGTTATGTTATGTTAACACCACTTTTATAGCGCACAACTCACCCGGGGGCATCTCGGCGCTTGTGTTGAGACATACCATGAGGGATTGCCTGGAGTCCTAAAACAAAAAGGCTTTAAGTTTTTTTCTGAAGGAGCCATAGAAAGGGGACTCACGAAGAGCCTGGGGTAACTTGTTCCAGTATTTAGGAGCAAGGTAGGAGAAAGCTTTCCCCCCCGTACGCTTAAGGCGTATTCGGGGCACCTGTAGGAGGCCGAGTGAACTAGATCTAAGAGTTCGGCTGGGAACATATTTTAATAGTTTCCTCTGCAAGTACCTAGGCCCTTTGCCTCCAAGAGCATTATACGTGAGGCAGCATATTTTAAAAACGGATCGCTTCTTTACTGGTAACCAATGTAGTTCTCTCAGCAGCGGCTCAGACGAAGAGCCCGAGGGGCGATTCTAAATTAGCCTTGCAGCCGTGTTCTGAATCACTTGCAATTTTGCTAGCGAGGACTCATCCGCCTCTGCCAGTAGGGCATTTCCATAATCCATTTTGCCAATCACCATAGTTGAACAAGAGTTTTTTGAGAATTCATAGGTAGGTAAGGAAAGATCCTACGCAGAAGGCGCAGGGCATAATAACAGGAACTAACGGTGGCATTTATATGATCCTTCATTGTTAGTGATTGATCCAGTTTTATCCCAAGATTTTTCACAGTTATTCTGGGAACGGGGACCTCTCCCAATTTGGTGGGCCACCAGTCATCCGCCCAAATGGATGAGGCTTTCCCCATTAACATAATCTCAGTCTTACCGGGGTTTAGTTGGAGGCAATTATCCGTCATCCAGCTAGATATTGCAAGCATTCCTGTAGCAAAGCGAGTTTTCTCCGTCTCAGGGTTAGGGCCAATTTTAAACATAAGCTGAGTATCATCAGCATATGATATTATCTCAAATCCAAACTGTTCAACTATTTTTGCCAGTGGGGCCATATAAACGTTGAACAGCGTAGGACTCAAACAAGACCCCTGAGGGACACCCTTATCCAAATGCATTTTTTCTGATCGATAAGGGCCCAGAATGATGGTTTGGTATCTGTCGGATAAAAACTGTTGCAGCCATTTTAAGGCTGTACCCTGGATTCCACAGGCCAGGAGTCGATCCACGTGCTTTGAATGCGAGATGGTATCAAACGCCGCAGACAAGTCTAATAGGATCAGAACTATTGATCCTCCAGAATCCACTTCCATTCTTAGGGAATCGGTCACGGCCAGAAGAGCAGTCTCCGTACTGAAACCTGATCGAAACCCTGATTGTGAGGGGTCCAGAATATTATTAGATTCTAAGTAGCATCCTAACTGCTTATTTATTAGACTTTCCAATTGCTTACCCAACAGGGGAAGCAGAGAGATAGGGCGATAGTTACTAAGGGTCTGCGGATCTGCCGCCGGTTTCTTCAATATTGGCCGTACAAATGCTTCCTTCCAGGCCCTGGGGAAACATCCCGATTGTATCGAGCAGTTGTAAATTCGTAGAATCTCAGGTGCACAACAGGGGGCCAGCAAAGCCATTGTCTTAGGCCGACAGAGGTCCTCTGGTGACCCCGATTTAGCAGAAGCCAAAGAGTGGAGGACCTCCTCTAATGTAATCAGTTCAAAACATTTAAGGGTGCTGGATACTTCTGCTTCTAGCTCCTCTTCCCTATGATCTTGCTCTGGTTTTATTTGAGAGGTGGTAGGGAAATTTTCATAGATTTTTCTAATCTTCTCCTCAAAGTGGACAGCTATTGAGTTACAAAGTTCTTGAGATTCCGTTGGGACTTGGCTGCACACTTGTGGAGACACAAACTCCTTTACTATAGAGAAGAGAGTTTTAGATGAATTGCTAGCATGTTCAATTTGATTTGAGATAAAAAGCTGTCTAGCAGTTTTTATACTCTGATGATAGCTAGTCAGAGCTTGTTTAAATCGTAGTCTATCTTGGGGGTCTTTGCTACTCCGCCAGATTCTCTCTAAAGTTTTACACTTTGATTTCCCACTTTTTAAGTCTGGTGTATACCATGGGGCAGACAGGCGTCTCTGTAGAGTGCCATAATTTCTTTTTGGAATTACTTCATCTAGTGCACTCAGAAAAGCGGAGTTGAACCTCTCCAGCAGTCTGGATACATCCAGATTTTTCTCAGCTAATTTATATTGGAAAGCCTCACTAAAATTTTCTGTGGTTAGGTTGTACCAGGGTCTACGCACCTCTTTTTTCCGGCCAGGGTGTGCAGCTGCATCATCCTTACTCTTTTGTTGAATTGTAAACAAGATTAAAAAATGATCAGTCCACAATTGGGGGCTAGGGGGATTGCAGGCAAGGAGGTCAATGTTGGAAAAAATTAAGTCGAGAGTATGTCCGACCCGGTGCGTTGGACCTTTAACTCTTTGAGTAAGGCCCAACAGGCCTAAATTATCTAAGAGTTTATTTACTCCTAAACTATTTTGGTCCTCTTCATGAAAGTTAAAATCCCCTAATAGGAGAAATTTTTTTGATGCAAGGACATGTGTCGCAATTAGTTCAGCCAGCTGATCACTAAAATTGGCCTTGTAGCCTGGGGGACGATATATCAGTGCTCCATACCAGCTGTCTGTTGGAGATATAATAATCTTAAAAATACCCAATTCCATATCCTCGTTACTAACGGTCAACACCCAGCTAACATTAAGGAAATTTCTAAAAGCAATGGCAATACCACCGCCCGATTTTCCTAATCTGTCCAAATGTAAAAATTTGTAGCTATCTGGAATGGCTAAATTTACCATAGGATGGTTCGTAGGATTCAGCCACGTTTCTGTAAAAAAGCAGATATCAGGAGAATGAGTAGTGATCATGTCCCATATTTCAATGGGATGCTTAGCTAAAGATCTTACATTGCATAGAATCGCCGTTAAACCTGGTATTTCAGGGGCTATGCTCGTAGCCAATGCATCTGGGCGTGAGACTGGGACACGTGTGCTGGGCAAATCCAGGTCCCCCTGAAAGTGGCAGTGCCGACAAGCTACCACACCCTCTAACCCGGTTGGGAACCTCCAGGGGCAGCATACGGCCATCACATGATTCACTTCGTCTTGAGATCTTATCCGGTGTAATGATTCAGCGGAATAAGACAGACGATTATTATTTGAGCTGTTTACCTCCTTCCGGCCAGCGTGCCAAGGCTCTGGGCTTGGTCGTGCGTGGACGGGCGCAGACGGGCTTGCCTTAGGCGCGCTCGGCGCGCCAGCGGCGCGCCGCTGCGCGCTGCTGCGCGGTCGCATTTGTGCGGGCATTTATGATGACAGCAAAGTAAACTAAAACGCTAACCCGGAGCCCCCACCGAAAATGGCGGCTTACTTCACTAACGGACTCCGAGTAACAGGTGAGCAATAATGGCAGTAATGAGTTTCTATTAAAAGCAGGGATACAAAAATGAAGCCTGTAAATTGATTTGTAAAAAGGCTACACACTACAATATAAAAACAGTGCAAATAGCAAACATGAAGCAAAAATCCTCTCCCGGCTTCCGCCTCAGGAGTTCTCTGCGCTAGATAAAAAGCTAAGAACTGTGCAAAATAGGCAAGATCGAACAAGATAACCTCCCGGCTTCCGCCTCAGGAGTCTCAACATTAGATGTTGAGACTCCTGAGACTCTTGCCTCTTTCTGCAGTTCTCTTGCCTCCTTCTGCACCTCTGTTACTACCTTCTGTACCTCACTTGCCTCTTTCTGCACTTCTTTTGCTTCTTTCTACACCTCTGTTGCTTCTTTCAGCAATTGTCTGGCCTCTTTCTGCACTTCTCTTGCTTCTTTGTACACCTATTTTGCTTCTTTCAGCAATTTTCTTGCCTTTTTCTGCACTTCTCTTGCCTGTTTCTGCACCTCTCTTGCCTCTTTCTGCACCTCTCTGACCTCTTTCTGCACCTCACTTGCTTCTTTCTGCATCCCTCTTGCTTCTTTAAGCACCCCTCTTCCCTCTTTCTGCACCTCTCTGACCTCTTTCTGCACCTCACTTGCTTCTTTCTGCACCCCTCTTGCTTCTTTAAGCACCCCTATTACCTCTTTCTGTACATCTCTTGCCTCTTTCTGCACCCCTGTTACCTCTTTCTGTACCTCTCTTGCCTGTTTCTGCACCTCTCTTGCCTCTTTCTGCACTTCTCTTGCCTCTTTCTGCACCTCTGTTGCTTCTTTCTGCACCTCTCTTACTTCTTTCTGCACCCCTCTTGCCATTTTCTGCACCCTTCTTCCCTCTTTGTGCACCTCTCTTGCCTCTATCTGTACCTCTCCTGCCTCTTTCTGCAGTTCTCTTGCCTCTTTCTGTACCTCTTTTGCTTCTTTCTGTACTTCTCTTGTATCTTTCTGCACCTCTGTTACTTCTTTCTGCACTTCTCTAACTTCTTTCTGCACCCCTCTTCTTTCTGCATCCCTCTTGCCTCTTTCTGCACCCTTCTTCCCTCTTTGTGCACTTCTCTTGCCTCTTTCTGTACCTCTCTTGTCTCTTTCAGCAGTTCTCTTGCCTCTTTCTGCACCTCTTTTGCTTCTTTCTGCTCCCCTCTTGCCTCTTTCTGTACCTCTGTTGGTTCTTTCTGCACTGCTCTTGCTTCTTTCTGCACCTCTCTTGCAACTTTCTTCACCCCTCTTGCCTCTTTCTGCACCCCTCTTCCCTCTTTCTGCACCTTATTAACATGTTTCCTGGCTTTGTCTATTTGTGGACAGAATTTGTCTGACCATTTCCATTTCTGCATTTGGGAAATGTTGGGGAGCAAGGGAAAAGTGGCATTGATTGGCCAAAGGTCTCCTTCATTGCGATTTCTAATCCTACCCCACTAAGAGTTTCTAGGTCATTGCCACCATAATGCACAATTAAGAGGTCTGAATGTTGGCAATCGGCAATCTGCAATGCTCCAATCAAAGGCAGCAATTGCTGCCACTTTAACCCTCTCCGGCCAATCCAAGTAATGTCCATGTTAGAAATGGGGGTCTCTAGTTTCCAGAGGTAGATACCTTTGTCCAAGTAGGGACCCTTCTTCCTAGTCAGGGAAGGGGGATACCCCTGCTCACCCCCTTGGTAGCTTGGCATGAGCAGACAAGCTTATCTCAGACACAGCTTGTAAAGCATTTATGAACACATACAGTAATACAGTGAAAACACTACAAATGGACACCACACAAGTTTAGAAAAATAAGTAATCTTTATCTAAAACTAAACAAGACCAAAACGACACAAATCCACAATACAGTACTAAAAACATGATTCTTAAAAGTTAGAAACAGTTCTGTTCCAAGTAAATGTGGGATTCAACACTTTTACACAAAGTACCTGGGGTGCATCGAAAAAGGCTAGCAAAAAAGGTTAGCAGGAAAGGTGATGCATTGGTTCCTTACACTCAGGGAAGGTGATGCATTGGTTCCTTGTGCCGGGGGAGGTGATGCATCAGTTCCTTACTGCTGCGCAGGGGAGGTGATGAGTCGGTTCCTTACCAGAGCGGAGGTGATGCCAGGAGTTCTGGGGTCTGGGCCCCAATATTTATACAGCAATTCTCTTTGTTCTCTGGTGGCATAAATGCCCTGTGCACAGTCAAAACCAGTTCTGTCCTCTCTGGTGCAGCTTCCCGGCAGGAGGTGGAGACAGCATTGTGTAAGACAGACCAGGCCTATTCAGGTGCAAGGAAATCTCCTCCCCCTACTCTAAAAGCAGCCCAGGTCTATTCAGTCCAGCCCTGACTCATTCAGGAAAGGCAGGACACACATCAACCCCCCACCCCCAGTGGCCGTCTGAGAGAGTGCACATCCCCAGGCCTTGTCATTCAAAAGCCAGACAGTCAATCCACAAACCAGAAGAGGCACACAGGATGGCTAAGCAAGAAAATACCCACTTTCTAAAAGTAGTATTTTCAAACACACAATATAAACATCATCTTTACTAAAAGTGCTTCAGGCCCACTACCAGCATTTGATTTACAGGCCCTGGGCACATACAGTGCACTGTACTAGGGACTTAGTAGTAAATCAAATAACCAATCATGGAAACACCAATCCATCATAACAATTTACAGGGACAGCACATGCACTTTAGCACTGATCAGCAGTGGTAGAGTGCCCAGAGTAAAAAAAAAACCAAAAAACAAGTCAGAAACGGAAGGCCAAAAAGCAAAAAGTCTGGGGATAAATCCGCTGGACAAGACAGGTCTAACAGTCCACATAGGCAAACCCAGGTCCCTGTCAATACCACTCTTTCTAGCACACTCTCTGGCCCAAAACCATAGCTGTGGCCCACAATCCACACTCTAACCATTGTGAAGGAGCAGAACACACAGGAGAAGGCTGCAGCTGAATGCAACAGTTGGTAGAATGAAAGGCAGTTAAAATGGAGGAGTGGACCTGGTTTAAGAAAAGGACGTATTTGTTTGGGTGGTGTAATTAATTTGGCAGCTAAAAATAGGTAGTGAATTAATAGGCATAGTAAGTAGATCTGTGACTGCCTCTGGATAAATTTAAGACAAGTTATATGTTTGTAGATATGCTTATGTTTTCAAGCAGTCAACCGCACCTGCTACAGTTGAACTTGAAGCTGGTATGCTCTTGTTGGAAAGTGCTGTGAACTTTTGACTTACTGGTACAGTAGAGTGGTTCAAAGGAGGATGCTATGGCAGCTGAGTTAAAGTTGTGTTGGGGGAGGGTTCCAAATACATTGTACTTTGAAAGTACAAAGCAGAGTAGTTTAGAGATAGCTTGTATTGTGAATTTTCGAATTCAGTACTATCTCTGGATCTGAAATGCAGTTGAAAAATGATAGCACTATCATTGTAAATGCTTTAACGGACTCCTGAATGGATTGGCGACTCCGTTGTGAAGTTGCACGGGGGACACGCAGGGTGTTGCGGTGAAGTCGTGAATCGATCCACAAACACTACCAGATTGGGCTTCTTATAAGGAGACTAACAAAGGGTTACACAAAAACTGACCAATGTAACCTGAAATAAGAACAGAAAAAAATGAAGGAAACGTTTAGTTTTGCTAACTACATCAGTTTCACTGGAAAAAGAGAGGTAAAAAGCCATTACATGTTCTTTCCTAAAGAGTGTGGTCCGTGAGAAGAAATTTGAAGTGAAAGTATGTTAAAATTTGAGGATCATAACACAAAAAGCATGAGGAGAGGGTCCGAGGGAGACGATTTAAAGACCTGCGAGAAGAAATTCCCCATACACTATAATCATAACACAAAAACTTCTCGGGTCTATGCTAGCATGAAACCAGTTTAGAAAGAAAGAAAGAGTGAATCAGTGTCTCTCAATAAAGCCCCAAAGGGGAGCAATCCCTTTTAGGACGAATGCCCTCACCCACCATAGGTGGCATGCTTCATCATATGGGCTTCTCCTCCCAGTGGGAAAACCTAGTCCCACTGAGGGCTACAACTCCCTCACTGTGAGGTAGGAGCTCTGGGATGTTTTTAGAATGTCCTAAGCTGCTGAGGATGCTAAAATCCCATATGTGAGTGACAGGTGTCGTGAGGGTGCAGCGCAAAATGTGAGTGAAATTGAAAAAGTGAATTTAAAACTACCTAGTGGGGACAAAAACTCTTTATTAACTTACCCGAACTGGCAGGGTTAAAAGCAGTGCAAAGCAGTATAGATTCAAACTGCTAAGATGTATAAAACGGTCGACATGTTTCAGCCTAAGTGATCTATATTAGTATCTAGGCTTTCATCAGGACCAGAACCAATAAACAAAGCTGCTGCTGTTCGTGTGATAGAAAATTAAATAGAATAATACTAAACCAGTAATCCTCTGTTAAGTTCGGTATTACTGGAGCTTACCTGTAAACGTGAGACACAAAGAAATTTTTTTTGCAACAGGTCAAAAACAACACAACAATGCATTATTTCCAACACAGTACATGCTAGTATTCATGGATTATTAATATATCCTATTGAGTCCAAAAAGGTACTCTTCTTCTATCTACTTACCCAAATTGTAGGATAAGTAGCCCCACCTCAACCTGGTAACAACTCAGGGAAGGGGGCCCGCTCTGTAAAAAAACAAGATCATGTGTCACACATATGTGTTACGCAATGTGGGCACTTGTCTAGTAAAAAAGAGAAATGTGCTGGTGGTGAACCTAACAGTTAATGAATCAGTGAGAGAAGGACTTTATAAAAGATTCGCAGTCAGTTAAGTTCTTAGCGCGATCAGCCATGGTTAAGGTAATATTAAGATTTGTACGATATTATTGGCAGGTGGTATCTACCAGAACTTGTTTTCAATATAATGACCAGATGTTTTTTAGGGGAAACAGATTGTCTTAATTCGCTATGGTGTACCTGCCTTATCCTACCACATAGATAGTCTATAGCTGTAGCGGTCACTCGTATTTAAAAATATGCGCAATTAGTTGCAAACATTTGTTTGGGCGCTGTCTTTCACTC